>CM035120.1:70523095-71169545 GCA_020205555.1 Panax stipuleanatus | reverse complement strand
GGAGCTAAGCCCTGAGTAGGGAAAGATCGAAAAGGGGTGCTCAATCGCAGATAGAAAGACATACCATAATGATACATCTGAACACTCCGTCGACTGGAAGGAGTAAGGCATGCCTATCTCATGGGTAAAGCAGTACCCATGATGTATGAAAGTGCTGATAGGACTCAAATGTGGCATGAACCACACATACAGCAGAACGGCGCTACCCCTGAAAAACTCCCTCTGGATGGGTACTGCAGAATGTAGTCGACCTCAAGGTCTCGGCTTAATATCATCGGCATGATAGTACAACCTTGTCTGAGGGCACGAACCACTACCATCAAGCTAATATCTAAGTGGTCCAAATATAGTGGGATGTACAAATAAGTCGTGATGCACATCAGCAGAACGTCTACACGGGAAAACTGCCACTCATCTGCAGGAATGATGAAATCTGCAGAATATCGCTCGTAGCTATCTAGCCGGCCAAAAGCGATCGATCAAAAAGTCTATGGACATCATATGTCCTGTAATAATCTCCTCAGCAATGACTCTGCATCTCAGACCAGTCATGGTCATAAATAGACGTCTCATATCGCTAATAGTTATCCTGGCACAAGTCAGATCTAATGCCAAACCTGTAATACGCTAATACTACTCTAATGTAGGAGTCAGCTCGTGAAGGCCAAACCGAAAAACCTGGTGCTCGAGTATCCAATAGGATAACATGTCGTCAACAAACCCCTATGCAACCTAGAAAGCTAAAAGGGCTAGAGAGTGCCCTAGCATCTGGTCAACTGTCCCTTTGGCTGTGACAGGCAGACTATCATACCAAGATCTCAGCGAAGATGCTACCAATGAATGTGGCGAATGCTCGATACGGCTCACTGTGGATGACGACATATGTATAACCGTATCATAAGACCATCCAAGGGTCAAATCTAAACTCACATGTCTAAGTGCATATCCATGATATAATATATGCATAATGACAATGATAAATGACAATAGGATGCAATAGATTGGAAACATCATGCATTTCCAAAATACATTATCTACTAAAAGCATCATCTCTGTCTGCTCATATAGTGCAAAACTAAAAAGTACAAGGAAATGGGGCACAATCGCCCAACAACTAACAGAGGCCTATCAAAAGATATAGCGGGAAATGGGGCACGACCGCCCAATATCTAACAGAGGCATATCAAAAGATATAGCTAGAAAAGCTATTAGAAGAAGTTGATAACATCTACATCCAGACTATCGACCTGCACCAGCTCCTCCTGAGTAACAGAATCTCAGCCAGTGGGAATGTCCGGTCAATATAAGGGAGGATCAGCACCTGCAAAACTGCCAAAAAATGGACCTGTTGAGGGGCCAGCTCTAGAGCTGGAAGGATCAAAAGAATCTGCCTCGGATGGATCCCGGCAAAGGTGCCCGATGATTAAATGAGCCCTCTCCAACCGCTGGGTCAATCCTAAAATCTTCTTCTGATGAGTCGGCAATCAGAGGCTAAGCTATCCAATTTGTCATCATCAGAGACCCTGGCACCATGTTTTCCATAAATTGGGTAGCATGAGTCTGAGCCCTAATAGTGCGGGGACTCCACCAGGATTGAAATGCCTCCTGTTGGTCCGATTTAGATGACACAATTAACGCGCAAGTATACGTGGCCAACGAGTAATAAAGTGTAAGTACAGATATCGTCCCACCGAGAATTATTGGATAAAAGACACCAAACCACTAGCACATAATAATCTCAGTCTTATTTAAATGGATGGTAAAGAGAATGAATTAAAACTAAATTAAACTAGGCAAGCAATTAACTTAAACTAATTAATTCTAGAGTTAAAATCAGATAATGAAGACAAGAGATTCTAATTTCCACTAATGATTCGTCTAAATCAACACACTTCCAATTAGGTCAAATTAATCATTACAGTTCTTAGCTGAGAACACGAAGGTAAGAGAAGGCCATCTTTCGATGCACATAATCTATATCACGTGCAATCCACAGATGATAGAACGCACGTGAACACCCACATTATCTAAACCCCTATATGTCTATGGTGTTTACAAATAAATAGGGTTTAAGGTCAAGTCCTCTATTGACTACGACCGGCGCTTCGGTATATGTCTATCCTAAGCACAAATCATACGTCCAACGCTATGTGAACGTACAATCGCCCGCTACTACGATTAGATCTAAACCCACACTTCGTCTTTCAATCCCATGTGGGTTATCATAGTAATTGGTCATGACTCAATTAAGCAATGAAAGAATACATCGCAATAGACAAACACATAGTAATCAAATAAGACCATCATGGAAGGAATATCAAATTAAACTTCTCATTAGGTTCCATTGAAACCTCAAAATATGATTTAAGTCATAGACAACTCGAATATATTATCCACAAGTAGATTATACATCATCCGAATACAATTTAATACAAGGAGAGTAAAAGATAGAGAAATGCAAATCTTGTGTCTTCTCTAAGCTTGGATCTTGATGCTATTACTTGCTTCAATCTTCACACACTAACAAAACCCTAGAATCTAACTAACTAACACTAAACTAGCACTAATCTACTCTCTAATCTACTCCTAATCTAGACTAAACAAGATGTAAAGGAAGAAAAGAGAGGAACTACGGCTTAGGGTCAAGATATGATGCCTTTTCTTGCCCCAAACGAGCCCCCTTATATCCCAATCAAAAGTCAAGTCCAGTTCAATTGAAAAGTCAAGTCTGGTACAGCTGGGGACTGGCGAGGCCGCGCCCAAAAATGGCCTAAAATCCGCGCGCCAGCGCCAAGCATTTTCTGCTACAGAGTCCTCTGGTAAAACGGCCATAACTTTTGATTCGGGAGGAGTTACAAGGCCTGCCACCTGTCAAATCGAAGCTATCGAAGAGTTATACAACTTTTATTCTTTGAGCATTGAGAAATAATGGATGGATGAAGGCTGAAATTGAGCTCCAAGTGACAGCTATGCATGAAAACTCAAAACCGTGAGGTTTGACGTCCGTTGGTATACGGGGCATAACTCTCGCCTCCCAACTCCGATTTGGATGATTCAAGATGTTCCAAAAAGCTTATAAGATGCTCTACAATATGAATCAAGTTACAATCTAAGAACATGAAATGAACATGAACCACCCAAAAGATGTTCGGATTGCACTTCCTTCACATTTTTGCTTCAAAGGCCATTCTTGCTCCTTTTGGCCTCTAGACTCGTGCCATCACCTTCATTGCATCCTCACCCATGCTATCTTCATGATTTAAGCCCATTTCAGTGCTTTGTCCCATTTAAGCTTAATTTGCACCCGGAGAGTTTCTAAACCTGAAAATCACAAAACAAAGCAAAAACACATAAAACGCACAACGATACTTGAGTTTAAGCAACAGAATGAGTTGGTTACTATCCGAATAAGTGGTCATAAAAACCACTTATCACCTCCTGACTGTAAGGACCCTCTGACAGGGTGAAGCCATTTATGCCCACCAGTGAAATGTCTATGAGTGGCTGAGCTAATGGCCAATGATGCCAATCAGGAGGAACAAAGGGAATTTAGATATCTCTTGTGACGCTCCAAATATTGCGCTCTCCTAAATAGAGCTCCCATCCTCCCTCGGTCAAGAAAGGAACCCGACAAGTGGACAATACAAACTCCTGGCCAGTCGAAAAGCCATACTCAAACCCGACTGTCAAATAATCCGAGGTGTAGGGAACCCACAAGATCGAGTCAACTGTCAATAACTCTAGCTGCAAGCGGTAGTGGGTGAATTTCTCGGCTACAAAGACCTTCGTCAACGTGGAGTGATGCCAGTGCCGTCCCCTCGGATAAGTCTCCAAGCCCAAAGTAATGGTTGGGCGTAGGCACGGAAGCCTCTCATAAGTCCAAAACTGGCAATGCACATATCAAAAGTCCTCAGTGGTAATGACTAACAAACACAAATGAGGAAATTGAAAGGTGAAAGAGAAAAAAACTCACCAGCAAGAATGGGTAAAAAACCTAGCCAAGCCTCCGTCACGCCCTCCAATCGCATGCGCATCCCTCGGAGAAAATAAGCAAAGGTGTAGGTACCCCAATCAAAATCACTGAGGCGCTCCACGTATCGAGTAGCACTAACCATGGCAAAAGAGACTGTAGAGGATTTGCCTGCAATGAAACAATCCCTGATGATCACCAAGAATAGTCAGTCGAAGAATGCGATCTCTAACGCTCTGGTCATCAGGCAGAAGCTCAGTCAAAGCCCCACTCTGGGCATCTACGCTTAAGGGATCGGAACGGCTAGTCTGAGCCTTGAGGGCCGTTGCAGGAACTCCCAAAATGGAGCGAACAGCAGTAGGTGAAATGTCAGCCACCAATGGCACTGGCTCGCCTACAAACTTTATTCTGGTGATGAACCTCCAGTCCATAGGTGTCATCATCACCTCACAGTCCAACAGATGGAGAGACTGGGTATGGTGGAACCAGCGCTTAGACAAAGCCCTTAAATAACCTCAAGGGCAACGTCGGGGAGGATTAGAAAAAAAGGCCTCGAACCACTAGGTGTTGACGATGGCCTGATACTCCAGATGCAGAGTATGATACAACGAGTGGACACTGAACCAGTTCCCCCTAAGCTGTGTAAAGCTGGGAACCTGCATTAAATAGCCAGTCCAGATTAAACATGTGCCCTAAAATGGAAAAAGAAAAAAAGAAAGAAAATCCAAATTAAAAACTTGAGTTACCTCGTTGGTGTGAATGTATATCGATGGATGGCGTCCCAAATCGCTCAGAATCTCCTAAATCAGCATAACAATGGCCGAAAGGTCCCTACGTGAAGCATGAGCTGTGGCAGGATTAACAAATTGGACATCCTCATTGTCCACATCAACCGGTGGCTCAGCCCAGATTGGACAAATTAAAGAGTTAGCCAAACGGCGAGGCGGCCGGGCTGGACGTGGCTGAGGAACCTCAGAAGCTCTCCTCCGCCTCACACCTGAAGTAACCTTGCTAGCACTACCGGGTCTATCTGGCTCCATAACCTGGACAAAGTCTCCAAATCACCTCAAAAAGGGTGAGGTAAGCCTTAAACGTGTGACTTATTAAATTAAATTTGCTAGGAATATACATGAGAATGTTATTCCTATTAATATAAGATTTGATTATGAACTTAATGAATGAATATGCAAATATATCTGCATTGATGAAACCTATAAATTCCTTTATAGATGATAGACTTATATGTACAAGGACTTACACTGAAAAGAATAAAAGTGTTAGGTTGATCCTACATAAGTGAACAGCTTTGTGAAGTCCTTCAAAAGATTACAATGTACAAGGACTATGAATAGAAAGATCAAGCTTGTTAGGTTGATCATGAAAAATGTAATAGATAGGCTTGTCTGTTCGTGGAGCACTGCACCAGCAATCAAAGTTAGCTAAGAGAGTAAAGGAAGAATCGTAGTCTATCAAAGGAGAACCGTAGTCTATAAAGATAGCTACTCTCGAAATTGCAGTATGCCAAGAAGGCCACCTCAAGATCATGGAGACAACCTGTCATGCGCCTGTCGAGCGCCTGCTGAGCCAAGTCAAGAATCGTAGGCTTCACTCGAAGACGTGGAGTCTGCAGATCAGTCAAGAGACTGCAGTTGTTAAGGTAAAAATCGTAGTCTATCATATTATCTACTCTCAAGTCACAGACTTCACCCGGAGTCGTAGTGTCTGCAGAACAAGAGCCAAATCATAGTCTGCAGAACCAAAGCCAGATCGTAGTCTGTCAAACTAGAGGAGAATTGTAGTTTACAGAACCAAAGGCTAATCGTAGTCTGCAGCACTAGAGCCAAATCGTAGTCAGTTAAGTGCTCACAATGCCAAGAAAGAATCATAGAGACTACACGATTCTCAACAGAAGCGTTTCTAAAGTGAAAGCAAAGATCTCACTCTAGAAAAAGTAGTCAAGGTTCAAAAAGTAGTCTACTTGAGGTGGATCAAAGAGCACTCCCTAAATGGCCTGTAAGCAAACAGAATATCGAAGCACCAACTCTATCAACAAGGCTAATTGAGAAGTGATGAGCCATTCAGGAGAAGTCTTCTTCAAGCATCCACTAGAAGACAAATAATGAAGTGACTGTCAAAAGGAAGACAACGATTGTAGTGTCTGTCAAACCAACATAAGACAACGATTAAAGTGATGACTGCGATATTGGTGTTTGCCAAACGAGTAGCAAAAACTAATAAAGCACCTACAGAGATATTGGTCAACCTTTAAAAGACAGACGAAATGGATTGTCAATGCTCAGACTCACCATGTAGTGTGAACAGGAGATCACAGGGCAAAAAGTTGAGAGAGCTGAGTATGACTAATCAGAAGAGTCTTGTAAACTAGAAGGGCCAAAGCAGTCAGTCAAGTTATCAGTTTTGATGCGAGTCAAGACAAGCAGAATCGTAGAAGCACTACGAGAGTGAAAAGCAAGAGGTTCTACATTGTCAGATCATAGAACGCTCTTAAAATCATAGTGTTGTCAAAGCCAGCCAACTTGTAACATCCACAGATAAACTCTGATCAAGCATGAACGTCTGCACCAGAATCGTGGAGTTCGATTATCTAATTATTGAGTCTAGGAAATATATCAATATGAAGATAAATAATCGAACATTGTTGATTGAGAGCATTTATGCAGTAAGACAACTCCTTTGGTTCGGATCGAGGAAACAAAAAAAGGAGAAATAAAGGTGACTACCAACCTGACTTGTGAAAGTGACATCTCAGAGATGGTTGGTGAAATCGTAGACTGTTGTGTCAGTAAGTCAAAAAGGTGTTGTCACGTCAAATCAGCAGTCTGCACCAAATAACTCAGAATCCTTAAAGTATTTCAAATATCTTCCAACGACTATATTCTAACGGGAAGCTAATGGAGGAGTATATAACAGCTGAAGCTTCAAAGGTGAAGTGTTGTTCACTCGACGAGAGTTCTACGGAGCCTAACAGAAAACATGTCTTAGTTACAGTGAGACTACCATAGTAAGAGTGAAGTAATTATGCTGAAGAGCTGTAACTGCTAAAGGATTCACTCAACACCAAGGAGAATGCCAACCACAATGGCATCAGTGCTGAGAGCCGAGAAGGCCAAGAAGACAAAGGGTAAAGTGGCAGTTCACAAAGCAGATATTCAAAGCCACTCTATGATTCACCATGAACAACCTGAGCTGAAGAGAAGTAGATGCAGAGCAGAATCTGCACACAAGACAACCAGTGTTCAAAGGATGCTAAGCGCCAGAAGAAGTTTACCTGAAGTGAAAAGACTTAGCAGATCCTCAATGGTGACAGTGTGCCATGCTGAAATCAGATGAAGTCAGACATCAACAACAAAGATCAGCTGTACCAAGGAGATTTGATAGACTGCTAAGTATTCAAGGATGTCGAGCTTCATGTACATCTTAGCAGTCCATCTATGGTGATCCAATCTCGATGCAGAATGCCAGAAGATCACTCCAAGATGCTAAGTACCAGAAGATAAACAAGCTTAAAGTCATCTTAGTAGCTCAGCACTAACAATAACAAACCAACAAACAACCAAGACCTGAGGGGTCCTTGTCTTCGTGACTAAATTAAAGTCAAGTCTGCTGGGCTAGCTGAGTTCTAGAGGGTATAAGAGATTCTAAGTCTGCTGGGCTTAGTCTACAGTTCCAAGTCGACTAGACTTGAAGAGTTCTTAGTGAACTAGAGTTCCAAGGCTGCTGGCCTTGAAGGAATCTTAGTGATTCAAGGGTTACCTTTGTAAGAACCTGAATTTTTAAGAATCATTATTAATAAGAATTTAATGAATAAAATTCTTAGAGCATGAGATAGATTCGAATATATATATATATATATATATATATATATATATATATATATATATATATATATCTGTGATATGAGGTTTGTAGTATTGAATTACATAGGGTGTTATGAACTATGTAATATGTGATTCTTAGTGTTTAATAAATATATATCATTATTATATATTTTTAGAGATGAATTAATGGAGGAGATGGATAATATTTATCTATCGTTATTAAATAATTTATAGAATTATGTATCATGGTAAGATGATTACATTAAATATTTTGATAGTCACCATTTTTTTGGAGTATATGTACGTTGTTAGAGAGAGAAAGAAAATCAATATATCGTTAGATATGTATTAGAGAATTATTAATTAATCGAATACACGACGAGAAGTGTAGATTAAAGGAATGTATATATGTGTTATATATATATATATATATATATATATATATATATATATATATATATCTTGAGTTATATGGATTGGTGGAAAGAAAAATAATTATTATATATATTTTTAATAAAGATTATTAAAATAATTTCTTATATTGAATTATTTTAATAAAAAGGGGAAGTGTTATTTTAAATAATAATAATAATAATAATACCTTGTATGTCTTTGACGGAGGTAATATGAATGAGAGTAGATATATGGAAACATATTTGCTATATATAATATATTGATGGGAAATAACTTATGGACTATTTTCTATATAGAAGGTGTACATGTGTTGTACATATAACTATATTATCACTACCAAGATATTATATTTAAATAATATTTTGAAGAATTGAGTAAGTTATTTTTAATGATTAATGCCTCTATTGGAGATAATATTATATAATAAATTTATTATATCATGTTATGAAGGAATGATTAAACGTGATTTATTGATTTTTTGCTATGTGCAAATATACATGTGATGTGAGTTTGTATCTGTGCGTATATTTGCTAGGATTAATTTCAAGGGAGTCACTAATGGTGTATTAAATTAGTAGACTAACCCTAAGCTTTATCTCAAAAGAATTGATAAGATGATTAATAATTAAATATTCAATTACCTGAATATAGTGTAGGGGTTTAAACATGATTGATTAATTAATATTTTGGATAATTAATTGATAGCGTATGAATTTATTGTTATTAAGAATAATAAAACATAACCGTGTAAAGGATTAATCGTAATTACAGTGGATAAACGATTAACGAGTAATTAATTGATAAAGTGTCAATTAACTATTATTGCGAATAATATATTAATGAGCAAACGATTAATAAATATAATGAGATTTATATTTATTTGATTAACTATTTTATACATGCATGCGATAATTAAACCTTTAATATAAGGTAGTTGCCTCTATATGGTATAAAATGCATTGTGACACATATATATTATATAGTAAAAATAATTACATTATGTGAATCACAGAATAATATTATTTATGATGGGTGTGGATAATAGTAGTAAGCAGTTGTTAAGTGATGAGTACTCCAATAAGTTATTGTAATTAAAATAATAACAGTTTTGATAATGAGTAATAAAAGTACACAATTGTATTATAGTAGGTGTTAACGAAATGTACATAAATTATATAGGTGCAATTAAATTTACTACATGGTAGTATTAATTATTTATTGGGATGACATTGTGTACCCTCTAATTCATATATATAACCTAAAGTATATGAAGTGAAATATGTATATATTATAATATAAGTGTTGTGTGTAAGGCATGTTGCCCATTTGCTGTGATTGGTAGTATTGTCCAACAAGGAGTGTTTCATTTCTTCCTCACGTAAAGCCTAGCCTACTCTAACTCCTTCTCAATTTCAGCAAATCTAGCTAATAATGGTAAGGGATGTGGGATTCATGATTAAGTTTACCAAATCTCAACCACTCTCTCTTATCTATTGAACAAATTGCTTCTTCCATTGGTTTGATATGGTGAACAATTGCATGAACCGTATATTAAAATGCCTATATATAGAGCATTCCCTTCTCCTTCATTCATTTGCTGAGTATTTCATTTGAATTAAGGAAGAGTATTATAGCAGCAAGTCCATTTCTGCAACAGAGGTATAATTTCATTTTTCAGTTTCTATAAATTCTAAGTACTTAATTCTTGAAATTGATCATGGATTAATTAATTAAGTGTTTGGAATACGATTATTAAGTGTTATATGAAGTATAAACATATTGGGAATACTATATGGCTGGTACAGAATGTTTTCCTAAGTAATCCTGAGATGGGTTTAAGCTTCTGCCGAGCAGAATGCAGTTCCTGGTCTGGCTGGTGACCTGCGCAGCTATGCCAGTTTTGTACTGGCCAGCGGCGCAGCTGCGCCAGGCCTGCACCAGACTTGATTTTTCTGTTGCAGAATCTTTAATGTACTAGCATATGGTATATAATTAGAACAAGCATCTGGACATAAATAACATGCTTATATGATTACTTTGATATGACATAAGCATGCATAATCATGTTAGTATGTTTCATGGAAGAAAAACTTATAGTTTTAAAAAGAAACTTATAATTTTGAATACGAACTTTGACATATACGTTAGATGTGCATATTATGATTTTGTGAAGCCAATCGTATGGTCTATATTGACATGTGATCTAAGTCTAAAGTGTTAAATACACTAGCATACTTGATTAAAAATTTAGACAATTTCAAAGATAATGAACTTAGAATTTGTTAAAGTAGACTTGTCATGAACATATCATATATGTATTATGATATTTGTAGCATGAGTAAATAACTTATACATGCATGAAATCAGGTCTAACATGTATGAGTAACTACCTTGACATAGCATGAACATTTTGACTTTGTTAGTGTGCGATTTCTAAAGAAAGTTATAAGTTTTTAAAATGAGCCTTGGCACATACTATTGATGCTTATGTTCTGACTTTTTGAGAACGATTGCATGGTCTAGATAGGCATGAAGTGTAAATTTAAAAGTGTTAAGTTTACCCTAGCATTTATGGTTAAGTCGTAATGGTTTCAAAAGAAAGATTCAGACTTTTTGCAAACTACGATGAGTGATCATAGTGTATTAGTGTTCTAATATGTTTGAACATGCATGCTAGAGCTTTTAAATGACATGTATGTGCACACACCTTACTAGACACTATGAAAGTTAGTTAAACATGAATTAGATATGTTTTAAAGCAATTATCGATGCTAGTTGTGCATATATGTTAAATGTATTTGTGAGCATGCGTCTTAACAAGTATGACACCTCACATGTATACGTGATGAACATAGTAGCATGTTTACATTATTATTTCAAAGTTATACAACAGAATCTTAATGATGCCTTAAGTGTTGATTTATGCAAATGATTATATAAACTCGGAAACTGTAATTCCGTTAATGTTTGAGAAACGTATGAATAATAAGGATCATATAAGTTTAAATATATGTTAAACACCTTTACATAAGTGTGTGATACATATATATGATAGATTATAGTAAGTATGTATAGATAAGGTATACCTATACGTACATAGTTTTCTAAAAACATGATGAGAAAGTAAAACGAAGGTTCTAAGAACCAATTTAGATAACAATGTAATCAATGGTTATTATATTGAGAATGTATGGATATGTATAACTGATATGTATGAATCCATAATTGTATAATTGTGTAGGAATACATGAGCGCAAATATCTTAAGCAGTTAAGTTGTAGTTGTTAAACTACGCACCAGGCAAGTCTTTCAGTTCTTATTTGATATATGAATTCAATAACTGTTAGATGAATTATATTATGCCATGATGATGTTAACTTATATATGAACTGTATATGAGATATGTATTAGATTGAAAGTTGATCTTTGATGATATACTTGTTATGTGAGAAGTAACATGCGTAGTATATATCGATTGATTATAATGCATGAACTGGGTATGATATTTTGTGCTATGTGATGCATGAAAACTGTTAGAATTGTTGAGCTGTCGAGCTCATCCTTGCAAATAACCACTTTTGCAGGTTAAGGACTCACGATAAAAGTTACGTGCTACGTGATAGAGTTCGAAGATTTCTGTTTATTTAAATACATTCTCTTGAATCATGTTTAAGTTTTAGAAGATGTATACGATAGTAGATTACAATGTTTTATACATGTTTAAATTGTAAGGTTGTGTTATGTAACACATAGGGGTTTCGAACTGAGATGTATTCATTTATACAGTAATTTGAACATAGTGAATCATACTTTATAATTGGTTCAAGGTTATGTAATTGATTTGAGATTTTGAATTCAAGGAAAGATTTTTATACAAGGAGATAGAAAAGTTTTAGTTATTTTGCATTTTTGTAACATCAATTGTCATGTATAGACATGGATGGTATATGACCGAGATTTGAAAACTTATAAAAGGTTTAGGGTCATCATACAAGATCTTGGATATGAATAGAAATTATATTTCTATATTGTAATAAGTGAAATTTATTCATTAAGTTTTGAATAAAATATGTATAGTTCCGCGATAGATGTATCGTGGCGGACCGGATCCGAGGTGTTTGAGAGACCCGGATTTGGGGTCGTCACTGGTTGGTATCAGAGCTGTAGGTTATAAACCTTAGGTAAGAGTACCTTAGACTATAACTTGAGAGAGTTTAATTGATAATAGGGAAAGAACCCTAAGTTAAGTCAGTGATCACGACGTGATCAGATTGAATAATGTAATGATAGATGGTCTGTATTGACTAAGTAATTATAGCGTGATGCTATACGAGAAGGGAGTATTGTATGGTACGAGCAATACTCATGAGGAGTTGTATGTGACGAAATATAAAAATTTTGCAATGAGCTAAAAGCAAATTAAGAATAAGATAGAGTTAAGTGTTGGATTTCAATTGAGGACTCTTGTTACCAGCTAAGTTGTATGATTCCTTGTATGGGCGGGGAATTTATGCTCGGGTTTAGAACTACTTACCTTCTTATATTGTTTAGTGGCTGAGTCGACCAGTTCCTTGTATGGGCAGGGGATTGTGTTTGGTTCGACAACCACTTAGCTTCTTACATTGATAATCATTGGAATATTGGTGTCGTGCTATCATTATACATATGGCGAAAAAGGTGATTCTTTTCTTATGTTTATTCTGATAGATAGATATTACTAAGATTAGGTGCGAGTCTTTAAACTCATACGTATGGTAAGTTTGTGACTCATAATCGTATAATGGTACCCCTCAGCAAATGGACGACTTTGGTCTGACTAGGATAAGTTCCTAAACACATATGATTGTGGAAAGTTCCTAAACTCCTAACGTGTGGTATGTTTGATGAACTGTACTGGGTATAGGAGAGTTATGGATGATGAATTGAGTATTTTTAATAGATATTATTAATCAATTGATCATTAGAGCAATTGAAGTTGATGATGGAAGCAAAGGTATTCCAAATCTTCTAGCTGTGCTATACTTCGAAATTTTTGATATCAAGCTAAATTCGCACTGATGTGCCTTTTGAACAAAATGAATTTTTGTGATCCTCAAAACAAGGTGACAATGGTGTGGAGATGGACTTCGAACCATTAACACATCGTTACCTATGGCAACATGATAACATTAAAAATGATTAGTAATGATTTTTGAACGATTTAAAGAAGAGTCTACGCTAATTGTTTCGGCTAGACAAAATTGATTTGAGATATCAAAATGTATTTTGTATATCATCAATGCATCATGAAACCTGATGCGGAAATGATAAGAATGATGAAGTTATCAATACAAAATTACCTGGTGTGGGATTTGATTTAAGCTCACTATGGTACGATGTAGTATGACAAAGTCATAAAATAAAAAGTGATGGAGTTATCAATGCAGAATTACCTGGTGTGGGATTTGATTTAAGCTCACCATGGTACGATGTAGTATGACAAAGTCATAAAAAGATTTTCAAAACTTTAAAGAAAGGTTAGATGCCAAGTAATTTGGCCAGTTACATGTTTCGATTGATATTCGAATTATTGGTTTACGTCTAAGCTAATTAATTCAGCTAGACAAATGTTTATAAAGATTCAAGCATCTCTTTGAGAATTTATCCAGAACCAAATTGTTTTGGAGCGGACTCTGACAGTAAGACTGAGGTGAACAACCCTGAAAAATGAGGATATACTGGTTGGATAATATATTTCAATTTAAGAACTAAGGTACGATTGATTGAGCACCTAACGTATCAGTATTGGAAGTTTAACTTCTTCGTGACTGTAAACATACCAATGTTCAGCATGGTTAAAAATTTTGGTTACGGTAAATACCGTACGACCCAGAGTTCACGGTTTATATGACCCCTCAGCCAGATATGAAAAGTTTTAACTCCTTAGAGAGAAGTTATATGATGATAGTAGAGCTCCGCATAGAAGGAAGCAGTATGTACTCATTAAATTGAGCATCATTTCAGTAAAGGTTTACTTGAAAACCTAGTTTTGTTGAATAAAAGGAGTAGAGATTAGTAGACTGTAATTTCAAGGACGAAATTCTTAGAAGAAGTGGTGATTGTAAGAACCTGAATTTCCAAGAATCATTATTAATAAGAATTTAATGAATAGAATTCTTAGAGCATGAGATAGATTCAAATATGTATATATCTGTGATATGAGGTTTGTAGTATTGAATTACATAGGGTGTTATGAACTATGTAATACGTGATCCTTAGTGTTTAATAAATATATATCATTATCATATATTTTAAGAGATGAATTAATAGAGGAGATGGATAATATTTATCTATCGTTATTAAATGATTATATAATTATGTATCATGGTAAGATGATGACATTAAATATTTTGATAGTCACCATTTTTCTAGAGTATATGTACGTTGTTAGAGAGAGAAAGAAAATCAATATATCGTTAGATATGTATTAGCGAATTATTAATTAATCGAATACACGACGAGAAGTGTATATTAAAGGAATGTATATACGTGTTATATATATATATATATATATATATATATATATATATATATATATATATATATATATATATCTTGAGTTATGTGGATTGGTGGAAAGAAAAATAATTAGTATATATATTTTTAATAAAGATTATTAAAATAATTTCCTATATTGAATTATATTAATAAAAAGGGGAAGTTTTATTTTAAATAATAATAATAATAATACCTTGTATGTCTTTGACGGAGGTAATATGAATGAGAGTAGATATATGGAAACATATTTGCTATATGTAATATATTGATGGGAAATAACTTATGGACTATTTTCTATATAGAAGGTGTACATGTGTTGTACATCTAACTATATTATCACTACAAAGATATTATATTTAAATAATATCTTGAAGAAATAAGTAAGTTATTTTTAATGATTAATGCCTCTATTGTAGATAATATTATATAATAAAATTATTATATCATGTTATGAAGGAATGGTTAAACGGGATTTATAGATATTGCTATATGCAAATATACATGTGATGTGAGTTTGTATCTGTGCGTATATTTGCTAGGATTAATTTCAAGGGAGTCACTAATGGTGTATTAAATTAGTAGACTAACCTTAAGCTTTATCTCAAAAGAATTGATAAGATGATTAATAATTACATATTTAATTACTTGAATATAGTGTAGGGGTTTAAACGTGATTGATTAATTAATATTTTGGATAATTAATCTATAACGTATGAATTTATTGTTATTAAGAATAATAAAACATAAGCGTGTAAAGGATTAATCGTAATTATAGTGGATAAACGATTAACGAGTAGTTAATTGATAATGTGTCAATTAACTATTATTGCGAATAATATATTAATGAGAAAATGATTAATAAATATAATGAGATTTATATTTATTTGATTAACTGTTTTATACATGCATACGATAATTAAACCTTTAATATAAGGTAGTTACCTCTATATGGTATAAAATGCAATGTGACACATATATATTATATAGTAAAAATAATTGCATTATGTGAATCACATAATAATATTATTTATGATGAGTGTGGATAATAGTAGTAAGCAATTGTTAAGTGATGAGTACTCCAATAAGTTATTGTAATTAAAATGATAACAGTTTTGATAATGAGTAATAAAAGTACCCAATTGTATTATACTAAGTGTTAACGAAATGTACATAGATTATATAGGTGCAATTAAATTTACTACATGGTAGTATTAATTATTTATTGGGATGACACTGTGTACCCTCTAATTCATATATATAACCTAAAGTATATGAAGTGAAATATGTATATATTATAATATAAGTGTTGTGTGTAAGGCATGTTGCCCATTTGCTGTGATTGGTAGCATTCTCCAACAATGAGTGTTTCATTTCTTCCTCACGTGAAGCCTAGCCTCCTCTAGCTCCTTCTCAATTTCAGCAAATCTAGCTAATAATGGTAAGGAATGTGGGATTCATGTTTGAGCTTACCAACTCTCAACCACTCTCTCTTATCTATTGAACAAATTGCTTCTTCCATTGGTTTGATATGGTGAACAATTGCATGAACCGTATATTAAAATGCCTATATATAGAGCATTCCTTTCTCCTTCATTCATTTGCTGAGTATTTTATTTGAATTAAGGAAAAGTATTATAGCAGCAAGTCCATTTCTGCAACAGAGGTATAATTTCATTTTTCAGTTTCTGTAAATTCTAAGTTCTTAATTCTTGAAATTGATCATGGATTGATTAATTAAGTGTTTGGAATACGATTATTAAGTGTTATATGAAGTATAAACATGTTGGGAATACTATATGGCTGGTACAGAATGTTTTTCATAAGTAATCCTTAGATGGGTTTAAGCTTCTGCCGAGCAGAATGCAGTTCCTGGTCTGGCTGGTGACCTGCGCAGCTGCGCCAGTTTTGTACTGGCCAGTGGCGCAGCTGCGCCAGGCCTGCACCAGACTTAATTTTTCTGTTGCAGAATCTTTAATGTACTAGCATATGGTATATAATTAGAACAAGCATCTGGACATAAATAACATGCATATATGATTACTTTGATATGACATAAGCATGCATAATCATGTTAGTATGTTTCATGGAAGAAAAACTTATAGTTTGAAAAAGAAACTTATAGGTTTGAATATGAACTTTGACATATACGTTAGATGTGCATATTATGATTTTGTGAACCCAATCGTATGGTCTATATTGACATGTGATCTAAGTCTAAAGTGTTAAATACACTAGCATACTTGATTGAAAATTTAGACAATTTCAAAGATAATGAACTTAGAATTTGTTAAAGTAGACTTGTCATGAACATATCATATATGTATTCTGATATTTGTAGCATGAGTAAATAACTTAGACATGCATGAAATCAGGTCTAACATGTACGAGTAAGTACCTTGACATAGCATGAACATTTTGACTTCGTTAGTGTGCGATTTCTAAAGAAAGTTATAAGTTTTTAAAATGTGCCTTGGCACATACTATTGATACTTATGTTCTGACTTTTTGAACATGATTGCATGGTCTGGATAGGCATGAAATGTAAATTTAAAAGTGTTAAGTTTACCCAAGCATTTATTTTTAAGTCGTAATGGTTTCAAAAGAAAGATTCAGGCTTTTTGCAAACTAAGATGCATGATCATAGTGTATTAGTGTTCTAATATGTTAGAACATGCATGCTAGAGCTTTTAAATGACATGTATGTGCACACACCTTACTAGACACTATAAAAGTTAGTTAAGCATGAATTAGATATGTTTTAAACCAATTATCGATGCTAGTTGTGCGTATGTGTTAAAGGTATTTGTGAGCATGCGTCTTAACTAGTATGACACCTCACATGTATACATGATGAACAGAGTAGCATGTTTACATTATTATTTCAGAGTTATAAAATGGAATCTTAATGATGCCTTAAGTGTTGATTTGTGCAAATGGTTATATAAACTCGGAAACTATAATTCCATTAATATTTGAGAAACGTATGAATAATAAGGATCATATAAGTTTAAATATATGTTAAACACCTTTAGATAAGTGTGTGATACATATATATGATAGATTATAGTAAGTATGTATAGATAAGGTATACCTATACGTACATAGTTTTCTAAAAACATGATGAGAAAGTAAAACGAAGGTTCTAAGAACCAAGTTAGATAACAATGTAAACAATGGTTATTATATTGAGAATGTATAGATATGTATAACTGATATGTATGAATTCATAATTGTATAATTGTGTAGGAATACACGAAGCGCAAATATCTTAAGCAGTTAAGTTGTAATTGTTAAACTACGCACCAGGAAAGTCTTTCAGTTCTTATTTGATATATGAATTCAATAACTGTTAGATGAATTATATTATGCCATGATGATGTTAACTTATATATGAACTGTATATGAGATATGTATGAGATTGAAAGTTGATCTTTGATGATATACTTGTTATGTGAGAAGTAACATGCGTAGTATATATCGATTGATTATAAATGTATGAACTGGGTATGATATTATGTGCTATGTGATGCATGAAAACTGTTAGAATTGTTGAGCTGTCGAGCTCATTCTTGCAAATAACCACTTTTACAGGTTAAGGACTCACGATAAAAGTTACGTGCTACGTGATAGAGTTCGAAGATTTCTGTTTATTTAAATACATTCTCTTGAATCATGTTTAAGTTCTAAAAGATGTATACGATAGTAGATTACAATGTTTTATACATGTTTAAATTGTAAGGTTGCGTTATGTAACACATAGGGGTTTCGAACTGAGATGTATACATTTATACAGTAATTCGAACATAGTGAATCATACTTTATAATTGGTTCAAGGTTATGTAATTGATTCAAGATTTTGAATTCAAGGAAAGATTTTTATACAAGGAGATAGAAAAGTTTAAGTTATTTCGCATTTTTGTAACATAAATTGTCATGTATAGACATGGATGGTATATAACCGAGATTTGAAAACTTATAAAAGGTTTAGGGTCATCATACAAGATCTTGGATATGAATAAAAATTATATTTCTATATTGTAATCAATGAAATTTATTCATTAAGTTTTGAATAAAAGATGCATAGTTCCGCGATAGATGTATTTTGGCGGACCGGATCCGAGGTGTTTGAAAGACCCAAATTTGGGTTCGTCACAACCTTTCCTTAGTGGAATCCCTGCTTGTTGAAGCAGAAGAGTGGAGTAGGAGCTTGAGTCTCTGAACCACTTAAAATCTCTTGTGTCTTTTACTTTATGTGATTTGCATTATGCACTATAACTGCTATAACTACTATAACCACTTACACCTAAACTAATATTAGAACTATGTTTAACAAGATATCTTTAAAGGGGATCTTTAACTTATTCCGTTGTGCATTAACTGATTCTTATGTTTGTCATCTGCTAATTACTTATGCAATACAAAAGAAAAGGAAAAAAAATTAAATTTAAAAAGAATCTATTCAACCCCCTTCTAGATCTATTGTGTGCCCTCTAGGAAACTAATAATTGGTATCAGATCAGGTTCTCATGCTTTATCCAAAAGCTAACGCTTTGAGTTTAGTCCTAGGCATAAACAAGTTCTAAACTTAGTTTTAGTTGTAAGCCACTTCTGAACGAAGATGAGCTCACACGTTGATAATTGTACGTATAGGTGAATGTGCATATATACCTGAAGTTGTCCAGATTGGTCCCTGTCCTTATTTGCTATTGCAATCAGTCCAATCGCTGCCCATAGCCAATTAGCAGTCTATAGTCTATTGACGGGAAGTTAAGAAGTAGCAAGAGTTAATATACTGACGTCCACTGTTTTGAAAGATGAAATGCCTACATGCATTGATATGCTCATCTAGAGGAGAATCCTTCAAATATGTACTTGCCTAATTTCATGTATCTAAACCCTGAGGTTCGAAGGCGTCAAAGATTTTAAGCTATCAAGACTTTCCTTTGATCATAACTCTAAGACTTTACTTAATTGATTTAAGGCCATATGAAGCAACAAGTTGTCATTACTAAATGTAAAGATATGCACATCAATGCCTAATATCATTGTATATATAAGCAGGACAAATAACTGTCAAGAATCTGACAGTGTCAAGTGTCTCCACATATATACACGAGCATCATACTGCATCACCTTTTGTGCTATAACAGTATTCTTTCAAAAGATCATTTTCTTCCTAAAAAGGTACAGAAAGAAAGTACATTTGAGGTTGGAAACTAATTGCTAACAAACTCTCTCTCCACCCATGTTTTAGGTTGAAAATAAATTTGTGAAATAAATCTGATATATGCCTTAACTTTATTACAAACTAACTTTAAGTTGCTCGACCTTTGCTAATGGGTTGGTATATTTGTAAATTCATACAAGCCAATGTTTTGTGTTTTTGATAATACGTAGAGTATGATCAACATTAAAGGTGTATCTTGAAGGTTCTTAGAAATTGATCAACTCCACGAACCAACAAGATGCAAATAATTAATAGAGTTGATCCTCACTTTGTGAACATTCAAAATATGTGAACATGGAAAAGTAAAGAGTGTAAAAACCAAAGAAAAAGAGTATCATATCAAAATGCTTAATCATACACACACTCACAATCATGCATTATAACTGTCATATCAAAATTTGATATATGTATAAATATGATTGTTGATGCTTATATGATGTAAATCCAAGAATATGAGGAATTAACCTAGCAGGGCCCAAGTAACCATGGGTACCAAGATAGAAATTTCCTTACCCTGCAGGTACTTGGTCTATCTATCCTCACTAAGGAAAACTGAAGCACATGGCTTTAGTCACAAAAACTCTACAAGCTGCAAGATCAAGATCCCTCGGTAGTGCTCTTATTCAAGGTCATCCAATGACAAAGCCTGCTCTCGAAGATTTCCTGAGTCCCCAAGAATGAAATCACATAAACTAAAATGGATTCCAAAATCCTTAGTTGATCTTCAAATGGAAGCTGGCAATTCATGTCAAGATGTAAAAGACCTTCCATGCTTATCCATGCAAAGCATATCATCTCAAAAGGAACAACATGGAAGATCATATCAAGGAATTCTCTCACATTGATGATGGATTATGCATCATAGAAGTAAAGCTCCACGAATACAAAAGATGCTAAAGTCTAAATGATAGAAACTATATTCGTAGTGTCTAGTTAGCCAATCATGGAGTAACCAATTCTGAAGAAATTACTCTATGATCAAATAGAGCTGATTCTACCATGAAGATTCCAGCTAGAAGGAGATATCCAATGAAATCTTACTTATGCATGAACAAAACAATAGCCCATCTTTCTCTAAGAAGAAAGTATCAATTATAGGGGAGCAGTGATCTGCTATGTGTAGCAGCACTAATGTTCACAAAGGAGCACAGTGAAGCAAATCCTTCAAATATTCCAAATAATAAAGATAGCTATACTAGATTACAATGAAAAAGCAGCTGAAAGGATGGTGGTGGTGAAGATTATAGAAGGACAACTGAAGATATAGAAGTGGTGGAGTTTGAGGAGAAATTAAAGAAGTGTGATTCTTGCTATAAGCCCTGAGATAAGCTCAGATGACAGGTCAACCTCTATTGCATGAATGTTTACCACTCCACGAATATCTAGTCCACTCCTATTAAGTTCCCTAAATAGATGCTTATCCAAATAGCCACATCCCATTTACATAGTCCCAAAACTCTGTGACTGATGAACTAAATAAATCTGCATCCCAGTAGTATCGTCCCAAAACGTGCTACTGATAACCATATCAGCCAACTACCCCAATAGTGGGGTACCTACGATCGAACTCCTGACCGTAGTGTAAGAGCATACTGACCCCATGATAGCAGTCTAGACAGATACCAACATCAACGAATATTCAATGTTGGTAAGTGAATCTCATGGCAGAGAAGCCTATTGTGAGACATTGTTGCCACCATGTCTAAGGAGCACTTCTTCTGATAAGTGTCTCAGAGACAAACCTCGCCCTAAGTTTTATACTAAGATGTCAGACCTTTCTGAGAAACCTGAACCCAGAAGAAGTGTTAATATTAAATGTATCACAAGGACCTCATGCAGAAGCATATAGTAACCCCTCAGAAGAATACAAGCTACTGATGAATCATGCAACTCCCTGCTGGAGATTAATGAAGAGTTGTCTGTCGAAGCATGGCTACAGACAACGATCTTCGAGTGGACAAAGAGATCGTCGACCAGACAAAGAAATCATGGAGTACTAATCTTTGTCATCAGGCTACTCCACGAACTGAAGTAGTCAACTGTAAATAGAAGGAAAGTCAAATCTGAAAAGCTAATTTGTTATAAGAAGTTACAGATTGTGACCTATCAGACTCTTACACCTGTCCCATTGAAACATAGTGGGAACAGTTACAAGAAGGAAAATTCAAATCATTGGCAGTTACACTTATGAGAGTCTACCATAAAACTGCAAGCCTCTCTAATCCATATTCTCTCTCTGAAGCTAAAACCCTAAACACTCTCCAAAAGCCTAAAACTCTCAAACATCTAGCCATCCTCAAATCGCTCTCAAATATCTCCTCCAATACTCCTAAAAGTAAACACCCAGATACACCTAACCCTTCAAATGGTAGATTGGCATGTCGTCACGGGTATTTAACTCGGCACCAAGAGATTTGAAAGATCATAGAAGAAGTTCAGAGACATTCTTGAACTCGTGAAGAAGGCTGGGTTTTCTGAATGCCTTGAATCGAACACCCATATCTATACCGACCTAGTGAAAGAGTTCTACTCAAATGCAACGACAAGTTCTGGACTTCTATCCACAAAGGTCAAAGGACTAATTCTGAAGATAAAACCTACAGACATCAATCAATGCTTATGTTTTCCTGACCTTGGTCTGAAGAGTCTTGAAGAAGTTGACATTGAAGAAGGAAAAATGGTCATGCGCTACAAAAGGAACCCTAGTCTGAAGGACATGAAGAAGAAGGAGTTCCCTAAAGAATTTGAGTTCCTTGCTGAGATTGTAGGGAAGTGTATACTAAGCAAAGATACTGCACATGATACAATGATCGATCAATAGTTGAGAATCATGTCTGCCATTGTACTAAAGCAGCGAATCAACTTCGGAGCCATGTTGTTCAACTTAATGTCCAAGTGACTGGAAAAGGCAGATAAGAAGAAATCAACTTACAAACCTCTTACGAAGGTTTTCCATGAGAGATTCTTAAGCATCATTACGAACAAGTTAAAAAATAAGATACAGGATGATAAGGGGGAATCCTTAAATATTCACAAGGTTTTGTCTCCCAAGCTGTTTGACAACTGGAAGAAGAATCCCATGGAGAATAAGAAGATAAAGACGTATGGAAGCAGCAGCAAAAGCACTACGAAAAATAGGAAGGCTAGCAATGTAGAGGATGAGTTATCTCACTCTGATGATTCAAATATTCCAGAGTCCACTTCTGAAAAGCAATCTGAGAAGAGAGCCAAGGTGGTGAGAAAGTCACCAAAGGTCCCCCAAAGAAGTCTTTTTGTTGAAGAAGAGGAAGCAGAATTAGAAGAAAAAGAAGCAACTGGAAGTCTTATTGCTGAACCCCCAAGTAGTCCTTCTGCTGATAAGGAAGGATCAGAATCAAAAAAAGAAAAGGTAACTAGATCTCCTACTAATAAACCCCCAAAGAGTCCTTCTGCTGATATAGAGGTATCAAGATCCAAGGAAAAAGATGAACCTGAACCTCTTGTTGTTGAACCCCCAAAGAGGAGAAAGAGTAATAGACTGCTTCTCCAAACAGGCCTAAAGAAGAAAGGAGAATCTTCTACAAAGAACATTAAGCTCAGTGATGATAATGATGATGAGCCTTAGACCATAGAAGTAGATTCAAATGGGAAAAAGAAGATGTCTGACAGTTCCAGCAATGATGAAAATGAAAAGATTACAAATGGATCTGAATCAGAAGAGGAATATACTTATATGTACAAGGATAGACTTATATGTACATTGATGAAAGCTGTAAAGTCCTTTGTAAAAGATAGACTTATATGTACAAGGACTTAGACTGAAAATATCAAAAGTGTTAGGTTGCTCCTACATAAGTGAACAGCTTTGTGAAGTCCTTCAAAAAAATTACAATGTACAGGGACTATGAATAGAAAGATCAAGCTTGTTAGGTTGATCACATAAAATGTAATAGATAGTATTGTCTGCTCGTGGAGCACTGCACCAGCAATCGAAGTCAGCTTAGAGAATAAGTGTAGAATTGTAGTCTATTAAGGCAGACCTGTAGTCTGTAAATATAGCTACTCTCGGAATTGCTGTATGCCAAGAAGGCCACCTCAAGATCTTGGAGACAACCTGTCGAGCACCTGCCAAGAATCGTAAGCTTTACTCGAAGACGTGAAGTCTGCAGATCAGTTAAGAGACTATAGTTGTTAAAGTATAAATCGTAGTCTATCATATGATCTACTCTCAAAGTTGCAGACTTCAGCCGGAGTCATATTGTTTGCAGAACCAGATCCTGATCGTAGTCTAAAGAACCAATGCTAGATCGTAGTCTGCCGAACTAGAGGAGAATTGTAGTCTGCAAAACCAAAGCCAAATCTTAGTCTGCAGCACTAGAGCCAAATTATAGTGAGTCAAGTGCTCACAATGCCAAGGAAGAATCGTAGAGACTACACGATTCTCAACAGGAGCATTTTTGAAGTGAAAGCGAAGATCTCACTCTGGCAAGAGTAGTCAAGGTTCAGAAAGCAGTCTACTTTAGGTGAATCAAAGGGCACTCACTGAATGACCTACAAGAAAATAGAATATCGAAGCACCAATTCTATCAGCAAGGCTGATTGAGAAGTGAAGAGCCATTCAGGAGAAGTCTTCTACAATCGTCCACTAGAAGACAATTAATGAAGTAACTATCAAAAGAAAGATATCGAGTGAAATGTCTGTTAAACCAACATAAGACAACGATCGTAGAGATGACTGCAATCGTGGTGTTTGCCAAACGAGCAGCAAAAATTGATAAAGCACATACAGGGATATTGGCCAACCTTTAGAAGACAGACGAAATGTATTGTCAATGTTCAGCCTCACCATGTACTATGAACGGGAGATCATAGGTTAAAAAGTTGAGAGAGCTGAGCATGACTAATCTAAAGAGTTATGTAAACCAGAAGGGCCAAAGAAGTCAGTCAAGTTATCAGTTCCTGATGCGAGTCAAGATAAGCAAAATCGTAGAAGCACTACAATAGTGAATAGCAAGGGGTTCTACATTATCAGATCACAAAACGCTCTTAGAATCATAGTGTTGTCAAAGCCTATAAACTTGCAACATCCACAGACAAACTACGATCAACCATGAAAGTCTGCATCAGAATCGTGGAGTTCGGTTGTTTGATTATTGAGTCTCAGCAATGTATCAATATGAAGACTGACAATAGAACGTTGTTAATTGAGAGCATCGATGCAATAAGATAACTCCTTTGGTTTGGATGGAGGAAACAAAAAAAAGAGAAATAAAAGTGACTACCAACTTGACTTCTGAAACTGACATCTCAGAGGTGGTAGGTGAAATAGCAGACTGCTGTGTCAGGAAAGTTAAAAAGGTATTGTCACATCAAATCAGCAGTCTGCACCAAATAACTCAGAATCCTTAAAGTATTTCAAATAGCTTCCTACGGCTATATTCCAACGGGAAACTAGTGGAGGAGTATATAACAGCTAAAGCTTCAAAGTTGAAGTGTTGCTAACTCGACGAGAGTTCTACAGAGCCTAATAGAAAATATATCTTAGTAGCAAGAGACTACCATAGTAGGAGTGAAGCAATTATGATGAAGGGCTTTAACTGCTAAAGGCTTCACTCAACACCAAGAAGAATGCCAACCACAATGGCATTTGTACTGGGAGCCGAGAAGGCCAAGAAGACAAGAGGTAAAGGGGCAGTTCAGAAAGTAGATATCCAGAGCCACTCTATGATTCACCTTGAATAACCTAAGCTAAAGAGAAGTAGATTCGTAGCAGAATCTTCACACAAGACAACTAGTGTTGAAAGGATGCTAAGTACCAGAAGAAGTCTACCTGAAGTGCAAAGACTTAGTAGATCCTCAACGGTGACAGTGTGCCATACTGAAATCAGATGAAGTCAAGCATCAACAACAAAGATTAGTTGCACCAAGGGGATGTGATAGACTGCTATGTATTCAAGGATGTCGAGCTTCATCTAAACTTAGTAGTCCATAAGTGGTGATCCAGGCTCGATGCAGAAAGCCAGAAGATCACACCAAGCTGCTAAGTGCCAGAAGTTGAACAAGCGTAAAGTCATATTAGCAGCTCAGCACCAATAACAATAAACCAACAAAAAACCTGGACCTGAGGGGTCTTTGTCTTCGTGACTAAATCAAAGTCAAGATTGTTGGGCTTGCTGAGTACCAGAGGGTACAATATATTCTATGTCTTCTGGGCTTAGTCTACAGTTCCAAGTTTGCTGGGCTTAAAGAGTTCTTAGTGAACTAAAGTTCTATGGCTGCTGGCCTTAAAGGAATCTTAGTGATTCAAGAGTTACCTTTCCTTAGTGGAATCCCTGCTTGTTGAAGTAGAAGAGTGGAGTAGGAGCTTGAGTCTCTGAACCACTTAAAATCTCTTGTGTCTTTTACTTTATGTCATTTACATTATGCACTATAACTTTTATAACTACTAAAACCAATTACACCTAAACTAACATTAGAACTATGTTTAACAAGATATCTTTGAAGGGGATCTTTAACTTATTTCACTGTGCATAAACTGATTCTTATGTTTGTCATCTACTAATTACTTAAGCAATACAAAAGGAAAAGAAAAAGTTTTTAAATTTAAAAAAGAGCTATTCAACCCCCTGTCTAGATCTATTGTGTGCCTTCTAGGAACTAACAAAATCTTTACTTTATGCCTTTTTAAGTCCTAAAGCATGCATTATTTAACCAAAAGTCCCAGTAGAGTTAAAATTGCATTTTCATTAAATGCTCAGGCTTTTGAAAAAATTTCGCCAAAGACTCCTTTGTAAAATGGACTGTTCGCATGCACATAGGCATGACTAGGTGGTCATTCAGTAGCACACCTACCCAAAAATAGAAATAGTTCATATTTATGAAAAAAAAATCAAAATCAAACACCCCATGGCAGCTAAATTACCATGTGCATTTTTACTTGAAAATCCAGGCGCATTTGGCCTCAAAAAGGATGAGTAAACTGGTCAAAAAGGGCGACAATTGACTACCTCAGAAATTAAATTTTTTTACATCAGAACGTTCAGCACAGTAAAATATGCATATTTATTAAGTTTAAAAATTTTTATCAAGTCATATAGGCACGCTTATTCTTTATATTGTGTTTAGAAGCATACTATGTGATATCTAACATTCTAATGGTCAAAACTGGAAAAGAAAGGATGAAAACATTCTAATGGTGTAAGCTATCTTCGGGATAGGCATGAGGAATCCCCAATGAAGTAACTCGGTAAAAGAGAAACATCCCCAGAGGAGGAAGAAGTCATAGAGATCATATGAAGACAGGGAACATTGATGACAACTCTAACGTCGAATTCAAAAATGTTCAATAGCATCAGCCAACAGAAAACCTTCCCTACAGAAAATATCAATGGACGTGGTAAACCGTTGGCTTCAACCAAATGTAGCATCGAGAAAGATTTGGTGATGGTTTATATGTTGCAAAATACTGCTCGAGTAGGCGTCAAGAGAATTCAGTAAGGGATATCATGAATGACGTCATCCCCAGCAGAGAATAGTGCAAACAGCCAGTGATAGCCCAACGCCATGAAGGCATCTAACATTCATAACATGTCATACCATGCATTGTATTACATTTGCATATGTCATATTTCCAGTGTCTAGCAGTCTTTATCCTGTTCATTCCATTGCATTGCATAAACATGATAAAGAGGGGCATCTGTAGACATTTAAAATTTTTGTTTTCTTGTTACTAACCCTGCAGGAGGGCAAAATCATCTTTTACCTTCCAGAGACAACCCCAGAAGTTCAAACCAGATACAACAGAACCGACGACAACACCGGGATGTCAAATCAAGCCCCGACAACAACCTGGGAAGTACAGCAGCCCTGACGACAACCCCTGGAGATCAAACTCAACCCCGGTCACAATACCGGTATATCAAGTCAAACCCCGTCAACAACCTCAGGAGGTACAGTAGCCCCAGCGACAACAATGGGAGATCAAACTCAACCCCGGTAAAACCGGGATGTCAAGTCAAACCCCGGTGACAACCCCAGGAGGTACAAGAACCCCGACGACGACCCCAGAAGACCAGATCAACCTTTGGAGATAGCCTCAAAGCATTAAATCATCCCCCGAGACAACCCTGCGAGACCAAATCAACCTTAGAGATAACCTTGAGGAAGAATAGAGTCGGTTGGGATCAAAACTCGGAGATAACCCTAAGAAAACAGTCAAACTGTGCCAACACAAGAGATAACCCCTGGAGGGGCAAAATGGTCATTTTACTGACTTGAAGCCAAATTAGTTAAAATCAAACCAAATTGATGCAATGAAGGTCAGAAAGAGCCATAATATCAATCCCGAGTGAAAATAGCACAATACAACTCAACGGATAAACTGCGAAAAAACGAAGATCTAGTTATAAACCAATCATCTTGGATTAAAAAAAGGTTAAGTCCCATGTCATTGTGTCGCTCTAAAAAAATGGCTTTCCGGAAAGGTATAGCATGCCTCAAATGGACGCTCTGATCAAAAGTTTGGAAGGTTCGAACTTGACATCGCGTTGCTCGGAGTGCACGTACTTCAAGATGACGGGACCCACCAGGTGGGGCCCACCATGAGGAGTTGCAGCTCTACTAGCGATAGTCACGGGTAGACCCGCTACAATCGGGTCTTTAAATATAACCCCCACCCTTGGCAAAAAAGAAGAAAAAAATAGAAAAAACGCTCTGAAACTCCGCCCATTTCGTCCCTTAGCCCTACTTCTAGTACTCCAAACTTAGATTTTGTTCTTCCAATACGTTTTGTATACATATATTCTACAACATATCAAAAATTAACCGGTGGAAACGCACATTTGAAGCCTATCGAGTGGCAAAAAGCCCGTGTAGCAGTCCATTATAAGTTGTTTTACAATCAGAACTCATTTCCTACTTCATTACGTATATGTGAACGTGCATATAAAGTTTTATCTTCTGGTTTTGCCCGGAACTCAGTTTTGTGTCCGTTTTAGCTAACTTTTTAGTATATATAAGTATATATATATACGTTTTTCTTCGTTTTCACAGCCTGGATAGTCGATCCGTGGCTTTTACTAGCTTATATATATATATACATATATATACCAACTTGTTCGGTCTGGATCGCTGATTTGTGGCCTTTTCAACTTTATTATACATATAATTGACTATATATATACTAACGTTCAATTCAGTCGGGCCTAGATTGCTAATTCGTGGCCCTTTTAATGCTTATATATATATATATATATATATATAATTTTTCTTACTTTGTTTGGCCTGGATTTTTAATTCGTGGCCTTTTTTGCTTTAATATATATATATATATATACTAACTGTATATATTAACATTTATATTTAGTCTGGCCTGGATTGGAAATCCGTGGCCTTTTTACCGCTTTTAAAAAAAAATTATATATATATATATATCTATATATATATTTACATTCTAGTCGAGCCTTGATTAATTTGTGGATCCTTTACAACTTTTATATATATATATATATATTTACATTCTGTCAAGCCTGGATTAATTCGTGGCTCTTTACAACTTTTATATATATATATATATATATATTTACATTCAGTCGAGCCTAGATTGCAAATTTGTGGCTATTTACTGCTTTTATATCTATATATATATATTTACGTTATTGTCTAGCCTGGATTAGAAATCCGTGGCCTTTTACAGCTTTTCTAAATATATATATACACTTTCCGTCGAGCCTAGATTAATTCGTAGATCAATTATACCTTCGTTGAAACTGACGCCTCCGAAATTGGCTTCGGTGGTATCTTGAAGTAGAAGTTGACTCCTGCTTCTTCTAGGCAAATTGTTCGGTTCCACTCAGGCGCGTGGAATCAAGCCCAATTAAATTATAGCACAATTAAAAAAGAAATCTTGGCATTAGTTTTATGTATTACCAAATTTCAAAATGATTTATTAAATCAAAAATTTTTAGTTCGTATTGATTGCAAATCAGCAAAATATATTTTTGAAAAAGATGTTAAAAATATAGCTGCTAAGCATATTTTTGCCAGATGGCAATCTACTCTAAGTATTTTTGATTTTGATATTGATTATATTAAAGGTTGTGATAATTCAGTTCCTGATTTTTTAACTCGGGAATTTATTAATATATATATATATATATATATATATATTTACATTTCAGTCGGGCCTGGATTGAAAATTCGTGATCCTTTACAGCTTTCATATATATAATTATATATATTTATATTCTTTATTCATTGTGATTAAATATCTGTTTTAATTATTCATTTGATATGAATTTGTTTTAATATAAATCTGGCGATTAGATATATTAAAATGTAGCACTTTCTACCTTTCAAATGGTTCAAAATAGGTCCAACCGGAATCGGGAAGCTAGAATGGCTAAGATTTATTTAAATCTAGCTTTCTTTCTAGTTTTGTTAGATATTAAAGCAACCTCGCGACCCTAGATCCATTTCTAGTGGGAATGAGAAGCTTTGGCTACGCACATATAAGGATTTGCTGATGAATCCATTGTTTTTGAGACGTCTAGTGTACAAATTGCATTTTCTGTAAATATATGTGTTGTGCAGGCTTTCTTGGCCATTTTCTGTGAGCCTAAGAATTGTGGAATTCATGATCAAATTGATCAGAATCTGATTCCCACGATGAAAAACTCGACATTACAAATATACCTTGCTAGTTTTTCTATAAAATGTACATCTAAGGGACCTTAAAACGGTTATCCAGATTTAAGGTCTCAAACATAGTGAAATATGCTTTGTTGTGCCAAAGTCACATCGATGGCTTTCATGCCCATAAGAAGATCGAGACTTGTATATATTTTGAGGTCGAGGATGCTTCGTATCCCGACAAATAAGCATTCCAATAAGCAATGGCTGAACAAAATAAAATTGAAGTATTGATATGCTTCAATTCCTACATGAGCGTAAGGGTTTGAAAACCTTCTTTCAAAACATCATTTTTATATCTTGTCTAAAAATGGACTTTTCAAATCAAATCAAACCCTTCGTATATAGGTTCAACGAAGCACGATAATACTTTCAAATCAAACAAACCCTTCGTATATAGGTTCAAGGAAAATATTGAAAAGATGTGGTACCGTGTTTCACTGGAGTCGGGGGGTGCCTAACACATTCCCCCCACTTAACCAAGCCCCGAACTTTAAGAATCTTCGTTTAAAAATCAAGTTTTGACAATGTCCAGTAATTAGGCCTACATACAAAATCAAACAAAACTCTGTTGAGTTGGTACAACCATTTCAAAATTTACCAACTGGCGACTCTGTAAACAGTTCAAATCGTCGACATGATACATGTTGGCCTTTTCCTCAAAAACTTCACCCTTCATAAAACAGCTAAGACAAATAAGGGTAGCAAACAAAAATTAGAAAGAGAGAAAGATCTGTGCAAATCGACAAGATTTTTTTCCCAACGTCGACATATTATACATAACCTTTTTATTCTTAGGTTTTAATCTTCCTAACCCTTAGGATTTTAAGTCCTCACATGAAAACTTCGTGAGCCATAACTGGAATATTATTAGATATTTCATCCCGTCTTGAAATCCTATCATTACGCGTTTCTCAAAAATTCAAATATAATTTCCAAGCAGAAATGAATGAATAGTGATTTTACAAAAATTTCTTAGAAAACTTTCATTTTTGTCTTGGAAATTCATATGATTTAATTCTAGCATGTAGCCAGAATACTAACCATATTCACATTTTCTAGGTTATAGAAATACCTAGAAATAGCTTACTCACTTTAATAAAAATTTATTATGATTTTATTCAAATAATCAAATAAAAAATTCATTTACATAAACGTCTGATTTTCTCAGGCGTTACATGTACTCCCATATGCCCCCATGTGCTACCATGTGCTACCATGTGCCACCATGGGCCCCACATGGGGGTATTACCTACCCGATAACCCATCGGTTCGATCCACGTGTTCGGTTATTGGTTTGGGCTTAGAATTAATTTACATTGGACATATTCTTAGGCTTTATTTAAATAATCATTGGGCCTTCATCATTCACAAATTGGGCTTGACAAAGTCCAAGTCCAATTAGTTAAAGTCCATTAAGAACTTATCGTATTCCTATTGTATAATTCTCGTATTCTCTTCGTATATACTTCGTTTAATATTCGTATTATACGTCGTATTAAATTCATATAGTACTCATACAATAACTAGTATTGTACTCGTATTCGTTATGTATAATAATCATCATTATTACACTTAACAATTTATTTTTTGATTTCATTTTCCCTAACCCTAAGGGCTTTGTAGACACTATAAATTTTCCTTGCCCCACTACTAACACTGTCTGAGGGCAAAGCTGTCAATCAAAATCAACCCCGGTACCGATGCCGGGCTGCCAATCCAAACCCAGCCCCCCAATACCGGTCTTAGTTCAAATTCGATCCCCAATATCAGTACTCAAGCTAAATCCAATCCCCAATATCGGTACTTAAATTAAATCCGATCCCCAATATCGGTACTTAAATAAAATTCGATCCCCAATATTGGTACTCAATCCAGCTCCGATCTCCAATCGGACCGTTAATCCAGCTCCGATCTCCAATCGGACCGTCGATCCAACTCCGATCTCTAATCGGACTATCGATCCAGCTCTGATCTCTAATCGGACCGTCTATCTGCTCCGATCTCCAATCGGACCGTCGATCCAGCTTTTATCTCAAATATAGGTACTCAATCCAGCTCCGATCTCCAATCGGACAGTCGATCCAGTTTTGATCTCTAATTGGACCATCAATTCGGCTCTGATCTCCAATCGGACCGTCGATCCAGCTCCGATCTCCAATCGGACCGTCTATCTAGCTTCGATCTCTAATTAGACCATCGATCTAGCTCCAATCTCCAATCGAACCGTCGATCTAGCTCCGATCTCCAATCGGACCATCGATCCAGCTCCGATCTCCAATTGGACCATCAAATCAGCTCTGATCTCCAATTGGACCGTCAGATCGACCCCGATCTCAATATTGGGCCATCAAATCAACTCCAATCTCTAATAGAACCGTCTGATCAACTCTGATCTCAATATCGAGCCAGCAGTTCAAACCCAGTCACCAATATTGGGACAACCACAACACCGATCAACTATATCGGGATATCAACTCAGCTCCGGTCTCAACCCGGGCTGTACAGATCAGCCCCGGCAGCAACCCGGGAATTTAAGACAACCTCAGGCATAAACCTGAAGCATCACAACACCTCCAGAAGAAACCTGGAATGACCACGTCAGCTTCATATGCAACACTGAGGACAACTAGACTCGAATGGGATCCAAGTCTTGGAAATAACTCCCGGAAGTCAACTAAAGGCTATGCCAACACTACAGGCAGCCCCGGGTGACGCAAAATGGTCATTTTACCAACTCTCAACCGATTTGATCAAATTCAAGTCGAATTGATGCCAAGAAGGTCAAAATAAACCATAATGACGATCCCGAGTGCCAACAGCGCAATACTGCTCAACGGATAAACTGCGGGGAATCGAAGATATGGTTATGAACCCATCTTCTTGGACCTAGAAAATGTTTTATCCCATGTCATTGCGACACTCTCGGCGAGGGCTTTCCAGAAAGGTATAGCATGACTCAAACAGACACTCCGATCAAAAGTTAGAAAGTTTTAACTTTGACCTCGCGTTACTCTGAGTGCACGTACTTAGAGACGACCAAACCCGGTACCGTGGGCCCCACCAGGGGAGACGCACCTCTACCTGCGGCTGCCTCATGTAGAGTGGAGGCTCCCTAGCCTATAAATAAACGTGCCACCCTTCATTTAAAAAAAAATTCTAAAACGCAGTGAACCTCTGCCCGTTTGATTTTCTGACTTTTCCACCTCTTCCAAACCCAAATATTTTCACTCTAACACGTAGATATACCCACATACTACCACATATTAGAAAATAACAGGTAAATTTGGATGTATAGAGTCGACGATTTGGCAAAAAGCCCGTGTAGCTGTCCATTGTAAGTATTTTCACGATCAGAAAGTGAATATTACTTCTCCGAACTTTTATACACTTGCACGTTAAGTTTCGTATTCTAGAAATGCCCGGAACCTAGTTTCGGGGCAGTTTTCGTCAAAATTTGGTATATTTTTGTACATAAATTGATTGTCTGGCATTTCTACAACTCGGATTGTCGATCCGTTAGCTCCAGCAACTTCAATGCACTAAACTATTCATTTTGGCAACTTCGCTGGACTGGGTTATCTTTCCAGTCCGGGTTTGGCCCTTTTTTGTATATATTTAACTATATATATACTAATATTTAAATTCTGTCTAATCCAGATGTCAAATCTGAGGTAGTTTACCGCTTACATATATATTTACGCATACATAAGCGACTTTCACCACCACTGGTTCTCTTCCCAGTCTTGGTTAACTACGTTTTTGTCAATATATATATATATATATATTCATATATTTTCAGTCCAGCCTGGATTATTCTGTGGACTTTTTACTATTTTTGCACTCTTCGCCATACTGGGTGATCTCCCCAGTCACTGGTTGACTACTTTCCTGTACATTTACATTTCAGTACGACCTAGATTATTTCGTGGCCTTTTTATTGCTTTTTCACTCCTCACCATACTAGGTGATCTTCCCAATCACTGGTTGACTACTTTTATGTCAATTTCAATTCCAGTACGAGCACCGGCGTGAAAATCCATCGCCCTTTTTACTGTTTTTCTATATATATATATATATATATATATATTTCATTTCTATCAAGCCTGGATCATTTCGTGGCTTTTATACAAATTTTTTTAAATATATATATATACATTTCAATTCCAGTTCGTGCTTGCGCGTGAAAACCCATCGCCCTTTGCAATTTTCGCATATATAAAACTGCATATATACTGCGGTGCTCATTTTATTCAATTGCAACTGTAAATATTCATTTTATATGAATTGGTACTAACATATTTGCGGGCAGACTAGATTTATTTAAATATCGCCAAATCTAGCTTTCAAACGGTTCAAAACATCCAGACTGAACCGGGAAGCTAGAATAGCTGAGATTTTCTTAAATCTAGTTTTCTTTCTAGTTTCAGTTTCAAAAGCAACCTCGCGTCCCTTAGATCTCTATATATTGGAAACGAGATGCTTCGGCCGTGCGAACCATGATTTACTGAATGAATCCTTGGTTCTGGCAATCTTGGGATATATCTGTTTATGTGAAAATTTGAACTGTGGCAGGTTTATTGGCTACTCCCGTGTGAGCCTAGGAATCGTGAGATTCACGATCAAAATGATCGAAATTCGATTCTCATGTTGGACAAACTCCAGTTTATGAATGTACCCTGCTAGTTTTTCTGTAAAATGTACATATCACAGACCTTAAAACGGTTATCCAGATTTAAGGTCTCAACATATTGAAAATATGGATTGTTGTGTCGGCGTCCCTCCGATGGTTTTCATACCCATGAGAAGACCGACACTTGTCTATTTCTGCGGTCGAGGATGCTTCGCAACCTGACAAATCACCATTCACATGCAGCCTTAAGGCTATAAAGATAAAAATTGGAAATATCAACAGGCTTTAATTCCTATATTAGCATAAGGGTTTGATAAATCAGCTTTTAAAACATCACTTTCAATTCAAATCAAAAGAAAAGCTTTTGCAAATATAATCAAAACACTTTTACAAATCAAATCAAAGACTTTTTGGCAAATCAAATCAAACCCTTCGTTTATAGGTTCAACGAAGCAAAGCAGTACTTTCAATCAATCAAATCAATAGGCCCAGTTTTCAAACAGCATTCACTCACGTATTCCAGCTTTTAAAGGGAAATATTAAAAAGATGTGGTGTTGTGTTTACACGGGAGTCATGGGGTGCCTAACATCTTCCCCACACTTAACTAAGCCCCCGAGCTCAAAACTTTGTTTTCAAAGATCAAGTTTCGACAATGTCCTGCAATTGGGTCACTTTAAAACAAAACTCGGTTGAGTTGATACAACCATTTCAAAACTACCAACTGGCAACTCTGTAAAACGTTTAAATCGTCGACATGATACATGTTGGCCTTTCTCCCAAAAAACCCTTCAAAACCTTTTTCCTAAATAAAAAGAGTGAGGGTAGAGAGAACATAGGAAAAGAGATTAAAAGATCCAGGGTTGTGACCCGACCCGCGGGATTTTTTAAACCAACGTCGACAGGTGGCGACTCTGTTGGGGACATTAGAGGGCTTAGGCCGCTTTCAAATCTTTTTAAACATTTCCCTTTCAAAACTATTGAATGCGTGAAATTATGCATCTCCACAGTCAATGAATGAGTGAATGTTGCGTCTTTGGAATGCATGAATGTTGCGTCTTTACATTGAATGAATGTGAATGAATGCTTTCCTGCTTTTCTGTGCTTCGCACCCATATTTAGTGCTTCACACCCATATTTAGTGCTTCGCACCCATGTCATCATATGCATATTGGTGAGGCACGATGTATGTGAATGTATGTCGTGTGTCTGTCTCACAAGGTGGAAAACCCGGTCGGTGATAAGTAATGTCTCTGGGGACCACTAAGTTTCTGGGGCTCATGAAAAAGCACCACCCAGATTTGCTCCAGTTGAACGATCGAAATAATTTACCTTCTAGTAGATTGCGATGATCTGGGAGCCTTCATGCAGAAAAATAAGCCGCGAGAGTAAACCTAGGATAAGTCAGCCTCTGATTAACCAAATTTGATGGGTAGCTTCTTCATGCCTTCCTCTTTCAATTCCATGTGAAGTCTCCAATTATAGAGGAGCACAATGTAAATACCATATTAAAAGATTTACTTTCCCTGTCATATAAATACCCTGTCATCTTGTTATCAAAATAACTAACCTCGATTTTGCAGGATAAAATCTAAAAAACACATCATAATCTGCATCCTATCATTCCCTACATCAGGAAATTGACACGCCTACATTTTGTTGTAGGTGAAAATTGGTCATGTTACTAGGTCTAAGTCTAAAGCACTGAGTCCATCCACCGACATGGCTTCCAGTGCTCAACCAAAATCCATCCCGATATCCAGGAAAGAGTTCGAAGGAATAAAAAATCAAATAGCCGAGTTAGCCGATTTTCTACGAGAACAAAGCAAGGCCCTCAAAGGAAAACAATCCCAAGCTCACACCGAACCAGGAGCAACTGGTGGTAGTAGTGCAATCAAAAGACGAAAAAAGTCGAGACTCAGATTCCTGGACCTTAAAACTAGAACACAACCAACATAACCCCTGAAATCACCACCCTAAGCAAGGAACAAGAAGCTGGTGACCTTCTCAAGAAAGTACAACAGATGGAAGAAACCCTCCGGTCTATCAAAGGGACTGTGGCATTTGGCAGTGTGAATTACTCCGACCTTTGTATTTTCCCTGGGGCTAGTTATCCCAAGAAATTAAAAAAAAACCCCGATTTCAAGAAATATGATGGATAGGGAGATCCTTATACACACTTGAAAGTATTCAATGGAGAACTCGGATCCTATGTAGAGGACGAAAAACTTCGAATGCAATAATTTCAAAAAAGTCTAGCCGGAGAATCCAGAGCCTGGTATGCCCGTCTAGACAACTCTAAAATGCACAGCTGGGAAGAACTGGCATATGCCTTCCTCAGCCAGTACAGTTTCTAGTCTCAGTTGGCTCCAGACAGATACCAGATAACCAAAATCAAGAAACAAAACACTGAATCATTCAGGAAATATGCCCAATGTTGGAGGCGGGTCGCAGCACAAGTCACCCCAACCATGACTGAATCTGAGATAGTCATCACCTTCATTGACATCCAAGAATCTCCTTATTATGAGAGGGTCCTAGCAGGCATTGGAAAACCATTCTCTGAAATGATCAAACTATGGCTCAAATCCGGGAAGATAACAGATCTGACCGCCCTCGAAGCTGTCGCCGAGCATATCCAGTCCAAAAATTACGGGAGTAATCCCCGGAGGGTCCATAAAAAGAAAGACAACGAAGTGTCCTTAGTGTTACAAAGACAAAATCAAATAGGCAAGTCAAACAGTATGCCCATTCAAATGAGAAATTATACCCCTTTCCAAGCTGCAGCACAGCCTTCAAACCCTCCATTTTAGAAAAACATGGAGGTCAGGCGTCGAAGAACCTTCACCCCTCTAGGGGATTCACTCGAGAACGTGTTCAAACTTCTGACAGCTTAGAAGAAGATTGTCTAACTCCTTCCACCAACCAACACTAATGGTCGAAATTTTGACGCATGCACGAAGTTTGCTTATCATTTCGGATCATCGGGCCATGACACCCAAGACTGTTGGTCTCTCAAGCACAAAATCCAAGACTTGATTGACAGCAGGAGAGATCGTGGTGACAAAATCAGAACTACTGCATGTGCAGGACAATCCTTTACCACAGCATAAAGAGGAAAATGTCAACATGATCGGCACCTCAAGTGGAGAAGGATCTAAGTACCTCTGCTATGTTGGGGAATCAACTCAATCCAACAACACCAGCCCAGATAGTTGGGAAGTTTCTGAAAGGCGATTCCTGATAGAGAACGAAATAAAGTCTCTCAAGGAACAAATCGAGCAGTTAGCAGAACTGGTCGTTTACCAGCATCAGCTCACGAGGAAGATGGTGAAGCAAATCAACCAGTCCATTATCGATCTTCCTCCCACACCAGAGATCGCTTCCCCGAGAAATCAATAACAGTCTAACTGAGAATGATCTCTGGGCCAACAGGGTGGCCAAAGAAGAGAATCTTCGAGCAGGTGGGAAATTCTTATTTCAAAAGAACTTCACTAACTTAAACCAGCCAATGGAATAGATCCTCCAGATGTTTATCAACGAGGGAATGGTTACAGATTTGTTACCCCCATTGAACCCTTGAGCTAGAAAATTCAAATATGACCAAATATGTCAATACCACTCCAATTCACCCGGCCATGATATTGAGGATTGCTGGGCACTTCATAACCTGATTTAAGACATGATTGAAAATGGGGACCTAATAAGGGGTAATCAAATCATCAATCTCCCAGACAATGGCACTCTCTTGATCCCCACTGTATGGAACCAGAACACATTGGTTGTCGTATCCTGCGACAGGGAGTCGACCCTCACACACTTAATACTGTCAGGGAAAGGGGTCCAAGAAATACAAAATCCTGTGAAGGTGGCCGCACCTAAGCCTTTAATCTTGCCCTTCAAACCTCAGTATCCAGTCATCAGTCTAAAGAATGTCCCATCGAACTATGGGAGCGACGAAGGTTCCACCTCAAACAACATTACCATCCTATCAAAGGACAATCCATTGTACCTACCTGAGCGGGTGATCAAACCATTCATCAAAGCCAAAGTAAAGGTTGCTGAAGAGAAAATCAAAGAGTTCCTCAACAAAATGGGACACAATGAAATCAAAATAGTACAAAGTCTGAAGAATACACCCAAGCAATGTCCATTTTGGATTTGGCTTTATCCTCAGTGGATCACCATAACATTCTGGTGAAAGTACTGGAAGAAGCCCATCTGCCGCACACGGTGGATGCTGAGAAATTTTGACACGTTATAGAGCACATCTTCAACAACAATGTGATATCTTTCACGAACGATGAAACCCCTGCAGAGGGGACGGGCCATCGTAAGTCCTTACATATAGCCGTGATGTCATTCGAATATGTGATAGGAGGTGTTCTCATAGATGGTGGATCATCCCTCAACATTTGTCCTTACGATACCCTAGAAAGGATGAAGATCAATCCGAACCGGATCAAAGCCAATCATGTGGTCATCCGGGCCTTCGATGGATCTCGTCGATAGGCTATGGGGGAAATAGAGCTTCCCCTAGAAATTGGTCCACACACTTTTTATGTATCCTTCCAGGTGCTCAACATCGCCACCGGATACAACTTGTTATTGGGCAGGCCATGGATCCATATGGCAGGAGCTGTGCCATCCACCCTCCATCAACAACTCAAATACATTATCAACGTCAACCTTGTCATGGTCAACGCCGAACCAGAATACCCTGCCTACATATATGGGAACATGCCAGTGATCAGCCTGGATACGGGGATTGAACCTAAAAGTTTTCAAGCCCTGGTGGTGAGCGATACCCAGTATCTACCCATCGGAGCGCTAGCCCTAAAACCTAAAATCTCCACTGAAGTAATGATAGTAGGCCAGGAGATTGTATTATTAGGTTTCCAGCCTGGAAAAAGGTTGGGAAAGGATCAATAAGGTATCAAGAGCCCGATACAAATCTTAAGTCAAACTAGGAGAGCAGGATTGGGATATTCATCCGGGTTAAGCCACCAGAATCCACATAAGGATCCCAAGGCTCATGCTTCCAGAATTCTACTGCCCAACCTCACCAATACAGGATGGGTAAAACCAATGAGGAAGATTCCTATGGCAGTGTCAACCATGTTATTCCCTTCAATTATACCCGTCAATGAGAGAAAAGCCCTCAAGCCTAACACATATAGCGGAAAGGGAAAAGAAAAGATCCTGTACGAAGGATGAGACCCATTCGCTAACATGAGGGTTATTATGAACTAAGAGGGCATGAATGACGAACTCCCAGACAGTGACAACGAAGATCATGTTCAAATTCCTCGCATCAAGAGGAACAATCCACAGAAAAACCTCGGCCTTATTCTAAAGGATGTCTTAGTTGTTATCCAAGACGAGGCAGAAGAGCACAATTTTAGCATCCTCCCTGTTCATAAGGACCTAACCCTAGATAACTGGAGCAGTGTTCCTTGCCTCGGTCGAAAAGGGACCCAAATATTGGATGTGTGTGTCTCTGCTGATGAGATGCCAATCTGTCAAAATGACTACAACTTTAATGTAGAACTGAGCTTCGACTTAATGGATATTGAACAAAAGGAGGAAGATGACTATGAGGTGCCCGAGGAGATCAAAGAATGGGTTGAAGACAAACCTAAACCAAACCTCGACCAAACCACCACTATTAACATAGGAACCTCCAAAAATATCAAAGAAATCCAGATAGGTTTAGACCTCACACCCAATCAAAAAGCCGACCTGATTGAATTCCTGACACAATACCAGGATGTATTTGCATGGTAATATAAAGACATGATTGGCTTATCCACGGACATTGTAATCCATCGAATGCCCATAAAGGATGGATTCAAACCATTCAAATATTAGCTCGGGCGATTGAAACCTGAATGGAGTCTGAAAGTCAAAGAAGAAGTCGTTAAACAATTCAAAGTCGGGATGATCATGGTATCAACATATCCAGAGTGGCTTTTAAACATAGTCCCCGTACCTAAGCCCGGAGGGAAGGTACGAGTATGTGTAGATTACTGGGACTTGAACAAAGCCTGCCTCAAGGACAATTTCCCGGTACCTTTCATCCACATCTAGATCGACAATACAGCGCAGTATGGTATGTATTCCTTCGTGGATTGCTTTGCTGGTTACCATCAAATCATGGTTGCTGAAGAGGACAAGGAGAAAACAGCTTTCATCACTCCCTGGGGAACTTTTTGCTACCGACGACTATCCTTCGTCCTCATCAATTTAGGAGCCACGTATCAGCAAGCCATGATGGCCCTGTTTCATGACATGATGCACAAAGAAATAGAAGAGTACGTTGACGATATCATCATCAAATCCCTGAGGGAAGATGACCACATCAACCATTTCAGGAAGATGTTCAACAGGTTGCGTAAGTACAACCTCAAGCTAAATCCCGCCAAATGACTTTTTGGCGTTAAAGAAAGCAAACTGTTAGGATTTTTGGTGAGCAATTGGGGCATCGAGCTACACCTTGCCAAGATCAAAGCCATCACTGAAATGCATGTGCCTCAAACAGAGAAGGTGATACGGGGATTCCTGTGAAGGATAAATTTCATAAGCAGATTCATTTCTAAGCTCACAGCAACCTCTGAACCCATCTTCAAGCTACTAAGGAAGAATTCCTCTACTAAATGGAATGAGGACTGTCAACAAGCCTTCCTTTCCATCAAGAAGCAGCTGATCGAAGCACTGGTGTTGGTACCACCAAGGGATGGAGTTTCCTTGTTCATGTACATATCTGTCAAATGCCAACGCCATGGGCTGTATGATAGGACAGAAGGATGATAGCAGCAAGGAAAGAGCCATCTACTGCATCAACAAAAGATTCAGCAGTGGTGAATAGAAATACACTCTGATCGAAAAGACATGTTGCGCTTTAGCATGGGCCGCCATGAGGTTGCAACATTATTTGCATGGGCATACAACCTACCTCATATCCCGTATAGATCCGCTCAAATATGTATTCAACAAACCAATGTTGAATTGCCGACTGTCCAAATGGAAGTTGATTCTACAGTAATTCGACATCGTTTACGTGACTCAAAAGTCAATCAAGGGTCAAGGCATTGCAGATCAATTAGCTGAAGAACCTTTAGGAGGGTTCGAGCCCCTGGAGACTTTTTTCCAGGACAATGGGATCATGACAATTCAACAACTCCAGTCAAAGATTACAATCCAACCATAGAAAATGTATTTCGACGGAGTGGTAAACATGGAAGGTGCCGGAGCTGAGGCAGTCCTTATCTATGGAACGGGAGAACAATATCCTGTGGCTAACAAACTTCAATTTGGCAACACCAACAACACGGTCGAGTCTGAATGTTGTATAATGGGGTTGAAGCTAGCCCAATCCATATCTATCAAGCGCTTACTAATCTTCGGAGATTTGAAGCTGGTCATTAGACAAACCACTGGCGCGTATCTCACCAAAGAGCTGCATTTGCTGCCCTACCATCGGTAGGTCGTTAAAATATCCCAGGAGTTTAAAGACATAATCTTCAGCCATATTCCTCAAGGTAGGAATGACTTTACGGATGCATTGGCAATGTTGGCTTCATTAGTCTGCATGTCCGATAGGAGTGGATTTCCCAACGTCAAGTTCATAATTCAAAAAGCCACGACATATGGGAATTACATTAAGGAATTGTCAGATGAAATACCTCCTGTCAATCCACCTTGGTATCAAGACATCAAGGAATAGCTCTGTGATGGATCCACACCCGCTGGGGAAAGCCAATCAAAGCGTTAACGGATTCACAAAATGGCAATGAAGTTCTATTTGAGCGGAGATGCACTCTACAAAAGGGATGCTGGAACAGGCCTGTTACGATGCCTCGATAAATAGCAAGCCCAAATATTAATGGATGAAATCCATGCTGGAGTCTGTGATCCACACATGAGCGATCATCTACTGGCCAAGAAAATAATCAGAACAGGACATTACTGGATCTCTCTTAAGGCTGACTGCGACGATCACGTTTAGAGATGTTATCAATGCCAAATACATGGAAATTCTATACATGCTCCTCCAAATGAGCTACACAATATGAGTTTGCCATGGCCTTTCTCTATGTGGGGAATGGATATGATAGGTCTAGTGGAACCCAAAGTCAGCAATGGTCATCGATTCATCTTCACCATGATCGATTACTTCACCAAATGGGTTGAAGCAGCCTCTTTTCCCAAAGTCACAAAAGAGGTCATCATTAGTTTCATCAGAAACAATGCCGTCTATCGATATGGACAACTGGAGGTGATCATATCAGACAAAGCCAAGAACCTGAACAATTAGATGATGAGAGAATTGTGTAGCAAGTTCCACATCAAGCATCTCAATTTCGTCATCTATCAGCCTAAGATGAATGGTGCTGTCGAAGCAGCCAAAAAAATTATCAAAAAGATTATGCAAAAAATGTCCGCAAATCACAAGTAATGGCCTAACCTGCTGCCTCTAACCCTGTTAGCATACAGGACGTCAATGCGCACCTCTACTGGAGCTACTCCCTATTCATTGGTCTATGGCATGGAAGCAGTCCTCCCTATAGAAGTAGAGATGGAATCCTTACGAATAATAATCGACGCTCAGATAGATAAAGATCAGTGGTTGCAAGATCGATATCATCAACTGTCCCTGACAGATGAAAAGAGGGCTACAACCATTTTCCATAAACAGTTATACCAGCAAAGTATCGCCAGATCCTACAACAAGAAGGTCCGAATCCGGTAATTCAAAGAAAATAACTTGGTTCTGAAGTAAGTTTTAGCCAATCAAGACGAAGCTAAAAGAAAATTCGCCTCTAATTGGGAAGGCCCTTTCATTGTCAAGGAAGTGTTGACAGGGGGAGCCATCAGACTACAAGAAATGGACGGGAACAAATTTCTCCAACTCATCAACTCAGACAGCATAAAAAGGTACTATGTCTGAAGCACATACATACCCATATCCAGGTCCAACGAATCAAATCAGGTTTGGTTTTTCACTAGAAAGCCAGAACAACAAATGACCTGATCTCCCTTCACCCGGGAGTAGGTAGGCAGCCATTTTTGGTGCGGTCAAACCAAATAAAAACTTAAAAACTCATCAAACCAAACTCAAAACCCAAGACAGGTACTTTTCAAACTCTCTCATATAAAGCCAGAACTTCGAATGACTTGATCTCCCTCAACCCGGGAGTACATAGGCAGCCATTTATGGAGCGATTTGACCTTCAAGAAAAAACCCAATAAAAACCAATTCCAAGACACCGAAAATCGGTAAAACCTAAACTCTATCAAGCGTGTCGGGTCAACAGACCCATCTTAGATACTTTCTGACGTCTCAGCTATCAGTCCATCAAGGAGAAGCTCAAGATACATCTACAACTGCGAGTCATAAAAGAAGTCGTAATCACACAGCAATGACGGTACATATCCAATTAGGAAAGTCAATCAAAACTATATTTCTCTGATATATAAAACTTTTTGATATAGACATAATGCCCTATACATGACAAAAATAGCTGATCTAGTCTGTGCAGGAAAAATAAAGATAGTCTATGGACCCAAGGATAAGCAGACCAGCAATGCCAGCATGGCATCTCTCTCTGAAGATGGGGGAGCAGCTGCAATTGCAATCCCCTCAGCCTCCATATGGCTCAAAACCTCTATGGTCACCTGCAATGTGGCACTGTGGTCATCAATATACGCACTCATCTCGGTGACCAAACCATTAGTGTAAGATCAAAGAGCAGTACTATCAGCAATATGGAAATCACGGGAAGCTATAGCCTCATCCCTCTCCGCAAAAGCAGCGTCTCGAGCAATCAAAGTCTCCTCGATCTCAACATATGCTGCGTCCCTAGCTGAGCGGATCTCGTCTCGCTCTACAATAGTTACATCTCTGACAGATCGAAGCTCCTCCTGCTCAATCAATCCAGCATCCAAAGCGGCCTTGAGCCCATCTATCTCAGCCAAAGCCAATTCTCTGCAAGACAAGGCGATCAACATCTGCGCTCTAGCCGAGTCTGGCGCAAAGGTCTTCCTGAATAGTGAGTCCGCTAAAGCCAGATCTGTCCTCAAAGGAATGATAGGTGGATCACTAACCAGTGATGCGGTCAAACCCATGAACAGCTCATCCTCGGTAAGAGAATCCGAATCCTCCATGGGCTTATCATCGTCTGAATCTATAATAGGAGCTACATGAGGCTGTGATGATGCTGCTGTATCTGCCTCCAACCATGCAGAGTACTCTGGAGAACGGCCCGGATGGCTACCAGAGAAATCTTCCCTCTCTCGATGAGTCCAACACTAATATACTCTAATCAAGTCGGCAGATGACATAGAAGAAGTCGACATCCTCTGATCAGCAGATCCCTCAAAATGGTGCAGACTCTAAAACTAATCAAATTGCTCCATAACTGCAAGGGAATGATAGGTAGTCACTCCCCTCAAACCAGCTAGGGGAAAATAATCCAGGCCGGAAGTATGGGTGATGAAGCTCTATGGAGACGCTAGCCTTAAGCATGGCAAGATCAAGAACGGATGCTCAATATCCAACAAAAATGCCAACCATGACTCCGCGTCAACGCACTCCGCAGGCTGAAAAGAATAAACTGTGGATGTCTCATCTGTGAAGCAAAAACCGCGAGGCCTAAAGAATCCAATCGGTCATATATGGGGCATCAGCCATATATACAGCAAGACCAAACTACGTATAAAAAACCCCTCAAGATGGGTGCTACAATGAGTGACTGACCTCAGCATCTCTGCCAATATCATAGGGATAATGGTACTACCCTGTCTTAGGGCCCTAACCACAACGACTAAACCCACATCTAGATGATCCAAACGTAACGGCATTTAGACGTATGCCACAATGCACATCAGCAGAATATCTATCTTGGCCGAATGCCACTCCTCTGCTGAAATGATAAAATCCCCGACATGGGGGTCATAGTTATCAAGCTCGCCAAAGCGCTCGATCAAGAAGTCAATGGAGATCACATGTCTGGAAACGATCTCATCCATGACTACAATCTGTCAAAGACCAGACATACGAGTAAACGGTCTTCGCATATCACTGATAGCCGTCTGAGCGCACAATAACTCTAAGTCCAAACCGATGAATCTCTGGTACTCCTCCAGAGTCAGCGACAGATCATGCTGCCCGATGCGGAACACCTGTCGCTCAGGTATCCATAAGGGTAAAAGGCCGTCCACAAACCCTTATGGAACTCGAAACTCTGTAAAGGCCAGCGAATGCCCTAACATATGGTCCACGGTCCCCCTGGCTAAAAAGGGCAGACTCTACGGCCACCCCAGATGGTGGTGAGTGCTCAATACGGCTGACAGAAGACGACGTCATCTGTATCACCATATCACAAGACCATCCAGGGGTCACATCCAAACTCATCTGTCTAAATGCATACATATGACATAATACATGCATGATGACAGTAATATAAACATGATGCGACAGATAGGAAATAGCATGAATATCTATGATAAACTATCTGTTACGGGCATCATCCCTGTCTCCTAATACAAAGTGAAATGAAGAATATAGGGAAATGGGGCACCACCACCCAATTACTATAGTGGTCTATCAAAATGATGGCACAACCGCCAAATAGCCAAAACAGTGGCTGACCAAAAAAGTATAGCTGCCATAGCTATCAGAAGAAATCTTTGGCATCAACGTCCAGATGATCAACCTGATCCAACTCCTCCTGTGATATAAAGCTGCTGCCATCAGGCATATCCTGGAGGTATAAGGGAGGATCTGACCCTGGAAAATTGCTGCTAAATGGACCTGAAGAGGGGCCTGCTCCAGAGCTGGATGGGTCAAATGAAGATGCCTCTAACGGATCTCGGCCAAGGTGCCTGATAAAGAAATAAGCTCTCTCCAACTCCCAAGTCAGATCTTCTATCTAGTCTGTATGAGTGGGCTCCTTGAGGAAAGCTATCCACTCCGTCATCATCACGGACCATGAAACCATGTCTACCATAAACTGAGTAGCACGAGTCTGAACTTCAATAGTGTGAGGACTCCAATAGCTGCTAAATGCCTCCTGGCTGTACGGGCCCTCTAATAAGGCAAAGCCATCTATGCCCTCCATATGGATGTATGTCAATGGCACAGTCAACGGCCAATGATGCCAAACAGGAGGAGCAATGGAAATACGGATCTCCCTTGTAATGCTGCTAATAGCACGCTCTCTAAGATAGAGCTCCCAGCCTCCCTCCATCAACAACGGGACTCTGCGGGTCGATAAAACAAACTCACGACCTATAGGGACGCCTCCCTCAAATCTAATGGTCAAAAACTCATAGGTATACGGCACCCAGGATACTGATCCAGCCCTCAAAAGCTATAACTGAAGACAGGCATGAGTAAACCCCTCAGCAACAGGGGCCTCCGTCAAAGTAGAGTAATGCCATCGCCGTCCTCGAGGATACGTCTCCAGACCTAATGCAGTGGCAGGTCGTAGGCAAGGAAGCCTCTCAAATACCTTGAGCTGACCATGTAAATATCAAAAGTCCTCAGTGACCAAGACTGACAAAAATAAATACTGAAATCAAAAAGGTACAGAAAGATGTACTAACCAGCAGAAATGGGTAAAATCCTAACCAAGCCTCCGTCAAACCCTTTGAAAGCATGCGCATGCCACGAAGAAAATAGGAAAAGTTATAGGAGCCCCAATCATAGTTACTGAGGTGCTCTACATGTCGAGTGGCGCTAATTAAAGCAAAGGATATAGTATACGAGTTTTCTACCTTGAAACAACCCCTGATGAACATCAATAACAATCACCTCAGAATGTGATCCCTAGCCCTCTGGTCATCAGGCCGAGGCACCAACAAAGTCCCATCCTGGGCATCTAGACTCAAGGGACCAGATCGGACCAACCGACCCTTAAACGCCGTCATAGGAACTCCTGGCAGGGATCGAATGGCAGTCGTGGTAATGTCAGCCATGACAGGCACTGACTCGCCCTCAAACTCAATGCCAGTGATAAATCTCCAATCCACAAGAGTCATCATCACCTCGCAATCTAGCAGAGGAAGGGACTTAGTCTGGTGGAACCAGCGCTCAGACAAAGCCCTTATATACCCCCATGGGCAACGATGGGGCAGAATCGAGAAGAATGCCCGCAACCCCTAGTCATTTATAACGTCCCTGTACTCTTGGTGCATTGTCGAATAAAGGGAGTGCACATTAAACCAGTTCCCTTGAGGCTGTATAAAGCCGGGAACCTACATCAAAAACCAACCCATGTCAAAAACCTGTGCCCTAAGAATGGCAAAAGGAAGAAAAGAATCCGGGAAAGATAAAAACTTCAAGTCACCTCATTAACATGGAGATATCTTGAAGGATGGAGACTCAAGTTGCCCAGCAGCTCTCGAGTAGGCACAACAATACCTAGAACCTCCGCACGTGGAGCCTAAGCTGGAGCAGGAGCATGAGCAGCAAAAGGAGCCTCCTCATCATCAATATCAAGCAGCTGCTCATCCTGCGCTGGGAAAATCACCAACTCCACTAATCTACGCGGGTGTCGAGCTGGACGTGGCTGACGAACATCAGAAGCACTCCTACGTCTAACACACCAGGATACCCTGCTAGAACTACTGGGTCTATCATGGACCATCAGCAATAACAAGTCTCCAAATTAACTCAAAAAGGGTGTGGTAAGCCTAAAACCTGTGGCTTATTATTTTTAATCAGTATATCATATATCTCTAGGTCCTAAGACATGCATGGGTCAGTCAAGAATACCCAATAAAGTCAAAACTGCATCTTTTCAAAATCCAGAAGATAAAAAACTGCATGGGTCAGTCAAAAATCCCCAGTAGAGTCAAAACTACATGCTTTTAAGTGCCTAAGATTTTGGAAAAATTTCGCCAGAGCCTCCTTTATAAAATGGACTATCCATAGGCACATAGGCATGTCTAGGTGGCCATTCAGTAGCACACCTACCCAAAAATAGAAATAGTTTATATTTGTTAAAAAAATCAAAAATCAACCTCACATGGTAACCAAATTACCATGGACATTTTTTAGTTTAAAATCCAGGCTCACTAGGCCTCAAAAAGGATGACTAAACTGACCTAAAAGAGCAAAATAGCACTGTCTCAGAACCTAAATTTTCTTACATCCAAACATGCATTACAGTAAGATAAGCATACATATGTAGTCAAAAAAAATTTAACAGGTCAAATAGGCATACATTTTTCATACATTGCGTCTAAAAGCTCCCTACATGGTTTACATGGTTTTAACAGTCAAAACTTGCGAAAAAAGGGCGTACAACGTTACTGGTCGTGCGATGAACGTGTAGGAACTGATGGAATTAGAAAATAGCTGTCCACGCTTTGTAGATCTGAAAAAGAAGATCAAAATCCGTTTGGACCTCAGAACTAAAAGTGTTTCAAAGGAAATCATGCTGCCCAATAAATAGCCCAGGTGGAAGCGGGCCCACCTGCGGCTGTTGCACCTCCACCTGTGGCTCCCCAGGGTGGGTCCCACTCCTCCGGGTTCGGTTCGACTCAGGTTGAAACGGAGTTTGTATTAGCTTCCAAGTCAAATCTAAAAAAAAATCACTACACGATTGAGCTGTTTGTCCGAAAATCTTGCGTTTAAGCAGCGTAATCTTGACAGAAAGGGGAACATCCTGAAAACCCTTGATATTCATCCTAGAGGCATGTCCGGGGTCCACTAATGAAGACTGCTAAAAAACTGCCAAAAAAACTACATCAAATTGTAAAAAATTAACATTGTCGAAGTTCGGGTACAGACCGAAGCCAGTTTCAACCGTTGGTTCTATTCTAGCGAAGTTCGGGTACAGACCGTGTCGACGTTGGAAAATTTAAGAAATACCGCGGGTCGGTTTATAACCTAATTTTCCTCAAATCGATTTTCTTAAGTTATCTCTACCCTTATTCTTATTTATTGCAAAAAGGTTTTGAAGGGTTTTTTTAGGAAAGAGGCCAACATGTGTATATGTCGACGATTTGATTTAAACAGAGTCGCCAGTTGGTAGTTTTGAAAATGGTTGTACTAACTCAACCGAATTTGATTTGAAAAGATGCCCAATTGCTGGAAGGTGTTAGGCACCCCACGACTCCCGTGTAAACACGGTACATCAATCTTTTCAATATTACCCTTAAAATTGGAATGTGTGAGTGAATGCTATTTGAAAATTGGGCTTTTTGATTGATTGAAAGCTTTGACAGGCTTCGTTGAGCCTATATACGAAGGGTTTGATTTGATTTGAAAATCAATCTTTGATTTGATTTGCAAAAGGCTTTGAAATTGAATTGACAGTGATGTTTTGAAAGCTGTTTATCAAACCCCTACGCTGACATAGGAATTGAAGCATATCGCTACTCTCAATTTTATCTTTATAGCCTTAAGGCTGCATACAAGTGGTGATTTATCAGGCTGCGAAGCATCCTCGACCACAGAAATATAAAGTGTCGGTCTCCTCATGGGTATGAAAACCATTGCAAGGACGCTGACATGATAATCCATATTTTCAATATGTTGAGACCGTAAATCCGGATAACTGTTTTAAGGTCTGTATATGTACATTTTGACAGAAAAACTGGCAGGGAACATCTGTAAATCAAAGTTTGTCCATCGTGGGAATCAAATTATGATCAGTTTGATCATGAATCCCACAATTCCTAGGCTCACATATGAGTTGTTAGAAAAAACCTGCACAGTTTAAATTTGTACAAAAAATAAATAAATATCCCAAGATAGCCAGAACCAGGGATCCATTCAGTAAATCCCGGTTCGCACGACCGAAGCGTCTCGTTTCCACTAGATAGCGATCTAAGGGGCGCGAAGTTGCTTTTGAAGCTGAAACTATAAAAAATAACTAGATTTAAAGAAATCTCAGCCATTATAGCTTCTAGGTTCTGTCAGGACCTGTTTGAACCATTGAAAGCTAGAATTGGCGAGATTTGCATAAATCTAGTCCGCCCGCAGAAAATCAGTGCAAATTTATATACAAATGAATGCTAAATGCAGCAATTAAATAAAGAAATATATATAATTATATATATATAAGCTGTAAAAGGGCGATGGATTTTCACTCGCAAGCCCGGTCTGGAATTGAAATATATATATATATATATATATATATATATATATATATATATATATATAAACTGTAAATAGCTATGAAATAATCCAGGCTGTGACAGAAATAAAATATATATATATATATATATAAACAGTAAAAAGGGCAATGGATTTTCACGCCTGTGCCCGTATTGGAATTGAAATTAACATAAAGTAGTCACCTAGTGACTGGGGAGAGCACCCAGTATGTAGAAGTGTGCAAAAGCAGTAAAATGGCCACGAAATAGTCCAGGCTGACTGAAAATATATAAATATATATATTAACAGAAATATAGTTAACCAGGACTGATATGAGTACTAGTGATGGTGAATGTCGCTTATATATGCGTAAATATATATAAAAGCGGTAAACTACCTCAGATTTGACATCCGGGCTTGACTGAATTGAAATTTTAGTACATAAATAGTTAAATATGTACAGAAAAATGCCAAACATGGACTGGGAAGATAACCCAGTCCGGCGAAGTTGCCAGTATATGCGTGCTAGTGCACTGAAGCTACTGTAGCTGACTGATCGTCAATCCAAGTTGTAGAAATGTTGAAAACGAAGTTTATGTACAAAAATATATTAATTTTTGACAAAAACAGCCACGGAACTAAGTTCCGGACATATTTAAAAGATGAAACTTTGTGTGCAAGTGTAAAGCAGTGCAAAGTAGTAGTATTGAGTAGCTGATCGTAAAAATACTTACAATGGGCTGTAATACTGGCTTTTTGCCAAATCGTAGGCTTTAAACGTCCAAATCTACTGGTGGTTTTTTTATATGTGGTAGTAGATGGGTATATCTACGTGTTGGAGTGAAAATAGTTGGGTTGGAAGAGGTGTAAAAGTCAGAAAATCAAACTGGCAGGGCTTCGCTGCGTTTCGGCTTTTTTGAAATGAATGAGGGGCACGTTTAATTATAGGCCATGGAGCCTCCACTCTACCTGTGGTAGCCGTAGGTAGAACTGTGGCTCCCCTAGGTGGGGCCATATGCCCGGCTTGGTCGTCTCGAAGTATGTGCACTCCGAGCAATGAGTTGTATGGTCAAAAAGTTTTTAACTTTTGATCGGAGCGTCCGTTTGAGGCTTGCGATACCTTTCTGGAAAGCACTCGCCGAGAGTGTGGCAATGACATGGGAAAAAATATTTTTTGGGTCTAGGAAGATGGGTTCATAACTAAGTCTTCAATTCCCCGCAGTTTGTCCGTTGAGCTGTCTTGCATAGTTGCCACTCGGGATCGTCGTTAGGGTTCATTCTGACTTTGCCGACATCGATTTGGCTTGAGTTTGACCAAGTCGGTTGATAGTTGATGAAATGATGTTGTACCCCTCCCGGGGTTTCCTGTAGTGTCGGCATGGTAGCTAGTTAACTTTCAGGAGATGATTCCAAGACTTGGATCTCAGTCGAGTATTTTGACCTCAGGGTTGTCTCTGAGGCTGACGGGGTCATTCTAGGTTTTGCTCTGGAGTTGTTGTGATGCTTTAGGTTGATGTCTGAAGTTGACCTGACATCCCGGGTTGAGACCAGGGTTGACTTTACGGCCCGATATTGAGGTCAGGGTTGATTGGTACCTCCCGGGTTGGTGCCGAGGTTTAATTGACTTCCCGGGTTGAGATCGGGGTTGATTTTGACTTCCTGGGTTGAGACCGGGGTTGAGCTTGAGGATCCGATTGACTGTCGAAACTTGATTGATGGTCCGATTGACTTTTGGAGCTTGATTGATGGTCTGATTGACTGTCGGAGCTTGATTGATGGTCCGATTGACTGTCGGAGCTTGATTGATGGTCTGATTGACTTTCAGAGCTTGATTGATGGTCTGATTGACTGTTGGACCTTGATAACCGATATTGGGAATCAGATTTAGGTTGAAAGACCGACGTTGGTGGCTAGATTTGGATTGATTGACGGTATTGGGGCAAGTAAAATTTCGAGTGTCTACAGACCGAAGCCAATTTCAACCGTTTGTTCTACTCCAGTGAAGTTCGGGTACAGACCGAAGCCAGTTTCAATCGTATGTTCTATTCCAACGAAGTTCGGGTACAGACCGAAGCCAGTTTCAACCGTTGGTTTTACTCCAGCAAAGTTCGGGTAAAGACCAAAGCAAGTTTTAGCCGTTGGTTCTATTCCAGCGAAGTTCGGGTACAGGCCAAAGCCAGTTTCAGCCGTTGGTTCAACGCAATAAAGGTTCAGGTACAGCCTTAGTTCAATTCAGCCGTTAGCTTCAACCCAGCAAAGTATTGGGTCTAGGCCGAAGTCCAGTCCAGTCGTTGGCTCAACCCCAACGACGTTTCAACCGTCGGATTAACCCATGTGATCTCAGGAGATGGTCTAGGTGATGAAAACCATATTAAACTCCATCCCCACAAAGGACAGATGATGGAATCTGTTATACACAAGGATCACCAAGCTAGTATCGATAATATCAACCTCATCAGAATCTACGAAGCCATGGCAGATGACGTCATCCCCAGCAGAAGATGACGTAGACACTCAATGGTAACCCTAACCCATCAAAGGTATCTAACCTGTAAAACATTCCTTTCAACGATCACATTTCAAGTGTCTAGTAATCTTTATCCTGCTCATTCCATTACATTGCATTAACATGATAAAGAGGGGCATCTGTAGACACTCAAAATTTTCCATGCCCCAATACTAACACTGTAGGAGGGCAAAGCCGTCAATCAAAATCAACCCCGGTACCAATGCCAATCTGCCAATCCAAACCCGGCCCCCAATGTCGGTCTTCCAGTTCAAATCTGATCCCCAATATCGGTACTCAACCTAAATCTGATCCCCAATATCGGTACTCAAGCTAAATCCGATCACCAATATTGGTACTCAACCTAAATTCGATCCCCAATATCGGTACTCAAATCAAATATGATCCCCAATATCGGTATTCAAATCAAAATCTGATCCCCAATATCGGTACTCAATCCAGCTCCAATCTCCAATAGTACCGTCAATCCAGCTCCGATCTCCAATCGAACCGTTGATCCAGCTCCGATCTCCAATCGGACCGTCTATCTAGCTCTGATCTCCAATCGGACCGTCGATCCAACTCTGATCTCCAATCGGACTGTCGATCCAGCATCGATCTCCAATTGGACCGTATATCCAGCTCTGATCTCCAATCGGACCGTCTATCCAGCTTCGATCTCCAATCGAACCGTCCATCTAGCTCCGATCTCCAATCGAACCGTCGATCCAGCTCTGATCTCCGATTAGACAGTTAATTCAGCTACGATCTCCAATCGGACCGTTAAATTAGCTTCGATCTCCAATTGGACAGTCAAATCGACCCCAATCTTAATATCAGGCCTTCAAATCAACTCCGATCTCCAATCGGACCGTCAGATCAACCCCGATCTCAATATCGGGCCTGCAGTTCAAACCCGGTCTCTAATATCGGGATAACCACAGCACCGATCAACCATATCGGGATGTCAACTAAGCCCCGGTCTCAACCTGGGAGGTACAGATGTGACGCCCCCAAATTCGGACGGCCACAGAGTCTCGAATTCGGTTCGTCACGTTCTATAATCTAACACTATAATAATAATACAACCAAATGTCGCATTGCATAGCGGAATAATACACAACACTACTACTGAATAGATTACATTTAATTAATATAATTTATTCACGTCCCAAGGTCTCGAAACTTAAACATCGATTATATAGCTTAAACATATCTTAAGCATATATAAACCAATGCTCAGCCAGAATCCACCCCTGTCTCTAGGGAAGAGTTTGAAGGACTAAAGAACCAGATAGCCGAATTGGCCAATTTCCTGATAGAGCAGAGTAAAGCTCTTAAAGGGAAACAAGTATAGGGTCACACAGAACCAGAGAAACCCGGTGGTAGTCAAGAGACTAGAAAAATAGACACTCAGATCCTTGATCCTCAGAACCAGGGCCCTACCAACAAAACCCCTGAAATCACCATCCCTAACAAAGAGCAGGACGCTGGTGACATTCTAAAGAAAGTCCAACAGATGGAAGAAACCATTCGGTCCATCAAAGGGACTTGGGCATTTGGCAGTGTTTATTATTCAGACTTATATATTTTCCCTGGGGCTCGTTCTCCCAAAAAATTTTAAGTCCCTGATTTTAAGAAATACGATGGATTGGGAGACCCCTACACTCACTTAAAGGAGTTCATTGGAGAGCTCGGATACTATGCAGAGTATGAGAAACTCCAAATGCAGTTATTCCAGAAAAGTCTGACCGGAGAGGCTAGAGCTTGGTAAGCCCGTTTGGACAACTCTAAAACTCACAGCTGGGAAGAGCTAGCACATGCCTTCCTCAATCAATACAGTTTCCAGTCTCCACTGGCTCCACTGGCTCCAGACAGATATCAAATAACCAAAATCAAGTAATAAAGTGCTGAGTCATTCAGAGAATATGCTCAACGTTGGAGACAAATGGCATCACAAGTCACTCCACCTATGACTGAGTCCAAGATAGTCATGACCTTCATCGACATTCAAGAAGCCCCGTATTATGAAAGGGTCCTAGCAGGCATAAGAAAGCCATTTTCAGAAATGATCAAACACGGTGAAATGTCTGAAATGGGGCTGAAATTTGGGAAGATAAAGGATTTGACAGCCTTAGAAGCCGTTACCGAACATATCCAGTCTGGGAATTGTGGGAGTAATCCCCGAAGAGTATATAAGAAGAAAGACGAAGAAGTTTCTTTAGTACTACAAGGACAGAATCAGAGGAGCGAGTCGAGCAATATGCCCATTCAAAGGAGGAACTATTCCCCTTTCCATGCTCCAGCAAAATCTTCAAACCCGCCATTCCAGCAAAATTTGGAGGCCAGGCATCGAAGAAAGTTCACCCCCTTAGGGGATTCACTAGAAAGTGTGCTAAAACTGTTGATGGCACAGAAAAAGATTGTGCAACTCCTTCCACCAACCAATACCGGTGGACCAAATTTTGACCCGAGTAAGAAGTGTGCCTACCATTCCTGAGCTCCGGGTCATGATACACAAGACTGTTGGTCTCTCAAGCACATAATCCAAGACTTGATAGACAATGGAGAGATTGTGGCGACCAAATTGAAGCAAACATAAGTACAAGATAATTCCCTCCATCAGCACAAAGAGGAGGGTGTCGACATGATTAGCATGCAAAATGGAGAAGGATTCAAGTACCTCCGGTACGGCGGATAGTCAACTTAATCCAGCCCAGACAGTTGGTACTTATCAGAAAGGCGATTCCTGATAGAACATGAGATTAAGTCTATCAAGGAACATGTAGGACAGTTGGCAAAATTGGTTGTACATCAACATCATATACCATGCAGCTGATAAACCAATCCAACCAACAGGAAACAAGTTCTCCTACCCCTGAGATTAGCCCCGTTGCTATGAGGGATCACTACCAGTTTCATAAACATGAACCCTGGGCCGACAAGATGTCTAAGGAGGAGAAGTTCCAGGCTGGTCAGGAATTCGCTGTTCAAAGTAATTTCACCAACTTGAATCAACCTATGAAAGAGATCCTCCAAATGTTAATCAATGAGGGAATGGTTGCAGACTTATTACCCCCGATAAATCCTCGATCCAGGAAATTCAAGCCTGACTGAATCTGTCAGTATCACTCCAATGCACCTGGTCATGACAGTGAAGATTGTCGGGGACTTCGTAACTTGATTTAGAATATGACTAAAAGTGGTGAACTGATAAGAGGGAACCAGGATTATGGCCTTCCTAATGAAGAAACTCTCTTTATTCCCACTTAATGGAATCAGGATGCAGTGGTTGTTATTTCCTATGATAAGGAGCCAGCCCTCACACCCTTAGTACTTCCTGGGAAAGGGTTCCAAGAAGCACATAATCATGTGAAGGTGGCCGCACCCAAGCCTTTAATCCAGCCTTTCAGACCCCAGTATCTAGTGACCAATTTTAAAAGAGTTCCCTGGAATTATAGGAGGGATGAAGGGTCAACTTCAAACCACATTGCCATTGTACCAAAAGAGAATCCATTATACCTACCTCAGCGCGTAATCATATCAGTCATCAAAGCCAAAGAAAAGGTGGCGGAAGACAAAATCGAAGAGTTCCTCAAAAAAATGGAACACAATAAAATCAAGGGGGTGCAAAGTTTGAAGGATGCACCCAAGTCGATGTCCATCCTAGATCTGGTCTTATCATCAGTGGATCATCGCAACATTCTGGTGAAGGTACTGGAAGAAGCCCATATTCCAAAGATAGTGGATGCCGATAAATTCCATCACGTGGTAGAACACGTCTTCAATAGCAATGTGATATATTTCACTGACGATGATATACCCACAGAAGAGACGAGCCATCGTAAGTCACTGCACATAGCGGTGATGTCATCAGGGTATGTGATCAGAGGTGTGCTGATAGATGGAGGATCATCCCTAAATATTTGTCCTTATGACACCTTGGAGAGAATGAGGATCAACCGGATCAGAACAAGTCATGTGGTCATCCGGGCTTTCAATGGATCTTGTCGAGAGGCTATAGGAGAAATTGAGCTTCCTCTGGAGATTAGTCCACAAACTTTTTATATATCTTTCCAGGTGCTCAACATCACCACATGATACAACTTGTTGTTGGGAAGGCCATGGATCCACATGGCAGGAGCTGTGCCATCCACCCTCCATCAGTAACTTAAATATATTATCAATGGCAACCTAATCATGGTGAATGTCGAATCGGAGTACCCTGTCTGCATAAAGGGAGACATGCCAAAGATTATTCTGGACGCAGGGATTGAATCTGCAAGTTTTCAAGCCTTGGAGGTAAGTGATACTCATTACCTACCAGTTGGGCCACCAGCCTTGAAACCTAAAGTCTCCCTCGAAGTGATGACAGTGGGCCAGGAGATGGTATCTTTGGGTTTCCACCATGGAAAAGGGTTAGGAAAAAATCCGCAAGGAATCAAAAGCCCGGTGAAAATTTTGAGTCATTCGAGGAGAGCCGAATTGGGCTATTCATCCGGGTCAAACCACTGGAACCCACATAAGCATCCTAAGGCTCATGATGCCACCATATTATTGCCAGACCTCACTGATGCTGGATTTGTGAAGCCAATGAGGAAGATCCCTACTGTTGTGTCAGCCATGTTATTTCCTCCAATCATACCGGTAGGTGAGAGAAAGACCCCAAAGCCTGAAGGGGATATCAAAAAGGGAAAAGAAAAGTTCATGTACGAAGGACGAGACCCATTTGCTAACATGCGGGTTCTCATACACTACGAAGGTATGAATGATGATATCCCAGACAGTGATGAGGAGGATCAGACCCAAACTCATTGCATAAAAAAAGAAAAGGGAGGTAGTTCAAAGATAAACCCCGGCCCTATTTTGAAGGATTTCTCAGTACTTATTCGAGACGAAGCAGACGAGCACAATTCCTTGATCCTTCCTATTCATGAGGATCTAAACCTGGATAACTGGAGCAACGCCTCCTTGCCTCATCCAAAAAGGAACTCCAAGATTGGATTTGTTTGTCCCTGCTGATGAGATGCCAACCTGTCATAGTGACTGCAATTTTGATGTAGAACATAACTTTGACTTGATGGAAGTTGATCAAGAGGAGGAAGATGACTATGAGGTGCCCGAGGAAATCAATGAATGGGTCGAAGATAAACCCAAACTGAACCTCGACCAAACCACCACTATCAACACAGGAACCTTAGAAAATCTCAAAGAAATCTAGATAGGCATAGACCTCACACAAGATCAAAAGGCCGACCTGATCGAACTCCTAAAACAGTTCCAAGATATATTTTTATGGTCACATGAAGACATGATTGGCCTATCTAGTGACATTGTCATCCATCGAATGCCCATCAAAGATGGATTCAAGCCAGTTAATCAGAAGCTCAGGCGATTGAAACCTGAATGGAGTCTGAAAGTAAAAGAAGAAGTCGTTAAATAATTCAAGGCCGGTATCATCATGGTATCAACATACCCGGAGTGGCTGTCAAACATAGTTCATGTGCCTAAGCCCAGAGGGAAAGTCCCAGTATGTGTAGATTATAGGGGTTTGAACAAAGTCTGCCTCAAGGATAATTTCTTGGTACCTTTCATCCACATCTTGATAGACAACACGACGCAGTATGACATGTATTCTTTTGTGGATTTCTTTGATGGCTACCATCAAATCATGGTTGCTGAAGAAGACCAGGAGAAAACAACTTTTATCACTCCCTAGGGAATCTTCTGCTACAGACGTTTGTCCTTTGACCTCATCAATGTCGGGGCCACATATCAATGAGCCATGATGGCCCTGTTTCATGATATAATGCATAAAAAGATAGAGGTCTATGTGGATGACATCATCATCAAATCCCAAAAGGAGGACGATCACATTGACCATCTCAAGAAGCTGTTCAACAGGTTATGTAAGTACAACCTCAAGCTGAATCCCGCCAAATATGTTTTCGGCATCAAGTCATACAAGTTGTTGGGATTCTTAGTGAGCAATAGAGGCAATGAGTTGGATCCTGCCAAGATTAAACCCATCTCTGAGATGCCAGTACCTTGAACAGAGAAGGAGATACGCGGGTTCCTTGGAAGGATCAATTTTATAAGCTGATTCATTTCCCATCTCACAGCAAATTGTGGACCCATCTTTAAGCTACTAAGGAAGAATTCCTCCGCCAAATGGAATGAGGATTGTCAGAAAGCCTTCCTTGCCATCAAGAAGCAGCTGATCGAAGCACCAGCATTGGTACCCCCAAGGGATGGAGTTCCATTGTTTATGTACTTGTCCGTCAATGCCAATGCAATGGGTTGTATGCTGGGACAGAAAGATTATAGTATTAAGGAGACAACCATCTACTACATCAGGAAAAGGTTCAGCAGTGGCGAACAGAAGTACAACCTGATCAAAAAAACCTGTTGTGCGTTAGCGTGGGCCACCATGAGGTTACAACATTATCTGCATGGGCACACGACATACCTCATATCCCGCATGGATCCGCTGAAATACGTATTCAACAAGCCAATGTTGAATTATCAACTATCCAAATGGTAGTTGATCCTACAGGAGTTCGACATTATCTACATGACTTAGAAGTCCATCAAGGGTCAAGGCATTGTAGATCAACTAGCCGAAGCACCATCAGGAGGGTTCGAACCTCTTAAGACTTACTTCCCGGATGATGAGATCATGACTATTCAACAAATTCGATAAGAGAATACAGTCCAACCATGGAAAATATATTTTGATGGAGCAATAGTCATGGAAGGTGCAGGAGCTGGGGCAGTCCTTATCTCTGGTACGGGAGAACTGAGACTCCCCCAAATCTGGGTTCCCTAACCTCAGGTTTGGTGCTCACGATCTATCATACATATCACATCTAACTACCCATTTATTAATGAAAAAAATCATTCATAACATTACTTAATACAAATTATAACAATATCTCAAGTTAACTAACCTTTACATAACTTACATACCCTTATGTATCCAAAAGATTTATATAATTAATTTACATATTATAACATAACCATTGAAAGTTGACAATAACTACTCCTGAGCCTTGCCTTTGTCCCTGTTAGAACCTTCTGCTACCTTGGTCTTAGCTGAAATGTTTTATTTAAGCAAGGGTGAGCAACGAGTTTGCTCAGCAAGTTAAAGTATACAAAAAAAGATATATATCATGAATAGAAGAGTCTAGCTTCTATAGAACTTCAACAATAATCAAAGGGTTTTGAAGTAGCTAAAGAATAATTCAATCTTAATAATAAATTTTTCTCAAATTTCATACTGAATGATATATTAAGAATGAAATAATCAAATTCTTTCAAAGATTCAATAATATTCAAGTGAATAAGAAGAATTAACAATACTGCAATAATATTCAATCAAGTAGAATATTCCCAGATTTCATGCTAAGTGAACACAAAAGGATCATGAACTAATAGAGGAATTATTAGTTACTAAAACTAAATTACCTTAGGAATATAAGTTAGTTATAAAAACTAAACTATACTTCTCTGCAAGTACCTGGAGCGGCCAACTACTTTGTACCTTATATTATGCATAATACTCAATAATAATGTAAAGGTCAATTTACGACAATAAAATTTGTTCATCTCAGTCTTACATCATGAGTCCGTACCACAACAATATGGTTTGGATTGCTTTCAAAAAAATACTATGATTTCAATATATAATATCAATATTGATCTGTCCGAAATCAATGGCATAGATCTTCCAACAATAAATCAGTTCATAATAAATAGGACGTTTCATGATTTAACAAATATTAGTCTCGCCAAAACAATTAGCTGACATATGACTTATAAATCATTCAAATAATAGAACAAGAATCAATTGCACTACGTACGAACCATAATAATCATTATAGATGTGAATAACTAACAATAATTATTCACTACCATGCTTGAAAAAAAATAACTCAAGTTTGAGTTAGAGAACTTGCCTGATTCGTTGACTACTGCTACGCAATTTAAGTTAACTTCTTTTGTAAGACCTATCATTAATACGATCGATCTCTTAATTGGCATCATATATCTTACTCATAATAATTTATCTAACATGTAATCACATAATCAAATATTAGATATCCTTAACACCATACTTATTTACAAGTCTAAACATAGCATACATCAAGTCTTTAATAGTATTCAATATAGTATACTTAGTGGTTTCCCACAAAGAACCTACAAATTAGTTTTCGTCTAGTCTACACTATTTTCACAGTGAGGTAGATCGATTACAAATTCGTATATACCTTCCCCACATAAAGGAATCGTTTAGCCCAGCTACTATACATCAACCATTAAGGAGTACGACTGTACTACTTTAGACTTAACTTATGGATTAAAACTTAATCTTTTATTTATAAGTTCTTATTTACAAACTAGCAAACCATATAACTAATCCAGCAAAGTGCATTGCAAATCCAGTAACCTGGATTACCAATCCAGCCACCTGGATTGACCAAACATACCAATCCAGTAACCTGGATTAGCCAAACAGAACAATCCAGTATCCTGGATTCAAATTGATTTTCAATTTAGTAAACTATTTCCTAATTTAGCAGACTGGATTCAAACTGACATCCAATCCAGCAAGCCTAGATTGAACTAACATTCTATCCAGCAACCTGGATTCAACTAACATTCAGTCCAGCAACCTGGATTCACTAATTTTCCAAGACAAATACCAACTCATCTTATTATTTTTCTATTCTTTGGCCAAACATACATACCTATATTCCATACACAAAAAGTTTATTTCTGAAAATTTTCAACTCCGTTAAGTATTTTTCAAAAATCCATTTCTAGTTAAAACCTTAAGAAATTAGCTACATCATGCTTAACTCCAAAAATTCTCAACTCTTGGCGGGATCTTAGCCGTGTTAACGTGAACTTTCAGTTTAAATTTTATGGCCATCGGAGTTATAGAACTCCGGTTATAGAGGTGTTTGTCGAAAAAACTCAAATATTGAAACAGCCATAACTCGGTTAATTTAAATCAGAATGAGCTCATTTTTGGACAGGAGCTACTTTATCTCATATATTTTTATGTCCCAAAATATTGGATTTTATTACATTAATAAATTTGCCAAAATTACCCTTAAAAAATCCGGACAGCCTACTTTTGTCATTTTTCAGCTTTTGTACCTTTTACTAAAATCAGTCCATACGAATATCTACAAAATATTTCCCAGTGATTTCACTTGGATCTAGTAGAAGACTCATATATCTAACTCTAAAAATTGACCACACTCAAAAATTCTAATTATATTGAGAGATATGAATGGTTTAATTTCATGTTCCGTTATCTCAAAAATCTAATTTTCTAACTTTTATATTTTCTAAGAAAACATTCATTATCTCTTGATTAATCCAACATTAAACATCATAAACCATCATAATACATACTAATACTCCTTAAAATCAAAGATCTATCATGATCCACTATCTATTTCATAAAAACTTTACCAAACACAAACAAAACATAATCTATACAAAACATTTAGAGTTTTCTAACTTTTCAAAACATAGTTTCCATTTCTTACTTTAGATCTAATTTTTTACATTCAAAAGTGATAGATTTAAACATAAAATACTTATTAACACATAAATCAAAGTTTTTGAAGTTTTGAACCACAGATTCAAATGTTTGATTGAAGATAACTAGAATAAAATGCATAAACTAGTTAAAGCTTATACCTTTGCTTGTATGCTTCTCTCTTCTTCAACCTAAGTTTGTTTAAGGAACTAGATAGGTTGAAAAAATCTCTCTTCTATCCCTCTATGTGCTGCCCGAACTCTCTCTCTCTCTCTCTCTCTCTCTCTCTCTCTCTCTCCCTCTCTCTCTCTCTCTCTCTTGGTTTCTTGTATTCTCTTTCTCTTTCTATCTGTACTTGGTTTAGAAAATGAGATAAGAACAAAAGATATTCTTTTAACTTAGAAAATAATAATGTATAGATAAGATATATATCTATCATATCTTTTGTTAATATCTATCCCCATCATAGCTAATCTTATCTCTTCTCTCTCTCATCAATACATGAGGATAAGATTTAATTAGTGGACAAATATATGAATGACACCTAGCATGGAGTTAGTGAGTTCAATCATTACATACACTCCCCCTCCTTTCCTCCCTTAATGTGCCGCCCACCTCCTCCTTTATTAGCTAATTTGGTTTCTTTTTTCATTGCCTCATTTTGCTTAACAAATGACTACAATATCCCTTATCAAGTGGGCTAAACATTGAGCCACTTAATTAATCTTTTGGGCTTGATAAGCAATTATTTGGGCCATATAAGTTAGGCTAGGTCCAATGCTTTTAATTTTATCTTTCCCTAATCATTTAGTTAGGGTTTCCATTACATACATTTGTAAATAAATTCCTTACTCATATATATTTAATTTCATAACCCAATTAAAGTTGCTTTACTTAGGTTATAAAATTAATTAATTGAGATGTATAAAATAAATCTCTTAAGGTTAGTATATATTTTTAAATAATATCATTTTCTCATATTATAACCCATTAGGTTATTTAATTATCATACCTAATATATGTATTAGGTTACATAACTTTAATCTTAATTCTCTTTACAAAATAAATGTATACACATTATCTAATGCATATTTATTCAATCACGTACATCATTCACCAATGTCATAACATATTCCCCTAGTGTATTAACTTAATAATCCCTAACTAGCTTAATAAGTTATAAACACTAACATATTCATATCAATAACTAATTACTTAAAGATTGTAAATATTTTTAATTTAATAATCAAGGCTAACATTCAAGCTATGTTATTTTCTTACATAAGTTACATTACTCTTTCTTGAAAATGATTAAGTATACTTCTTAGTTAATAAATTAACTTTCTAGCTTAATTCGCATATACACTTATATGGTTCAAATACTTCCTTAAAAAAAATTATTCGTAAAAATTACACATATAATCATTTGAAATTCTTGGTCTTTACATTCTCCCCTCCTTATAAGGATTCTGACCCCGGAATCACTATTTCCTTATACTCAAATTATGTCTATCCTTAGACACTCATTTATTAATCAATCAATTTTATTGAATTACTCTCCTCTTTCCTATCCCAATTCAAGGCAGAAAATCTTAGCTTACTTCAAGTCTCGTTTGACTTGGCATATCTCATATTGAACTGTTATATTTAAGTATCATATTTGTGCTTTCTCTTACTCTGCTATGGGACCTCTAAGGGTTACCATAGACCTCATGGTATACTCGTGTTCTACTAACTTTTTAAAGTTGTATCATCAATTCCTTCAAATTTATATACGCGATACAAACCTATAACTCATATATCAACCTGTGACTCGAACCTGTAATGGAGTAGTACCTTGCAGCGATATCTATCAATTAAATCCTATACAGTTATATTATTAAGAAAAATCTTTACCTGTCACTGTGATGCCCCCAAATTCCAGGACCGCCACTTGGTCTCTCAAATTCGGTTCATCACGTGCTCATGGTAATACATCACAATAATAATAATTAAATATCATAAGATCACAGCGGAAAATCTATTCTAGAATAATTTATAATGATTTATTATAATTATTCCCCCAAGTCTCGCAACCTACAGTACTTAATAGATTACATAATAATATCAGTTAACGACTTATTACATAATCTAACTTAAGCTTAAACATAATCAAATCCAGTCTTACTACATCATCTTCATACAATATTAATATATTTAAAACATAACAGACATAAGCTAGTTGGTAGCTTTGCCCTTGCCCTTATTAACGCCCGAAGGTTCACCATGCTCTGCCTTAACTGAAATGTTTTAGGGAAAGCAAGAATGAGCACAAATTGCCCAGCAAGTAATATACAATAAGGGTGAGTAATAAGATTCTCAATTCTCGAAAGGGTATAACAAGATTTTATAGTTCAAGAATAACAAGAATATCAACAGTTCTCAATATCAGTTGCTAAGGACAGGATAATATCAATATGATTCAATAATAAGTCAATTCAAGATTTCAAATAATTGAATATTGAGTAGTCACTACGGACTATGAACTTCTACTAGAATTGACAGTAATAAACTGAAAATCCAACAAAAACAGGTACAACAGGTGATCAGCCTAAAGTACCCTTGTTATGCATAACACTCAACCATACTCAAGTGTGCACGTCGGTTCTCCGACAATTATATATTCCCTTCAAATAAGGTTGTTCTTCTCAGTCAAATACAAGATCCCGCACCAATCAATTAGTTTGGGTTGCTTTTCAATAACATAAGTCCAGCCGAATCAAATGACATAGACACTTTCACAATATTCAAGAACAATACTAAGTTCAACATGAATAATAGCTTTAATGACATAAGAGTTCTAGTATGCTAATTCAATTCAACCGATTAAATAGGAAACTAGTTCGCAATACACAAGATAGGATACTTGCATAGTAAAAGAGTATAAGTTAGGAAACTTTCACAATCATAGATTTCCTTGCATAAAGTAAATGTGTCGGTTAGGATACTTGCACTTTAAAAGAGTGTAAGTAAGAGAACTTGCCTTTAGCGTAGTTTATCCACGAAAAGCAATCAACACTTTCGAATTCCTATCGTAATACAGTTACGTATATATATGATATTCATTAGTCATATAATTTAACTTCACATTTTCTCTTTGAATATACGATCAACACATAAGCTAAGTTTTACCTAGCTACACAGTTATATAGAATATAATTTCTATCCTTAACGTTCCTTCTTTAGAGTTTAAACGCATTCTCATATTATATAAGATCTCAACAATTAGCAAACATGCTTGCATATTATTAATATCACATAAGACCACAATCAATACTAAATATATTTTATTTTAGCAAGTTACGGCATCTCCTTAAGTTAACCGTCAAAATCGGGTTCAAGTAACATCATATAATATCGCGTAGCATGTATTCATATTTAAAGGATACTTTCATGCTTGTATAACTTTTCCAAATCCAATCGTACATGGTATAGGTTCTTAAGTTAATACTTAAAGCCATTCAAGGACACGAACTCATATGGTCTAACATGATTGCTTTTAAACACATAAGATATTCATATAACTTGTATTAGTCATGCTCATGAGTACTCGTATTGCATATATGTAGCTAGCATTGTTATTATCTTGAAAACATGCTTTGTTCATGCTAAACTTTAATCACGGCAACTAATCATGGTATATATACATGCATGACACATGAATGAGTCTAAGAGTACTATCACATGTGTCCATAAATGTCAAATTCTAATTCTCGTCATAACATACCAACGTTCACGTTCAAAGCTTATACTTTGTTAGTATAGTTCATTAATAAGGTCTATCATGTTCATGCTTCCTTATGAAACCTACATATGTAAGTTAACATGCTTTTCATGTATTTCAAGGCCCTATAAACATGCTCGAAAAGTAAGAATGTATACATGCTTCATATATGTTAACGTCGTTTATGAAACTTTAAATTCGTTTCCAAACTATGTGTCGTTTGGTTAACCATGCATGCTAATATACTAAAACATGCTCACATTGCCTCATTAGGTTTATATATATGTATTAATCATGCTCTCATGCTTGTTTAAACAAAAATCAAACAATTGGTACATAACAGTTTTGTTGCAGAATGCAGAAAACTGAACACAGAGGCTGGCGCTGCGGCGCGGCAACAGTAGCTTAATACTGGCGCTGCGGCGCGAGTGGCGCTGCGGCGCGAGTGGCGCTGCGGCGCGAGTGGCGCTGCGGCGCGAGTGGCGCTGCGTGCGGCGCTGCGGCGCGGGCTGCGGCGCGTGTGGCGCTGCGGCGCGGGATGCGGCGCTGCGGCGTCGAGGCAGTTTTCTGCGGTTCAGACTGCAGCGAAAACCGACCCAAAACCTCCCATTTCATCGATTTCAACATACCCAGATATTAGACTTGTTTAACTTACTAACACATACATATATGCTTATATAACAGTCAATAGCAATTATCAATTCCCAATTTCATGAACTCTAACTAATTTACGAATTTCATGTATTTACAAAAATTGAAGAGGAACAATGGAAATGAAAGACTATTCAGTGGTTCCATCATGTGTGTATGTTCATATAACAACAATATAAGGGTTCTACAAACCAATCATGAACCAATTTGGCATAATCAAGAATTTCAACAAAACTCAGAGAACAACAATGGAGTTCTTTTGACAGAAAATGAAAATGAAGACACGAAGAGGATTTATACCTCTGTTATGGAGTAAGCTTGCTGATGCTACTATAGAAATTCCTTCTGAACTAAATAGACAATCACAGTATACTCTCTTCTCTTAGAAATATTTCAGCAATGAAATGAAGGTGCAGGGAGTTCCTTTATATAGAAGAATGAATACACAGTCCAAGCTTCTAACTCCCAAATCAAACTAACGGATTGTCAAATTGCATGAAGGTTATAGAATGGTAGGTATTTAGTTGTTAGAATCCATCATTAAAACCACTCCCTTGCTCATCATTGCTACAAGGCTATGGAAATTTACTGAGTTTAAGGAGAAGCAATAGGCTTAGGCCATAATGGCTGTGCACGTGAATGAGGGAAAGGAGAGTGACTATTATATTGGGACAAGCCAAGCAAATCTCAGCATTCTTACAAATGGACTATATGCTACACTTATGTTATAAATTATATGTACTCTTAGGTTATAATTACAATGTTCTCCCCATAATGTAATAAATGCAATTTGAATACATATAATCTATGTACATTTTATCTTACCGATATAATACAATCGGATACTACCACATTACATTATATCATATATTATTAAATTGTATTACTCAACAATTATTTATAATAGATCCATGATACATTATTTTAATGTATATCCACACATCATTTGTCACCTACACATATCAGAACATATAGTTACTATACATTTAATTCGCATGCTTGCACATATAATTTCTCATCTTATAAATTGAATATTAATTAATAATATACACATATCCTACATCAATCAATATAATTGTTAACCTCCATAACAATTTAATTAACCTTTATATGATTAACTATCACTTTGATATAAATCTTATTATATTTATAAACACGTTGCTCATTATTATTATGTTTCTTGCAATAATAATCACATATTATTAATCAATCCTCATTAGTATTTTATAACAGTTAATTAATATTCTTCGATTAACAATTAATATAGATTAATTGTTCGCTTAAATTAATATAATCATTCTTATATTACGTCACTGTGCCACACAAGGCAATCAACGAGTTTATCACAAACTCCACCAATTTCTCAATTATTATAATTATTCAATTATATATAATTGAATTAATTCATCTCATAACACAAAATCATTTATATTCAAATAAATTCTCATTTCCATTAATATATTTATTTAATAATATATGGAAATTCTCGGGTATTACAGTCACCACTTCTTTTGCTGCCACTGCGTCTTGAACCATCATGTTAAACGTGAGCGCCGTCGATCTTCCCAGCTGAGCAGGTCCTTTGATCGCCAGTGTTTCACTGCTGTTTCCTCTATTGTTGTTTCCTCTTTCTGCATTCTTCTTTGGACAGTTACAAATTTGATGATCTAACGATCCACACAAAAAACAACCTTGTATCTTCTTTGGACTGGTACAATTGGGAGAGATGTGTCCCTCTTGTCCACAGTTGAAACACACTCTTTTTCCCCTCAAACATACTCCCGGATGCTTTTTATCGTAATTTGAACATGGCTCACCTCTCTTCCTATTACCTCCTAACCTGTCTCCAGATTCGGTATTTTCCTTCCACTTACGATTATTAGAGTTACTTCCTCCACTGCTACCTCCTTCATTCGTCTTTTCCTCTTCTCTTGATGATATCTTGACACGGCTTCACTTCCTCCTTCAGCGTTTATTGCTTTTTCCAACAAGGCCGAAAATGTATTAATCTGCAACATAGCTACCTTGTTATATATCCCTGACTTCAATCCATTCTCAAACCTTCGCGCCTTTCTTACCTCAGTGCCCACCTGATGCGTAGCGAATCTAGCTAGTTCGTTGAATTTGGCGGCGTATTCTATAACTGACATATTCCCCTGCTTCAACTCTAAGAAGTTTACCTCCATTCTTGCTTGCATACTTTCTGAGAAATAATTCTCGAAAAATAATTCCTTAAACCTTGTCCAGGTTACTACTGCTGTCCCGGCTCTAGCCTTATTTGTCTCCCACCAGTAATTCGCCTCACCCTTCATCACATAGGTAGCAAAATCTGTCTTTTGCTCCTCCGCTACTCTAACAATAACAAAAGCTTTCTCCATCTCCTTTACCCATGTTTGGGCTTCTATAGGGTCAGTGGTTCCCTTAAATTTTGGAGGTCTTACAGCCTTAAAGTTTTTAAAGTTAGCCAATCGATTGGCTGGTCGATTTCTTGCTGATGGGGCTCTAGTTTACATAGCTTGAGCTAGCATGTCTATGAAGTTCTGCATTGGATTTACTTAATCCCCTTCATTATTCACATACTGTTCTCCCTTTGGTTACGATTTTGTCGTCTTGGCGGCATTATCTGATTAAATAAAGAATTACATTAATCCTTTGTCTTTATGTCACATCTTATTAGTAGTATAATAAGAATTTAATATAAAATTTTAAACCTAAAACAATTTCAGCTTGCTGGATTAACTATTTCAGCTTGCTGGGTTATCAAATTCATCAGATAAACATTTTAATATTGTATTTCTCAAAATTTATTTACTTATTAAAACATACAATCATATCATTGCATTTATATTCATATTCATGGACATAGTATATAGTACTTTTTAGTACATAACGCATACTGCTACTAACATTTACTATCCCTTTGTGACAAAAGTCGGGATTCATTACTACAACTTTATACAAAAAGTTGAGACATACAAAAGTTATCTTGATATTCATACAAAAGCGAATATTATACTCATATAGATATATATATTTACATATACCTACTCATCGTCTAGGATACAATATTACTAACATATTATCTTACTACAAAAGATTCGACTTCTTACACTTAATCTTTCTTTCGTCCACTTCCTTCACCTGTCTTCATCATAGGACAACTCTTAACCATATAACCCATTCCACCACATGCAAAACATCCTCCTTTCTTTGGCTTAGGACAATTTAGTGATATATGTCCTCCTTGTCCGCAATTATAACACACATTTTTACCCTTCATACATTCCTCGAAATGCTTATTTTCGCAGTCAACACATGCCTTCTTCCTTAGTAGTGTATTCTCTTACTGGTCCCCCGAGTCACTGTCGTTGTTCCTTTTTCTTTTTTTATTATTTACCTTCTCCTTCTTATTTACAACTTTAGACGATACATTGCCCTCAGCTCTCATACCATTGATTTGTGCCTTCAGATCATTTCGTTCTTCTGTTATCTTGCTCAAAGCTTTTATCAACTGGTCATTTAATAATCTTTCTGTGTTCCATATTTCCTCTAAGAAAAACACCATATCCCTCAAATCTTTAACTTCAACGGATGCTTGACCTTCTTCTATTACTACTATGCCTTTTTCCCCATCTTCAATCTTTGTTTCTAGCTCCACCTTAGTTTCTTTTAAATCTACCTCTTGTTGGGTTTGTACGTAACGCAATCATGCAATCAAATCACATAAATAGGGCAGAAGCGCAAAAACTAGGTTTTCAAAAATTTATACAAACCCATAACCATGATCATGCTTTGTGCTAGTTATCAATAACAGAAAAGAGAGAACATGGAATTATACCTTTGAAGATCCAAGCTTCCTCAGGTACAAGTTCTACTCCTTTGATTCCTTTGATTCCTCTGTAGGGGCTCCTTCCCTTGATCAATGTCAGCCACCCAATTGTTTGGCCTCCAACGGTGATCCACCAAAGGAAGATGAAGACCTCAAGAAGATGGGTTATTGGCTTAACCCTTGTTTCTATCTCTATAGAATATGTGTACTCCCAACTCTTGGAAAAATTCACGTACCTTACTTCTGATATAAGACTCTCTTATATAGATATTAGGTTAACCCTCCTAATCCAATTAGAATAGGGTTTTATTTAATTAATTAAATACTTTTAATTAATTTATATCCTAATCTTTATTAGGATTGAGAGAGAGTACAGATATTATATTAATTCCTAAACTCCTTTAGAATTAAAATAATAATAATAATAATATTAATAAGACTCCTCTTATTAATTTATATTTAATATTTCTAAAATATTTAATAATAAACATTAAGCTATTTAATTTATTCTATCACCATAGATTAAATTAATTATACGTAATGCATTATTACTATCATGCCATTTTCTTCTTTAATAAATCTTCTTCCTTTTATAGTGTGACCCTTTAGGTTCTGCATATTAAACCGGCTATGAATAAATCAATTAGAACAATTCTAATCTTATTTAAATAAATAAATTAAAATAATAATCTATTTAAATAAATAACATTTATTCTACAATAGGGATAAGCCTCCCTAGCGATCAACGACTTTCCAGATAATATAGATTTCAACATTAATCATAAAAGAACCTGTGAGTTAATAGTTACCGTACAATTCAATCCTTCCACCATACAATGTCCCAATTAAATATAAGACATGGATTTACTGTCAAGTCTTAATTTATTTAATCATATGTATTTCGATTAGAAAATGCACAACTCCAAATAATGCAAATTAGAAACCTCTTTCTAATTTCCTTCTACCTTGGCCAAGGATTCCTGGGTTGTCATTTAACGAATCACATAGGACATATCTCCTCTTTTACTAGAGGTGGTAGATTCTTTATTGATCATTCATTATCTCCATATGTAACTCATTATACCCAAGCATACCCTATATATGCCTTAAAAGGCCTTAAGGAATTAGTCAAAGTATAATTTGTTACATACAAGATACTATAATGATCTCAAGTCCAAGGATCACTTGTACTACTATCACATTAGGAATTCCTATTGACAGGCGAGTAAAACTCCATTAGGTATTCCATAGCGAGTCACGTTCAGTGAACTTATTCTCCAATAAGCACCTACATACTTGCTTTATTGTCTCCACACAAATGACCATGAGATCAGTCATCCTCATCCAATGAGCAAGCAACATATGTACCAATCTATCCGAATTTACTAATCCCTATTTTAGTAATCCCACAATTAGGAACTATTTTAGTTTTTAAGCTTTCTAAGAATTTAGATCTCATTATCATGATCTCATCATGATTCTAAAAGCATTGCTTAAAACTATGGGTTATTTACATATTATAAAAACAGCACCATGTAGATAATTATATGCCTTAAATGAATATTTTATTAATAAATAAATAAGATTGTTTACAAAGTATGTGCTTTATCATCATACATGATTGGCTTGTATGCACACTACTATCACCTCTTCCTCTTCATCCAGCTCCATCTCGGGGTACTCGTCATGATCGCTTGCTAGATTTACCGCAGGTTCGTTTCTTAAAACTTCCTCAACTGACTCCCTCTGAGCTGGCACCTCGGCTGGTGGCATTGGTGCAGCTGCTACCATCTCCGCAATCATCTCATCATCTCCTGACATCCTATAATAAGTTTTAAATAACTTAATTAGTACATCACCATTAAACACAATTCATAAACACTAAGTGTCCACATATCTTACTATTGATGAATTTTTCTCAATCAATCACTTAGAACTCTAAATGAGTATTCTCTACCCTTCGTATGGTTATATTCCTAAGGCTTTCCCCCCCCCCCCCCCACCTAAGGTTTATAACCTACATCTTTGATAACAACTTGAGACGCCCCCAAATCCGGGTTCCCTAACCTCAAGTTTGGTGTTCACGATCCATCATACATATCACATCTAACTACCCATTTATTAATGAAAAACATCATTCATAACATTACTTAATACAAATTATAACAATATCCCAGGTTAACTAACCTTGACATAATTTACATACCGTTATATATCCAAAAGGTTTACATAATATAACATAACCATTGAAAGTTGACAATAACTACTCCTGAGCCTTGCCTTTGTCCCTGTTAGAACCTTATGCTACCTCGGCCTTAGCTAAAATGTTTTATTTAAGCAAAGGTGAGCAACGAGTTTGCTTATCAAGTTAAAGTATACAATAAAGGATATATATATCATGAATAGAAGAGTCTAGCTTCTATAGAACTTCAACAATACTTAAAGGATTTTGAAGTAGCTAAAGAATAATTCAATCTTAATAATAAAACTTTCTCAAATTTCATACTGAATGACATATCAAGGTTGAAAGAATCAAATTCTTTCAAAGATTCAATAATATTCAAGTGAATAAGAAGAATTAACAATACTGCAACAATATTCAATAAAGTGAAATATTCCCAGATTTCATGCTAAGTGATCACAAAAGGATCATGAACTAATAGAGGAATTATTAGTTATTAAAACTAAATTACCTCAGGAATATAAGTTAGTTATAAAAACTAAACTATACTCCTCTGCAAGTACATGAAGCGGCCAACTCCTTTTTACCTTTTATTATGCATAATACTAAATAATAGCGCAAAGGTCGATTTACGACAATAAAATTTGTTCATCTCAGTCTTACATCATGAGGCCGTACCACAATAATATGGTTTGAATTGCTTTTAAAGAAAAACTATGATTTTAACATATAATATCAATATTGATCTATTCAATATCAATGGCATAGATCTTCCAACAATAAATCAGTTCATAATAAATAAGACGTTTCATGATTTAACAAATATTAGTCTTGCCAAAACAATTAGCTGAGACACGACTTATAAACAGTTCAAATAATAGAACAAGAATCAATTGCACTACGTGCGAACCACAATAATCATTATAGATGTGAATAACTAACAATAATTATTCACTACTATGCTTGAAAATAATAACTCAAGTTTGAGTTAGAGAACTTGCCTGATTCGTTGACTACTGCTACGCAATTTAAGTTAACTTCTTTTGTAAGACATATCATTAATAAGATCGATCTCTTAATTGGCATCATATATCTTACTCATAATAATTTATCTAACATGTAATCGCATAATTAAATATTAGATATCCTTAACACCATATTTATTTGTAAGTCTAAACATAGCACACATCGAGTCTTTAATAGTATTCAATATAGTATACTGAGTGGTTTCCAACAAACAAACAACAAATTAATTTTCGTCTCGTCTACACTATTTTCACAGTGAGTTAGATCGGTTACCAATTCGTATATACCTTCCCCATATGAAGGAATCGTTTAGCCCAGCTACTATACATCAACCATTAAAGAGTACGATTGTACTACTTTAGACTTAACTTATGGATTAATACTTAATCTTTTATTTATAAGTTCTTATTTACAAACAAGCAAACGATATAACTAATCCAGCAAACTTCATTGCAAATCCAGTAACTTGAATTACCAATCCAGCCACCTGGATTGACTAAACATACCAATCCAGTAACCTAGATTATCCAAACAAAACAATCCAGCATCCTGGATTCAAACTGATTTTCAATTTAGTAAACTATTTCCTAATTTAGCAGACTGGATTCAAACTGACATACAATCCAGCAAGCCTGGATTGAACTAACATTCAATCCAGCAACCTGGATTCAACTGACATTCAATCCAGCAACCTGGAATCACTAACTTTCCAAGAAAAATACCAAATTATCTTATTATTTTTCTATTCTTTGGCCAAACATACATACCTATATTCCATACACAAAAAGTTTATTTTTGAAATTTATCAACTCCGTTAAGTACTTTTCAAAAATCCATTTCTAGTTAAAACCTTAAGAAATTAGCTACATCATGCTTAACTCCAAAATTTCCCAACTCTTGGTGGGATCTTACACGTGTTAACTTGAGCTTCCAGTTTAAATTTTATGGCCATCGGAGTTATAGAACTCTGGTTATAGCGATTTTTGTCGAAAAAACCCAAATATTGAAACAGCCATAACTTGGTCAATTTAAGTACGAATAAGCTCATTTTTGGACAAGAGCTACTTTATCTCATATATTTTCTTGTCCCACAAGATTGGATTTTATTACATTAATTAAGTTGTTGAAATTTCCCTTGAAAAATCCGAATAGCTATAACATATTTTTCAGTGATTCCACTTGGATCTAGTAGAAGACTCATATATCTAACTTTAAAAATTGACCACACTCAAAAATTCAAAATATATTGAGAGATATGATTGTTTTATTTTCATGTTCCGTTTTCTCGAAAATCTATTTTTTTAACTTTTGTATTTTCTAAGAAAACATCCATGATCTCTTGATTAATCCAACATTAAACATCATAAACCATCATAATACATTCTAATACTCCTTAGGATCAAAGATCTATCATGATCCACTATCTATTTCATTAAAACTTCACAAAACACAAACAAAACATAATCTATGCAAAAAAAAGTAGAGTTTTCTATCTTTTTAAAACATAGTTTCCATTTCTTACTTTAGATCTAATTTTTCACATTCAAAAGTGATAGATTTCAATATAAAATACTTATTAACACATAGATCTAAGTTTTTGGAGTTTTGAATCATAGATCCAAGTGTTTGATTGAAGATAACTAGAATAAAATGCATAAACTAGTTAAAGCTTATACCTTTGCTTGTATGCTTCTCTCTTCTTCTACCTAAGTTTGTTTAAGGAACTAGATAGGTTGAAAAAATCTCTCTTCTCTCCCTCTATGTGCTGCCTGAACTCTCTCTCTCTCTCTGTGCGACACCCCTGAATCGGGGTCCTCTGACCCCGGTCCGGTCGCCACGAAACAATACTAACATCCACCTTTAAGTAACATACGATAAATAAAATGCGGAATATAATAAACGTACGTCGTTCATTCAAAAGGTGTTACTAGTCCCAAGATTCGATAACCTTAATACATCAATACAAATATACCCTAGAATAAACATTAGGGTTCATATTACATTAACAGTAATTAAACAAATCATAAAGACAAAGTCTGCTCCTTGCAAACCATCCTAAATCTTTACTTTACCCTTGTCCTTCCCTGAGGGCTCGTGCTTAACTACAATATAAGTCATGATATAGCAAGAATGAGCAACAAATTTTCTCAGTAAGTTTAAATAAAACAATAACGGATATATCATGATGAATGAAAAAATATCTGACAATGATTTCAACAAAAAGAATATCTTAAAGATTCAACAATATAAATGTTAGAATGATTCAACAATCTATATGATTCAATACTATGAATATCTGTAGGATTCAATGATATGAATATCTGTAAGATTCAACAACCTGCATGATTCAACACTATGAATAGCTGAAAGATTCAATAATATGACTATTAAAAGCAAAGATAATAATTGCCTTTAGAATGACTGATAGTCGAGTAGACTCTGAACTATAACTTTCCAATGGGTTCAATAGCTAATTGACCCTTTTAGAATTACTGGCTTCTGGCTACAGAAACTAAGTACCTCGAGGAGATCAGCCTCGGTCACAACGTGAATATGCATAACACTTATATCTACTTACTCGTATCATATATATTAGATACCTGGGCACACTCCTACATATGAGGGGTGTTCTATTCCGTCTAAGAATCCTTACCATCAATTGGTTTGGATAGCTTCAAAGAAAACTTCATACACTAGTCTGACCGAGCAAAGGTTCAGACTCTTACTGACATAGTTCAAGAAATTTAGAACCTTGAATAATGTACAAGTCCAAGACTGTAAGAGCTCAAATGCACTAGGTGCGGACATCAATAATATCAATGTGGAATAATTGATAAGTAATTAAACCACTAAATATCATGCTTGGAAATAAAGTTCAAGCAATTAAGTAAACAACTTTTGATTCAACAATAACCTACTCAATACAATATGAGAAGGTTACAGAACTTGCACAAAGTGAAGTTTAGAATTTGCACAATATATGAATTTGTGTAAGTTCGGGAAACTTGCACAATACTCAACGTGTGAAGTTCGGGGAACTTGCACAATACTCAACGTGTGCAGTTCGGGGAACTTGCACAATACTCAACGTGTGAAGTTCGGGGAACTTGCACAATAATAGATTCCTTGCATAAAATAAATTCATAGGCTTAGACACTTACAACATAAAAGAGTGAAATTCGGGGAATTTCACCATAATAGATCCCTTGCATAAAGTAAATGCATAGGTTAGGACATTTGCTTACAACGTTCTTTAAGTAAAATAAACACAAAGATAAGATACTTGCACAATATACGAGTTTGTATAAGTTTAGAGAACTTGCATAATAAAGAAATGAAGTTTGGGAATTTGCAAAATAACCAAAGTGTGAAGTTCGGAGAACTTTCACAATACTCAAAATGTGAAGTTCGGGGAACGTTCATAATAACCAAAGTGTGAAGCTCGGGGAACTTTCACAATACTCAAAATGTGAAGTTCGGGGAACTTGCACAATACAATAATAACATGCTCAATACAATATGAGAAGGATAGGAAACTTTCACCAAAAACAAGTGAAGTTTAGAAACTCGCTTACACGGTTCATTGAATAAGGTAGTACAAGAATTTAGGATACTTACATTCAATATAACAATCAACTGAAGTTAGGAAACTTGCTTACAATATCTTTTGAATAAAGTAATGCAAGTGTCTAGGAAACTTGCTCAAATATAACTTAAGGAAGATAGGGAACTTGCCTATTTGCTCAGCTATAAATAATTATAGCTTTAATTAAACGGTGTTGGAACGACATAATATTAACAAGTCGATCTCTCCAATTAGTATAAGTTCACACATACAAGAATCTAATCATTATATAATTCTATAACATACGATCACATTTAATATCAAACATACCATTTACAGCATCATAATATGTTAACGGTTAAAATCTGACTTAAGCAAATTGTTCGGGTCTGAAAGTATCCCGACGTAACTCTAGCATGCAACTACTAACATTAAACCAATACACATACTTATCATGTTGTAATTTCTCATTCGAAACTAGCATGCTCATCCCAATTTCAGAGTCATATGTTTTAATGCCGGTAAACCTCAAGTTGAACAAGTTCATACTTCAAAGGTTTACTACTCCGGTCATACTATCTCATAATGAGACTAAACAATACTTGATATATATGTTCGAGTATATTACACAAATATACTTCAAATCATATAGTTCATATTTGAAGTTTATTTTCTATGATTAAGCATGCATAGGTGAAATCTGTGCATAAATAAGCGAGGTTCATGTCAATACGTCTATAGGCATAATGACATCCTAATAAACATACTTGCATGATCATAAGATAATTCACATGGTAATCAATGCTATTTAACTTCCACATTTTAAGTTTCCATTTGCAGAGTACACTAAGTCAAAAAGACAACACGGTACATGTAAAGCATCTCATAACCGTTATTCATATGTATTAGAACGCATACATAAATCACATACATGTATTTAAGTGGTCCCAATGTAAAAGACACAAGTCTTGGTTATGATTACTTTGAAAGTCCTTAAGTTTCGCTTGAAAAACCTCTTGAAGCTTTCAATCATGTATGCTAGTATGTTCTACCACATTAGACTTAGTGCTTATGTCCATTTGGACCATACTAATATGCTTGCCCAATTAGAATGCATTTACAATACTTTCATACTAACGTTCACTTTTGAAGCTTATATGTTTGTTAGAAATGTTCAATAGTGAGGTCAACATGCTAGCACTTCATTATGAATTATATAAACACAAGTTAATATGTTGTTCATGCACTTCTTAACCACACTACTACGCTCATAGAAATTAGAATAGTAACATGGCATAGTATGTCATGGTTTGTGTTTCAAAACTTACATTATTGCTAGGAACGTGCATTAGTATGGTTCATATGATCACATTTCATTATGGAACCTATATACTCTAGTTAGCATGCTTCTCATACATTTTTAAATCATACAAATATTCTTGCAAAGTCAGAACACTAGCATGCTTCATATATGCTAACATTTGTTCATGAAATCTGAAGTTTTATTTCAAAACCATAAGTGATATGTCAACCATGTGTATAATCATTGTTATCCATGTTCATATACTTGTATATATTCCTATAAGTGTATTAAGTTAGTCCACATGCCTGCTCTAAGGGATAGTACATGATAGCATAACAGGTGCTGTAATAGAAATCAAAAAATTCAGAATAGGCACTGGCGCAGCTGCGCCACTGGCCAATGCAATACTGGAGCAACTGCGCAGGTTGGCGGTCAGGCCAGAAGCTGTGCAGTTCTTCGGCAAACTGTAAACCCAACTCAAAATTCTTCTTGTACCAACTATAATACAATCCTATCATGCATATAAATTCATATAATACTTATCAAAACATATTCTATAGCTCAATTAACATCTAGATTGCAAAACTCACGAATTTGACAATGTAGAGCATGAATGGGATTTTAAAGAGAATGAAGAACAAGAAGGTAAGTGATTATACCTCTGTAAATGAACTAAACTTGCTGCTATACTAATTCACCCTCACTGATATCTCTAATGCATATATGTTCTCAATTTAACTAAGGCAAAATCTCAGCAATGAATTTGTGAAGGAGAAGAGCTTATATATATACAAATGAATACACGGTTAAAGCAATTGTTCATCAATTCAATCCAATAGATTGTTCAGTAACATGGAGGTTAATAAGAGGTTGGTGAGGAGTTGGTGAATTCATCATGAATTTCACTCCCCTTATACTCATTAGCTACCTTGTGAAGAAATTGAGGAGAAGGTAGAGTAGCTAGTAGCCATGTGTATGCACGTGAAGGAGAAAAAGTGGAGAGGGGCTCTCATTTTAGCTCAACAACTTGCAAAGTGTTTATCATATATGTCCAACACTAGTCATATAATAAATACACTAGGTTATGTAATACATATACACATAGTATATACTTAAGTCTAAAGTCACAATTTCAATGAGCAAATAATGTTATAATGTATCAAGTAGGGTATATACATATAATCCATGTACATTTTCCTACTAACACCAAATATAATATAATTGTGTTTCATTATTGTTTATAATAATAACTGTTATTATAATAATAACTTATGGGAAAACATTATCAATTAATAATGCTATTGATATTAATGTAAGGTATTCATAATAGTTTTTCTACCCTCATCATGTCACATGCTCTAAGTACACATTACACTTATCAATCTCACATAATACAATTAAGATTACTATATAGTCTATATATAATAGCCTTATCGAAGGTCACCTCATAGTTAACTACCATCTATATTGTTGGGTTTGTACGAAATCGTGACGCAATCAAATTGCAAAAATTAGCGGAAGCATGTTATATCAGAGTTTAAAAAAATTTCTACAAAACCATTACCCGGATCATCCTTTATGCAAATTATTAATTTAAAACGATAAATAAGAAGTTATGGAATCATACCCTTGTAGAACGAAGCTTCCACAGGTACTAGTTCAACTCCTTGTTCTTCGTGATCTCCTTGAATTTCCGGGTTAGATTCCTTCCTTTGATCAACGTTAGCCACCCAAGTGTTTGGCCTCTAGAGGTGATCCACCAAGGAAGATGAATTATCAAGAAGGAGGGTGTTTGGCTTAACCTTAGTTTTCTATCCTCTATAGAAAAGGAGTACTCTCCAACAATTAGAATTACATCATCTAATATCTATTATAAGACTTCTCTTATATAGACATTGGTCAACCCTTCTAATCCTATTAGACATGGGATTTCTTTTAATTAATTAAACTCCTTTAATTAATTTAGGCTTCCCACCACATGGGAATAATTAATTAAATTTATTTAATTAATTTGTCTCCTAATCTTATTAGGAATAAATGAGAGTACTAAATATTAAATTAATTACTAAACTTCTTTAGAAATTAAAATAATAATAATTGTAATAATATTAATAAGACTCCTCTTATTAATTTATATTTAATATTTCCAAAATATTAAATAATAAACATTAAGCTATTTAATTTATTCTATCACCATAGATTAAATTAATTATACTTAATGCATTATTACGATTATGCCATTACCTTCTTAAATAATTATTCTTCCTTTTATGGTGTGACCCTTTAGGTTCTCCATATTAAACCGGTTGTGAATAAATCAATTAAAATAATTTTAATCTTATTTAAATAAATAAATTAAACTAATAATCTATTTAAATAAATAATATTTATTCTACAATAGGGATAAGCCTCCCTAGCGATCAACGACTTTCCAGATAATATAGATTTCAACATTAATCATAAAAGAACCTGTGAGTTAATAGTTACCATACAATTCAATCCTTCCACCATACAATGTCCCAATTAAATATAAGACATGGATTTACTGTCAAGTCTTATTTTATTTAATTATATGTATTTCGATTAGAAAATGCACAACTCCAAATAATGCAAATTAAAAACTCCTTTCTAATTTCATTTCTCCTTGGCCAAGGATTCCTGGGTTGTCATTTAACGAATCACATGGGACATATCTCCTCTTTTACTAGAGGTGGTAGATTCTTTATTGATCATTCATTATCTCCATATGTAACTCATTATACCCAAGCATACCCTATATATGCCTTAAAAGGTCTTAAGGAATAAGTCAAAGTATAATTTGTTACATACAAGATACTATGATGATCTCAAGTCCAAGGATCACTTGTACTACTATCACATTAGGAATTCCTATTGACATGCGAGTAAAACTCCATTAGGTATTCCATAGCGAATCACGTTCAGTGAACTTATTCTTCAATAAACACCTACATACTTGCTTTAGTGTCTCCACACAAATGATCATGAGATCAATCATCCTCATCCAATGAGCAAGCAACATATGTACCAATCTATCCGGATTTACTAATCCCCTTTTTAGTAATCCCACGATTGGGAACTATTTAAGTTTTAAAACTTTCTAAGAATTTAGATCTCATTAGCATGATCATCATCATGATTCTAAAAGCATTGCTTAAAACTATGGGTTATTTACATATTATAAAAACAGCAACATGTAGATAATTAAATGCCTGTAATAAATGAATATTTTATTAATAAATAAATAAGATTGTTTACAAAGTACGTGCTTTATCATCATACATGATTGGCTTGTATGCACACTACTATCAATCTCCCACTTGCACTAAAGCCAATCGCCATGGTATCTCATACCCATCTTCTCTAAGTGACGATCAAACTGCTGTTGTGTTAAAGCTTTAGTAAATGGATCTGCAATGTTGTCTTGAGAGTCTACACGCTCCAAGGTGACGTCTCCTCTTTCAATGATCTCCCTGATCAAATGAAATCGCCGCAACACGTGTTTAGATTTCTGATGAGACCTCGGTTCCTTAGCCTGTGCAACTGCTCCTGTGTTGTCACAGTAAATGGGAACTGCTTCTCCAATGCTAGGAACCACACCAAGTTCAGTTATGAACTTCGTCATCCAAACAGCTTCCTTTGCAGCTTCACTTGCAGCTATATACTCTGCCTCTGTCACTGAATCAGCAACTGTTTGCTGCTTGGAACTCTTCCAACTCACTGCGCCTCCGTTCAAGGTAAAAACATACCCCGAAACAGATTTACTGTCATCTTGGTCCGTTTGAAAACTTGAGTCTGTGAAGCCCTCGAGTTTTAATTCAGACCCACCGTAGACAAGAAAAATATCTTTAGTCCTTCTCAAGTATTTTAGGATATTCTTCACTGCCTTCCAGTGCTCTTCTCCTGGATTCGACTGGTATCTGCTCATTACACTAAGTGAATGAGCAACATCCGGTCTAGTACATATCATACCGTACATGATAGATCCTATTGCAGAAGCATAAGGGATCTTACTCATTCGGTCTCTCTCCTCAGGTGTCTTTGGGGCCTGTTTCTTGGAGAGATGTATTCCATGGCTCATCGGCATGAGTCCTCTTTTGGAATCTTCCATGCTAAATCTCTTTAGCATTGCATCAATGTATGTTCCTTGGGATAAACCAAGCATCCTTTTAGATCTATCTCTATAGATCTTTATCCCCAAAATATAGGATGCTTCTCCCAAGTCCTTCATGGAGAAGTGTTTAGATAACCAGATTTTAATTGATTGTAGCATAGTAATGTCATTCCCTATCAGTTATATATCATCTACATATAATACAAGGAATGAAACTGCGCTCCCACTAACCTTCTTGTACACACATGGTTCATCGTCATTTTTGATAAAATCAAACTCTTTGATTGTCTCATCAAAACGAATGTTCCATCTACGAGAAGCTTGCTTCAATCCATAAATGGATCGTTGCAGCTTACAGACTTGATTTATTCCAACCTTTGAAACAAATCCCTCTGGCTGTGTCATATACACATCCTCCTCAAGTTTCCCATTGAGGAAGGCCGTTTTCACGTCCATCTGCCAGATCTCATAGTTGTTATAAGCTGCAATCGCAAGCAAAATCCGAATGGACTTGAGCATAGCTACTGGTGAAAAGGTTTCATCATAGTCAACTCCTTGTCTTTGTTTGAAACCTTTTGCAACCAGTCGGGCCTTATAGGTCTCCACCTTGCCGTCCGCTCCAGTCTTTCTTTTAAAGACCCATTTACACCCAATAGGCTTAATGCCTTCAGGTGGTGAAACCAAAGTCCATACTTTGTTTTCATACATGGAGTCCATTTCGGATTTCATGGCTTCAAGCCATTTCCCTGAGTCTTTATTACTCATGGCCTGTTCGTAATTCAATGGATCATCATCATTCATGATGCGTACCTCATCGTCATCCTCTACAACGAATCCATACCTCTCAGGTATCTTCGGTACTCTTCCAGATTTACGAACAGGGTGTGGTATAGTAGGTTCTTCTACTTGGTCAGGTACCTGACTTTGATCCGTGGTAATTTGTGGTTCTTGAGCTTCTTCAAGATATATCTTACTCCCACTGACCCCTTCATGGATAAACTCCTTTTCCAAGAAGGCAGCATGTTTCGCAACAAACACCTTTTGATCAGTTGGATGATAGAAATAATACCCTACAGTTTCTTTAGGGTATCCCACAAATCTACACTTTTCGGATTTAGTTTGTAGCTTATCATGTTCAAACTTTTTGACATAAGCTAGACAACCCCAAGTCTTAACATGCTTAAGATTTGGTTTCCTCCCCTTCCACATCTCATATGGAGTCTTTGGGGCGGATTTGGTAGGTACCTTGTTAAGTAGGTATGCAGCCGTTTCTAGGGCATATCCCCAGAAGGAAATTGGAAGGTCGGTAAAACTCATCATGGATCGAACCATGTCTAACAGTGTTCGATTTCTCCTTTCAGATACTCCATTTAACTGTGGTGTACCTGGAGGAGTCCATTGTGAGATTATACCATTTTCTTTGAGACAATTGAGAAACTCACCGCTTAAGTATTCTCCACCTCGATCTGATCGAAGTGTCTTTATACTCTTGCCCGTTTGTTTCTCTACTTCACTTCTGAACTCTTTGAACTTTTCAAATGATTCTGACTTGTATTTCATCAAATACACATATCCAAATCTTGAGTGATCATCAGTGAAAGTAATAAAATAAGAATACCCACCCCGTGCACTTGTTGTCATAGGTCCACAAACGTCTGTGTGAATCAATGCCAACAACTCTGTAACTCTTTCTCCTTTTCCACTAAAAGGAGATTTAGTCATTTTACCCATGAGACAAGATTCACAAGTTGGATATGATTCATAATCGGATAGCTCGAGGAGCCCATCTTTATGCAACTTGGATAATCTTGTTTCATTGATATGACCGAGTCTACAGTGCCACATGTAGGTATAATTAATATCATCTCTTTTCCTTTTCTTAGTTTGTTCAATTTGAAATATATTTTCTTGTAAGTCAAGTGTATAAAGTCCATTTCGCAAATTTCCAATACCATATAAAACATCGTCTTTATAAATAGAACAACTATTGTTCTTTATAACAACGTTAAATCCTTCCATATCCAATACAGAAATTGAAATAATGTTTTTAATAATATTCGGAACATAATAACAATTATTAAGATAAATGGACTTGCCCGAAGGCATTGCTAAATAATAAGTTCCTACAGCTAATGCAGCAACCTTTGCTCCATTCCCTACTCGTAGGATCACTTCATCATTGTTCAGCTTTCTACTTCTGACCAGTCCCTGCACAGTATTACATATGTGAGAACCACAGCCGGTATCCAATACCCAAGTAGAATTATGACTTTCAGAAAAATTAATTTCAATCATAAACAAACCTTGATTGGAAGTCGAAGCTTCTCCAAGCTTCTTCTCTGCTAGATACTTCTTGCAGTTCCTTTTCCAATGTCCCGGCTTGTTGCAATGAAAGCACATTCCTTTAGCTGGTTCAGGTTTCTTTTGTTCCTTTTCTTTCCCCTTTCCCTTAGCCTTCTTAGATTTCTTCTTTTCAGAAGATACCTTGGGCCTCTTCCTTTTATTGGAAGAATCCACCATCAAGATATGGTTCTTCTTGGATGGGAAGTGACCTTCTGCAGTTTTCAGCATGTTAAGCAGCTCAGGCAAGCTGACATCTAACTTATTCATGTGAAAATTAACCACAAACTGCGAGAAGGTCTCAGGGAGTGACTGCAAGACCAAGTCTTGACTCAGCTCCCCATCCATGATGAACCCCAGCTGTCCAAGGCGTTCAATCAAATTAATCACCTTTAGGACATGAGTCTCGACGGCAGTACCCTCGGTCATCCGAGATCGGAAGAGCTCCTTAGATATCTCATATCTAGCAGTCCTACTCTGTTCACCATACAACTCCTTGAGGTGAAGCAGCATAGCAGGAGCATCCATATTTACGTGCTGACGCTGAAGCTCGTTATTCATGGATGCGAGCATGATGCATTGAGCCACAGATGCATCATCTTGCCACTTATTGAAAGTGGCAATCTCTTCCTCAGAGGCTGTTTCCGAAACAGATTCAGGGACAGTTGAATTTAGGACATAAGAAATCTTTTCAGCAGTGAGAACAATTCTCAGATTTCTTAGCCAGTCCTCATAATTCGGCCCGGTAAGCTTGTTTGCATCAAGTATGCTTCGTAGTGAGATTAGTGATTTAGACATTTTTAAAATTCTGCATATGAAAGAAAATAACATTTTAGCAAACATTCATTTTATTAACTTTGCATACCAAAATAAATTTAAGTCTTTATTTTAAATTGGTATCTCCCACTATTTTCATCAAACTATATTACCCTCACTAATATAGTTCGGCAACATCTAATTAAAGATTTGCTAGTGAGAATAAGGATCCCATTTCAAATGTATATAACCTTGTGGATAGCACAACAAGCGATATACAAATAAATAGGTAGACAACTCTTGTCAATTACATCACCATGTAATTCCTTTTATTTTGCCTCTTAAATCATAATGGTCAAGTGTGTGCACATCCGAACTAAAATGATTTAAGTTAAGTCCAGCCTAGCACTTCCATAAATTCAAAAAAGAAAAATGTTCGTCCTTGTGGATAGCACAACAAGACTAGATTGTTCAATTTTCTTGATAAGCATCAAATGTGATTAATTAATATCTTAAATACGCAATACTCGCCTTGTGGATAGCACAACAAGCTCATATTAAATATTTAATACTCTATTAATTTATCATGCTAGAAGGCGACGTTCGATATTCCAAATATCACTGAACGCTTCGGACTTAATATTATTTCTTTGAGGGGTTTGTTATTATTTGTCTCATCTTGTTTAGCGCGCATGCACATATATATATAAAATACGCGTCATTTTATTAAACATGCGAAGCATGTTTGCATAAAATATAATATATATAATATTTAGCATGCAATATAGAATACTATATTCTACCCGGATTGATTATGGACTTTTATTCTAGTTTGGTTCACTAGAGCCACCAAGTGAACCAAAAGGTCAAACCTAGGAGTGCAAAAATTTAAATTTAAATGTAACTATTACATTTAAACCCGAGCTCCATACAAACGGGTCTTCACGCGCTCCTTGTTCCTTGGTCTCCAATTCCTTCAAGATAATTCTAACTAATCCTATTACATAAACTATTTTAAATTTAAATAGAAACCTTGATCAGCAGTCAAGGGGAAGTACATAGGAGAGAGATAGAATTTACATCAAGAATAAATTAGAGAAGACGAGGTACGCAGACCCCATTTAATAAAACTCATTCATTCAAGCATTCAACTAAAATAAAATCCAATCATATTGGTCAAATAGTCCATAATCAATTCCTATTTATTATCATACATATCACCATATATATCAATAAATAAATATTCATCTCATGAATTAAAACATTCCATATATATATGAGTATCATTTAATGGGCAATTTTAAATTGCATGAAATCCAATTTCAAGATTAAAATAAACTCTTTATTTTAATTATAAAATTATTTAAAATATAATATATATATATATATATATATATTATATATAACGTAATATCTGGCAGGTCACGTTTTTTTTAAAACAACTTACAGGTAATATATATATATATATACTTTACGTTATATATATACATATATATTATATAAATGTTAGTCCTGCAAAAAGTTACTTTTAAAATCAAATCTGAAGTCACCATTTATATATCCTGATCACTTTATATATATATAGTAGAACGTGAATTAATATAAAGCACTAACCCACGAAATTTCCACTCAGCGTGATCCACCGCGGCGGGAAGAAGAAAAAAAAATAGAACTCGCGATTTGGTCAAAAAAAATGCTTTTGCGATTTTGCTTAATCCGGCTTCGGAAAAAAAAAAAACTTTCCATTTTTTTTCAAAAGAAAATTATTAATAATTTTATACAATTAAAATTGTGCCCAATAAATTATTCTAAATACATACCCATATGTATATGAAATCAAAACAATTAATAATTGCATAAAGGTTTGGCTCTGATGCCACTGTTGGGTTTGTACGAAATCGTGACGCAATCAAATTGCAAAAATTAGCGGAAGCATGTTATATCAGAGTTTAAAAAAATTTCTACAAAACCATTACCCGGATCATCCTTTATGCAAATTATTAATTTAAAACGATAAATAAGAAGTTATGGAATCATACCCTTGTAGAACGAAGCTTCCACAGGTACTAGTTCAACTCCTTGTTCTTCGTGATCTCCTTGAATTTCCGGGTTAGATTCCTTCCTTTGATCAACGTTAGCCACCCAAGTGTTTGGCCTCTAGAGGTGATCCACCAAGGAAGATGAATTATCAAGAAGGAGGGTGTTTGGCTTAACCTTAGTTTTCTATCCTCTATAGAAAAGGAGTACTCTCCAACAATTAGAATTACATCATCTAATATCTATTATAAGACTTCTCTTATATAGACATTGGTCAACCCTTCTAATCCTATTAGACATGGGATTTCTTTTAATTAATTAAACTCCTTTAATTAATTTAGGCTTCCCACCACATGGGAATAATTAATTAAATTTATTTAATTAATTTGTCTCCTAATCTTATTAGGAATAAATGAGAGTACTAAATATTAAATTAATTACTAAACTTCTTTAGAAATTAAAATAATAATAATTGTAATAATATTAATAAGACTCCTCTTATTAATTTATATTTAATATTTCCAAAATATTAAATAATAAACATTAAGCTATTTAATTTATTCTATCACCATAGATTAAATTAATTATACTTAATGCATTATTACGATTATGCCATTACCTTCTTAAATAATTATTCTTCCTTTTATGGTGTGACCCTTTAGGTTCTCCATATTAAACCGGTTGTGAATAAATCAATTAAAATAATTTTAATCTTATTTAAATAAATAAATTAAACTAATAATCTATTTAAATAAATAATATTTATTCTACAATAGGGATAAGCCTCCCTAGCGATCAACGACTTTCCAGATAATATAGATTTCAACATTAATCATAAAAGAACCTGTGAGTTAATAGTTACCATACAATTCAATCCTTCCACCATACAATGTCCCAATTAAATATAAGACATGGATTTACTGTCAAGTCTTATTTTATTTAATTATATGTATTTCGATTAGAAAATGCACAACTCCAAATAATGCAAATTAAAAACTCCTTTCTAATTTCATTTCTCCTTGGCCAAGGATTCCTGGGTTGTCATTTAACGAATCACATGGGACATATCTCCTCTTTTACTAGAGGTGGTAGATTCTTTATTGATCATTCATTATCTCCATATGTAACTCATTATACCCAAGCATACCCTATATATGCCTTAAAAGGTCTTAAGGAATAAGTCAAAGTATAATTTGTTACATACAAGATACTATGATGATCTCAAGTCCAAGGATCACTTGTACTACTATCACATTAGGAATTCCTATTGACATGCGAGTAAAACTCCATTAGGTATTCCATAGCGAATCACGTTCAGTGAACTTATTCTTCAATAAACACCTACATACTTGCTTTAGTGTCTCCACACAAATGATCATGAGATCAATCATCCTCATCCAATGAGCAAGCAACATATGTACCAATCTATCCGGATTTACTAATCCCCTTTTTAGTAATCCCACGATTGGGAACTATTTAAGTTTTAAAACTTTCTAAGAATTTAGATCTCATTAGCATGATCATCATCATGATTCTAAAAGCATTGCTTAAAACTATGGGTTATTTACATATTATAAAAACAGCAACATGTAGATAATTAAATGCCTGTAATAAATGAATATTTTATTAATAAATAAATAAGATTGTTTACAAAGTACGTGCTTTATCATCATACATGATTGGCTTGTATGCACACTACTATCATATATAACACATGTTTGTATAAAACAATTAACCAAGTAAATATAATATTATTATATCTACTAATCTCTTACCCATTAATTATTATTTATTCATAATAATAATTAATCATCACATTATCAACTAATTACTCCCAATTCATTAATTATTATTTATTCATAATAACTATAAATCAACAACAATGATAATTTTATACGTTATAAATTAATTACTCAAATATAAATAATTAATCACGATTAACTCTCTACACTATAGTCAAGAAATTTGAATATATAATCACTAACACTTTTATCAATATTCTGATATAAAAGTCTCAGGGTTAATCTACTAACTTAAATAACCATTAGTGATTCCCTTTAATAAAAATCCTAGCATTTATTCGCATAGGTTAAATTCACATAAGCACATAACCACATAAGGTTTAAATAATTTTGAAAAATTAACTCCTAAAAATTTTAAATCACATATAAAATTAATAAGGAGCCTAAAATTCATGGTTGTTACACACTTTCTCTCTCTCTCTCTCTCTCTATCTATCTCTCTCTCTCTATCTCTCTTGGTTTCTTGTGTTTTCTCTCTCTTTCTATCTTGGTTTAGAAAATGAGATAAGAACAAAAGATATTCTTTTAACTTAGTTAGTAAATAATAATGCATAGATAAGATATATATCTATCATATCTTTTGTTAATATCTATCCCCATCATAGCTAATCTTATCTCTTCTCTCTCTCATCAAATACATGAGGATAAGATTTAATTGGTGGACAAATAAAGGAATGACACCTAGCATGGAGTTAGTGAGTTCAATCATTACATACACTCCCCCTCCTTTCCTCCCTTAATGTGCCGCCCACTTCCTCCTTTATTAGCTAATTTGGTTTGCTTTTTTATTGCCTCATTTTGCTTAACAAATGACTACAATATCCCTTATCAAGTGGGCTAAAATTTGAGTCACTTAATTAATCTTTTGGGCTTGCAAAGCAATTATTTGGGCCATGTAAATTAGGATAGGTCCAATGCTTTTAATTTTGTCTTTTCCTAATCATTTAGTTAGGGTTTTCATTACACACATTTATAAATAAATTCCTTACTCATATATATTTAATTTCATAACCCAATTAAACTTGTTTTACTTAGGTTATAAAATTAATTAGCTGAGATGTATAAAATAAATCTCTTAGGATTAGTATATATTTTTAAATAATATCATTCTCTCATATTATAACCCATTAGGTTATTTAATTATCATACCTAATATATGTATTAGGTTACATAACTTTAATCTTAATTCTCTTTACAAAATAAATGTATACACATTATCTAATGCATATTTATTCAATCACGTACATCATTCACATATGTCATCACATATTCCCCTAGTGTACTAACTTAATAATCCCTAACTGGCTTAATAAGTTATAAACACTCACATATTCATATTAATAACTAATTACTTAAAGATTGTAGATCTTTTTAATTTAATAATCAAGGCTAACATTCAAGCTATGTTAATTTCTTAAATAACTTACAATACTCTTTCTTGAAAATGATTAAGTATACTTCTTAGTTAATAAATTAACTTTCTAGCTTAATTCACATATACACTTATATGGTTCAAATACTTCATTACAAAAAAAATTATTCATAAAAATTACACATATAATCATGTGAAATTCTCGATCTTTACAATAACAATATCCTGTGGCTACCAAGCTGCAGTTTGTCAACACCAACAACACAGCTAAGTATGAAGGCTGCATAATGGGGTTGAAGTTAGCCCAATCCATAGATGTCAAGCATCTATTGGTCTTTGGAGACTCTAAATTGGTTATCAGACAAACCACTGGGGCATATCACACCAAAGAACTGCATTTGTTGCCCTATCATCGGCAGGTCGTCAAAATATCCACGGAGTTTGAAGACATAACCTTCATCCATATTCCTCAAGGTAGGAATAACTTCGATGATGCATTGGCAACGTTGGCTTCTTTGATCCGCATATCCGATAGGAGGAGGATCCCCGACTTCCAAATCACAAGCCAAAAGGCCCCGATATACGGGAATTACATCAGAGAAGTATCAGATGAAATACTTCCTACCAAATAGCCTTGGTATCAAGACATCAAGGAATATCTCCGAGATGGATCTACACCTGCTGGGGCAAGCCACTCCGAGCAAAAGCGTATTCACAAGATGACCATAAAGTTCTATCTGAGCGGAGATGCACTCTACAAAAGGGATGCTAGAATAGGGCTCTTAAGATGCCTTGATAAGGAGCAAGCCCAGAGATTGATAGATGAAGTCCACGGCAGAATCTGTGGTCCACACATCAGCGGTCATCTGCTGGCCAAGAAGATATTAAGAATCGGGCATTATAAGATCTCTCATAAAGCTGACTGTGATGATCATGTTAGGAGATGCTTTTAATACCAAGTCCATAGAAATTCCATTCACGCTCCTCTAAATGATCTACACAACATGAGTTTACCATGGGCTTTGTCTATGTGGGGAATGGATGTGATAGGTCAAGTAGAACCCAAAGCCATCGATTCATCTTCACCATAATCGATTACTTCACCAAGTGGGTTGAAGCTGCCTCTTTTCCCAAAGTCACCAAAGAGGTCATCATTGGTTTCATCAGAATTAATGTCGTCTGTCGATATGGACAACCGGAGGTGATCGTATTAGACAACTCCAAGAACCAAAATAATCAGATGATGAAGGAATTATACAACAAGTTCTACATCAAACATCTTAATTTTATCATCTATCGGCCCAAGATGAATGGTGATGTCGAAGCTGCCAACAAGAACATCAAGAAGATCATGCAGAAGATGTCCGCCAATCATAAAGAATGGTCGGACCTTTTGCCTCTAACCCTGTTAGCATACATGACGTCAATGCATACTTCTACTGGGGCTACCCCCTACTCATTGGGCTATGGCATGGAAGCAGTACTTCATATAAAAGTAGAAATGGAGTCCCATAGAGTTTTAATAGACGCTCAGATGGAGGAAGACCAGTGGTTACTAGATCGGTACCACCAACTATCCCTGATAGATGAAAAGAGGGCTACAGCAATTTTCCACGTGCAGTTATATCCGCAAAGGATTGATCGATCCTATAATAAGAAAGTTCGAATACGATAATTCGACTTGGTGCTAAAGAAAGTTTTGGCCAATCAAGATGAAGCCAAAGGAAAGTTCGCCCCAAAATGGGAAAGCCCTTTCATTGTCAAGGAAGTGTTGACAGGAGAAGCTATCAGATTGCAAGAGATGGACTGGAGTGAATTTCCCCAACTCATCAACACAGACACTATAAAAAGGTACTATATCTGAAGCACATGCATACCAGCATCATGGTCATGCAAATCAAATCAGTTCAGTTCTCACTAGAAAATAAAACTACAAATGACCTGATCTCCGTCAACCCGGGAGTACGTAGGCAGCATTTTTTGGTGTGGTCAAACCAAACAAAACACTCAAAAAATCATTAAACCAAACTCAAAAGAAACACGTCTCAAGCCTCTCTTATAGAAAAACTTAAACTACGAATGACCTGATCTCCTTCGACCCGAGAGTACGTAGGCAGCCATTCACGGTGTGGTATGACCTTTAAAGGAAATATAAAAACCAATAAAAACCATTCTCAAGACACCGAAATCATATGAAACCTAAATTTTATCAAGCCTTCATGGTCAACGGGCCTATCTGAGATATTCTCTAACATCTCAATGTCAGTCCATCAAGGAGAAGCTCATGATACATCAACAACAGCAAGTCATGAAAGAAGTGGTAATCACTCAGTAATGACAATACATATCCAACAGGGAAGTGAATCAAAATATATTTCTCCGATATATAATACTGTTTGATATATACAATGTGTCCTGTACATGACAAAAATGGCTGATCTAGTATGTGGAAGAAAAATAAAACCAGTCTACGGACCCAAAGATAAACGGGACAACAGTGCCAACATGGCATCTCTCTCTGAAGATGGAGGAGCCGCTACAAGCGCAATACCCTCAGCCTCCATACAGGTCAAAACATCCACATCCATCTACATAGTGGCACTGTGATCATTAATGTAAACACTCATATTGACAACCAGGCTATGAGTATATGATCGGAGAGTAGTACTGTCAGTCATGTGGAGATCTTGAGAAGCTATGGCCTCATTCCTCTCTACAAAAGCAGCGTCCCTGGCAATCAAAGTCTCCTCAATCTAGATTAAAGTAGCATCTCTAGAAGATCGAGCCTTATCTCTCTAGACCAATGCCGTATCCCGACTAGCTCGAGCCTCATCTCTATCAACAAAAGCTATATCTCTGCCGGACAGGGCAGTCAACATCAGCGCCCTAGCCTGATCTCTCTCGAAACTCATCCTAGCTAGTGAATCTGCCAAAGCTGGATCTGTCCCGGCAGAAATGATCGGCGGGTCACTAACTAAGGCTAATATCAGACCCATGAACAAATCATCCTCCGTAGGAGAGTCAGGATCCTCCATAAGCTCCTCCTCATCTGAATCCATAACTGGAGCTGACTAGATGAATGCAGTTGATGCTATATCGGTCTCCAACCATGCCGAATACTCTAGAGAACGATCCGGATGGCTAGTAGAGAAATTAAACCTCTCTCTATGAGTCCAACACTCATAAATCCTGATCAGGTCGACTGATGACATAGAAGAAGCTGACATCTGCTGATCAATAGCCCCCTCAAAATGGTGCAGGCTCTGGAACTGATCAAACTGACCCATAACTGCCAATAAATGGTAGGTGGTCACCCCTCTCAATCCCGCTAGGGGCAAGTAGTCCATGCCAAATGCATGGGTGATGAAGCTATAAGGGGAGACTAGCCCTGAGCATGGCAGAATCAAAAAAGGATGCTCAATATCTGACAGAAAAGCTGACCATGTCTCTACATCTGAACACTCTGCTAGCTGAAATGAGTAGGACATAGCTATCTCATGGGAGAAGCAATACCGCTGATGTCTGAAGAATCCGATCGAACACAAATGGGTCATAAGCAATACATACAGAAGGACAAAGCTACCTCTAAAAACCCCTCTAAATGGGTGCTGCAATATGTAGCCAACCTCAATGTCTCGGCCAGTATCATCGGCGGGATTGTGCTACCCTGTGTAAGGGCACAGACCCCGACCATCAAGCCCAGGTCCAAATGGTTCAAATACAGTGGCATGTATACATAGGCCACGATGCACATCAGCAAAACATCTATCCTGGCTGAATGCCATGTGTCGACGCCGGGAAGAAGCAATCTCTTTTCCTCTGATCTCCCTTTTTTTATTTGAAGGTGGAGACTCTATTTTTCTTTGGTTGTGTTTCCCTTCCTCTCTTATCCAGGGGCAAAAGAGGAATGCCCATATTCCTAATTTGAATCTTATTCTTCCCTTTCGCTTTTGCTTTGTCTTTGGGGTTCCGTTTAAATGGTGAATTTTGTAGGAAACTAGTACCAACATATGTGTCTACGATTTTGAAAAGTTTGATTTTATTTTGATGATTGGACCGATTGAGACAGAGTCGCCAGTTGGTATTTTTTAAATAGATGTACCAACTCATCCTAGTTTTAATAGTTTTTTTGCAAGATGGTCCAATGCGTGACTCTAAAGATTGGTCTTGAAACCCGAGATTCGTGGAATCCGGGGGAAAAGTTAAGCGGGGGGAAGGTGTTAGGCACCCCCCGACTCCCGTGCAAGCACGGTACCGTATCTTATTGATTTTCTATGCAAAAATTGTGTGTGTGTGTGTGTCTTGATTTTGAAAGCTTTATTATTTTATTTCTAAGTCTTTATTCTGGTGACTTGAAAGTAGTGTTGTACCTCTTTTGCGCCTAGGTACGAAGGATTTGATTTAATCAAAAACTCATTTTTAACAAGATATATGAATTGAAATGATGTTTTGGAAAGTAAGGTTTTCAAATCCTTTGCCTGACTAGGAATCGAGCACTTCGATACTTCCTTTTATTATTTACATTATTTACGTGATCTACCCCGAATCGGTTTATTTCATCAAAAGCTCTTTGTGGTTTTCTTTGAGAAATCATTTTGATGATATGAATGCAAAAGCGTTAAGAAGGTTCGAATCATCATCGGGCATATTAGCCATCTCGATTAACCGAGCTCTCGTAATGAAAGTTTTCATTATCACAGGATCTTGAATCCGAGCTCTCCAGACTAAACCCTCGAGTTCGTTTTCAAGATCCAAATATTACATGTACATCGATATTTATGTTATTTAAAGCATTTACAACATAAAAACCGGTACATCGTGGGAATTAAGTTGGATTCTTTCGAGGATCTCGACACCAGAATTCCTAGGCTCACATTATTGGCATAATATTACATATACATAACGTCCACGGCTTTGATACTAGATGATTTCATCATTTGAAATCACCGTTCAAGCTAATTCAGCCCCCCTTTCACCTCTAAATATAGATTTAGGGCTATACGGGTTAACCGAGATCGTTTAAAGAAATAAACCCATAGATATACCATGGATCTAAGCTGTTATAGCCCACGGGCTAAAGCTTCATGCTTAATAACCTCTCGGGGACTATATTAGGCTTAGATCTAGGTATATCTAGCCTCCGAAGTCGATATACAATGTATTAAGCACAATATAATCGATAAAAATGTATAATCTATTAACTATTACATAATATGCTTAAAATACAACAAGTTTAACTATATTCAAACAAGATACTTCATTAATCTATCATTTGAACCAAGTTTACAAAGAAAACGAAGCTAAAAGTGCGTTATTTCACCTTGAGGGATGCGTGAATGAGCGTTTTGACTCCTGGGATGAACTAAGAACACTAAGAGGACTTCAAATAGATGCTAGATAGGAGAAATGAGCTTTAAGTTGGTTGTTTAAGGTTCCACCCGAGCGTCTCTCTCTCTAAAAATGTCTATCTCTCTCTAAACATGTATTTCTCTCCCTTTAAAATGAACTAAGTGGGATGTTATAAGCTGCCAGAGGCAGCCGCAGATGTGGTTGCGGCTGGCCATAGATGTGGTCAAGGCTGGCCGAAGTGGGCCCCACTTGCTCAGCTATTGGACCTTTGATCTTGGTTCGGCAGGAGTTGACATCCATCGCTCAACCTTTCGGACTGTCCCTCATATACGTAGAGGGAATAGATCAATTCTAACAAGATTAGGGTTTGAGAATTCGATACTCGTAGCCAAGATATATCCACCAGGTCCAGATATCAGTTAGCTGGCTTATCTCCTGATGGCACGTCGTTTGAGGTTTGCTGAGGTGGTTTTCGATGATCACTGTCTCAGCTCATCGATCGTCGATCGGGTCACAATATGTTTGGACTTCATTGGTCCTCTTTATCATTCCTGGGGTTGTCTCCTAGATGACCGGGATCTTTTTCCCTTTTTCGGGGTTGTCTCCGAAGTAAAATGATGATTTTACCCTCCTGCAGGGTTAGTATGACAAAAGCAAAATTTCGAGTGTCTACAGATGCCCCTCTTTATCATGTTTATGCAATGTAATGGAATAAACACGACAAAGATTAATAGACATAGAAAATGCACGACAAGGTATATCTGATGATTCAATGTCATGTATAACATATGTGATGATATGTGAGATTTAGAAAAGGGTTACTTACTTAACTGAGGAAGTTAGGGATTACTTGTCGGGGTGGAGTCGACCTGCGTTGAATTGTAGTCAACGGATTGCACCATTGGGATCATGCCGATGCCTTCACTGGTTTGTTGCGAACGGATTACATCATCAGAGTTGAGCTGACGCCTTCACTAGGTTGTAGCCAACAGATTACATCATCAGGGTTGAACTGACGCCTTAATGGGTTTGTAGCTAACGGATTACATCATCGAGGATTTCCCGACCTGCGTAGGGTTGTAGCCAATGGATTACATCATTGGGGATTTGCCAACCTGCGTAGGGTTGTAGCCAACGGATTACATCATCGGGGATTTACCACTCTGCGTAGGGTTGTAGCTAACGAATTACATCATCTGGGATTTGCCGACCTGCGTAGGGTTATAGCCAACGGATTACATCATCGAGGATTTGCCGACCTACGTAGGGCTGTAGCCAACGGATTACATCATCGGGGATTTGCCGACCTGCGTAGGGTTGTAGAAAATAGATTACATCATCAGGTTTGAGCTAATTCCTTCACTGGTTTGTAGCCAGCGGATTACATCATCAGGGTTGAGCTGACGCCTTCACTGATTAGGTTTCAATGGATTACATCGTCGGGGGTCGAGTCGACGCCTTCACTAATTCGTTGTCGGTGGATTTCATCGTCAGGGGTCGAGCCAACGCCTTCACTAATTTGTTGTCAGTGGATTACATCGTCGGGGGTCGAGCTGATGCCTTCACTGATTCGTTGTCAGTGGATTACATGGTGTAAGGTTGATCTGGACTATTTTTCTGGTCTTCCGGCGTTTAACGTCGAGTTTTTTGATCTTCGCTGAACTTCTGCTATTTCGAAGGATTTTTTTACGGTTTTTGGGGTTTCAAACTGTCCCTAAAAGGTAGCTTCTTGTATAAAGTGACCATTCTGAACCCAAAAGAACACGTTTTGGACATCGTGTTACCAAATGGGAGGCCGCGGGACTCACTTGTGGTAGCCGCATATATGGTTGCGGCTGGAGCAACCACGGTCAAGGCTGCCCCTAATCGGGTTTATACCCTCAGGAGGCCTCATTTCCACCCATTCTATTCAGATTTCTTCTCTTTTCTCTCTACAAAATTGAGCTCTCTTCCATTTTTACTCGATTTCGGCTTGATTTGGAGCGATTCGCCACCGTACATTCCTTCTTCGGAATACGGGTAACGTCTAGACTCCGTTCTTTGGTGTTTTTATTGGTGAAAATGTGTATTTCCTTTCTTAAAGGCAATATATCTAATATGTATGCATGTATAGATAGATAAATGTGTTTATGATGCAATGCCTGCTTACAGATCATCTTATAGACCGTATGGATTCGAGATATTGTCATTTATCAGTTAATCTAAACATACATTCTATATATATGTTAGAATAACAGTTTAAATTGATGTTTACATGCTTGGTTGTGATGGTGTACCCTCATAGGGTGATTTAATACATGCTTCAGGCATGTGGATAGTCCGTTTTATAAAGGAGACTTTGGCAAAAAAAATTCCTGAGCCAAATGCCCGGATCCTAGATACATTATAAATACACTAGGATGCACATAACATGCACATTTAATGACACATGTAAGACATGCATGATGTGATGATTATATTTTATGGATTTAATTTGAAATTTGCAAATGGTAAGAATATACCTAACTTGGGTTTCATTCCTACGAACTCACTGTTAAGTTATGGATTCTGAGGGACTTAGTCGTTCCACAAGACGGCCGATCTCATCTGGAGTTCTCAGTCATAGAGCTCCATCCGAGGTTCCAGTTCTGCGCATTAGCAGACGAGTGCAGCGATTGACAGAGCCCGCTCGCCTGCCTGCTAGGGAGGATCATCCACTTGTGGATGAGGACGGCAGTCCCAAGCCCGAGGTTCCACCTCAGCCCCCTACTGCGCCTAGATTTCTTTCGTACATTAAGGTAGAGGTTCTGGATTTACTGGGTACGGATCTGAGCCACCATCCCTCCATTCACTTGCAGGAAAATGAGGTACGTGATTTAATTTATTTTCTTTTCTCCTTTCTGTCAAAGACTGGTTTTCTTAACCTTGATGTCGTGCAGGTTCCGGAGTTTACCCAGCCCAGGGGTAATTAGTTTAGCATCTACACTATGTATCACTCGCTGCATCCCAAGTACAAGGCGATTGTGGATTCTTGGGGGTTTGCGACCTTCTTCACCATTGCTCCCCGTCGCTGCCCTTGGGGCTATTTGTGAGCTTTGGCTGAGAGATGGTTTCACCAAAGTTAGTCTCTACATCTGCTGGACTGCGAGGTTATGATGACTCCCCTGGATTGGAGATACATCACTGGCTTGGAGTTCACCGGTGATAGGGTGCCTTCGGAGCCGACTATCACTGCGACTGTGGTGCACACCCTCCTAGGGTTTTCTTCTCAAGAGCGAGCCTTCAAGGCTCGTAGTATTCAATCGGGATGCTTGGGCATCGATTCTGCTCGAGGCACCTTACAGCAGAAGTTGCCTGTTGATTTGGTGTAGAGGGATCGCATCTTGCGGCGTCTATTCCTGACCATCATGAAGGGTTGTTTAATAGCGAACAACTCCTCCACTGTGCCCTTCAGCTTGGTAGGAGCCGTTCGAGATGTAGACCGCATTGGGGACTACAATTGGGGATCGTTTACATTAGCTCTTTTCCTGCACAGGATGCGACTGCGATTCGAGGGAGTTACCGACGCCTGGGTCGGATTCTACTCGTTTCTTCTGGTAAGTCTTTTTGACCGTATTTCATTTGTTTAACTTTTGATCGATTTATCTTTTCCCAAGACTAATAGATGGTTTATTAGAATTGGCAGTTCTGGGCTTATAAGAGGCTTCCATGTCTTCGCCTTATCTCTGTCTTGGGTTTGGACACTTATCCCCGGGGACGTAGATGGCATAAATCTACTTTGTCGGATGTCCCAGTCGCGGAGGGCTTTACCCATGCCCGTCTTCAGCTGGAGAAATTGATAGCTCAAGACATAGTATGGACCCCATATTTGGGAGAGCACTTGACTGATGGATTTGAGGATGGCTTGCCGATAGGGCCAGAGTTTTAGTTATCCACCCGCCGGATTCTATTCATTTTTAATGGAGGTTGGGACTACCTCAGGGAGCGCGCTATTCGATGCATTACTGGGGAGATTTGCCTTCCTTATCTTCCTCCAGCTCAGTGCTTCTGGCCTTTATCTTCGTTGATTGCATCGATTCCCACCCTGGGGTATGATGGTTTTCACTTATCCGATGGTCCGATCTCTTCGGTGAATTTTATCGCTTGGTGGGTCCGACGCATGATTGGAGCTCAGACCCGGGCTACCCTGTTCTTAGGAGACATGGTCCCAGGATCCCTTATAATGAAGGACTGGATATCATATTTTTAGGAGCCTTCGCATCAGGATCAAATTGCTGCTTTGAGACTTCAGTTGGAGCAGTTGTCGGCCTATTATAGTTACAATGGCTTGGACCCGTCCTTGGCTAGTACTTTTACTTCTCAGGGTCATGAGGCTGGACCGTCAGGCAGTGGTAGCTCTCATGGTGCTGGACCCTTCGATTTTGGTGGCTTCCAGGATAGAGATGTTCCCTTCACAGATCACCCGAACGCGCAGGAGATGCCTTATCGCCCAGATCAGCAAGATGTGCCCACTCTCGGTAGACGACCTCAGGTTGATCAGTTTGATGATGCCCTCACCTTCTTGGGTGATTTTGACGATGTGGCGAGCCCATAGGTCATCTGTTAGTCATTGGGCCTTTGTTCCCCAATATCCTGTACTTTTTTATTTTTAGTTTTCATATGTATCATAGGTATGACAGTGATGTTTATGAAACTAATGTACTTGGCGGATATCTATGTATGATGTTTTCTATTTATTCGTCTCACATACTATTTTATCACGCGTTATGATGCATGCTTTAGATATATTTAAATGATTGGATAGAGATTGACCCCTGTATGGACTTATTGACACAATTTTTACAGATGTCGTCCTCTGCTGTGGTGCGTTTGGACCACCTTCCTCTCAGCCACGTAGCTACTAGTTTGAGGGTTTGGTATGATCAGTTGCCATATACCGACCGTGTTGATGTCAGCCGCATTTTAGGCCACTCCATGTCTCTGCTATCATTTCAGATTTCGGAGGGATTTGTTGCCGGGATACTCAGGTATTGGATTTCTGAGCGTCATATCTTTCGGTTCGGCTTAGCCGAGTTGACTCCTACGTTGGAGGAGTATAGTTGTATCTCGGGATTGTCGATGGAGGGGCCATGTGCTTGGATGGCTTTGGGCCATATGCACCACCAGTTCATGACAATGACTGGACTTAGGAGGGCAGTTGGGATGGCCGAGGTGGGTGGTAGCCACATTATCTCCATGATCTTTATGATTAGGCACTTTGCTTCCTCGGATAGCTTTGCTGTTTATCACGGAGACTTTGCCATTTCAGAGGAGCGATGGCATGTTGCCCGAGTGGATGCCATTTTATACTGATCATCTAGATGTGGCGATGTCGATGGCTGTTAGAGCTCTCCAAGAGGACTTTACTATATTGCCCCTTATCCTAGTAGAGACATTGATATCATCCTCTATTTGCCATGATGCTGGTGATCAAGAATTTAGAGGTAGCCTAGTGCTTCTATACATCTGGTTGATGACGCACCTTCGACCGATAGGGCTGCTTCGCCGTCATGGTTTCTGTTTTGGACATGGCTTGTCTCAGGTCTATTCATATCGCCAGACTTCTTGCTTCGATGAGGCGTCCTGGACTTCATTTTTGAGTGCCATAGAGGAGCCTTTTGCCATAGTCATGTATTCTGGGTTCTGCTCCTTTATGAGTTTCACCACCCATGTGGCCGATCTGTATTTCCTCCCCTTGGCGAGTTTGAGGAGTGTGACTACCTATCATTCTCTGGTGGTGATGGGTCAGTTTGATCAATACCAAGAGGTCCATGCATTTGAGAGGATTGAGGATTATCGCTTCCCCATTTGCTCAGTTACCGAGGTTGATTTCGCTCGGGTTTATGGGTTCTGGTCTCATTGACAGACAGCAGAGTTTAGAGATGGCCATCCGGGCTGCTCCGCAGAGTATTCAGCTTGGCTTGAGTCTAATTTGGCACCAGAGACCACAGATCAGGTTGGTATAGGATCTTTATCTAATGACAATGGTTGGTCCACGGATGTAATGGAACTAATGGAGGATCCTATATCTCCGACTGAGGATGCTTTATTTGCAGAGTTGACAGCTCCTCTAGTGAGCACTGTCTCGCGTTCGACCTCAGTTTCCATGGAGGAGATGAATAGACAGCTTCACCTGGTGACCTTTGAGAGGGATGAGGCTCGGGCCCTGTTGTTGACCACCGTAGCTGGTCGGGATGCTGCTATCACTGAGAGAGATACAGCCCGTGCATCCAGAGACCAGGCCCTCGTTGACAGAGATGAGGCCCAGACTTTCTCAGATGGACTCATTAGTCTCGTACAGGGTGTAGTGCAGAGTCAAGAGGAGATTTCTCGTATGGCAACAGAGATGCTGAGGCGGTTGATATGTTGGAGCACGAGTTCAGAGCTTCTCCCCCGACTACAGAGACTGCTAGATATTTGGCGATGTTGGCTCGTCTCACCCCTGATTTATAGCTCTATTTTATTTTCCTATAGAGACTTTGTTATTATCACTTGTCATAGGTTAGAATCAACTTTGTATTCTAAATAGTTGTATATATAAAAAGAAGCAATTTCAGTTCATTTCCCTTGTTTGGGCATGTCTAACCATGTCCACGGTTGCCATTTTTGCTTCATAATTTATTATGTCGACATAGCACTAGTCTCGTCATGTGGCATCAGATTCGGCGGGAGTGATGATGAGATGTAGCTAGGTTTTCTTCGCATGAGTCGTCGATTGGATGGGCTTATGGATAGGTTTTCTGTATAGGTTAGGATTTTGAATAATAGGAAAGTGTTTGGATTTTTGAAGGTTAGATCGCACCATAAATGGTTGCCTACATACTCCCACAGATAGGAGATCAGGTCTTTCGTAGTTCAGGCTCAGACCTGAAAAGTTTAAAAAGGGGTTTACTTGAGTTTGAGTTTGGATTTGATAGGATTTTGATTTGATTTGAAGGGTCAGATTTGATAGGATTTTGATTTTTTCAAGGGTTAGACCGCAACATAAATGGCTGCCTACGTACTCCTACAGATAGGAGATCAGGTCTTTCGTAGTTCAGGCTTAGACCTGAAAAACTAGACCTGCTATATTTTTCTTTTTCTTTTTTTCTTTTTCTTTTTTTCTTTTTTCTTTTCTTTCTTTTTTTTCTTTTTTTTCTTTTTCTTCTTTTTTTTTCTCTTTTTTTTATCAAGACATAGCAGTCTAGTTTGAAAGCGAAAAGGGGTCTCAGACATAATACTGTTTCACCGAGTTGGAATTGATTAGTTGCGGGAATTCCTCACCGTCCATCTCTTCCAATTTCAAAGCTCCGCCCGATAAGACTACTTTGTCAAGAAAGGGTCCTTCCCAGTTTGGGGCAAATTTTCCCTTAGCTGCATCCTGGCCCGGAATGATCTTCTTCAGTACCAAATTATGCTCTTTGAATTCCCGAGGTCGCACCTTCTTGTTATAAGATCGGGACATTCGTTGTTGATAGAGTTGACCGCGGAATATAATAGCAGCTCTTCTTTCATCTAACAGAGATAACTGATCGTATCAATCTTGTATCCATTGGCTCTCCTCTATCTGGGCATCTAGCATCACTCTTAGTGATTCCATCTCCACTTCGACAGAAAGTACAACCTCCATACCATATACCAGTGAGTAGGGTGTTGCCCCAGTCGAGGTTCGAGTCGACGTCCGGTATGCGAGTAGGGTTAACGAAAATAGCTCAGGCCATCCCCGGTGATTCGCTGACATCTTCATCATTAGCTTCTTGATGTTCTTATTAGCCGCTTCCACCGCGCCGTTCATCTTAGGACGATAAATAACCGAATTGAGGTGATTAATATTGAACTTAATGCACAGTTCCCTCATCATCTCGTTATTCAGGTTCTTCGTGTTGTCTGATATGATAACCTCGGGTTGTCCATACCAACAGATGACGTTATTTCTAATGAAACCCACGATGACCTCCTTGGTGACCCTGGGGAAAGAAGTTGCTTCCACCCACTTGGTAAAGTAGTCAATCATAATGAAGATGAATCGATGACCGTTACTGGCTTTAGGCTCAACTGGTACTATCACGTCCATTCCCCACATGGAAAAAGGCCATGGTGACGTCATGTAATGTAGTTGATTCTGAAGTGCATGAATAATGTTGGCGTGGAACTGGCATTGATAGCAACTCTTGACATGATCATCGCAATCCGCTTTGAGGGATATCCAGTAGTGTCCGGTCCTCAGAATCTTCTTGGCAAGCAGAGGTCCACTCATATATTCTCCGCACACTCCACCATGTACTTCATTCATAAGTCGCTGGGCTTGATCTTTGTCTAGGCATCTCAGACGTCCTACACCTGGATCTCTCTTACAGAGAGCATCTCCACTTAGGTAGAAATTCATGGCCATTTTCTGTATTCGCTTCTTCGCGGCTTGACTCATCCTTTCAAGGGTTGACTGATCTAGCAAATATTCTTTGATATGGTGGTACCAAGGTGGTCCCGCAGGTGGTATCTCATCTGATAGCTCCCCTACATTGTTTCCATACAACGGTGTATTCTGCACAGTGAAAGTGATGACAGGCATTCCTATTCTTGTTGACAGGTTCACTGGTGAAGCTAATGTGGTCAATGCATCGGCAAAATCATTTCAGTTCCGGGGGATATGCATGAAGGCAATGTCTTCAAATTCCCCTGCCAATCTGACATATCAATGATCCGATAGTAGATGCAGTTCTTTGGTTGTGTATGCCCCGGTAGATTGTCTGATGACTAGCTCCAAATCTCCAAATACCGCTAAACGTTTTACTCCCATGGACTGAGCCATCTTTAACCCCACAATGCACCCTTCATATTCTACGGTATTGTTTGAGTTGTTGAAATGCAACTTAGTGGCCACGGGGTATTGATCTCCCGTGATGGATACCAAGACTGCCCCGGCTCCGGCACCCTCAGCGTTTGATGCGCCGTCAAAATACATTTTCCAAAATTGACCTTGATCCTCCTTATCGATTAGTTGAACAGTCAACACTTCCTCCTCCGGGAAATAAGTTTCCAAAGGCTCAAAACCCCCTGTTGGTGCAGTTGACAGGTGATCCGCAATCCCTTGCCCTTTAATGGACTTTTGGGTGACATAGATGATGTCGAACTGTTGAAGGATTAACTGCAACTTGGATAAGCGATAGTTCAAAATCGGCTTGCTGAAGATGTATTTCAAAGGATCCATCCTCGATATGAGATAAGTGGTATGGCCGTGTAGGTAATGCTGTAACCTCATGGCTGCCCAAGCTAATGCACAGTAGGTTCTTTCTATCAGAGTATATTTCTGTTCTCCGCTGCTGAAGTGCTTACTAAGATAATAGATAGCTCTTTCTTTCCCCATGTCATCCTTCTGCCCCAGTAGACAACCCATAGCATTGGAGTTGACAAAGATATACATGAACAACGGAATTCTATCCTTTGGGGGTACCAATATAGGTGCCTCAATTAACCTCTTCTGGATGGTGTGGAAAGCTTTTCGGCAGTCTTCATTCTATTTTCCCAAAGAATTCTTCCTTAACAGTTTGAAAATGGGCTCACAGGTTGCTGTCAACTGCAATATAAACCGACTGATGAAGTTGATTCTTCCCAGGAAACCTCGGATTTCCTTCTCGGTCTTTGGCTTGGGCATTTTTGTGATGGCTTTAATTTTGGCAGGATCCAATTCAATGCCCCGGTTGCTCACGAAAATTCCCAGTAGTTTGCCGGATTTCATCCCAAAAGCACACTTCGCTGGGTTTAACTTCAAATTAAACTTGCAGAGTCATTCAAACAACCTCCGATGATGGGTGCAATGGTCATCAACCTATCGGGACTTTAAGATGATATCATCCACATACACCTCGATTTCTTTGTGCATCATATCGTTGAATAAGGTCATTATGGCTCTCTGATAAGTAGTGCCAGCATTGGTAAGGCCAAAAGCTAGTCTTTAATAACAGAAGGTTCCCCAAGGGGTAATGAAGGCGGTCTTTTCCCTGTCTTCTTCAGCAACCATAATCTGGTGATATCACACAAAGTAATCATTGAAAGAATACATCTCGAACTGTGCAGTGTTGTCGATTAATACATTGATGAACGGCACTAGGAAGTCATCCTTAAAGCTGGCATTGTTGAGATCTCAAAAATCCACACAAACTCGCACCTTTCCCCCAAATTTTGGCACTTTGACTACGTTGGACAACCATTCAGGGTACGTTGACACCATAATGATTCCCTCTTTGAACTGTTTGATAATTTCTTCTTTAACCTTCAAGCTCCATTCTTTTTTCAACCGTCTCAATTTCTGCTTGACTGGTTTGAACCCTTCTTTCATTGGTAGTCGATGGATGACGATATCGGTGGATAACCTATCATGTCTTCATGAGACTAGGCAAAAACATCCTTGAACTGGGTTAAGAGTTGGATTAGTTCTTTTTCTTGGTTAGAGGGAAGGTTAGTTCCTATCTGTATCTCTTTAGGATCGTCAAGGGTTCCAATATTTATGGTGGTGGTTTGATCGAGGTTGGGTTTAGGTTTATCTTCAACCCATGCTTTGATTTCCTTGGGCACCTCGTCATTATCCCCTTCCTCTTGGTCGATTCCCATAAAGTCAAAGTCCAGTTCTATGTCAAAATCCTAATCATTAATCAAATTCGGCAAGTCATGGACATGTCTAGGACTACGCAAATTTGGAAACCTGAGACAAAAACTTGATTGCTAAATATATACAAGTAGTCGTCAATTACAAAAAGATTCATCAGTTAATATGATAACTAGCAATAACAAGCTACAGATGAAATAAAATAGACATAAATATAGGTAAAGGTAGAGCTCCCTGTCAGCGGTCACTTCCTGGTTTTTACCCTTTCCGAACGATCTGTGGGGTTATCGTCCAATTGTTGGTCATGAGATCCTGGGGAGTTGCTGAGATAGACGCGCTACTGGAGTCTTCGTCTTCCAAGATGGCCATAACTGGTTTGGAACTGGTCCCTGGATCCTCGCTCGGGATGTTTACATTTCCCCTGTTACGGACTAGGAGAATAGGTTGATCACTTGACAGATCTGCCCCATCGGACTTCTTCAGGTCCTCTTCAGAGTGGCAAAAACTGCTCAGGAATTGCAATTGGATCTCTTCCAGAAACTTCGTGTCTTTGGCATTCCGGGCCAAATCCTGGATATGCTTTTCATCCCCGTCTGTCTGATGTCCTCTTTGATTGACTTTAGGAATCATGAGGTTTGAAATAATGAGGGGGATCTTCTTGAGTGGCTCTTTAAATCTTGTTTCACTGAGATTTGGCTTGAGGTGAATCAGATGATTAACTGGTTTATGCTTGTGAGGATTCTGATGTTTGGATCCACCAGAGTTCCCGAGTCCAGCCTTACCCAACTGCGTGGGTATACGGATTGGGTTCCTGATTCCTTGGCCATTCTTCCCCAGTCCTCGGTCTTGTCAATGTCTTCGGGACAGCATCTCTTGGCCAACCGCCATCGTTTCAGGATATATCCGTGGGATTATGACCGGCGCCCCCAACAGAGTGATATCGCGGATTACTTATTTTGAAGGCTTGAAAATTGGCGGGCTCGATACCTTCACTCACACTGATCAGGGGCATATCTCCCAGGTCATGAACAGGATAATCAGGTTCTGCACTGACAGTCACCAGATTGCCGTTGACGATATATTTCAGTTGTTGATGAAGAGTTGAAGGAACGGCGCCAGCCATATGGATCCATGGCCATCCTAACAACAAATTATACCTGGTGGTGATCTTCAGGATCTAGAAAGGTATATTGAAAGTGAAAGGGCCAATCTCCACAGGAAGTTTAATCTCCCCCACGGTATCCCTTCTTGATCCGTGGAAAACCCGTACCACGACATGGCTTTCCCGAATTTGTTTCGGGTTGATCTTCATCTTCTCCAAAGTATCCTATGGACAGATGTTCAAAGACGACCCTCCGTTGATTAGCACGCCACCTACCACATATCCTGATGAAATGACTGCGATATGCAATGGTTTGTGATGCCCAGTTCCTTCGACTGGTATATCGTTGTCAGTGAAGGATATCACATTACTGTCTAGTATATGGCTGATCAAGTGCTGGAATTTCTCAATATCGATAGTCTTGGGTAAGTGTGCTTCCTCCAATACTTGGATCAGGATTTGATGATGGTCGTCAGAATCTAAAACCAAATCCAAGATGGAGATTTGATGGGGTTCAGCTTCCAACTGCCTCACAGTCCTAGCTTCACCGTGCCCGATCTTGTGGAGGAACTCTGTGATCTTTCCAGTAGATGCCTTCCCCAATACCATAGTTGCCGGTTTTGCCAAACGCCCAGGGAGGTAAAATGGATTCTCCCTATGTACGATGGCGGTACAGTCAGGTGCCAATTTTATACCTTCTCCGTAATTCCACGGTACCTTCTTCAAGCTGAGAATTAGAAGTTGCGGCCAATGAGCCAACATCAGGGGTTTAGCCGCTAATATCTCGAGAGTGGCTTTGTTTCTCTGCTCAGATACTCCTTGGATGGTTATGGGCCCGCCGGATGTTCCTTCCATGCAAAGGATAACAGCTATCATACCCTCTAAGTTCCTCGGTCCTCGAGGGTAGTTTATATCTTCCTCGCAGAAGATCTCAGCTTTGTTCATCAATTCCAGTTCCCCTAATTCAATCAAGTTCTGGATTAGATGTCGCAGGGCCCAACATTCCTCCGTGGCATGCCTAGGAGCATTTGAATGGTAAAGGCAGGATCTGGAAGGATTGAAACACTTTGGTCTCGTATCTGGGGGTGGCAGGAATTTCGTAATCTTCCCCTCCTCAATCAAGGTGCAGAGAATCTCCTTCCGGGACTGCCTTAACAGGGTGAATTCTATTTGGCAGCAAAATCTCGCCGATTATGCAGTCTAGCTTCTCGGGCCATCTTTTTGGTCCATCTATCCTTCTCTTGGCAACGAATCTGATACGTTCTGGAGGTTGAAACGTCTTAGACAGCTATGGGGTCAGCTGGCTTTGATAAGACCTGGTCTATTAGTTGTCGGGTCAACTATTGTTGGTATACAACCAATTCTGCCAGCTGATCAACTTGCGCCTTGATTGAAGCCAATTCTTGCTCTACCCCGTACTTTTCTTCAGGGTATCCCCATATGGCAGGGTCTTGTGCAGAGGGTAACTCTCTCATCTTCCTCAGGTATTTACGGTTTTCCCTGCTTCCGGCACTGATCATGCTGACTCCTTCATCCGCATGCTGAGGCAGAGGGTTGTTGTTAACATTCGGTTGCTCATGGGTTTTGACTATAATCTCCCCGCTGTCAATCAAGTTTTGAATTTTGTGCTTCAGAGTCCAACACTCCTGAGTATCATGCCCCGGTGAGTTGGAATGGTAGGCGCATTTCTTGCTAGAATCGAATTGCCTTCCATTTGGATTGAAAAGTGGAGCAAGCTCAACGATCTTTTTTTGGGCGATCAGTAGGGCTAATATGTTCTCCAAGGAGTCTCTCAAAGGAGTGAATATCCTTATTTGCTCGTTATCCCCGGCATTCATTGCAATATAATTTTGGGTATTCACTGGATGAGTGTTCTGCCTCTGGATAGATGAGTTAGGGCTCTTGTTAGCAGATTGTCCTTGCAATATTAAAGAGACATCTTCTTCCTTTCTCTTCGATCCTCTTTTGGGAGCGCTTGCAAAATTTCCTGACTGTATGTGCTTGGCTACGCTTCCAAAGCAGTGAGGTCTTTGATTTTTCCAGACTTCAAACCCATTTCTGCCATTTTACCGTGCATAATCATTTCGGAAAAGGATTTTCCTAACCCGGAGAGGACTCTCTCATAGAAAGGGGCTTCTTGTATATCAATGAAGGTTGTCACCATCTCACCCTCATCCATTGGTGGGTTGACTTGGGCTGCCATTCGCCTCCACCTCTGAGCATATTCTCTTAACAATTCATTGCCCAGCTTTTTGACTTTGGTAACCTGGTAGCGATCGGGTGCCATCTGGGATTGGAAACTGTATTGATTGAGGAAAGCATGGGCCAAATCTTCCCAACCTTTGACTTTGGAATTGTCTATCCGTGCGTACCACGTTCGGGTTTCACCGGTAAGGCTCTTCTGAAACAGCTGCATCTGGAGGTTTTCATCCTCAGCGGAAGTTCCAAGTTCACCTATGTAGACTTTCATATGAGTGTATGGGTCTCCCAGTCCGTTGTATTTCTCAAACTCAGGGACTTAAAACTTATTCGGGTATCTCGCCTTTGGGAAAATACACATATCTGAGTAATTCACGCTTCCGTGGGATCCTGTCCCCTTTATAAATTGGATAGCGTCTTCCATCTGTCTGACTTTCTTCCTAATGTCTCCAGTGTCTCTGTCCTCCCAGAGGACTATGATTTCCCGTGTCGTCTTCTGGATCGGGGCCTCCTTGGGTACTTCAACATCGAGGGGAGAGATAGGTGTGGACGCATGGGTATCACCTTCCTTCTCAGGTACTTTCACATCTCCTTGCATAGAGAATTCAGTGGGACTCTTGTGCTTAGATTCTTGAGATCCTTTGCATTGTTCTTTTAATAGGGTCGTCATCTCGGTCATCTATTTTCTAAACTCCTCGAATTCATCTCGAGATACTGGGATGGGTTCTGATGAACTTCCTTCAGCCATTTGGACTGGTGAAAGGGCCTTTTTGGCTTGAGATCTGGTTCTAGGACCAATCTACACAAAACCGATATCTAGTTTAGACTGGATATTAGTGGATAGGCATGCTTGATATGCTACGCATCAGTTTAATGGTCTTTTAATCTTTTCCTACAAAACAAAGGGTTAGTTAATTTGATGACAGGATATGAAAGATGTATGTATGACAGTTAAAGATAACGGTCATTTATATACGCAGAAGATTAAATAGGGCATGAATAAGCACACCGCGCTTTTGGTTTATCAGAGGCTGACCTATCTTAGGGTTACTCTTACGGGCTGTTTGAAATTGGTTCCCATATCTTCGCAATTTACTTGATGAAAACATCCATGTTTCAATCAGAGCAGATCTGAGTGGTGCCTTTCCTGAGCCTCACATTGGAAACTTCCATAGGAGTCCAGTAATAAACAACCGACGGGATTGGCTCCTAATGGAGGTACCACACAACATACATTCACATACATTCACGTCCTCACCGCATGTAATATGATGACATTGTGCGAAGCACTAATATATTGTGCGAGGCACTAATAAAAGATGCTAAAAAATTAACACACACAGAGATCATTCACCCAAAAATGCATATACAGAATGAAAATCAAAAAGTTTGATCGCGGCTTAAGCCCTCTTTGAGTCCCCAGCAGAGTCGCCACCTATCGACTCCAGGACGAAGCAATCTCTTTTCCTCTGATCTCCTTTTTTTTATTTGAAGAAGGAGACTCTCTTTTTCTTTAGTTGTATTTCCCTTCCTCTCTTATCCAGGGGAAAAAGAGGAATGCCCATATTTCCTAATTTGAATCTTATTCTACCCTTTCGCTTTCGCTTTATCTTTGGGGTTCCGTTTAAAGGGTGAATTTTATAGGAAACTGGTACCGACATATGTGTCGACGATTTTGAAAAGTTTGATTTTATTTTGATGATTGGACCGATTGAGACAGAATCGCTAGTTGGTATTTTTTAAATGGATGTACCCACTCATCCAAGTTTTAATGGTTTTTTCGCAAGATGGTCCAATGCATAACTCTAAAGATTGGTCTTGAAACCTAAGATTCGTGGAATTCGGGGCTAGGTTAAGCGGGGGGAAGGTGTTAGGCACCCCCCAACTCCCGTGCAAGCACGGTACAGCATCTTATTGATTTTCTATGCAAAAAGTGTGTGTGTGTGTGTGTGTGTGTGTGTCTTGATTTTGAAAGCTTTATTATTTTGTTTCTAAGTCTTTATTCTGGTGACTTGAAAGTAGTGTTGTACCTCTTTTGCGCCTAGGTACGAAATATTTGATTTAATCAAAAACTCATTTTTAATAAGATATATAAATTGAAATGATGTTTTGGAAAGTAAGGTTTTCAAATCATTTGCCCGACTAGGAATTGACGACTTCGATACTTCCTTTTATTCTTTAATTTATTTACGTGATCTACCCCGAATCGCTTTATTTCATCAAAAGCTCTTTGTGGTTTTCTTTGAGAAATCATTTTGATGATATGAATGCAAAAGCGTTAAGAAGGTTCGGATCATCATCGGGCATATTAGCCATCTCGATCAACCGAGCTCCTTTAATGAAAGTTTGTATTATCACGGGATCTTGAATCCAAGCTCTCGAGACTAACCCCTCGAGTTCATTTTCAAGATCCAAATATTACATGTACATCGATATTTACGTTATTTAAAGCATTTACAACATAAAAATCGGTCCATCGTGGGAATCAAGTCGGATCCACTCTGGGATCTCGACATCGGGACTCCTAGTCTCACATTATTGGCACAATATTACATATACATAACGTCCACGGCTTCGATACTAGATGATTTCATCGGTTGAAATCACCGTTCAAGCCGATTCGGCCCCCCTTTCACCTCTAAATATAGATTTAAGGCTATACGGGTTAACCGAGATTGTTCAAAGCAATAAACCCATAGATATACCGTGGATCTAAGCCGTTATAGCCTCCGGGTTAAAGCTTCATGCTTAATAACCTCTCGGGAACTAGATTAGGCTTAGATCTAGGTATATCTAGCCTCCGAAGTCGATATACAACGTATTAAGCACAATATAACCGATAGAAACGTAAAATCTATCAACTATTACACAATATGCTTAAAATACAACAAGTTTAACTATATTCAAATAAGATACTTCATTAATCTATCATTTGAACCAAGTTTACAAAGAAAACAAAGCTAAAAGTGCGTTATTTCACCTTTGGGGACGCGTGAATGAGCGTTTTGACTCCTGGGATGAACTAAGAACACTAAGAGGACTTCAAGTAGATGCTAGATGGGAGAAATGAGCTTCAAGTTGGTTGTTTAAGGTTCCACCCGAGCCTCTCTCTCTCTCTCTAAAAATGTCTATCTCTCTCTAAACATGTATCTCTCTCCCTTTAAAATGAACTAAGTGGGATGTTATAAGCTACCGGAGGCAGCCGCAAATGTGGTTGCGATTGGCCACAAATGTGGTCAAGATTGGCCTAAGTGGGCCCCACCTGCTTGGCTATTACTCCTTCGGTCTCGATTTGGCAGGAGTTGACGTCCAACGCTCGACCTTTCGGACTATCATTAATACGCGTAGAGGGAATAGATCGATTCTGACGAGATTAGGGTTCGGGAATTCGATACTCGTAGTCAAGATATATCCACCAGGTCTAGATATCAGTTAGCTATCTTATCTCCTGATGGCACGTCGTTTGAGGTTTTGCTGAAGTGGTTTTCGATGATCACTGTCTCAGCTCATCGATCTTCGATCAGGTCACAGTATGTTTGGACTTTATTGGTCTTCTTTATCATTCCCGGGGTTGTCTCTGAGATGACCAGGATCTTTTTCCCTCCTTCAAGGTTGCCTCCAATGTCAAATGATGCTTTTACCCTTCTGCAGGGTTAGTACGACAAAAGCAAAATTTCGAGTGTCTACACCACACCTCTGCCGAGATAAAGAAATCAGCAGCGTGTTGATCATAACTATCCAGTCTGCCGAAACAATCGATTGAGATCACCGGTTCGAAAATGATCTCATCCATGATTACACTCTGGCGTAGACCCGACATCTACAGGAACAGTCTCCTCATATCTCTAATAGCAGTACGGGCGCAAGGCAAGTCCAAAGCCAAACGAGTAAGCCGCTCGTACTCCTCCAAAGTCAGAGTCAGCTCATGCCGCCCGATGAGGAAAACCTGCCTCTCAGGTATCCAACAGGATAAAAGACCATCTAGGAATCCATATGGAATCTGAAAGTTCACAAGGGCTAATGAATGTCCTAACATCCGATCCACTGTCCCTCTGGCTGGGAAGGGCAGGCTATCATACCACGACCTCAAGGACGATGCTACCATGGATAGTGGTAGATGCTCGATGGGACTGACTGTCGAAGATGATATTTGCATCACCGTATATATCCTAAGTGGAGGAGCCTTTAGAAATATACAAAGGCATCAGCCGAAACGGAAATATGCCTTACGAAGAGTATTGACAAACGTGGGAAACCATTGGTCTCAAACCAAGGTAGCATCAATAATGTTATCCCTATCAGAGTCGACAAGGCTATCACGAATGACGTTATCCCCAACAGAAAGTGACGAGGACAATTGCAGAGAGCCTATCAGTGATATCCTACTAGTAACTGCCTGACAGTGCTGCCCCAAGGGTTATCATGAATAACGTTATCCCCAACAGAAAATAATGTAAACATTCAATTATCACCCTAACACCTCAAAGGTATCTAACATTCATCACATATCATTCCATGCATTGCTTTCCCGTTGCAGTTGCATTTCTAGTGTCTAGCAATCTTTATCCTGTTCATTCCACTACATTGCATGAACATGATAAAGAGGGGCATCTGTAGACACTCAAAATTTTCTTTAGTACTGTAGCAGACACTCGAAATTTGGCATTCCTCTTACTAACCATGTAGGAGGTCAAAATCGTCTATTTTAACTCAACCCCAGTCTCAACCCGGGATGTCAACTTAGCCCCGGTCTCAACCCGAGAAGTATAGGTCAGCCCCGGTCTCAACCCGGGAAGTACAGGTCAGCCCCGGTCTCAACCCGGGACGTACAGGTTAGCCCCGATCTCAACCCGAGAAGTACAAGTCAGCCCCGGTCTCAACCCGGGAGGTACGGGTCAGCCCCGATCTCAACCCGGGAAGTACAGGTCAGCCCCGGTCTTAACCTGGGAGATACAGGTCAACCCCGGTCTCAACCCGGGAGGTACAGGTCAGCCCCGATCTCAATCCAGGAAGTACAGGTCAGCCCCGATCTCAACCCGGGAGGTAAAGGTCAGTCCCGGTCTCAACCCGAGAAGTACAGGTCAGCCCCGGTCTCAACCCGAGAGAAACAGATCAGCCCCGATCTCTACCTGGAAGGTACAGGTCACCCCCAGTCTCAACTCGAGAGGTACAGGTCAGCCCCGGTCTCAACCCGGGACGTACAGGTCAGCCCCAATCTCGACTCGGGAAGTATAGGTCAGCCCCGGTCTCAACCCGGGAGGTACAGGTCAAACCCAGTCTCAACCCAAGAGGTACAGGTCAGTCCCGGTCTCAACCCGGGAGATACAGGTCAGCCCCGGTCTCAACCCAAGAGATACAGGTCAGCCCCGGTCTAATCCCAGGAGGTATAGTCCATCCCCGGTCTCAACCCGGGAGGTCAGGTCGAGCTCCGATCACAACCTGGGAGGCTAACTCAACTTCAGAAACAACCCCAAAGCCTCACATCATCTCTAGAGACAAACTTGGAAGAACCAAGTTAACCACAGAGACAACCCTGAGGAAAAATAGAATCGGCTGGGATCTAAACCTCGGAGACAACCCCAGGAAGTCAGCCGAAGGCTATGCCAGCACCGAAGGCAACCCCGGGAGGGGAAAATGGTCACTTTACCAACCTAAAGCCAATTCAGTCAAACTTGAGCCAAATTGATGCCACCAAGGTCAGAAAGAACCATAACAATGATCCCGAGTGGAAACAGCGCAAACTAGCTCAACGGATAAACTGCGAAGAATCAAAGACCCGGTTATGAACCCATATTTTTTTGACTTGAAAAAGGTTTACTCCAATATCATTGTAACACTCTTGGCAAGGGCTTTCCGGAAAGGTATAGCACGCCTCAAACGGACGCTCCGATCAAAAGTTAGTAAGTTTTAAATCTGACCTCGCATTTCTCGAAGTGCACGTACTTCAATGGAACAGGACCTACCATGTGGGCCTGCCACGTGGAGCCGCACCTCTACCTGTGGCTGCCGTAGGTAGAGCCGCTTCCATCGGGTCTATATATATGAGTGCACCCTCAACTCATTTTATATAGAAAAACGCTCTGAACCTCTGCCTGTTTGGTTTCTCAGCCCCACTCTTGTACTCCAAACCCAAATTTTATTACTCTAACACATAGATATACTCATATACTACCACATATCAAAAATTAACCGATAGAAACGGACGTTTAAAGCTTACGATTTGGCAAAAAGCCCGTATAGCAGTCCATTGTGAGTATTTTTACAATCAAAAAGTTTGTGTTACTTCATTGCACTTTTATACACTTGCACGTTAAGTTTCACTTTCTGATTATGCCAGGAACTCAGTTCCGTGGCCGTTTTGCTTACATTTTCGTACATTTTATTACATAAAACTCATTTTCTGGCATTTCTACAACTCGGATCGTTGATCCATTGCTTCTAACAGCTTTTATATACATATATCTTCGTTTCTAGCAACTTCGCAGGACTGGGTTATCTTTTCAGTCTGAGTTTGGCTTTTTAATGTGTATATTTAACTGTATATATACTAACTTTTCAATTCTGTCAAGCCTGGATGTCAAATCCGAGATAGTTTACTACTTTTATATATTTAACTATATATATATTTCTAACTTATTTGGGCCTGGATTTATACTTCGTGACCTTTTTATTGCTTTAATATATATATATATATATATATATATATATATATATTAACTATATATATTATTATTTACATTTCAGTTTGGCCTAGATCATTCTATGGCCTTTTTACTACTTTTATAAATATATATATATATATATATATACACTTATATTTTTGTCCGGGCAATGGATAGAATGTTCATCGCCCTTTACAGCTTATATATATATATATATATATTTACATTCTGTCTAGCTTGGACTACTCTGTGGCTTTTAACAACTTTTAAATATATATATATATATATATATATATATATATATATACATTCCAGTCCGGGCATCGGAGTGAATACCCACCGCCCTTTACCACTTATATATATATATATATATATATATATATATATTTCCATTCTGTCAAGCCTGGATTAATCCATGGCTTTTTACAGCTTTTATAAATATATATATATATATACATTTACATCCCATTCCGGGTATCGGAGTGAAAATCCATCGCCCTTTATAGCTTCCGTATATATATATATATAATTATATATATATTTCTTTACTCATTAATGATTAAATTGCTACTTTAAATATTCATTTGATATAGATCAGCACTGACATTTGTACGGGCAAATTAGATTTCTTTAAATCTCGCCAACTCTAGCTTTCAAACGGTTCAAATTAGGTCCGGACGGAACTGGAAATCTTGAATGGCTGAGATTTACTTAAATCTAACATTTTTCTAGTTACAGTTCTGAAAGCAACCTCACGTTCCTTAGATCACTATCTAGTGGGAACGAGAAGCTTCGGTTACTTGTGTGCCAGGATTTACTGATGAATCCTTGGTTCTAGAGACATCTGGATGTAAATATATATTTTATGTGCATATTTTATTGGCTTCTCTTTATGAGCCTAGGAATCGTGGGACTCACGATCAAACTGATCTGAATCTGATTCCCACGATAAACAAACTCCACTTTACAAATGTACCCCGCCAGTTTTTCTGTAAAATGTACATCCAAAAGACCTAAAAATTGTTTTCCGGGTTTAAGGTCTCACATATTGAGAATAATAGTTTGTCGTGTCAGAGTCACTCCGATGGCTATCATGCCCATGAGAAGACCGACACTTGTATATATTCTGTGGTCGAGGATGCTTCGCAGCCCGATAATCACCATTTAAATTGAGCCTAAAGGCTAAAAAGATAAAACTGAAGTGTTAACATGCTTCAATTCCTATGTTAGCGTAAGGGTTTGAAAACCTGCTTTCAAAACATCATTTCAATAATCTTGTCTAAAAAAGAGACTTTTGAAAATCAAATCAAACCCTTTGTATATAGGTTCAACGAAGCCTGTCCATGCTTTCAATCAATCAAATATAGGCCCGATTTCTTCCAGCATTCCCACACACACATTGCAGATTTAAAAGGGAAATATTGAAAAGATGCGGTACTGTGTTTACACGGGAGTTGTGGGGTGCCTAACACCTTTCCCACACTTAACCAAGCCCCCAAACTTAGAACTTCGATTTCAAAGATCAAGTTTCGACATTATCCAGCAATTAGGCCTCTTTTTCAAACAAAACTCGGTTGAGTTGGTACAACCATTTCAAAACTACCAACTGGCGACTCTATAAAACGTTCAAATCGTCGACATGATACATGTTGGCCTTTTCCTAAAAAATCCTTCAAAACCTTTTTCACAATAAAAAGAATAAGGTTAGACAAAACTTAGGAAGAGAGAAAGATTTGGGTCCAACTCGACTCGCAATTTTTTCCCGACGTCGACACAATGCACTGACTACCTTTCAAAGGTGTATGATAGCTATCTTCTCCGACATGGTAGAACAGAATGTGGAGGTTCTCATGAAAGTAGTATGCATACAAGCCAATCATGTATGATGATAAAGCATATAGTTTAGAGACAATCTTATTTATTTATTAATAAAAATATTCATTTATTAAAGGCATTTAATTATCTATATGGTGTTGTTTTTATAATATGTAAATAACCCATAATTTTAAGCAATGCTTTTAGAATCATGATGATGATCATGCTAATGAGATCTAAATTCTTAGAAAGCTCTAAAACTAAAATAGTTCCCAATCGTGGGATTACTAAAAAGGGGATTAGTAAATCCAGATAGATTGGTACATATGTTGCTTGCTCATTGGATGAGGATGATTGATCTCATGATCATTTGTGTGGAGACACTAAAGCAAGTATGTAGGTGCTTATTGGAGAATAAGTTCACTGAACGTGACTTGCTATGGAATACCAAATGGAGTTTTACTCGCTTGTCAATAGGAATTCCTAATGTGATAGTAGTATAAATGATCCTTAGACTTGAGATCATCATAGTATCTTGTATGTAATGAATTATACTTTGACTTATTCCTTAAAGCTCTTTAGGGTATATAAAAGAGTATGCTTGGGTATAATGAGTTACATATGGAGATAATGAATGATCAATAAAGAATCTACCACCTCTAGTAAAAGAGGAGATATGTCCTATGTGATTCGTTAAATGACAACCCAGGAATCCTTGGCTAAGGTGGAATGAAATTAGAAATGAGTTTCTAATTTGCATTATTTGGAGTTGTGCATTTTTTAATCGAAATACATATAATTGAATAAAATAAGACTTGATAGTAAATCCATGTCTTATATTTAATTGGGACATTGTATGGTGGAAGGATTGAATTGTACGATAACTATTTACTCACAGGTTCTTTTATGATTAATGTTGAAATCTATATTATCTGGAAAGTCGTTGATCGCTAGGGAGGCTTATCCCTATTGTAGAATAAATATTATTTATTTAAATAGATTATTAGTTTAATTTATTTATTTAAATAAGATTAGAATTATTCTAATTGATTTATTCACAACCGGTTTAATATGGAGAACCTAAAGGGTCACACCATAAAAGGAAGAATAATTATTTAAGAAGGTAATGGCATAATCGTAATAATGCATTAAGTGTAATTAATTTAATCTATGGTGATAGAATAAATTAAATAGCTTAATGTTTATTATTTAATATTTTGGAAATATTAAATATAAATTAATAAGAGGAGTTATATTAATATTATTACAATTATTATTATTTTAATTTTAATTTCTAAAGGGGTTTAGTAATTAATTTAATATTAGTACTCTCATTTATTCCTAATAAGATTAGGATGCAAATTAATTAAATGAATTTAATTAATTATTCCCAATGTGGTGGGAAGCCTAAATTAATTAAAGGAGCTTAATTAATTAAATGAAATCCCATGTCTAATAGGATTAGAAGGGTTGACCAATATCTATATAAGAGGAGTCTTATAATAGATATCAGTTGATGTAATTCCAATTATTGGAGAGTACTCCTTTTCTATAGAGGATAGAAAACTAAGCCAACCACCCTCCTTCTTGATAATTCATCTTTCTTGGTGGATCACCTCTAGAGGCCAAACACTTGGGTGGCTAACATTGATCAAAGGAAGGAATCTAACCCGGAAATTCAAGGAGATCACGAAGAACAAGGAGTTGAACTCGTACCTGTGGAAGCTTCGTTCTACAAGGGTATGATTCCATAACTTCTTATTTATTATTTTAAATTAATAATTTGCATAAAGGATGATCCGGGTAATGGTTTTGTAGAAATTATTAAACTCTGATATACCATGCTTCGGGTAATTTTTGCAATTTGATTGCGTCACGATTTCGTACAAACCCAACATCTCATGGACGACTTTTCAGTTTTTGGGGACTCATTTGATATATGCTTGGAGAATTTGGTCATGGTGTTGAAACGGTGTGTAGAGACAAACTTGGTGCTCAACTGGGAGAATTGTCATTTTAAGGTACAAGAAGGAATTATTCTTGGGCACAAGGTTTTAGGCAACGGATTGGAGGCCGACAAGGAAAAGTTGGAGACAATAGAGAGCTTATCGCCACCGAATTCAGTAAAGGGGGTCCGCAATTTTATTGGACATGCGAGGTTCTACCGTCGATTTATAAAGGACTTCTCCAAGATTACAAAGCCTTTGTGTAGATTATTGGAGAAGGATGTTCATTTTAAATTCAACGAGGATTGTTTGGCATTATTTGAGCACTTGAAGAGAAAGTTGACGACAGCACCTATCATCACGGCTCTAGATTGGTCATTACCTTTTGAGTTGATGTGTAATGCTAGTGACTTTGCAGTAGGGGTTATTTTGGGGCAGCACAAGGAAAAGATGTTTCATGTCATTTATTATGCTAACAAGACCTTGACGGATGCACAACTCAACTACACAACTACTGAGAAGGAGTTATTAGCAATGGTGTATGCCTTCGACAAGTTTCGTTCATACTTGATTGGCACAAAATTAGTGTTGTTTACAGATCATGCTGCCATTCGATATTTAATTGCTAAAAAGGAAGCCAAACCCCGATTGATTCGATGGATTCTACTCTTGCAAGAGTTTGACTTGGAGATCAATGATAGGAAGGAACCAGGTGGCAGACCACTTGTCACGATTAGAGAATCTGGGAAAAGACACGGATAATAGAGTTTTGATTAATGAGTCCTTCCCGGATGAACAACTGTTTATGGTCCAAGGCAAAGTCCCATGGTTTGCTGACTTTGCCAACTATGTGGTTACCAACAACCTCCCTCCTGAGTTGTCAAGGCCGCAAAAGAAGAAATTTTTGCACGATGTCAAATGGTACATATGGGACGAGCCATATCTCTTCAAGCAATGTGCAGACAGAATGATCAGGCGATGTATCCCTCATAGTGAGACAGAGAGCATGCTACATGATTGTCATGCATCAGTGTACGGGGGACATTATGGAGGTGAGAGGACAGCGGCTAAGGTGCTTCAAGCGGTATTTTATTGGCCGACTCACTTCAAGGACGCCTACCACTTTGTACAAAAATGTGATAGATGCCAGCGGGTAGGAAACATCTCTAAGAGGAATAAAATTCCCTTAAACATGATTTTGGAAGTTAAAATCTTTGATGTTTGGAGTATTGACTTCATGGGACCATTCATCTCGTCGTGTGGTAATCTATACATCCTGTTGGCGGTTCACTATGTTTCTAAGTGGGTTGAGGTGGTAGATTTTCCAACAAATGGCGCCAAGGTGGTCTTAAGGTTTCTACAGAAAAGCATCTTCACAAGATTCGGGACACCTAGGGCCATCATTAGTGACGAAGGCAGTCACTTGTGTAACAGACAGTTCACAGCTCTGTTGGCTAAGTACAGAGTGAATCATCGTGTTGCCACAGCCTATCATCCCCAGACTAATGGCCAAGCTGAAGTCTCTAATAGAGAATTAAAGTAAATTTTGTAGAAAATTGGCAACCCTACTAGGAAAGATTGGTCCCTAAAGCTCGATGATGCAGTTTGGGCCTGTATACAGGACACCGCTTGGAATGTCTCCGTATCAGTTAGTATATAGAAACTCTTGTCACCTTCCCATGGAACTGGAACATAAGGCATTCTGGGCAATCAAAAAGCTAAATTTTAACCTCAAAGCTGCAGGGGAGAAGAGACTTCTCCAATTAAACGAACTCGATGAATTCAAACTGCAGTCTTATGAGAACTCAAAACTGTATAAGGAGAAGGTGAAGAGATGGCATGACCAAAAAATTATTAATAGGAAGTTTGAGCCGGGGCAATCCGTGTTATTGTTTAATTCACGTCTTCATCTCTTCCCAGGAAAGCTTAAGTCTACATGGTCGGGGCCATTCACTATGAAAACCGTGTTCCCTCACGGTGCGGTTGAGATTATACGCCAAGACCAGGATAGGCCGTTCAAGGTCAATGGGAAGAGATTGAAGCATTATTGGGGAGGCGAGGTCGATCGACAAAAGGCCTCCATGACCCTTATCACTCCATGATCATATCCCGAGAGAGTCAAGCTAGTCGACTATAAACAAGCCCTAGATGGGAGGCACCCCATCCACTCTATTTTCTCCCTCTTGTTTAATTCTTGTTACTTTTCTATCATTTCCCCCCCCCCCCCCCATGTTTAATTCCTATATTCTTTAAGTTTAAGTACATTTTTGGATATCGTATAGTCAAATTCAATATCACATTTTTTAGAGTAAATACATTTAGTTTAAATAGTTCAATTTTGAGTTTGTGGAATAAGGATATATCTCATCTTAGATACTCCTTTGTGCAGGAAATGGTTTATATGCTAGAGAGCTGCTGAGTTGATAAGTGCTGCAGAAGCAGCAGGATTAGGACCAGGGCAGCGCGGCCGCGCCATAAGCCAAACCAAATGTAGTGCGCCCGCGCCATCATTTTTTTATGCAGTGTGTTTCCGGGCCAAGCGCGCCCGCGCCCCAAATGACCCAAGTCACAGCCCACCCGCGCCAATCCCCAGAAATTTTTTCTTTTAAAAGTCCGCAAAATCAGTTAACCCTTATATCTCCTATTCTAATTAAATCGAGCCTCCTCATATCAAAACATAACACAACTCCTACTCCTACTCCACTACTTCAGAATTTCTATCCTAATCACAACCATTTCCAATCTTCTACCTTCGTATATACATTCTCACGCAATCTCTCTCCATGTCCTCCTAAAAGCCCTAATCCGAAGCCATTATCTCCACTCCATCAGAATTCTACTCTCCACTTCATCTCAACTAAAAGTTATATATAAACCCTAACCACCATCATACACAAACCCATCATTCGCTTCATCAAAGTTAGGGTTTACAGAGAGGGATTCATAGGGCAGATTTGGGGTTCTGAATTTTTCAATCTAGGGTTGAAATTTTCTGCAGAACTAATGGCACCGAAGATAGCTCGTTCCTCCTCATCCTCATCTTCTAGTGAGAGCTACGGTGAACGGTGTAGCAGGGATGTTCTGGATGCATCAAAGTTTGTCAACTTGTCTGCCTAACAACACTATGCGAAGGTTTTGGTGGCCAGACATTCATGTTGGAGAGGGGCCTTAAGCCGACCAAGAATGATGGAAAGCTGTTGAGTATAATTCAAGACAGGGGATAGATTGGCGTGGTGAGCACTCCTGTGGCTGCCCCTATGGGAATTGTGCATGAATTTTATGCTAATGCGAGGGAGATACATAATGGGATCTCCTACATGTGTGGAAAACAAGTGAATTATCTTCCTACAGCTATTAATGAGGGGTCCACTTATTTTTTTTGTCTGTCGAGACAGTCAATTACGTAGTTACTGAGACATTTGAGACAGACTTGAACAAGTTAGTGAGGGACCTCTGCGTGCCAGGCACCAAATTGGCTATCAAGCCAGGCACTAATACGAAGACACACTTCCCACACACAGCGCTGAACAGATATGCCAAGGCATGGAACAGTTTTATTTGCACAAATATGATGCCCACCCCCCACCAGCATGATGTCACTACAGATAGGGCCACTATTTTATATGGGATCATCACCGACAAATAAATAGACATGGAAAACTTGATTCATCAGTCTATACTTCGATACATGCGAGGCGGTACCACCGGTGGGATTCCACATGCCTCAGTTGTGACTCAGCTATATGTGAAGATGATAAGTGGTTTTTATGACCACTTATTCAAATATTATCTAACTTGTTTTGTTGCTTAAACTCGAGTATCTTTGTGCTTTTCATATATTTTTGCTTTGTTTTGCAGTTTTCTTATTTTGGAACTCTTTTAGGGCACAAGTGGCTCAAAAGGATGATATAGTGCAAAAAGGGGCAAGAAGCTAAGTAATGGAATGATGGCATGATGTTGGACAGAAAAAATAAAGATCAAGAAGATTGGCATTAAGAAGATGGCAGCCAAGTGCAGCAGCAGAAGCAAGCAACAGCTAAAAATAGAATTTAGCAAAGTTACAGATGCCGCGCGGCCGCGCCGAGTTTACTAAGGTAACACGCGCACCCACGCCAATATCTAGGTCAAAACGCTCAGTTATGCATCCGCACGGCCGCGCCAGGACCAAAGCTTAATGACTTACGGCCGCGCCAGTTTCAAACTTGACCAGCATTTGACTTCCACTTAGGCAGATCAGGGATTAGCTTGGAGGCTTATATATGAGGGCTTTTGCCCATTTTATCAGACATCTTCCTTTGCCCTAGCTCTAGTTTAGCTCTCTCTTCTCTTCTCTTTACATTTTGTCTAGATTAAGTTAGGAGTAGATTAATTCTAGGTTTAATTAGTTAGTTTTTAGGGTTTAATTAGAGAAGAAGATTGAAGCAAGTGGATTTCATTAGAGATTCAACAAAGGAGCTTAAGCACTCAGATTTGCATTCTCTATATTTATAATCTCTTTGCTTCCTATTTGTAATCTTATGATGTGTATTCAACTTGTGGATGATAGATGTGCTTCATTATGATATCTTAAACTCTACTTTGAGATTTCAATGGAACCTTTTGAGTAGTTTATATTGATATGCTTCCATGTTGGTCTTATTGATTGCTATAAGATTGTCTGTTACGAATCGTGCTTTCATTGCTTAATTGATTAGCTACCAATTATTGTGAAAACCTATATGGACTTGAAAGATAAAATGTGGGTTTAGATCTAATCGTAATAGCGAGCGATTGTATGTCTACATGGTGTTGGATGTATGATTTGTGCTTAGGATAGACATATACCGAAGCGCCGCTCGTAGTCAATTGAGAACTTGGACTTAAACCCTATTTATTTGTAAATCACATAGACATATAGGGGTTTAGATAATGTAGGTGTTCATGTGCGTTCTATCATCTATGGATTTTATGTGATATAGATTAGGTGCATTGAAAGATGGCCTTATCTCACTTTCGTGTTCTCGACTAACATTCTGTGATAATTAATTTGACCTAACTGGGAGTCTGTTGATTTAGATGAATCATTAGGGGAAGTTGAGATCTCATATCTTCATTATCTGATTTTACTCTAGGGTTAATTAGTTTAAGTTTATTTACTTGTCTAGTTTTAATTAAAACACTTTATCGCTCGTTTAAATAAGACTGAAATGGTTATGAGCTAGTATTTTGGCGATCTTTTATTAGTTAATTCTCCGTGGGAACGATATCTATACTTACTCTTTATTACTTGTTGACCGCGTATACTTGCACGTATTTGTCATTATATATCGGGACAACAAGTTTTTTGGCGCCGTTGCCGGGGACTTAATTTGATAACTGTTTGCCAACATTAGTTTCAATCAAATTAGTCTTAATTTAAACATTTTTTTATTTTGCATAATTCTCTTCCTATATTCCATTTTCAGGTACAATGGATCTCAGTGCTTATCCATGGTTTTACACATGGCAAGATCAACCAAGGGAAATAGGGAATGATGACCTCGACCCAATTGCTACATTATCAGCACAGCTAGAAGTTCTCTCGAGGAAGTTGGACATTGTTGCAACCGATCAGAGTCGTGAGACGATAGTTACTTATGACTATTGTGCTGGAACCTATAGGAGCCATCAGGACCCCATCAGTTTTGGCAAGAGCAGTATGGGGGTGATTACTTCAACCACGAGTATCCCAATTATTATCAAGATCAAGATCTGGAGTATCACCCAAACTCTTCAGTGAGCTATTATCAAGACCAATACTGCGAGCAAAGTCCAATATATGCACTAGACCCCACATATCAATCTCCGTGTTTACAAGAAGAACAGTCAACAAAAGACTTAATGTATAGGGTCTTAGCAAACCAAGAGGAGATGATTGGGAGCCAGGAAATATCAAACAAGAATTTTCAGAACTAGATGGCACAAATCATCAATACCCCAGCCAATGCGACTCAGTACATGGATTCCAAGACTGAAACAAAAAATGCAAGATTGAAAAGTTTGTGGGAAAATTCCATAGCATCAACAAAAGAGATCTTGATTGAGCAAGCCAAGTCGATTGAGAATCTTCAAAATTGGGTGAATCAAATTAGCACGGCTTTAATGAAGGATGAAGTGATTGAGCAAGGTATAAAGACTCAAGATCTTCATAATCTAATACATCAACTGTTTGAAGTTATGAGCAATGGCCCTCAGAATACTTGGTGCTATGATATGGATGCTGAAACTGATGGAGAGCCAGAAGTGCACTTACAACTGGACGAACTGAAAGAAAGGAATATCAAGGAGACACTTGTGGACATGAAAAATTATGAATGTGAGCCAACTGTGACAACACCCTAAGTGCCTTCTCCGCCTAAGTTGGAAAAGCCAGTGAAGTTTGCACATCCATGCACTTTTGAAACCATAGTGGTCTGAAGAAGATAGAATTGAAGAAGAGCCCGTTGTGTTGGGTGTACCTCAATGCACCAATAGCTTCACGAACACAACAGAAGAAGCGCCTAGCTCCCCGAACTTTAAAATGGGGCATTCATATACACATCATATGCTAGGCGACTCAAATCCGAAGCCTCTCATGAAGTGGAACCTCCTAACGCACATGGCAGTATAATGGATGGGGTTTCTCAAATATCGTTGAGGAATCGGATAGCGGTGGCAAGACAAAGTCCAGCTATCGGACTATAAATCAAGCGCTCGATGGGAGGCACCCCATCAAATCTCTTTCTCCCTACTTGTTTAATTTTACTTTTTTATCTCCATTTCCCTCCCCCTGTTTAATTCTAAGTAGTTTGGAAAGTTGAAAATTTTTCAACAATTTTTGGTTTTGAGAGCTCATTGCCTACATTTTTGGACTTAGGCATTAGTGCACATATTTTTGGGACTATGAAGCTTATTGAACATATTTTGGAAGCACTAGCATATTGTATATACGCGCATAGAAGAGTTTTTGGGAATTCGCATGCATATATCTCCATATGTTTAATTCTCTTAGTTGTAAATAGTTAATATTTAGTTTTGGTGGTTTAGAGGGCTTAATAAATGTTGCTTGCCTTTCACAGGTTAAAGCTGCTTGGAATGAAGCAAAGCTCAAAAGCCCAGCCTCAATGCATGTCAAAAGCTGAGTATCAAAAATTTGGGGAAGCGCGTAGCTGTGCTGGAATCAAGGCTAATAGGCGCGTGGCCGCGCGGCTTGCAGGTTGTCTCAGACTTAAGGCAAAAATTCAGCAGAAACTGAGCACGCCACATCATTTCATTTAGCAGGCAAGGCTAACTAGGGGAGTTCCTTTTACTTTTCACCTTCAATGAAAACATTGCAGTTTTTAAGTTTGCGATTATTAGGGGGTTATTTTTGCATGTAGTTTAGTTCATTTCTCATTTTTTATATTGTGTTTGTTAATATAGTACAAGTAGGTAGTATTTTGTTAAAAATTTATCAAATTTTTTTGTTTTGTTTTAGATGGCTGTGTTAGAACATAGTGCATGAATCCAGTTTCAGTTGGGTTGTTATTTATTTGGCTTATGAGGAAACTAAAATTACATGATTTTTGAAATGATTTGAGACTTAAGCTTGATTATAATGTCATATATATAAATCTTTATCTGTCAGATACTGATGTCACCGGTTAGCACTCTAGAGTAACCACCGTGACGTGCTTAGTTTAAATTTTCATATACTTCTCTTCTGGTAAGAAATCTATGTTTTAATGAAAAGAGTTTCAGTACTTATGTAATAATAACTAGACTATAAAAAGCCTAAGTTTGGGGGAAATAGGAGGTATGCATGCTATTTGGGGAGATGGAGCGTAAGACGCACTCTCCTATAAAAAAGAAAAGAAAAAGAAAAAGAATGTGAATATACACTTCGGCTACGTCGAGTCCTGTGGCCTTTAATATTCGAGCAAGTAAGCCCGAGGGGTGTCTTATCACCCAGTGCCCTAAGGCATCGCGGTCTAGGAGTCATTGGTCGAAAGCTCGCTACACGGGTATCATTGAAAAGCCTAAGAGGACTAGGCATTGCATAGTCAAATGTGTACACGGAAAAGAGCAAAAATGCCCTCGTGAGTAAATAAAAAGCATAAATAATCCTTCAGTGACTCTTAGCTTAAGTAATGCATGGTCTTGGTTAGAACTTATCTGATTTATAATTTTTCTTGAGTTGAAACTTATTTTTCCCCTAAGAAGTATAGTATGTAATAAATTTGTTCAAAAACATGTCTAATGGTTGTTAGGCACACACACACTACATCATTACTGACAGGTTTGGATTTGCGAGGATATGCCTTATGATCTTGTCTTGGGTAGCTTTCTGTTTGATTATCTTGTGGTCTTTCTGAGGCATTGCTTGTGAATTTCAATACTGACTGAGATTTGGATTCGCATTCATGATTGGATAGGTTGCATTCATTGTAATTATTGCATTGCATCTTTTGTTTGGTTTTGTTTTTGTTGCTTGAGGGCAAGAAACGTTTAAGTTTGGGGGTATTTGATAAGTGATTTTTATGACCCCTTATTCAGATATTATCTAACTTGTTTTGTTGCTTAAACTTGGGTATCTTTGTGCTTTTCATATGTTTTTGCTTTGTTTTGAAGTTTTCTTATGTTGGAACTCTCTTAGTGTACAAGTGGCTCAAAAGGATAATATAGTGAAAAAAGGGGCAAGAAGCTAAGCAATGGAATGATGGCATGATGTTGGACAAAATAAATAAGGATCAAGAAGCTTGGTATTAAGAATATGGCAGCCAAGTGCAGCAACAAAAGCAAGCAGCAGCTAAAAATAGAATTTAGCAGAGTTGCAGGTACCGCGCGGCCGCGCCGAGTTTACTAAGGCACCACGCGCTCGCGCCAATATCCAGGCCAGAATGCTCAATTTTGCATCCGTGCAGCCGCGCCATGACCAAAGCTCAATGTCGCGCGGCCGCGCCAGGACCAAACTTGACCAGCATTTGACTTTCACTTAGGCAGATCGAGGATTGTCTTGGAGGTTATATATGAGGGCTTTTGCCCATTTTATCATACATCTTTTTTTGCTCTAGACCTAGTTTAGCTCTCTCTTCTCTTCTCTTTACAATTTGTCTAGATTAGGTTAGGAGTAGAATAATTTTAGGTTTAATTAGTTAGTTTCTAGGGTTTAATTAGAGAAGAAAGATTGAAGCAAGTAGATTTCATTGGAGATTCAACAAAGGAGCTTGAGCACTCAGATTTGCATTCTCTATCTTTATAATCTCTTTGCTTCCTATTTATAATCTTATGATGTGTATTCAACTTGTGGATGATAGATGTGCTTCATTATGATATCTTAAACTCGATTTTGAGATTTAACCTTTTAAGTAGTTTATATTGATATGCTTCCATGTTGGTCTTATTGATTGCTAAGAGATTGTCTGTTACGATTCGTGCTTTCATTGCTTAATTGAATAGCTACCAATTACTGTGATAACCTATATAGACTTGAAAAACTAAATGTGGGTTTAGATCTAATCGTAGTAGCAGGCGATTATATGTCTACATGGCGTTGGATGTATGATTTGTGCTTAGGATAGACATATACCGAAGCACCGCTCGTAATCAATTGAGAACTTGGACTTAAACCCTATTTATTTGTAAATCACATAGACATATAGGGGTTTAGATAATGTGGGTGTTCATGTGCATTCTATCATCTGTGGATTGTATGTGATATGGATTAGGTGCATTGAAAGATGGCCTTATCTCACTTTCGTGTTCTTGACTAACATTCTGTGATAATTAATTTGACCTAACTGGGAGTATGTTGATTTAGATGAATTATTAGGGGAAGTTGAGATCTCATATCTTCATTATCTGATTTTACCCTAGGGTTAATTAGTTTAAGTTTATTTACTTGTCTAGTTTTAATTAAAACACTTTATCGCCCATTTAAATAAGACTGAAATAGTTATGAGATAGTGCTTTGGCGATCTTTTATTAGTTAATTCTCCGTGGGAACGATATCTATACTTACTCTTTATTACTTGCTGACCGCGTATACATGCGTGTATTTGTCATTATACATCGGGACAACAAGTTTTTTGGCACCGTTGTCGGGGACTTCATTTGATAACTGTTTTCCAACATTAGTTTCAATTAATATAGTCTTAATTTAAACATTTTTTTATTTTGTTTAATTCTCTTCCTATATTCTATTTTCAGGTACAATGGATCTCAGTGCTTATCTATGGTTTTACACAAGGCAATATCAACCAAGGGAAATAGGGAATGATGACCTCGACCCAATTGCTACATTATCAGCACAGCTAGAGGTTCTCTTGAGGAAGTTGGACATTGTTGCAACCGATCAGAGTCGAAAGACGGCAATTACTTATGACTATTGTGCTGGAAACTATAGGAGCCATCAGGACCCCATCAGTTTTGGACAAGAGCAGTATGGGGGTGATTACTTCAACCACGAGTATCCCAATTATTATCAAGATCTGGAGTATCACTCAAACTCTTCAGCGAGCTATTATCAAGACCAATACTGCGAGCAAATCCAATATATGCACTAGACCCCACATATCAATCTCCATGTTTATAAGAAGAATAGTCAACAAAAGACTTCATGTACAGGATCTTAGCAAACTAAGAGGAGATGATTGGGAGCCAGGAAATATCGAACCAGAATTTTCAGATCTAGATGGCACAAATCATCAATACCCCAACCAATGCGACTCAGTACATGGATTCCAAGGCTGAAACAGAAAAGGCAAGATTGGAAAGTTTGTGGGAAAATTCTATAGCATCAACAAAAGAGATCTTGATTGAGCAAGCGAAGTCGATTGAGAATCTTTAAAATTGGTCTAATCAAATTAGCACGGCTTTAATGAAGAAGGAAGTGATTGAGCAAGGTATAAAGACTCAAGATCTTCAGAATCCAATACCTCAACTGTTTGAAGTCGTGAGCAATGGCCCTCAGAATACTTGGTGCTATGATATGGATGCTGAAACTAATGGAGAGCCAGAAGTGCACTTACAACTGAACTAATTAAAAGAAAGGAATATCAAGGAGACACTTGGGGACGTGAAAAATTATGAATGTGAGCCAACCTTGATAACACCCCAAGTGCCTTCTCCGCCTAAGTTGGAAAAGCCAATGAAGTTTGCACATCCATGCCCCCTTGGTAGTCACATCACTAATACGAATCTCGAGAATATGAGAGAGTCCGCACTTTTAAAACCATGGTGGTCTGAAGAAGAGAGAATTGAAGAAGAGCTCGTGAGTAAATAAAAAGCATAAATAAACCACCAGTGACTCTTAGCTTATGTAATGCATGGTCTTGGTTAGAACTTATCTGATTTACTATTTTTCTTGAGTTGAAACTTGTTTTCTCCTAAGAAGCATAGTATGTGATAAATTTGTTCAAAAGCATGTTTAATGGTTGCTAAGCACACACACACTGTATGATTACTGACAGGTTCGGATTTCTGAGGATATGCCTTATGATCTTGTCTTGGGTATCTTTCTGTTTGATTATCTTGTGGTCTTTCTGAGGCATTGCTTGTGAATTTGAATATTAACTGAGATTTGGATTCGCATTCATGATAGGATAGGTTGCATTCAATGTAATTATTGCATTGCATCTTTTGTTTGGTTTTATTTTGGTTGCTTGAGGGCAAGCAACGTTTAAGTTTAGGGGTATTGGATAAGTGATTTTTATGACCACTTATTCAGATATTATCTAACTTATTTTGTTGCTTAAAATCGGGTTTCTTTGTGCACTTCATATGTTTTTGCTTTGTTTTGCAGTTTTCTTGTTTTGGAACTCTCTTAGTGCACAAGTGGCTCAAAAGGATGATATAGTGAAAAAAGGGGCAAGAAGATAAGCAATGGAATGATGGCATGATGTTGGACAGAACAAATAGGGATCAAGAAGCTTGGCATTAAGAAGATGGCAGCCAAGTTCAGCAACAGAAGCAAGCAGCAGCTAAAAATAGAATTTAGCAGAGTTGCAGGTGCCGCACAGCCTCACCGAATTTACTAAGGCAGTATGCGCACCCGCGCCAATATATAGGCCAGAGCACTCAGTTTTGCATCCGCGCGGCCGTGCCAGGACCACAGCTTAATGCCACGCGGCTGCGCCAGCTCGAAACTTAACCAGCATTTGACTTTCACTTAGGCAGATCGGGGATTGGCTTGGATGCTTATATATGAGGGATTTTGCCCATTTTATCAGACATCTTCCTTTGCCCTAGCCCTAGTTTAGCTCTCTCTTCCCTTCTCTTTACATTTTGTCTAGATTAGGTTAGGAGTAGATTAATTCTAGGTTTAATTAGTTAATTTTTAGGGTTTAATTAGAGAAGAAGATTGAAGCAAATGAATTTCATTGGAGATTTAACAAAGGAGCTTGAGCACTCAGATTTGCATTCTCTATCTTTATAATCTCTTTGCTTCCTATTTGTAATCTTATGATGTGTATTCAACTTGTGGATGATAGATGTGCTTTATTATGATATCTTAAACTCTACTTTGAGATTTTAATGGAACCTTTTGAGTAGTTTATATTGATATGCTTTCATGTTGGCCTTATTGATTGCTATGAGATTGTCTGTTATGATTTGTGCTTTCATTGCTTCAATTATTAGCTACCAATTACTGTTATAACCTATATGAACTTGAAAGATGAAATGTGGGTTTAGATCTAATCATAGTAGCAAGCGATTGTATGTCTACATGGCGTTGGATGTATGATTTGTGCTTAGGATAGACATATACCGAAGTGTCGCTCGTAGTCAATTGAGAACTTGGACTTAAACTCTATTTATTTGTATATCACATACACATATAGGGGTTTAGATATTGTGGGTGTTCATGTGCATTCTATCATCTGTTGATTGTATGTGATATAGATTAGGTGCATTGAAAGATGGCCTTATCTCACTTTCGTGTTCTCGACTAACATTTTGTGACAATTAATTTGACCTAACTAGGAGTATGTTGATTTAGATGAATCATTAGGGGAAATTGAGATCTCATAACTTCATTATCTGATTTTACTCTAGGGTTAATTAGTTTAAGTTTATTTACTTGTCTAGTTTTAATTAAAACACTTTATCGCTCGTTTAAATAAGACTGAAATGGTTATGAGCTAGTGCTTTGGCGATCTTTTATTAGTTAATTCTCCGTGGGAACGATATATGTACTTACTCTTTATCACTTGTTGACCGCGTATACTTGCGTGTATTTGTCATTATATATCTGGACAATAGTAGGCAGGGGTTGACTGGGAGAATGAGCAAGTATAGATGCCCATGAAGGACATCGACCATGCCACCATCAAGAAGTATTCTGAATGGGACGGTGGCAAGGCTCATCCTTGAGGCCTTGGATTTATTTCTCCTCGTGCTCCAATGCATGAAGAAGAAGCTCCACCACAGTCATCTCAGGAAGCAAATGTGATGCCCCCAAATTCGGGACCGCCACTTGGTCGCTCGAATTCGGTTCATCACGTGCTCATGGTAATACAATAATAACTAAAATCACTCATTCACAGCGGAATACCTAATTTAGAATAATATACAATGATTTATTATAATTATTCCCCCAAGTCTCGCAACCTACAGTACTTAATAGATTACATAATAATATAAATTAATGATTTATTACATAATCTAACTTAAGCTTAAACAGAATCAAATTCAGTTTTACTACATCATCTTAATACAACATTAAAATATTTAAAACATCAAAGAGACAAACTAGTTGCTAGCCTTGCCCTTGCCCTTATCAACGCCTGAAGGTTCGTCATGCTCTGCCTTAACTGAAATGTTTAAGGGAAAGCAAGAATGAGCACAAATTGCCCAGCAAGTAATATACAACAAGGGTAAGTGATATAATTCTCAATTCTCGAAAGGGTATAGCAAGGTTTGATAGTTCAAGGATAACAAGAATATCAACAGTTCTCAATAAAAGTCGCTAAGGACAGAATAATATCAATATGATTCAATAATAAATCAATTCAAGATTTCAAGATAACTGAATACTGAGCAGTCACAAAGGACTATGAACTTCCACAGGAATTGACAGTAATAAACTAAAAATCCAACAAAAATAAGTACAACAGGTGATCAGCCTAAAGTACCCTATGTTATGCGTAACACTCAATCATACTAATATGCGCGCGTCAGTTCTCCGACAGTTATAGTTTGTTCTTCTCAATCAAATATAAGATCCCGCACCAATCAATTGGTTTGGGTCACTTTTCAATAATATCAGTCTAGCCGAATCAAATGGCATCGACACTTTCACAATATTCAAGAACAATACCAAGTTCAACATGAATAATAGCTTGAATGAAATAAGAGTTCAAGTATGCTAATTCAATTCAAATGATTAAGTACAGAAACTAGTTCGCATTATACAAGGATAGAATACTTGCACAGTAAAAGAGTGTAAGTTAGGAAACTTGCACAATCATAGATTTCCTTGCATAAAGTAAATGCGTCGGTTAGGATACTTGCCTTTAGCATAGTTTATCCACGTTAAGTAAATCAACACTTTTGAATCCTATTTATAGTGTATTATAAGTATAGGATGTTCATTAGCTAACTCATTCGGTACATAAGCTTGTTACTCAAATATACACATATTGTATTTCCTAGTCACACGTCATTACATACTTATACGCATTCAGTATGAAATCAAATTATAAGTTACCATGAATTCAAATAACATTTGTATAGCATTATGTTATTTTTAATTGAGTAGGCTTTCTTTAGCTATAGAATTACTTTTCTTAAGTTAATCATCTTCATACATCATTACTATCATGTGAGACTACCACAAATAGCAAACATATTCAAATTAGCGAGTTATAGCATTACTTATAAGTTAACCGTCAAAAAATTGGATTCAATCATTAACATGTGATATCACCTTAGCTATCATGTTTATTTTAAACATATGAGGCGATTATATAACTCATTCCAGGCATGCTTATGAGTATTCATGTAACTATCATAGTTATTAGTTTGAAAACATGTTTCGTTTACGCTAAACTTGGTGTCACGACATGTAACATAGTAGGCAAACATGAATGAGACTTTAACAAGTCTAAAAGTATTGTCAAGTATGATCACAACTTTCAGAATACGAATCTTGTAATAACGTGTTAAGGTTCAACATCAAAGCTCCTATTTTTATCAGTAAGTCTTACTAACATGTTCGTGTTACATCATGAAATCCGTATACATAAGTCAATAGGTCTGACACGCATTTCAAGGTTATATAAACAAGCCCAAAAAATCATAATATATATATGGTCTTTACATGTCAATATCAACCTTTAAAACTTGTATTTTTGTTAGAAATGTTCAATAATGAGGTCTAACATGCTCTTGTCATACTATGAACCATATATACATAAGTTAATATGTCTTTCATGCATTTCTAAACCATAATAACATGTTCAAAGTGCGAATATAATTATAGTACATCTAAATCCCCTTTTTCAAAATCTCTAAATTCCTTTTAAAATTCTAAGTTCACTTAGCGAAGTTCACATGATCACATTTTGTTTCAGAGCTTATATACGCGAGTTAACATTCATCTCATGTGTTTCTAGGTCATACTAATGTGCCTCAAAAGTCAGAATATTAACATGCCTTATATACGTCAAAATTCAATTATAAACCTTAAGTTTATTTTTAAAACTATAATTTTGTCATTCATGCATGGAATCTTAATAAAACATGCTTATGTTAGGTCTATGTACCCATACATACATGCTACCCATGTTAACATGCTTGCCTCATCTATACAAGTAACTACCACATAGAAGTTTAAGAACAAAATTAGATTCTGGTTTCAAAAGCCGGCGCTGCGACGCGGCAACAACAGCCGCAATCTGGCAGTGCGGCGTGGGAGGCGCTGCGGCGCTGGCATAATGCCTGGGATTGGCGCTGCGGCGCCGCGATGCAGACTCAGTTCCTGCAGTTCACGCTGCAGCCAAAAACGTCCCCAAACTTCCCATTTCATCGATTTCGACATACCCATATGCCATTAGACTAACCTTTTTAACTTACTAACACACATATATATATATATATATGCTTATATAACAGTCAATCGCCCAATCGATCCCCAATTTCATGAACTCCAACTAAATTCAAGAATTAAAACTAAAATTTTGGAAACAGAAAATGAAAATGAAGAACAAAGGAAGAGGGATTATACCTCTGCTAACAATCTAAGCTTGCTGCTACTTTCCACTCACAATGCTACTATACTAATATATGTATTACTCTCAATTCAATACTCAAGCAAAATCTCAGCAATGAACAATATGAAGAGAAGGGCCATATATATATAGCAAAACTAGTATCCAGGCAAATCCTTTTTCTTCCAAATCAAAACAACAGATTGAAGGATTGCATACTAGATAAGAGGGGGTTGGTAATTAGTTGGTGATCTCCACTATTCTGCCCACTCCCCTCATGATGGCTAGAATGCTGAGTTTGAGAGAAGAGAGTAGGCTAGCTTCATGATGCACTTCACGTGTACAAGGTTTGTGACTAATTATATGGGACAAGTCAATTAAAAGCTCAGCATTCTAGCAACATGCATATATCATACACTTAGGTTATTACATATATATTCATGCTATATATTTAGATTATAATTAACATTATAATGTAAGTCACATGCTTAATATTTCAAGGTAGTAGATGTGATATGGCAATGTAACATACATATCATCCATGTACATTTATTAATACCGGATATAATTTACTCGGATATAATCACATCACATTATCTCATTTATTAAATTTTATTATTCCATTATATATATAAATAATCATCAATTATTATTTATATTCATAATACATTATTTTAATGTATACTTACATACATATTGTCACATAGGCTATTATCATGTAACTCCCATAATTCAATAAGCCTTACCATATAATAGTGTCATATTACACTTCACATAATACATAGTTAGCTAATATATGTTACACATTTAATTTGCATGCTTGCACATAGAATTACTCATATTATTAATTAAATATTAATTAATAATATACACATATCCTTCATCAATCAATATAATTGTTAATCTCCATAACAATTTAATTAACCCTTATATGATTAATTATCACTTTAATATAAATCTTATTATATTTATAAACACGTTACTGATTATTATTATTATATTTCTTGCAATAATAATAATCACATATTATTAATCAATCACAGTTAATATTCCACAACAATTAATTAATATTCTACAATTAATATAGATTAACTGTTTGCTTAAATTAATATAATCATTCTCATATTACGTCACTGTGCCACACAAGGCTATCAATGAGTTTATCTCGCAAACTCCATCAATTTCTCAATTATTATAATTATTCAATTTAATAGAATTGAATTAATCATTCTCATAACACAAAATTATTTATATTAAATAAATTCTCATTTCCATTAATATTTTCATTTAATAATAGATGGAAATTCTCGGGTATTACATCATCCCCCTCTTATAAAAATTTCATCCCGGAATTGCTACAAGGTTACACAAATAAATGGGGATAGTCCCTCATCATCCTATCTTCTAACTCCTACATTGCCTCCTCGACATCGTAGTTACGCCAAAGTACTTTTACAGATGAAATAACTTTATTTCTCAAAGTTTGTTCTTTCCTATCTAATATCTGGACAGGAATTTCTTCATACTCCAAGTTTTTCTCCACTTGAATGGGCTCGTAAGAAATCACGAGCTTGTAGTCGGCCTTGTACGGTCGCAACACGGAAATGTGGAACACGTTGTGGATGTGCTCCAACTCGGGTGGTAACGCAACTTTGTATGCCACTTCGCCCACTCGCTTCAGTATCTCGAACGGTCCTATGAATCTTGGACTCAATTTTCCTTTCTTGCCGAAACGGATCTTTCCTTTCCATGGAGATACCTTCAAGAAAACAAAACTGCCGACTTTAAGGTCTCGGTCCTGCCGATGCAAATCTGCGTATTTCTTCTGGCGATCTTGAGCTGCTACTAATCTGGCTCTTATCATTGTCACCACGTCTGCAGTTTGTTGAACTAACTCTGGTCCGAGTATTCGTCGCTCTCCGACTTCGTCCCAACATAATGGCGTTCTGCACTTTCTCCCGTAAAGAGCTTCGTACGGTGGCATGCCGATACTCGCATGGTAACTATTGTTATACGCAAATTTGACTAAGGGTAGGTGGTCTTCCCAATTTCCCTTGAAATCCATCACGCAAGTCCTAAGCATGTCCTCCAGCGTTTGTATCGTTCTCTCACTCTGTCCGTCGGTCTGAGGATGATAAGCGGTACTCAACCTCAACTGCGTTCCCATCCTCTCTTGCAAACTCTTCTAAAAATTTGACGTGAAGCACGGATCTCGATCAGAGACAATTGACATTGGCACTCCATGTCACGAACAATCTCCTTTACGTACAGACTCGCTAATTGGTTCAAACTGTAACGGATCTTGATTGGTAGGAAATGTGCGGTCTTTGTTAGTCGATCCACGATAACCCAAATAGCATCATAACCTTTCAGTGTAACTAGAAGTCCTACCACGAAGTCCATCGTAATATGCTCCCATTTCCATTATGGTATTTCTAACGGTTGTAATAAACCACTCGGTCGTTGATGTTCTGCTTTAACGCGTTGGCAAGTCAAACATCTACTAACGCACTCCGCGACTTCCCGTTTCAAAATAGGCCACCAAAAATGTTGCTTCAAATCTCGGTACATCTTAGTGCCTTCCGGATGAACGAAATACGTCGTATTATGTGCCTCGTGCAAAATCTCTTCCCTTAACTCGGTTACCGCTGGTACCCACACTCTTCCTTCGAATCTTAAGATACCGTCTTTATCCATTTGAAATTTCTCTTTCTCATTTTCTGTGATCCTCTTTCAGATTTTCTCACACTCTTCATCCTTTTCCTGGGCTTCCTTCACTCTATCCAACAACGTCGGATGAGCTTCCATTACAAATAACTTCTCACCAGACTTTTCTGGTTCTTTCACTTCTATCTCCAATTTCTCCATCTCTCTTATCAATTCTTCCTGAGTCATTAAATTAAATAACTTTTCCCTTCCTTTCCTGCTCAGAGCGTCGGCAACCACGTTTGCCTTTCCCGGGTGATAAAGAATATCGCAGTCATAGTCTTTGATTAATTCTAATCACCTTCTCTGCCGTATGTTTAACTCCTTCTGTGTGAAGATATAATTCACACTTGTGTGGTCCGTGTATATCTCACATTTCTCTCCGTATAGATAATGCCTCCATATCTTTAACGCAAAAACTAGTGCCGCTAACTCTAAGTCGTGAGTAGGGTATCAGTTTTCGTAATTCTTCAATTATCGTGATGCATACGCAATGACTTTGCCGTGCTTCATAAGCACACATCCAAGTCCCTTGTGCGATGCATCACTATACACCACAAAATTTTCAGCATCATCTGGTAGTGATAACACAGGCGCTTCGCTCAATCTCTTCTTCAACTTCTAAAAACTCTCTTCGCATTTGTCGGTCCATACAAATTTCACCGTCTTTCTAGTCAAATTGGTCAACGGGGTTGCTATCTTAGAAAAATCTTGGATAAATCTTCGATAGTACCCAGCTAACCCTAAAAAGCTTCTCACCTCCGTCGGTGTTCTCGGTTGTTCCCAATTACTTACTGCTTCGACCTTTGCAGGGTCTACTGAGATTCCATTCTTATCCACCACGTGGCCTAAGAATTGAACCTTCTCCATCCAAAATTCGCACTTAGAAAACTTCGCATACATCTTCTCCTTCCTTAGTGCCTCCAAAACAATCTTTAGATGTTCGGCGTGTTCTTCCTCTGTCTTCGAGTAGATCAAAATGTCGTCGATAAAAACCACTACAAATTTATCCAAGTATGACTTGAAAACTCGGTTCATCAAGTCCATAAATGCTGCCGGAGCATTAGTTAATCCAAATGACATTACCAAAAACTCGTAGTGTCCATAACAGGTTCGAAACGCAGTCTTTGGTATGTTCTCATCCCGTACCTTCAGTTGATGACATCCTGTCCACAGGTCAATTTTTGAGAAACACTTTGCTCCCTTCAGTTAATCAAACAGGTCATCTATCCTCAGTAGCGGATATCGGTTCTTGATCGTTACTCTGTTTAATTCTCGATAATCGATATAGAGCCTCATCGATCCGTCTTTCTTTTTAACGAATAACACTGGTGCTCCCTAAGGAGACACACTTGGTCGAATGTAACCCTTATCCAACAACTCTTGCAATTGTATCATCAATTCCTTCATTTCTACTGGCGCCATACGATATGGATCTTTCGAAATTGGTGCCATTCCCGGTGCTAAGTCTATTACGAATTCGATTTCTCTGTCTGACGGAAGACCAGGCAGATCGTCCGCAAATACATCTTGAAATTCATTCACTACGGATATATCCTTAATTTCTACTCCCTTTTTCCGAGTATCAATGATGTAAGCTAAATAACCTACACATCCTTTCCTTAACAATCTCTTGGCCTGCATCATCGTAACGCAACACGATTGCTTAAGCGATGAGCTACCATAAAACACTACCTAAGACTTACTCGGAGTCTGAAGGTTCACACATTTGTTCTGACAGTCAATTATCGCAGCATGGTTATACAACCAATCCATTCCTAGTATCACATCAAATTCTCCCAGTCTAATAGGAATCAAGTCTACGCTCAGTTCATGTTCTCTAATGTTTGCGCGATAATTTCGATAAACGTATTCTACAGAGATTACTTCCTTATTTGCAACTTCTATGTTCAAAGGATTTTCTAATCGTTCTCGGGGTGTACTAAGTTTACTAGCAAATTCTTCAGATATAAAAGAACAGGTGGCACCCGAATCAAATAATACATAAGCATTTATATCATTGATTGGGATTATACCTGACACCACGTCCTTCGCAGCCACTGCATCCTGGACGGTCATGTTAAAGGTTCTAGCGGTTGGACGGTTGGATTGTACCGGTCCGCCGATCATCAACTTGTTGCCTCCTGGCTGATTGCTACTCCCGCCACTTCCCTTCTTTGGACAGTCCTTAATTTGGTGCTCCGTCGAGCCACATGCAAAGTATCCTTGTATCTTCTTTGGTTTCGGGCAGTTGCGCGAGATGTGCCCTTCCTGTCTGCAGTTGTAGCAAGTGTCGCGACCCTTCCAGCACTCACCCTGGTGGTTCTTTCCACACTTTGGGCATCCTTCAGCCCTCTTCTTGAAACCTCCACGAAAATTCCCTGATTGATTATTGTTATTTTTGTTGTTGTTGTTGTTCTCCCACTTTCTCTTCCCGAAGTTACTCCCTCCGCCACTGCTTCCTCCCGTACGGTTCTCTCCTCCAGCATTCTTTCCTTTCTTCTCTTTGTTATACAGACTTAAGGCCTCACTGCCACCTTCCGCAATGATTGCCTTCTCCAGTAATGTTTCAAAGGAAACAATTTGAAGAACTGATACCTTATTGAATAGCCATGGCTTCAACCCTTGTTCGAAGCGTCTAGCCTTCCTCTCTTCATCACCAACTTGGTGCTCCGCAAATCGCGCTAGTTCGTTAAACCTAGCCGCGTATTGCTCCACCGTCATCTCACCTTATTTTAACTCTAGGAATTTCACCTCCATCCTATTCTTCATACTCTTCGAGAAGTAATTCTCGAAGAACAGCGTCTTAAACTTATCCCAAGCTATTATCCCTTCTCTAGCTCTTTGTTGATTAGCCTCCCACTAGTAGTTCGCTTCTCCCCTCATCATGTACATGGCAAACATCATCTTCTGATCTTCGCCTACGCTAGCTATAGTGAAAGCTTTTTCGATCTCCTTGATCCACGTTTGTGCGACGATTGGGTCTGTAGTTCCCTCGAACTCTAGGGGGCCTACACTCTTAAAGTCTTTAAAGGTTGTTACTGGCACAACCTGAGGATTTGGGCGAACGGGTTCATTGTTCCTGCCCCTTAAGGCCTCTCCTAACAAGTCTACCAACTTCTGAATGGGATCTACTTGTTCCCTCTCGTTGTTAACATATTCTTCGGGTGCAGTCAATCTACGTCTGGGCGGCATTATCTGCATCACAAATTTTTATTTTATTATTATTCAAGTATATTACTTAAGTATTTCTTTTAATACAAAAGAAGAAATTTATAACATGTTTCTGAATAAACTCCATTTATATTCATATGCCAAATCGTTTCATTACATGATTTCCCTAGCATACTGCTATAAATGTCACCACATATATCCCCTAATATCATAAAAAATGGGAAATATACCAACCTACTACCATACTACCCCTCTAACAAAAGCTAACTCGGGGTTTACATCACTATCCCACATCTTACACAAAAGATTGGGATTACAACATAGCATATACAATACATAAAGATAAATGCTACAACTACTACTAGATCATTTAAGGACATCTCATCACATCATGCCACGCTCCACAGCGCTCTTGTACTCTAACTGCGCTATATAAGCTACTAGCTCTCGACTCATAGTGCGTACAGTCTGTCCCTGCTCTGTCGGGTAGTGATACACACCATCAAGCACTCTCTCAAATGCCGAATAGAACACGTACCCCATCTTGTTCATTTTCCTCTTCTTACATTTGACCTCATCTTCCAGGTCATCTGCTCTCTCATGGGCAGCCCCCCACTTCTCCTCAAAGTGTATCCTATCCATCACCTCTAATTCCAATTGAGTATGGAGTGCTTCCTTCTCTGTCTTCTCACTCAGTTCCCTCTGTTCAACCTCTTCTAGCTTCTCTGCCAGATCTACATTCCTAGCCACTGACCTGTGAAACAGAGTTCCCATCTGGATCCTTGCCTCCCTACGGTAGGCGATCTCCACCTCTAACTCTTGCATAGCCAGCTTTCTCTGGTGGTCCTCGTCCCTCATCTTCTGGAACTCAGACTCTCTCTCTCTTTGGCCTCTTCCTCCAGCTCCTGGACTCTGCAGTCTAACTCTAGAATACGCTCCTCGTACTCGCCTAACATCTGCTCCTCAAGATTAGGCTCGTAGGAGTCCTCCATAGGCTCCTCCTCTGAAGGCTCGTCCTCAACCGGCTTGTCCTCCATAGGCTCCTCCTCAGGGTCGAACTCTACCTCGATCTCATCCTCGTCGTCAGACTCGGATGGTGCAACTGCCTGTACTGGCACAGCCTCTAAAGGTGCCTCGTACACTACATGAATATCCCTCGGCTCATCCTCAGCCACTCTAGCGGGTACTCCTGTGTCTGCCATCCTACAATCATAAACACAAGACAAGAAACAGCAACCCCATTAGAATGTTAAACAAAACATAAGTTCATTGTATAAAATGAAGTTACATTTCATAATAGACTAAGTCTCTCAAGGAAAACTCTACATGAGTTTTATCTCCTTCCTAACTTCTAAGTTCTCCTAAGTTATAGTCTAAGGACACTCGTTCCTAAGGTTTATAACTACTTCTTTGAAACCAACCTGTAACGCCCCCAAATTCAGGACCGGCACTTGGTCGCTCGAATTCGGTTCATCACGTGCTCATGGTAATACAATAATAACAAAAATCACTCATTCACAGCGGAATACCTAATTTAGAATAATATACAACGATTTATTATAATTATTCCCCCAAGTCTCGCAACCTATAGTACTTAATAGATTACATAATAATATCAATTAACGACTTATTACATAATCTAACTTAAGCTTAAACATAATCAAATCCAGTCTTACTACATCATCTTAATACAACATTAAAATATTTAAAACATCAAAGAGACAAACTAGTTGGTAGCCTTGCCCTTTCCCTTATCAACGCCTGAAGGTTCGCCATGCTCTGCCTTAACTGAAATGTTTTAGGGAAAGCAAGAATGAGCACAAATTGCCCAGCAAGTAATGTACAACAAGGGTAAGTGATATAATTCTCAATTCTCGAAAGGGTATAGCAAGGTTTGATAGTTCAAGGATAACAAGAATATCAACAGTTCTCAATAACAGTCGCTAAAGACAGAATAATATCAATATGATTCAATAATAAATCAATTCAAGATTTTAAGATAACTGAATACTGAGCAGTCACTAAGGACTATGAACTTCCACAGGAATTGACAGTAATAAACTGAAAATCCAACAAAAACAAGTACAACAGGTGATCAGCCTAAAGTACCCTATGTTATGCATAACACTCAATCATACTAATATGCGCGCGTCGGTTCTCCGACAGTTATAGTTTGTTCTTCTCAGTCAAATATAAGATCCCGCACCAATCAATTTGTTTGGGTCGCTCTTCAATAATATCAGCCTAGCCGAATCAAATGGCATCGACACTTTCACAATATTCAAGAACAATACCAAGTTCAACATGAATAATAGCTTGAATGAAATAAGAGTTCAAGTATGCTAATTCAATTCAAATGATTAAGTACAGAAACTAGTTCGCATTATACAAGGATAGAATACTTGCACAGTAAAAGAGTGTAAGTTAGGAAACTTGCACAATCATAGATTTCCTTGCATAAAGTAAATGCGTCGGTTAGGATACTTGCCTTTAGCATAGTTTATCCACGTTAAGTAAATCAACACTTTGAATCCTATTATAGTGTATTATAAGTATAGGATGTTCATTAGCTAACTCATTCGGTACATAAGCTTGTTACTCAAATATACACACATTGTATTTCCTAGTCACACGTCATTACATACTTATACGCATTCGGTATGACATCAAATTATAAGTTACCATGAATTCAAATAACATTTGTATAGCATTATGTTATTTTTAATCGAGTAGGCTTTCTTTAGCTATGGAATTACTTTTCTTAAGTTAATCATCTTCATACATCATTACTATCATGTGAGACTACCAAAAATAGCAAACATATTTAAATTAGCGAGTTATAGCATTACTTATAAGTTAATCGTCAAAAAATTGGATTCAATCATTAACATATGATATCACCTTAGCTATCATGTTTATTTTAAACATATGAGGCGATTATATAACTCATTCCAGGCATGCTTATGAGTATTCATGTAACTATCGTAGTTATTAGTTTGAAAATATGTTTCGTTTATGCTAAACTTGGTTTCACGACATGTAACATAGTAGGCAAACATGAATGAGACTTTAACAAGTCTAAAAGTATTATCAAGTATGATCACAACTTTCAGAATACGAATCTTGTAATAACATGTTAAGGTTCACCATCGAAGCTCCTATTTTTATCAGTAAGTCTTACTAACATGTTTGTGTTACATCATGAAATCCGTATACATAAGTCAATAGGTCTGACACGCATTTCAAGGTTATATAAACATGCCCGAAAAATCAGAATATATATATGGTCTTTACATGTCAATATCAACCTTTAAAACTTGTATTTTTGTTAGAAATGTTCAATAATGAGGTCTAACATGCTCTTATCATACTATGAACCATATATACATAAGTTAATATGTCTTTCATGCATTTCTAAACCATAATAACATGTTCAAAGTCCGAATATAATTATAGTACATCTAAATCCCCTTTTTCAAAATCTCTAAGTTCCTTTTAAAATTCTAAGTTCACTTAGCGAGGTTCACATGATGACATTTTGTTTCAGAGCTTATATACGCGAGTTAACATGCATCTCATGTATTTCTAGGTCATACTAAGGTGCCTCAAAAGTCAGAATATTAACATGGCTTATATACATCAAAATTCAATTATAAACCTTAACTTTATTTTTAAAACTATAATTTTGTCATTCATGCATGGAATCTTAATAAAACATGCTTATGTTAGGTCTATGTACCCATACATACATGCTACCCATGTTAACATGCTTGCCTCATCTATATAAGTAACTACCACATAGCAGTTTAGGAACAAAATTAGATTCTGGTTTCAGAGGCCGACGCTGCGGCGCGGCAACAACAGGCACAATATGGCACTGCGGCGCGAGAGGCACTGCGGCGCGGGCATAATGCCTGGGATTGGCGCTGCGGCACCGCGATGTAGACTCAGTTCCTGCAGTTCACGGTGCAGCCAAAACCGTCCCCAAACTTCCCATTTCATCGATTTCGACATACCCATATGCCATTAGACTAACCTTTTTAACTTACTAACATATATATAAGCTTATATAACAGTCAATCGCCCAATCGATCCCCAATTTCATGAACTCCAACTAAATTCAAGAATTAAAACTGAAATTTTAGAAACAGAAAACGAAAATGAAGAACAAAGGAAGAGGGATTATACCTCTACTAAAAATCTGAGCTTGCTGCTACTTTCCACTCACAATGCTACTATACAAATATATGTATTACTCTCAATTCAGTACTCAAGCAGAATCTCAGCAATGAACAATCTGAAGAGAAGGGCCATATATATAGCAAAACTAGTATCCAGGCAAAGCCTTTTTCTTCCAAATCAAAACAACGGATTGAAGGATTGCATGCTAGATAAGAGGGAGTTGGTAATTAGTTGGTGATCTCCACTATTCTGCCCACTCCCTTCATGATGGCTAGAATGCTGAGTTTGAGAGAAGAGAGTAGGCTAGCTTCATGATGCATTTCACGTGTACAAGGTTGGTGACTAATTATATGGGACAAGCCAATTAAAAGCTCAGCATTCTAGCAACATGCATATATCATACACTTAGGTTATTACATATATACTCATAATATATATTTAGATTATAATTAACATTATAATGTAAGTCACATGCTTAATATTTCAAGGTAGTAGATGTTATATTGCAATGTAACATACATATCATCCATGTACATTTATTAATACCGGATATAATTTACTCGGATATAATCACATCACATTATCTCATTTATTAAATTTTATTATTCCATTATATATATAAATAATCATCAATTATTATTTATATTCATAATACATTATTTTAATGTATACTTACATACATATTGTCACATAGGTTATTATCATGTAACTCCTATAATTCAATAAGCCTTACCATATAATAGTGTCATATTACACTTCACATAATACATAGTTAGCTAATATATGTTACACATTTAATTTGCATGCTTGCACATAGAATTACTCATATTATTAATTAAATATTAATTAATAATATACACACATCCTTCATCAATCAATATAATTGTTAATCTCCATAACAATTTAATTAACCCTTATATGATTAATTATCACTTTAATATAAATCTTATTATATTTATAAACACGTTGCTCATTATTATTATTATTATATTTCTTGCAATAATAATAATCACATATTATTAATCAATCACAGTTAATATTCCACAACAATTAATTAATATTATACAATTAATATAGATTAACTGTTTGCTTAAATTAATATAATCATTCTCATATTACGTCACTGTGCCACACAAGGCTATTAATGAGTTTATCTCAAACTCCATCAATTTCTCAATTATTATAATTATTCAATTTAATAGAATTGAATTAATCCTTCTCATAACACAAAATTATTTATATTAAATAAATTCTCATTTCCATTAATATTTTTATTTAATAATAGATGAAAATTCTCGGGTATTACAGCAGGGCCACCTCTGGGAGATAAAGCTAGTCATGATCGCCAAATGCGGCGATTGCAGTCGAGGATGGGCGTTCTGCACGTCAATTTTCAGACATATGCAGATGGACTGTCTGGTGCACTGGCACAAGCCTTCGCTCAGCAAGGCATGCTAGTAGAGTTTCCAGTCTTCGGTACAGCCATGCCATATCCACCACCAGATTCACCACCCGAGCCACAGTCGGGTGGCCACGATGATGCTTAGGGGAGTTTCCTTACCCTTTACTTCCAATGAGGACTTTGTTTCTTTCAAGTTTGGGGGTATTGGGTTTTAGTTGCATGTTTAGTTTGCTTTTTCTTACTTGTTAGTTAGTTTTGCATGTTTTAGTTTCTTATCTTTCGTTTCTTTGTTTAGTTTTATTTGTTTAGTTTGCATTTCGCATTGCATGATCCCATATTTCAGTTAGTTTGAGTTCCATTTGGCCGATGATGATATTGGAATTGTATTGATTATTGAACATTGTTAATAGCTTAGGCTCGGTCATATTTTCATTTCATGATGTTAGTCTTTGCCTGTTGATTTTGATGTAATCGGATAACATGGTTTTGTTATTTCTGCTTGTTGGTTTAGATTAGCACATGCTTGTCTTTTGAGGGGAACAGTCTACTTTTAATAATAGAGTTTTGTAGACAGTGAGCAATGACCATAATGACACGGAAATTCAAGTTTGGGGGAAAACATTGGGTATGCATGCTATATAAAATATAAAATATAAATGAGAACAAAAAAGAAAAAAAGAATGTTGAATAAACACCTTGGCTAGTCGAGTCCTGTGGCCTTTGATATTCGAGCAAGTACGCCCTAGGGATTGTCTTTACACCCAGCGCCCTAAAGCTTTATGGTTTTGGAGTTGTTGGTCGAAAGCTCGCTACACGGGTATCATTGAAAAGCCTAAGAGGGCTAGGCATTGCACAGTCGGGTGTAATCACGGGAATGCGCGAATATCGCCCTCGTGAGTGAATAAAAGCATAATAAACCCTTTGTTGACACTTAGACTGAATTAATGTGTAGTCTTGGTTGGTGCTTCATATGTTTGCAGTTTTGCTTGATTTAAAGCCTTACTTTTCCCTCTTAGAAGCATGGTATGTGAAATTTTTACCTATATCAAGCTTAGTGGATTTTACCACACACACACACTACATCATTGTCAACAAATTTTGATTTTCAGATTGTATGTTATATAGCTTTATCTTGGTTGGATACGACCACACAAGTGGTTATAAAATATTCGTTGTATCGGAAATATTCGTTTGGTCGAGAAATATTCTTTTTGTCGGAGAATATTCGTACGACGGCGCAGTCATTGGTGGACCCCACAACGAAGTGAATGTCGAATATAGAAAGCAACAGAAGTAACATTTTTATAAAAATAACGGCAAAACTATTACCATTAGTACTGTTAAAATACTCGGTGGTTAAAATACAGTAACACGTGGTGTTGCTCAGTAGCACACGGTATTGCATAGTATTTCGAATTATTGATTCTTACGTAGGAAGACACTTACTCAATTATTGTTACAGTAATTACTGTTTAATATTTTATATTATTGATTCAATAATTGCATAATATTTTATTGGTTCAATATTTGCTACGTTTTTATTTTATATTAATAAGTGCTACTTTGCTATTTTATATTAGTGATTCAATAATTGTCATTGCACAGTATTTCAAATTATCAAATCAATAATTCATATTATTTGAATAATATTATTAGATAGCATTATTGGCAATGTCTAAGGAAGTTCTGTCTAGGAAAGGGGTTGATTAATTGCGCGCCAGTAAGGAGAAATCCTTATCAGAAGGCCCCCTCTTTCCTGTGAACGACCTGGTTGTCAATATTGTAGTTCTGTAATATTAATTGTGAATAATTAATTTTTGATATATATGGTAAGAAAATATTTATTCATTGTGGATTTAAACGGATGAATTTTTAACATGTGACATTTGTTGAAAGTTGGTATTTTATCTTTTCTGATAAAATAATTCATTTAAATATATTGTTATAATATTACATTATAGTAGTATGATGTGATTATATAATAGTATGATTTTTATAATTAGAATGGTAACATTATTATAGTAAATTCATGGTATAAAAGTTAAACGAGGTGGAAGAGTGCAAATTGAATTTGAACTCTTATAATGCAAACAATGATGTCATCGGAGCGATGAGGTAAGCAAGGATGTCATCGGAGCGATGAGGTAAGCAATGATGTTATAGGATCGATGATGTAAGCGATGATGTCATAAATTATGGCAAAAAGATTATTTTACCCTTACTCTGCCGAGCCTATAAATAGAAGCTCATTTCTTCATTATTTCTCACCAATTCACTAAAGTTATAGAGAGAGAAAGTACAGAGAGAATAAGAGAGAAAGAAGAAGAGTATTATGCTATTACACTAGTGCAGTCTCCAAATTTTTAAGGTAAGGGGTATTATTTCTTTCGTATTCATGAAGAGAGTTATTTTCTTTCAATACTCGTAAGGGTTGTTATTCCATTCTTTATTATCCTGTTGGAATAACCTGTCTACGCGGACTACCGCATACATGTTGAAATCCTGTTGTTATTCCATTCTTTATTATTCTGTGGAAATAACCTGTCTACGCGGACTACCGCATGCCTAGTGAATAACCCTTCGTATTCAGTTGTTATTAAATTGTGAAAATAGTCTGTTTGAGCGGACTACCGCCTGACGGGTGAAAATCCAATTGCAGTTTCGTATATTGTTTCATTTCAGATTCTTAACTCTAAATTTAGTACGGTAAGTATTGCTTCTATAATTCCTGAAATGATCAGAAATTCCTTGAGTTTTGCGCTTCATCTAATATCATTTCACTGGAATATTGGTCTGAACTTTCTTGTGAAATTTTTATCTTTTTCATGTCGAGTTACTATTCATGAGTTACTATTCACGAGGTACTATTCACAGGGTACTATTCATGGTAAAAAAAATATTTTTTTCTTCCAAATCATCTTTGATTAGATCTAGGTTTTGATCTTCATTCTTGAACTCTGGATAAATTCTCTAATATTTATCCTTTATCTCACTAGATCCGTTATTCGTATTGTTTTTCATCATCCTCAGTCCTAAATGGTGATATAACTGAATATCTTTGGCCAGTAGTGCAAAGATGAATGATTATTTGATGAATATCTTTGGCTTATAGTGAAAAGATGATTACCTAATGAATATCTTTGGCCCGTAGTGCAAAGATGGACAGGTGTTGAGATAAACATGACCAATTAGTGATACAAATGAATATCTTTGGCCCGTAGTGAAAAAGATGAATATTTGATTCGAGATGTATATTGATTGATGTTACAGGGATAAAATATTGATGATGGACTTTTAAATCAAAGAAGATAGTAGACATCATTATCTACTTAACTTTTCTAATGAATTGTTATTTCTGCTGCGAATATTGATCTAAAACGTGTTGTCCATAATATTTTATCTGATTTATTGAAGGCTAATGATAATTTATTTTTCATTATCTTAGTTATAATATTCTTTACTGGGCTAGTTGAGCTCACCCTTTTCTTCCATTGTTCTCTTCAGGAAATGAGAATATCGCAGGTACTAGTCGGGAAATGGAGTGATGGTCCGAGTTAGAGCTGTAGAAGTCCTCACTATTTTTTTTAAATAGTGTGATAATAAATTTAATAAGGACTTATTTTGAATGTTTATATTTTCTACATGTCTGTATTGACACTCACAGTTGTATGGTCGTATTTTGCACTATCGTTTGATAAGAAAGATTGTATTTGGATTCTGTACCATGTATTTGGCGACTCAGAATGGGTTAAGTATTGAACCTATTTTGGGGGCGTCACAATGATGGATATTGATTCTCTTATGAACTAATTTCTATTATGGGATTTTAATGGATCTTAGTTCTTAATTCAGATTTGTATGCTGCCTTGTTGAGTTTTAATTGATTATGTATGGATTGTCTAATGTGGTTTGCTTTGATTTCTTAATTGCTTGATCACCAATTACAGGAATAACTCATATAAAATTGAGAAATTAATTATGAGTTCAGATGTGACCATATTAGCTTGTGTTTATAATTCTACATAGTGTTAGACTCCATAATTTGTGCTTCGAATAGACATATACCGAAGCACCGCTTGTAGTCATTTGAGAACTTGTGCTTAAACCCGAATTAATGTTAAGTCACATAGAAATATAGTGGTTTATGTAATTTGGGTGTTCACATTCATTCTATCATTTGTGGATTGCATGTGATATGGGCATGGTTTATTGAAAGATGGCTATGTTTTGCTTTTGTGTTCTCGATTAACAATCCGAAGTAATCAATTGAGTTTAACAGGAGGTGTATCAACTTGAGTATTACATTAAGTGAAGTTAGAATCCCATATCTCCCTTATCTGAATTATTTGCTCGTTAATTAGTTGTCACTTGATAATCAACATTGATAGATAAATCACACTTTGATCATCTGTTTAAGTAGACCGAAATAGTTATAAAATTGTTGCATGTTAGATTAGAGGCATTCATTATTCTCCGTGAGAACGATACTTTTCTTACTCTATATTACTTGTGGACCACGTACACTTGCGTGTGTGTGAGTGTTTTAATCAACACCCAAACAAGCCAACAATTGATTATCATGATACATACTCCCCAGTAATGGATGGAGTCACGTTTTGCTTTTTACTAGGTATGGCAATCATGGAAGGTTTGGAAACACGTCTGATGGATGTTGTAATAGCATACCTATATGGCTCACTTGATAGTGAGATTTACATGAGAATTCCTGAAGGATTAAAAATGGCTGAATCACAAAATCCCCACCGCATATATTCAATCAAGTTGCAACGCTCATTATATGGGTTGAAACAATCTGGTCGTATGTGGTATAATCGACTTAGTGATTATTTAATAAAAGACATGTACATAAATAATCAAGTATGCCCATATGTTTTTATTAAGAAAACACAAAGTGAATTTACCATCATTGCTTTATATGTGGATGATTTGAATCTTGTAGGTATTCCTGAGGAACTCACAAGAACTGCCACTTATTTAAAGGATGAGTTTGAAGTGAAAGATCTTGGGAAGACAAAATTTTGTTTGGGAATACAAGTGGAACATTTAGCATCTAGAATTTTTGTTCATCAATTCACATATACTAAAAATATTCTCAGTCGTTTTCATATGGATAAAGCTCACCATTTGACTACCCTGATGGTTGTTCGATCTCTAGAAGTTGATAAAGATCCATTTCGACCTCTAAAAAGTGGGGAAGGCATTCTTGGACCTGAAGTTCCATACCTAAGTGCAATAGGTGCTTTTATGTATCTTGCAAACTGTACACGACCTAATATTACTTTTGCTAACAACCTGTTGGCAAGATACAGTTCTTCTCCGACTAAAAGACATTGGGATGGGATCAAACACATTTTGAGATACCTCCGTGGAAGTATAGATCTTGGATTATTTTATCCAAGAGATTCAACATCACGATTAGTTGGATATACTGATGCAGGATATTTATCAGATCCACACAATGGAAGATCACAAACAGGTTATGTATTTACATATTGTGACACAGCTATATCCTGGAAATTCACAAAGTAAACTATGACAGCTACATCTACAAATCACTCAGAGATTCTCGCAATACATGAAGCAAGTAGAGAGTGTGTTTGGTTGAGGTCATTTATTCAGCATATCCAAGAGTCATGCGGATTATTATCAATCAAAAATATTCCTACAATTATGTATGAGGATAACGCTGCATGCATTGCTCAAGTTAGAGGAGGATACATCAAGGGAGACAGAACAAAACACATCTCACCTAAATTCTTCTACACACATGAGCTGCAAAGAAAGGGTGATATAGATGTGCATCAAATTCAATCAAGTGATAATCTAGCTTACTTATTCACAAAGTCACTACCAAATGCAACGTTTACAAAACTTCAGAATAAGATCGGAATGCGTCGACTGAAAGACTTATCACAACATTTCATCAAAGAATAATAAATTCCTTTTGAGGGGGAGATATGTACTCTTTTTTTCTTCGCTAAGTTTTTTCCCACTGGGTTTTCTTAGCAAGTTTTATAATGAGACATAATCTTCTTTCTTAGGAAATCAATGGAGAGTGTTATAATATGATTTCCTAATACTCAAAAGTCATAAGCTACATATTAGCTAGACCATTAATCTAGTACTTTTTTTTTTGTGGATCTTGGTTGGAATTTTGTTCTCTTTCCTTGCCTATAAAAGACAAGCTTTTCTAATGAAAGGATACACCAAAATAGAGAAAAAATCCCTAAACTTCTATCTTACAAAGTTGTTTATTTCTTTAGTTCTATAACAAATTCTTTCTAATTAAAATTTTCAAATTTTATTAATGATGGTACAACCAGCTATTATTATTGTTAAAAGGTGTGACAAAGGACATCTGAATCCAACACTACCCTATTAAATACTAACTATGTACACACAATAGTTACACAATTCAGGTGTATTAGCACTTTTCTTTTTGTTTTCACAAATATTCCAAAGAAGAGAAAGAGCACAAAACACCTGCCACAATCTCGTGACACATTGTATGACAACCTATGGAAGTCATAATCAACTAGAAAAGAGACAGACGAAGAGAGAGAAGGTGGAGGGAAGCAAAATAAGCAGGTCACCCGTGACATTATTCACGTTTAAATACAATACAAAATCTTGACTTGATCTGCTCATATATAATCATAATAATAATAGTGATAAAACTCTAATTAGTAAAATCCAAAATGCCACACAATGTAGTACCAAATAGTTAAAAACCACATAAACAGAAATAACTAGCTAGTAAGCATAATGCTATGCTTAGATAAATTAAACAGCTTTTGTCTAATTAACTAGCATTATTCAACTATTAAACGATCAGGTGCATGTCTCGCGGGCCACGTCTAGCTTTGAATTTGGCACATAGAAAACCACCCTATGATTTTGTTGTTGCAAGTTAGCTATGACATTGAGCACAGAGTTCACATTATCTGGTGCAGCGGCCATTGCTAGGCAAGTGATGCTACCAGAGGAGCTATGGATGAGGAAATTGTCCTACGGGAGCGTCACATTCATGTCAGTGAACATAAATGTAATCGACGGGATCGTAATTGGGACTGAATAACACGTGTCAAAACCGCCTAGGGATGACACCATCGCAGTGGGGCCCATTCGCCTTCAAAATTCGTCTCTCATGGCAATGTAGGCTGGTTGTACTAGCCGAGTAAAGACCGTGCCTGAAATAAAGAAGAGAGGTACTAGTGTTTATTTTTTAGGCATGTAGTACAATGTTTTGCTTGAAGAAAATTGGTACTAATTTGGTTGGACCATCACTATACAAGTCCTCCACTTTAAGAAGTCAAAGTTGCTAAAATGTTGCACATGAAAGTGATCAATTTTTTCAAACAAACATGGGGAAAATCGATGTTAGGGGTGGTCCTATTGCACATATTAGCACTATTTCTCCCATGACCTAAATTTTGGACACCTTGTCAGAATTCACTAGCATGTACCAAACTAACAGTCTCAAAATTAATTGCCGCTAAAAAAACACTCCATACGTTCTAAAAAAAATCATTTTGAACTTTGAAAGTAAGATTGAGATAGTTTTAAATTTCAAATTAATGTGATTCATTTAAATTATAAAAACAAATATTCCTTTTATTTGCTCCACTAAAAGAAAACCGTTTAGAGGGTGGAAATCACAAAATAGTCTTCTTTTTATTGATAATAGTGTACAAATTAAAATAACATATTATTTTCAAATATAATAACACAATTTCACTAATATGTTATCATTACTAAATCAACCACTCATTATATTTAGGGTTATATATATATATATATATATACACACTTAAAATCTACAAATTTTGTGAATGAAACTCTTTTGTGGAACGGAAGTATTAATTTGTAATTCGTTAATTTGATTCGTTTAAAATATTCGTAATTTTATTGATAAAAAATAAATAAATTGATATTACATTTAAAAATATTATAAATTGACCTCAAAAAAAATATATTATATTTTAGAACAGATATCAAAATAATATAGTGGAATTTTGAATAAAGAATATTACTAGAATCAAAAATGGTTCCGGCACCAGTTGTAGGGTTGAATGACAATGCAGTGGCCGGAATGTCGACTATTTTTCGGCCAACTTTGATTGCAACCAAGTTCACATAGTAAAGTGATGATCTTTTAGGACTCCTCAGTAATTGGGTGTACTTGATCTTAATGGGCTGGCCCACAGGCCCTAACCTAAGTGAACCGGAGAAGTTTAGAGACTTGAAGCTGGGCAGGCAATAAGAGAATGTGGACTTATAGAGGCTTTGGGTTTGGGACAATAGTGATAATGGGCCCCGGCCCAGGCCAAGAATGCCTTGTGGTGGCACGGATGTGCCGGTGGTCTTCTATATACAACCGAAAGTGTAGTCGGAAATGACGTCAGTTGCGAGTTTCATGGAGTCTTGTGAGAGGTTTGCCGCTACGGTGGAGCCGCTGTAGGTTGAGTTGAAGTTACACGCGGTGGCTGTGCAGGTAGTTAATGGGATGTGTGCATGCGGTAAAGGGCCAAGCCTGCCGCTACAGCCTACAGCGGCAGGGTGATTTTTTTTTAAATCTCAGCCTTATATTATGCTATCAATGGTGAAAAACTTGGTTGCTCAATAGTATCTATGGCAACCGATTGCCATGGATGAATTCCATATATATATATACTTTAAAATAAAAAAAATAAAATAGTAATATAACTAACTTCGAGATAGGTAAAATGGAATTTGTGACGCAAAGACATCGCTCCCGTTAGTGGCCACGTTAGAGGCTTTGTGTCGCTTTATAATAGTATAAATTCTAATTATCTTTTTTTTTTATAATAATTATCCAAAAAAAAAAATCAAATTTAATTTGATTTGAATTTGTACTAGGTAGCACTACTCTAAATTTGTTTACAAGAGTTAAAGCTTATGATAGTTTTTTTAAGTTAAAGTAAAAATAAAAGGAATATTGACCGATAAAATTAATGTATAGAAAATAATATGCGTCGTTTAAATTGTTAAGCATTTTTTTTAAAATAAATACACTAAATATAAATATTTATTATCACTTTTACTTTTATAATTGCGACACTCAAAACAAATAAATACCAAGAATCAAGTTTAGCAGATTAATAGATTGGGCAATTAAAGGGACTTCAATGTACTCCCAAATATTCGTGATAATTGGCAAAATGGGACCAATGACTATAGGAAAGTCACCGTAAATTGGACATGAAAAATAATGCTTTCTTTGTTGAAGGATATTTTCTTTAGCAAAAAATCTATGGTATTTCGAATATTTTCATCTGGATAAAATTCATTACAGCATTGTATAATATAACTTTGTGATGTAATTTTTGAACAAGGCAATTGCAAATTTTCTGAATCCTCTAACAATACTCATTATTTTAAGATCAAATGATTATGTACATTATGACATTATCAGTAGTTTCTTAAGATCCCATTATTACCTACCAAAATAAAATAAAATAAAATAAAATAAAGTAGTTTCTTAGGAGGCATAGTTTAACAGCCATAATTTGATTCAAATGGTATACTAATTTATAATTGAGGTACTGTACTTACTAGTACATTTTTCCCCCAATTTTCATTTTATCTGGTAAATTTGTCAGATATCTAGAATATTATACCATATTTGAAATTTTAAATGATGTGGCAGAGAGACTATCGTAAAAAAGTGTAAATACATATAATAATTATATTTTTTATTGATTACTTCTAAAATATTACTCCTTCCGATTCTAAATTGAGAGTAAAAAAAATTTAAATTTATCTTTAATTATCCAACAAGATTATGAAAAATAAAGAAAAAATTATTTTTATACTAATAGACACCATTAAATGCATATTTACTCTTCACTTTATATATTTTATCTTATCTTTTTGTTTTTGAAAACAATTTTTTTTTTTACTTTTAATCATCTTTTTGGGACCCGGGGAGTATGTTTGTAGAGGGCTTACTTCAATCAGTTTGTTTCAACAAGTTCTTACCATAATAAGTTTGAAAAATGGCATTTCATTTTCAGCATGAAATATCAATCCTTTAAATTTAGTACTAAAAAAAATTCAATAAGTAATTGAAAAAAAATATGCGAATGCCTCTTAACAAGCATTATATTTAAAGTAAATTAAACAAAAAGATAAGACTATTAAAGTTCTTCTTTGACAGATATAATTTATGGTTAAAAATTTATTATAATCTTTGGTGAATGTTACAGACTCGGAAGTAAAAAATTATCCAAGCAGATCCAGTGATATAGTAGTGTTATTTAGGAAAAACGTATCACGAGCCTACTGGTGGCACGTGGTGAAAGCGTCGCAAAAGTTAAAACCAAATGCAGTACTTGTTTGCACTGGGCAGCATCACAACCAAGGGTCTTAAAAGAGGTAGACTTCTCGGAAGCAAATGTAGTGGAAGCCACAGCCAATGCAGCCGGAGCACGGGACCCATGCCGCATCGCTGCTGGTATCCACCGCCATGATGAATGTCTGCGGCGGCGTTCCAATAGCAGTCCTCACAATATAAGTCGGGCTCTGTATTATCCCTCGGCCGGAAGCTATCGGCACCACCGACTTCTTCCCGTTCACGAGGCTTGACAGGTAAAGCAGCCTATTCTTGTCTTGTGACTGCGTTTGAAGCACACGCGCCTCCCATGAGAGTGGTTCTGGTAGCCGGAATGGAGAGCAGGGGCTGTTTACAGGGAAGACTTAGAGGGTGGAACCTTGCTCTGGTTTGTCACATTTGGGGTGGTCATCGAGGCCTTGGGCAATAGAGAGAGAGAAGGGTAATAATGGAAAAGATAAAGGGAAGGAGAGGAGGGTTTGAGGGCTTCATAGCTTAAAGATTATTTGATGGTTTGGTTAAGAGAGTTTGGATGCGTTTAAATAGGAAGGAAGGAGTGTAGTGTAGTGAAGAAGTGATTCATGTACTGTATTTCATTTACTTTTGTATTTTTGATAACCACTCAAGTGTCTCTTGCCCCCCCCCCCCCCCCCCCCCCCCCCCCCCCCCCCCACCCCCCACCATACACATAAATCCCATCCATTTTATTTATTTATTTATTCATAAAATAGAAAGTAGTAGGTAAGGTATTTTAAGTTTTTGAAATGGCTTACATTGCCGTTATAATAATCAGATACATATACGAACCCTCATCATAACTTTTTTGAGAACGAATGTCAAAAATTCTGTACGAGAGACGTTTACGACGTAGAGAATCGTTATCAATTTCATGGAACTTAAACACAAATTTTTTGAACGAGATGAACTTCCCAATTATCACTAGACTCATCGATATAACTGATTCAAAACCCTATTTATAAAAAAGATAATTTTGGTACTTTCTTTGTTCTTTAGTCTACTTTAGTTTCCCATTATGATTTAAATAACTACACTGACTTTAAGTAATTGTAAGTAATAATTTTATGTTAAGATCATTTTTAGAATATAATTTCACCTGCTAGTTATTTTTAAAAGTTGACAAACATTTTTAGGACAGAGAGCATATAGATATAGTTAATTTGCACCAAATATTTTCGCCTTGTGTGTGAAAGGGAGGTGGTTTAACGATCTGGCCCTACTTGAGTCGGATTAAGTTTGGATTTACTATTTCAAGAATATTATTTGATCATCTTTACTCATCACAAATTATGCCGTTGATATTTTTAATAGTAATCTCACTAGTCTAAATCAGTCTCAAATTTATTGCTTAAAAATACTATTAGGTCATCTAATTTACCGGATATTTACATATTTTGATGCGGAACTTAGAATTTCACATTTAATGGTGCTGGATGTTGGATTTGGGGATACGAACATATTACATATATAACAGAACAAGTGCATATGATGCAAATGTCTGAGCAGGTGGAACTTCCAGTGCAGTTAATGGCAGAGAATTATTTGATGATCTCTTTAAAGTCCTTAAAATATGAAGATTTTTCAGCACTTATTAAATCAAGCTTTCATGGTAGGGTAAGCCAGTTGCAATTATTTCAGGAGGACAAAACCTAGTGGCATTGCTATTTGCTACTACCTCCGTTCCTAAAAGATTGTCGTTTAAGGTTTTGGCACATGGATTAAGAAAGTCATTTAGTACTAGTAAAATTTGTTTGAAATTCCATCACTATCTCTTTATGGGAAATTAAAAACTTTTAATACAAGAAAGAGAATTTATTGGGACAATGAGAGAAGATATGGGTAATATAGAAAAGTAAATAATTTATTCTTCTAGAAAATTGTAAACGACAAATATTTTGGAATAATTTTTTTTTTCTAAAACGACAATCTTTTAGGAACGGAGGGAGTAATAAATTATATTTCATCAGTTCCAAAATATAGAATTAATGTTGCCCTTTTAAAATCAATTTAAGTTATTTTCAAGTTCAAAATTAATATAAATTTATTTATTATAAAATAATAATATTATAAAAATTATAAACTATCACAATAGTAATACTCATTTTAAAATTCATTATTTCACAAAAGTTAAATAAATTACATTAATTTTAAAATTAAAAATCTCTCAAACTAACTTAAATATTAATTTTATGTTAAATATCAAATAAGGAGTACCATTATGATGGATACATATTTTTTTGATAAACGATAAGAATTTAATTTCGTTAACAAAAATGTATATATAATTAATGAAGTTAAATAAGAGTTAGGGCCAACAATACTAAATTATATCATCACAGTGTGTATTTTGTAACAAAATAATATAAACAAAATTAAAGGATAACTTAGCTGTGAATATGTGATTATGAGAGCTACTATGTTGTGCCAATAGTCCAAATAATTGACGTAGTTTTGGGTATTATATTATTGTAAACTTTGTAATTACACTAATTTTATTTGTTGTTTTCCAAACACACAATATAGATATAGAAGGGGTATTGAATAGATTTTTAAAAATTTTGCTTGTTTAAAGAGTTGTTACCAGATAATTAATTAGTTCAATTAATCTTAAAACATCGGAATATTAGTTTAGAAAACTCCATTTAAAGATTAAAAGAAATTTCAGTTCTAAATTTAGTTCGATGGATGTTAAACATTTAGCAGATATATAACAGATATGACAGTTATATGAACAAAAGTAAGTAACACAAGATTTTTTAAGTAGTTTGGAGTACAAACAACTCATAGTCCACTCTTCTACTTCAACAAGGAGAATATCCATTAAGGATATGTCACAAAGACCATATCACTAAGATCTATTGCAACTGAACTACTAAGGTTTATTCGAGTCAATGAGTTTCGGCAATTCAATCACATAGACCAGGTCACTTATACCTCTGAATCACTTAGATTCCTTCTGTTAGTTCTCAGAGGCACAATAGCTATCTAGAAGGGGGGCTGAATAGATATTTTAAAACTTTTTTCTTTTTAAAATACTTATCAGATTTGCTAATAAATTAAACACAGCGGAATATATGATTTGTTTGTTCCCCTTAAGATAAACCAAGTTTATAGGTGATAAGCAGTTATAGCAGTTTATTACATATATAGCAGTTATAGAAAATATATCAGACACAGTGATTTTAAGTAGTTCAGAGCACTCAAGGCTCCTAGTCTACTCTTCTACTCCACGAGTAGGAAATTCACTAAAGATATCATCTTTAAATCAGTTAGATTCCTTCAAGACCAGCAGTCTTGTAACTTCTTAGTTCACTTAGAACTCTTCAAGTCTAGCAGACTTGAAATACACTTGATTAAAAGTTGAGTTCTTGGGTTATGTACTCAGTTGCAGTTAAGCATACGTTCAAAAGAACTGAGTAGCTGAGCAAGCTTTATATCTGGATCACAGAGTTTGGACGTTGAGTGTTCTTGAGCTTTATCGTTCTTGCTTGCTTAGTTTGAATCTTCGATCAGTATTGCTTATGAAGGAGCCTTTGAAATCTTTCTGTTGAAGGCATCCGTTGTAGCAATTAATGCTCCAGACTTTTCTGAGCACTGATGTTGACATCCTGGGATAATGGAGTTCTGCTGTCTGGCCCACCTGATACATCAGACTGCTTTCTCACCTAACACCTGAAAAGGTGTTTTCATCAGACAAAAAGCACTCTCTTTATCTTCTTTTATACGCTTCTTCGATTTGAACTAAGGATGAATATTAGCATCATTGGGACTCCCAAAATGTTAACATTCATAAGCCTTTCTTCATTTGTTGTACTTCCTTCTTCATCACATGGGCAAAATTTGATGCTTCTGAAGCTAACTGAAGAAACACCACGATCGTTATCTTTGTACCATGATCGTTGTGTGTTGTTGTGCTCATGTATTAATTCAGTCTTGATCGTAGAGAACACTACGATTTCCCTTAAGCTTTGATAGACTACGATCTCTACTTGCATGTCTAGCAGACTCCATGTTTCCGGGAGCTGACTGCGAATCTTGACTTGGCTCGGCAGGCGCTCGGATTGTCTCCACGATTCTGAGTGTGGCTTCCAATACAGACTACGATCTGAGCAACTTCCTTAATACTCCACGATTCTACTCTATAGACTATGATTCTGTTGAGGCCTATCTATTACATTTCAAGAGATCAACCTAACAAATTTGATCTTTCATCTATACATTCATTTACAGAATGATAAACATTTAGCACATATCAACCTAACAATTTTGATCTACCATCTAAGTCCTTGTACATATGTTCTTTCAAGGACTTTACACATAAGCATATATATTTACTTTCAACATCAAATTTTATCATGCAATTCCCAACAATCTCCCCCTATTTGATGTTGACATAACCAAGGAGATTTGCATCATATCATCAATTTCTAAATGCAGGATGCAAGAAAGTAAATATGACTTAGTGTTTCAGTAAGCAGCTGAAATCTTTAGAGAATAAGCATGCATTTATTGATGTTGTGAAACAGATATTACAATTTAGTACAGTTACATCAATAGGAAACAAATTTAAACTTATCTCTATTTTCTTTGCCTCTTATTCCTCGGATTGGCATGCTCTTCAGCTCTTCTTCTTCTGCTGGCTTCATCTCGCCATGCAATATCTTTTAGCTCACTTTGACTTAGCCTTTCTCCATGATCATGTCTGTTCAAAAAGGCAGGATCTCCAATGGGCATTGTAAAGCCAGTATTGGATAATCCTTATGAGCTAAAAGATGGGCCTTGACTCCTTATGGTTGTGCCATGATGATTGGTTGGCGCTGCTCTTGTTCAATTCGCTAAGTCTAATAGCGAGGCTAATTTCTCGTATAGCTCCTTGATGAAGTTTGCTTCCCTTTACCTTTGCCTTTGCTTTTCTCCCCTTCCTATTTATTCTCCCACTTTATGTCAGCATCCAGGGTTCGAATGTCTTTTGACAGAAGATTAACTCTTTGCACCAGCTCATGCATTTGAGAACGATTTTGGGCAATGTCCCTGCGATTTTCTTCAACCATGCTTTCACTATTTCTCCTCTGTTGCTGCAGCATGGCCATGGCATCTGCAGTCTGTCTTTTTTGAGTTATAGAATACTCTTGGAATTCGTGTAGGGTTAGAGGCAGCTGGTGGATCTGATCAGCCATAAGAGCATTTTGAGATTCTTGAGTTTTATGAAGAAGTTACACTGCTTCCTTATGCTTGTTGGAAGCTTGAAAGTGAATAACATCCCTTTGGTTGAGACTATCACTCATCTCCCGTATAATCTCCTTTAATTTCTTTGAGAGCTCAGTCGTCAAGTTTCCCGGCAAGGTATTGACAGATTCGATTATGTGGTTGAATCGTTGATGAAGTGCCAGTGAGTGAGCTTTAAGGTTCTCCTCTGTCTCTAGGGCCATATGGCTTGTTAAATCAACAAGTTCCTCTTTGGTGGGGAGTAGAGAAAGATGATCATTAAAATCAGGAGGGGAGGCCGTAGTGTGCTCCTTTGGCCTTGACATGCTTGTAAGAGCAAGTGTCATATCGAAATATTCATTGTTGGAGGATGAGGGAATATCTGACTGTGTGAGAGGTGTTTGGGTTTGGTGTATGGGAGAGGAGTTTGGCTCAAGGTCTGATATATATGGCTCAACGGTTTGATTTGGTGACTCGATGGGCTTGGGGTTAGATTGTTGTTCGACGAGCATGAATCTTTGTTCGACAATCAGATTCTGTGGCTCAATGGTCGTGGTGTCATGTAATTGTTCGACGATTATAAATTGTTGCTCGCCGACCATGGAGTTACTAACAGTTGGCTCGACGATAATGGAAAGTTGGTTGTTTGGTTCATCAGTTACAGGGTTTTGGTACTCTGTAACTGGAAACTGATTTAGTGGGTGAAGAACCACTTCCAACCATCTTGGCAGTTCATAAAACTGGTGGAAGTTTGATAGAGGGCAGTGGTTAACAATGAAAGAGATGGGAATAGAGTGTACCTCATGCTCAGTTTCTGAAGAAGAATGATTGGTGATTAGGTTCTGAGCAAAGTTGAGGTTGCTTGGGAATCCATGGGATAGCATAGAAATTGCTGGATAAGCTTTATATACCCAGAACATGTGATCCCAAAAGTTGAGAATCAGGGCTTTGTGATAGGACATCATGGGCAAGTAGGAGAACAACTGATTGTAGATGGCTCTCTTTTCTCCATTCTAGAACACTCTAATATTCTCAACTTCTTCATCCTCTTCTTCATCACCTTCATTTGAAATCTCCACTACATCCATCATCTCAGTATCTCCCCTTTGTTCTTCAGCATTCTCCATTTCTACAGCTTTAACACCATCCATCTCTACAGCTTCAGAGACTACGATTTCTTGAGGGTTTGAGAGGGCTTTATAAGCATCTTCTGGTAGCTCCCCCTCAGCTGTAGCATTCTCTGGCTCAGTTGCTTCGAGAGACTCTCCCTCAGCTAGAGCACTTCCTTGTTCAGGTGCTTCAAGAAACTCCCCCTCAACATGAGCTATACTCCCCTTAATGGCTTCGGGCAACTCCTTCTCAGCATGAACCATAGCCTGATCAGATGCAGTGGGGGTTACTGCACTGTTAAGGTTGGCTATCACATCAACAATGATCTTGGTCTCATCCAAGGACTCATTGTGAGTAGCAGATGCTTGATGTAACGCCCCCAAATTCGGGTCCCTTGAACCTCGGACCTGGTGCGTCACGATACTACTATCGTCAAATTATTTATATCTTTTATTCATAACTTAATGAATATAACTTCGCTTTATTACCAGTTAAAATATAAATTCCTTCCATTTCCAGAATCTAAATGTCGATCCCAAAACATTAATAAATTTCCAATCTTGGTCATTTACCATTCCTAACTTTGAATCAATTTATTCCATGATTCAAATCGTCGAAATTACATAATAAAACTTTACATCTTTGATCCGGTATTCTTTATATATCGAATATTACGAATTTACTACTCTACATGAGTTGAACATCATAAACAACTATCATGTACATCATTTAAAACCTAAACATGGTTCAAGATCATAACTTTAGATAAATAAATCAATCTTCTTGCAATACTATTGAACTCTATCAATCCTTTAACCGTGAGTCCTTAACCTGCAAAAATGGTTATTTACAAGAGTGAGCTCGACAACTCAGCAATTCTAACAGTTTTCATACATCACATAGCATATAATATCATGCTCAGTTCATGCAATCATAATTATTTAAATTTACTACGCATGTTGCTTCTCACATAACAAGTATAAAGATTAACTTCTTACACATATAATCAAAGATCAACTTTTAAATTTCATATATATATCTCATACGCATTTCATATATAGATCAACATCCTCATAGCATAATATAATTCAACCAACAGTTATCAAATTCATATAGAAAATAGGAACTGAAAGACTTGCATGGCTCGTAGTTTATCAACTATAACTTAACTGCTTATAGCTATCTGCACTTCGTGTATTTCTACACAGTTATACAATTATGGATTCATACCCATCAGTCATACATATTCATACGCTCTTAATATAAGAATAAATTGTATATCGTCTTCTTGGTTTTCAAACATTCATTTCATTCCTTTAATATATCATTAGTATAGCTATGTTACTAGCTCAATCCATTTTCATGTTTATCCAAACACTTTTGTTTCATATCTTGAGGTCCGTAAGGATTATATAAAGACATGACTAAGGTCCAAACATTTAACAAACTGTTCTTGACCATTCTGCAGCACGGCGCAAACGCGCTGACAATAAGTTGGGGAGTGGCGTGGCCGCGCTACTCCCTAGCAGAACCAGAACTAAGATCTCATATATTTAGTTTAGTTCTAGCATACTATAACTTCTGATACATACTATAAACATACGTCAAGTAGGTTTTAATATTTATTCTAGTTCACATTCAAACTATTTAATTTTACTTTTGAATCACATAGCTCCATATTGAATTATTTCAATCAACAAGGCTTAACAACTTCATTTAACAAAGGGTCAATGATATAAGTCTTTAAGCCATATATTGCTACCAATAAACCTTTAATACGCATGCTCACATGTATCTATCTCATTTACATAGACATAGCATAGTACATTACTCGAAAACTTATTTTAAACCATGTTTGAATAGTTTCGCATTATGCTTAACCATATGAATCAACACATCAGTCACTCTTTGAGGCATAAAAGATTACTATACTTGCACATAAGGTCATAGTAGTTCTCAAAAGGCTTACCTCCAAAGTTTCAAAGTTTTCTTTGGAAAATCATTAAAACCAAACTAGCACCACTCATTACATGCAAGGTAACCTTAGACCACATGTTAGATTCATTTACATGCATATTAGGTTATCTACACATGTTCACAAGGTCGGTAAGTTTATTTTCAACAAAGTTTGTCTCTCCAAACATATAAGTTTTCTTCAAAAACTCAAACTAGAACAAGTCAAAGTGAGTGAATTCAAATAAAGCAACCTCTGTCTGCATGTCAGTGTCATTTATAACCATAACCAAGTCATCCCAGTAGGCTCATCCTATTAGAAAGTATCAAAAATGGGATTTCCATTCTAGCAGACAGCGCGGTCGCGCTAGGTTTGTACTGAAGAATGGCGCGGCCGCGCCACTCCGGTACAAGCCTATACAACCTCTACTTCTGCAGAATTTTCAGAATTCAATATGAATTCCTTCCTTTAAGCTTGCTTAAGCCAAACATATAGACTCCATACATACATACGAATTTAGCTAACATGTTGATATCAATTCTTAAATCAATTAAAAAGTAATTCTTGTAATTTCTTAAGAATTCTTCAACTTAAACTTAAGAACATAATTAGTGATGTTACCTTCTTGGGACCAAATTGCTAACTTCTTGCTCCCTAACTTCTGATTTCTACTCAACTCAGCAACTCACACTCTAATTTGAACTTAACAAAGAATTTAGCAACTAGAGATACGAAGAGATTGGTGGCCATTTATAGAGGAGTTATTGGCCAAATTTGGGTCTTGCACATTGAATCAAACCAATGGGAGAAGGAAGAAGATGTTGGACAAGAAGGAGTTGGTGGAAAGTGATCACCAACTCCACCATCAACCATCTCTCTAGCCATCATCACCAATCTCATTTTCAGCAAAGTAGGAAGCTAGATCAATGGCCTCTATACGGCTGGAACACAAATGGGACAAGTGATATGGGACAAGAGCTTATTATTCCCTGCCTTAGTAAAATGGATCTTAGTATTTTCAATATGGGTTCCTATATGGCTCAAAAGGTCAATTTAATGTCTTTATGTTAAGTTATGGGCATATACACATATATATTTACACCCCAACATATATGTAAGTATAGTTATACCTTACTATATGCAATCATATATAATCATATAATCCATGTACACTGTGTTATTCAAATAATATTTTAATTGGGCTAAATATAATTTCTAACATAATTCAATTGGGCTAATTATTATTATTTACCCATCTCAATATCTATGCTACACAAGGCTTATTAATGTAAGCTTAGTAATTTATAGATCTCAAGCCTATTATAATATAGTTTTACAAAATAATAATATTCTTAATATCACATCTTATGATATGTTCATAATGTAATACCATTACATTACTTATTTTATATGCTCTCATAACATATATACTAGCACATAGCAATTAATTCATATAATAACACTAATTAATCCATTTAATCATTCCTTCATTAATTTATTTAATGAATTGCTTATTCCACCACTTTGCCACACTAGGCATATCTCATACTCTTATTCATTTCCACCATATTACTTACTCATCACATATTTAATTTACATTGAACTATTATATTTCAATGTTCACATAAATACATATGTCGTGAACGAAAATATTGAAATATCTTTATTATTATTTATAAAAATCTACGGGTAATATAGTAACTTAAGTTACTTAGTGAAATAAAAATAACTTAGCTTTCTATATAAATTTAACCTTCTAGGAAATACATTAGATATAACTACTACTATATAAACTATGTATTCCACCATGAAAACATACATAAATTATTTTTATTACGTTATCTCCAAATAGAGGCTTTAATAACATGATTTACTCATCTCTCAAGATATTATCTTTAATATAATATCTATGTCTTATTAAAATAATTCCGTGTAAGGCACATGTATACATATCACGTATAGATAATAAATTTATTCTCTCTCATTATAAATTGTTTATATCAATTTATTTACATATAGAAAATATGTTTTAATATATTTACCATATTACTTAATCATACATATTACCTCATACAAATTCATACATATAAGGAAAAATCATTATTTAAATTAATATTCTCCCTTTATTAAAATAAATCAATGCTAGAATTTATTTTAATATCCTTTATTTAAATTATTTAATATTTATTTCTCTTTCCTTTCTATAAATTGTCCCAAAATAATTTCTTCAATCTTCACATTTAGCCATATATCAATTTAATTTATAAATCTCTAACCAATATTTATTTAAAGATATATTGGTTTTCTTCTCTCCTCAACAACGTATATATTTATTAACGTCATTCCGAACATTAGACTCTTTCATATATTACCATGCTAAGTAATATATAAAAACAATACTAAATTTAATTACATACTCATTTCATTTTCCTTATCCAAAACACATATATTAATTCACCATTTACTTAAGTGAACTAACCCCTTTACTATATCACCACTGTCAATTTAGGTTTTAATATTTAAATTATATTATTCCATAATATAACTTTCAACTTAATTTAAATTAACCAATATTTATTCTTGTTAGTTAATTCCCATAACTAATTCATGCTTTGCTATCTGAATCCATTCATGGACAGTTTGAGCACCAATTATGACCTATATTTTAACATATTAGTCACTAGTATATATACCCAAGAAAAATGGTGATTATTCATTAAAGATATATAATGTCACTAACTTACTATGCTAAAATAATTTTATAAATTATTTAATATCGATAGATAAATTTTTATCCATCTCCTTTTACTTTAACTAATTTACCTCTACAATATATAACAAATATATCATAATAATATATTTATTAAACACAAAAAAATCACATACTGCATTGTTCATATTACCTTATACAACACAATACCACATACTTCATAACACATATATATTCTTATTTGAACCCATCACATATCTTAAGAATTTTATTTACAAATTTCTTATTTTAATAATTTCTAAAAATTCGAGTTCTCACATCCTCTCCCCCTTATAAGGATTACGTCCTCGGAATCACCGAAACCTTCTCTACTCGGTACTATTCTGAATATTACATATTCTTTAGATAACTTCATCCCTTCTCTATTTGAAAGTTTTATTATTATAAATTGCCCAATTGCATCCTACCACTTTCTTCTTTCTAAGGAACATTCTACTTACTACATTCACCCTTCAGAAAGAATAAGAATCTTCCATAATTGTTCAATAATCGGGATGTAGTATGAATAACTCAGATTCCAAATTATACTAAGGGGTCACAAGACCGTGAACTCTTCTCTAGGTTTACTAGTGCTTCAACGAAATCCTTCACACTGTAAACCAGAGTGTTTATCAATCACAAAGAATGAAAACACCCTCCATGCGTACACTAGGTGATCATCCTATTGTACCACTACGTTGTACTGTAAATGTAGTGTATTGTAACGACTATATGCATTACGCTCGGAACCATTGTCTCCGAAAATATATCCCCTTTATAGGGTTGTTCATCTCAACCTTTCAACATCTGAATCCGCACTAGAGCAATTTGGTTTGGCATAAGTGCTCAAGAATGCTCGAGTTCCATAAATATTCTTTAACAGTCGTCTAGCTGAATCAAATAACTTAGACTTTTATCAACAATTCGAACATCAATCAAAACTAATCAACTTAATTGAACTTTTTCATAGTTTAAACGAAAACCAAAAATCCCTTTTATGACGTCATGATACCATACCAACTCAGTAGTACATTGAAGATTCCGTCATTTTATGACTTTGCCATACTACATCATACCATAATGGACTAGCGATCTTACGATCACTCCTGACACTAGGTTTGATTGTATTGATGACTCCATCGTTTACCATTCTCTACACCATGTTAAATGATGCATATGGTCAAAAATATATTTTGAAAAATTTTCAAATCATTTTTTTTGTCTAAGCCGAAACAAATAGCATAGACTTACGAATAACGGTATTATTTTTTTTAATTTTTTTTAAAACTCATTGGTTCAGTCATGTGACCCAATGCTTCTCAAGAAAACAGAAGTGCGAACATTAGCACGAAGTCAATAAATTTTGAAAATCTAGCATAGCTAGAAGATTTAGAAAAATTCATATTTCTCCATCAACTTCAATCTTTTACTCCATTGCTTCGTCAATCTATCAATCTTCAATACCATCAATGCTCACTATACCAAAACTCTTAATTCTTGATATATAATATATCTATTCTCAGTATAGTTCATCAAACTTACCACACCTTGGAAGTTCAGGAACTTACCACAATAATAAGATTTTAGGAACTTGTCCTAGAAATACGTAGTCCAAGAACCAATCAGGGACTGTCTATACGCTTAGTAGCTCAAAAATACATATGATTATGAGTCACAAACTTATCATAGGCATGAGTTTTAGAAACTCGCACCTTAATATTTTCTAATTTAATCTTAGTAATCTCTATCTATCAAAAATAAATTTGAGAAAAGAATCACCTTTTCGCCACATATATATTGATAGCGCGACCCTAGTATTTCAACGATTATCAATGTGATACACTCAGAACAAGCACAAAACCTCTGCCCATACAAAAGTTTGTACAATTAAGCCATCACATGAGTCTTCAATGGAAATTCAACACCTAACTCTATCTAACTCTTAACTTGCCCTTTGCTTGTTACGAATTTTCTATATTTCATCCTATACAACTCCTCATGAGTTCATCTCGTACCATTTCATAGTACTTTCTTTTTATAGCATCAAGCTATAACTACTTAGTCGTTACAGACCATCTATCATTTCATAGCTCAATCTGATCATGTCGTGATCATTGGTATACCTAATGGTTCTTTCCTATTGTCAACTAAACTCCATTTGAGTTCATTCTTATTATCTTTGTCATCTTCATCTTATAGACATTGTCTTAACATTTTTATTACCGGAGTCAGATAACTCCTGATTCTCATTCTCTAGATACTTCAAGATTCTTCTTTAAATCTTTGCCTATATATATTTTAATCTTTTCTTTCCCTCTCTAAGGTTATAGCCTAATGTACTCTTACCTAAGGTTTATAACCTACAGCTCTGATACCAACCTGTAACGCCTATAAATTCGGGTCCCTTGAACCTCGGACCTGGTGCGTCACGATACTACTATCGTTAAATTATTTATATCTTTTATTCATAACTTAATGAATATAACTTCGCTTTATTACCAATTAGAATATATCTTTTCTTATTGTTATACCTTTCTTGTTCTTTATTGGTTGAGTATTGAAGCTCAATGTCTTTCTTTCTTCTTAGTTGATGACTTTTCTTCACAAACATAAGCTAACTTCTTCTTCTCTCTCTATGTGTGTGGGTGGAATTTTCAAACAATAAAAATAGAAGAGCAAGCTCTTCTATTTATAGAGGTTGGCAAGGTGAGGGTACGTTGGTCATTAGGACCAAACCTCCTCATCCCACCTTCTCTCCACATCTCCACCATGTCCCCCCCATATGCTAGCATGTGCTAGCACATAGGCACCTTGGGCCCCCACATGGTCCTCATGTTAAACAGCTTCTTGAGATGGGGAATGTGATCGTCCTTCTTTCGGGATTTAACGATGATGTCATCCATATAGACCACTATCTCTTTAAGCATCATGTCATGAAATAGGTCCATCATGGATTGCTGATATGTGTCCCCGACATTGATTAGGCCGAAGGACAATCGTCTATAACAGAAGGTTTCCCAGGAAGTGATAAAAGTTATTTTCTCCCTGTCTTCTTCAGCGACCATGATTTGAATGGTAACCAGCAAAACAATCCACGAAGGAATACATGCCATACTGCGTCGTGTTGTCTTTCAAGATGTGGATGAAAGGTACCGGTAAATTATCCTCGAGGCAGGCTTTGTTCAAATCCTTGTAATCTACACATACTCGTACTTTCCCTCCTGGCTTAGGCACGTGAACTATGTTTGACAGCCACTCCGGGTATGTTGATACCATGATGATGTCGGCTTTGAATTGTTTAACGATCTCTTCTTTGAATTTTAGTGTAGCGCCCCCAAATCCGTGTCCCCAGAACCTCAGACATGGTGCGTCCTGATATATCATCTTCATACATATTCTATAAACTAATGCGGAATATATAAACAAATATTGTTTATTTCACATGATTTTATAACATATCCCATGGTCTGTTAACCTTAACTGAATACATACCTTAAGTAATTAAAAAGATTCACATATATGATTTACATCGAATAACTAATAGTCATAGATGCATAATAATCTACTCTTGTAGTTTGCCTTTGCCTCTGTCCTTCGTCGAGCCTTCGTTTTAATCTGAAATTTATTATCATGATATAGCAAGGGTAAGCAACGACTTTGCTTAGCAAGTTTAAATACAACAAGGATATATCATGATTGAAAGGAAGAATAAGCTTTTGAATTTTCAACAATATAATAATTATGAAAGAGTATAAATCAGAGTTTCAATGAATGACTGAACCAATAATGTTTAATGTCAACAAGGACCATGAACAACTTTAACTGAACCTTAGCGTAATGAAGGTAATCAGCCTTTCATACCTAATGAACATATGCAACATGCACGAAGTGTGAATCAATAATCAGTATAGATTTGAATAATCAACAATAACTATTCACTACCATGCTTTGAAAATATAATTCAAGTTTGAGTTAAGGGAAACTTGCCTGTATCGTCGATTACTGCTACGCAATCTAATTAAATCGCTTTATTGTGAAGACCTATCATTTCTAAGATTGATCTTTCAATTAGTATAACATACTTATCTCATAATACTATTACTTTAAAAGTAAACAATCTAACACTTAACCACATAGTCAAATATTAGATAACCTTAACACCATACTTATTTACAAGTCTAAACCTAGCACACATCGAGTCTTTAATAGTATTCAATGTAGTATACTGAGTGGTTTCCCACAAACAATCAACAAATTAGTTTTCGTCTCGTCTATACTGTTTTCACAGTGAGTTAGATCGGTTACTAATTCATATATATCTTCCCCATATCAGGGAATCTTTTAGCCCAGCTACTATACATCAACCATTAAAGGGTACGATTGCACTACCTTAGACTTAACACTTACTCGTTCATTTATAAGTTCTTATTATAACTCAGTAAACTATTTATGAATTTAGAAGACTTAATATATCATTTCAGTAAATTGAAATAAAACTGTCTTCCCTTCTTAACCTTTTCAGTTTTCATTTTAGCAAGCTGAAACAAAACTGACTTCTCTTCCTGATATTTTAGTTTCCATTTCAGCACCCTGAATTGTTCATTTCAAGAAGCTGAAATACCCTCTTTACGAAAATACCAAATCAGCTTATTATTTTTCAATCCTTTGGCCTAACATATATACATATATTCTATACACAAAAAGAATATTTCTGGAATTTTTCAACTCCCTTAAGTATTTTTTAAAAATAAATTTCTAGTTCAAACCTTAAGAAATTTGCTACATCGTGCTTAACTCCAGAAATTCCCAACTCTTGGCGGGATCTTACACATATTAACGTGAGCTTCCAGTTTAAATTTTGTGGCCATCAGAGTTATATAACTTCGATTATAGCGATTTTTGTCGAAAAAACCCAAATATTGTAATGGTCATAACTTGGTCAATTTAAGTTGGAATTAGCTCATTTCTGGACACAAGATAATTTATCTCATATATTTTCATGTCCCAAAATATTGGAATTTATTTCATAAATAAAATGGACGAAACTGCACTTGACAGTTTTGAACAGCATGCTTTTCTTTCTTTTTTAGATTTGACATCATTTGCTAAAATCAGTTCACACAAAAATCTATCACTTATTTTTCAGTGATTCCACTTGGAAACGTTATAAGACTTACAGACCTAACTCTAGAAATTGGCCACACTCAAAAATTAGAAATACAATAGGAGATATGGTCGTTTGAATTTCATATTGCGTTTTTACAAAAATCTGATTTTCATTACTTAGTGATTTTTAAGAAAACTTTTATATTCTCGTATAATAACCAACATAATCCATCATCAATCACCATAATACCTATTAGTACCTCATATACTCATGGATATAACATGATCCATGATCTATTTCACTAAAAATCACCAAACACAAGATTAAACACAACAAGACTAAGAAAAATTAAGTTTTCTAACTTTTGAAAAAGTTATTTCTTATTTCACACTTTAGATCTAACTTTTAATCATCAAAAGGTTTAGATCTAAACATAAAACACTATTAAACACATAAATCTAAGGTTTTTGATCTAAAGATCATAACTTTACGAAAAATCAAACTCAAATCAAATCAATAAGAAATTAGACTACATAAGTGGGAATCCTTTATACCTTAGCTTGATTTCTTCCTTCTTCTTCCTACTATTGCTTAGGAAACAATGAAACATCAAAACCCTCCTTCTCTCCTCTCCCTCACTTGGCCGAACTCTTCTCTCCTCTCTCTTCGTTGCCTTCTTTTGGCTAGCTTAGAAAGAATGAGAGGAAAGGGAAAAGATAGAATATTATTTGGTTTTGGTGGGTTAATAGATATATGTGGTATATTTAATTTAATCTCCCACACTCTTACTCTTTCTTAGTCATCATACTAGCTTGCTAGCCAGTCTAATACTTTCTTGTTATCTTGGGTTAACTTGAAGACTTGGCAAAAGATGTTGGATCCATTACAAAAGTGACACCTAGCAAAGTTGTTTACCAACTAAAGCTACTATCATCATTACATGCCTCCCCCTTATTCCTCCCTCATAATTTTTGGCCCTAAGGCCTTCTTGGGCTCAATTTTTGTTGTCCATTTAATGCTCCTTTAGCTTACTAAGTATCCCATAAGTCCTCACTCAATTGGGCCACCAATTGGGCTACTCAATTAATCTTTGGGCTTGCAAATTTGAATTCTTTGGGCCATGCAATCCACATGTTTCCATACTTTTAATTTTATACTTATTCAATGACTTAAATACTCTTCCTCAAGTGGGCTAAGCTTGGGCCAAGCTTGGGCTCACACTTAATATCTTTTGGGCTTGCATTTTCTTAGTTTACTTACTAATAAAAAGGGACTTGGGCTTCCACCCATAAATAAATTGTGCCCTTTTAATACTCACCCTATACATGTTATATTGGGCTAGTTTAATAATTTAATTGCTATTAAATTATATTATCTACAAGTCCCATGCTTAAATAAACAATTGGGCTTATTCAAATTACTTACCCTCTTTAGTCCATTAAATATATTATCACTAGAAGTAATGCTCAATATTTTTGATATTTACATATTCTTAATTATTTTTATATACAAAATAAATGTATACACATTATATAATGTATATTTATTTAATCATACACATAATTCACATAAGTCATAACATACTCCACTAAGTGTATTAACTTAATAGCCCTAATTGACTTAATAAGTTATAACCACTCACATAATCATACAAAATAATCTAATAGGTTGAGACATATTTCATAAATCTATTAGATTAGGTCACTAGTATATAGTTAAAATACTAGGACAATTAAATAAAGATAACACTTGAGGTTATTTAATTCAAATACCTAATTTATATATTAGGTCTCCAAACTTTATAGGTATCGTAGTACCTTATCCTTAATATTCCTTCAAGTACATATAGATTCATATCTAGGGTTTAGAAATTTTGTAACCCATATATTCTCTATTCTCATTCGCATAGTAAACTATATAGGTTCTTCTTTAAAAATTTTAAATTATTCCTCAAATTCTCATCTAGGTTTTATCCTTTAACCTTTATTTTAATCCTTAGAGATTTTATAAATTTTTGGGTTGTCACATTCACCCCTTCTTCTAAGAATTTCGTCCTCAAAATTACATCCTACTAATCTCTACTCCTTTTATTCATCAAAACTAAGTTTTCAACTTAACCTTTATCTAATTTTATTCTCATTTAATGAGTACATACGGCTTCCTTCTATGAGGAACTATTCTATCATCACATTCTACCCAGACTTCTCTCTAAGGAGTTAAAAAAACAAAACTTTTTATATAATGTTGAGTGGCCATATAGACCATGAACACATAGTTTCATATTTTTCAATCTTTTTTAGCGACTATTTACGCTAGTAGATTAGATTATTTTATCCAATCGGCATATCCCCCATTGTTCGGGGTTGTTCTTCTCAAACTTAGCATAAGAGTCTGTACCAAAATAATTTGGTTTGGTATAAGCTCTCAAATAATACTTGAATTTTTATAAACATTTTGTCTAGCTGAATCAAATAGCTTAGACGTATACCAACAATTCAAATTTTAATTGATAATTTGTCTAGCCAAAACAATTAGCGTAGACTCTTCTTTAAAAAGTTTAAAACCATTGAAAAATCATTTTTAGTGTTATCATGCCGCAACAGGTAACGATATGATAATAGCTCGAAGTCCATCTCCACACCCTTGTCACCATGTTTTGAGGATAACAAAAGTTCATTTTATTTCAAAAAGGCACATCAGTGTGAATTTAGCTTGATTTCAAAATTTTCGAAGTCTAACACAGCTAGAAGATTTGGAATACCTATGTTTCCACCATTAACTCCAATTTCTCTAATGATCCATTGCTTAATAATTCAATCTATTCTATCACCATTAAAACTTACTACACTAAAAATCCTCAATTCTTCATCCACAACTTTTCTATACTTAGTATAGTTCATCAAACATACCACACGTTATAAGTTCAGGAACTTACGACAATAATATGAGTTTAGGAACTTATCCTAGTAATACGTAGTTCAAGAACCAATCAGGAACTGTCCATACGCTTAGGGGTTCAAAAACATTCCATACGATTATGAGTCACGAACTTACCATAAGTATGAGTTTTAAGAACTCATACATAATCTTATATTCTCTACCTATCCGTTATACACATGAGAAAAGAATCACCTTCTCAACATGCATTTAGCGAATAGCGCGACACCAACATTTCAATGATTATCAATGTAATAAACTAAGTAGTCGTTAGACCAAGCGCAAAACCCCCGCCTATACAAAGGTTTGTACAACTCTGCTATCACACGAGTCCTCAATTGAAATCCCACATATTCCTATCTCCCTCTTTACTCAATACGAATTTCATTTAATTCGTATCTACAATTCTACAACTCTTTCCTGAGTTTTCATACTACAATTTCACAGTACAACTGTCGCACAGCAATTCTGCTATAAAACTTTCAATCAAATGATTGATAATCTATCCTCCTATGACTTCATCAGATCAAGTTGTGACCTTTTCTTATAATTGTGTTATATTACGATTCTTTCCTGTCTTCTAATCGTTTTATTTTACGATCTTCTTATCTTAAGAATGAAATTCCTGAATTCATCTCTTATAACTTAAACTCTATTTGAGTTTATTTCTATTCCTCATCTCCGCGGTTATAGCCTAAGGTAACCCTACCTAAGGTTTATAACCTACAACTTTGATGCCAAATGTAGCGCCCTCAAATTCGAATCCCAGAACCTCGGACATGGTGCGTCACGATACATCATCTTCATACATATTCTATAAACTGATGTGGAATATATAAACATATATTGTTTATTTCACATGATTCTATAACATATCTCAAGGTCTGTTAACCTTAACTAAATACATACCTTATGTAATTAAAAATATTCACATATATGATTTACATCGGATAACTAATAGTTATAGATGCATAATAATCTACTCTTGTAGTTTGCATTTGCCTCTGTCTTTCGTCAAGCCTTCATTTTAATCTGAAATTTATTATCATGATATAGCAAGGGTGAGCAATGACTTTGCTTAGCAAGTTTAAATACAACAAGGATATTTTATGATTGAAAGGAAGAATAAGCTTTCGAATTTTTAACAATATAATAATTGTGAAAGAGTATAAATCAGAGTTTAAATGGATGACTGAATCAATAATGTTTAAGGTCAACAAGAACCATAAACAACTTTAACTGAACCTTAGGGTAATGAAGGTGATCAGCCTTTCATACCTGATGAACATATGCAACATGCACTAAATGTGAATCAATAATCAGTATAGATGTGAATAATCAACAATAATTATTCACTACCATGCTTTGAAAATATAACTCAAGTTTGAGTTAAGAGAAACTTGCCTGTACCGTCGATTACTGCTACGCAATCTAATTTAATCGCTTTATTGTGAAGACCTATCATTTATAAGATTGATCTTTCAATTAGTATAACATACTTATCTCATAATACTATTACTTTAAAAGTAAACAATCTAATACTTAACCACATAGTCAAATATTATATAACCTTAACACCATACTTATTTACAAGTTTAAACCTAGCACACATCGAGTCTTTAATAGTATTCAATATAGTATACTGAGTGGTTTCCCACAAACAACCAACAAATTAGTTCCCGTCTCGTCTACACTGTTTTCACATTGAGTTAGATCGGTTACTAATTCGTATATACCTTCCCCATATCAAGGAATCGTTTAGCCCAGCTACTATACATCAACCATTAAAGGGTACGATTGCACTACCTTAGACTTAACACTTACTCGTTCATTTATAAGTTCTTATTATAACTCGGTAAACTATTTATGATTTCAGAAGACTTAATATATCATTTCAGTAATCTGAAGCAAAACTATCTTCCCTTCCTAACCTTTTCAGTTTTTATTTTAGCAAACTGAAACAAAACTGACTTCTCTTCTTGACATTTCAGTTTCTATTTCAGCACCCTGAATTGTTCATTTCAGGAAGCTGAAATATCTTTTTTACGAAAATACCAAATCAGCTTATTATTTTTCTATCCTTTGGCCTAACATATATACATATATTCCATACACAGAAAAGAATATTTCTGGAATTTTTCAACTCCCTTAAGTATTTTTCATAAATCAATTTCTAGTTCAAACCTTAAGAAATTTTCTACATCGTGCTTAACTCCAGAAATTTCCAACTCTTGACGGGATCTTACACATATTAACGTGAGCTTCCAGTTTAAATTTCGTGGCAATCGGAGTTATAGAACTCCAGTTATAGCTGTTTTTATCGAAAAAACCTAAATATTGTAATATTCATAACTTGGTTAATTTAAGTCGGAATGAGCTCACTTTTGGACACAACCTAATTTATCTCATATATTTTCGTGTCACAAAATATTGGAATTTATTTCAAAAATTAAGTGGATCAAACTGCCCTTCTCAGTTTTGGACAACATGCTTTTCTTCCTTTTTCAGATTTGACATCCTTTGCTAAAATATGTCCACATAAAAATCTATAACTCCTATTTCAGTTATTTCACTTGAAAAAGTTAGAAGACTTATAGACCTAACTCTAAAAATTGATCACACTAAAGAATTTGAAATGCAATAGGAGATATGGTCGTTTGAATTTCATGTTGCGTTTTTACAAAAATCTGATTTTCATTACTTGGTGATTTTTAAGAAAACATTCATATTCTCGTATAATAACTAACATAACCCATCATCAATCACCATAATACCTATTAACACCTCATATAATCATGGATCTAACATGATCCATGATCTATTTCACCAAAAATAACCAAACACAAGATTAAACACAACAAGACTAAGAAAAATTAAGTTTTCTAACTTTTGAAAAACTTATTTCTTATTTCACACTTTAGATCTAACTTTTGATCATCAAAAGGTTTAGATCTAAACATAAAACACTATTAAACACATAAATCTAAGGTTTTTGATCTAAAGATCATAACTTTACAAAAAATCAAACTCAAATAAAATCAATAAGAAATTAGACTACATAAGTGGGAATCCTTTATACCTTAGCTTGATTCCTTCCTTCTTCTTCTTCCTAATATTTCTTAGGAAACTATGAAACATCAAAACCCTCCTTCTCTCCTCTCCCTCACTTAGCTGAACTCTCCTCTCCTCTCTCTTGGTTGCCTTCTTTTGGCTAGCTTAGAAAGAATGAGAGGAAAGAGAAAAGAAAGAATATTATTTGGTTTTGGTGGGTTAATAGATATATGTGGTATATCTAATTTAATCTCCAACACTATTACTCTCTCTTAGTCATCATATTAGCTTGCTTGCACTCTAACACTTTCTTGCTATCTTGGGTTAACTTGAGGACTTGGTAAAGGATGTTGGCTCCATTACAAAAGTGACACCTAACAAAGTTGTTCACCAACTAAAGCTACTATCATCATTACATGCCTCCCCCTTATTCCTCCATCATAATTTTCGGCCCTAAAGCCTTCTTGGGCTCAATTTTTGTTGTCCATTTAATGCTCCTTTAGCTTACTAAGTATCCCATAAGTCCTCACTCAATTGGGCCACCAATTGGGCTACTCAATTAATCTTTGGGGTTGCAAATTTGAATTTTTTGGGATATGTAATCCACATGTTTCCATACTTTTAATTTTATACTTATTCAATGACTTAAATACTCTTCCTCAAGTGGGCTAAGCTTGGGCCAAGCTTGGGCTCACACTTAATATCTTTTGGGCTTGCATTTTCTTAGTTTACTTACTAATTAAAAGGGACTTGGGCTTCCACCCATAAATAAATTGTGCCCTTATAATACTTATCCTATATATGTTATATTGGGTTAGTTTAATAATTTAATTGCTATTAATTCAAATTATCTACAAGTCCAATGCTTAAATAAATAATTGGGCTTATTCAAATTACTTACCCTCCTTAGTCCATTAAATCTATTATCATTAGAACTAATGCTCAATATTTTTGATATTTACATATGCTTAATTTTTTTATATACAAAATAAATGTATACACATTATATAATGTATATTTATTTAATCATACACATAATTCACATAATTCATAACATACTCCACTAAGTGTATTAACTTAATAGCCCTAATTGACTTAATAAGTTATAAACACTCACATAATCATACAAAATAATCTAATAGGTTGAGACATATTTCATAAATCTATTAGATTAGGTCACTAGTATATAGTTAAAATACTAGGACAATTAAATAAAGATAACACTTGAGGTTATTTAATTCAAATACCTAATTTATATATTAGGTCTTCAAACTTTATAGGTATCGTAGTACCTTATCCTTAATATTCCTTCAAGTACATATAGATTCATTTATATTTTCTATTCTCATTCGCCTAGTAAACCATATAGGTTCTTATTTAAAAATTTTAAATTATTCCTCAAATTCTCATCTAGGTTTTATCATTTAACCTTTATTTTAATCCTTCAAGATCATGTAAATTTTTGAGTTGTCACATTCAGACTCCATTCAGGTTTCAATCGCCTGAGCTTTTGTTTGACTGGCTTGAATCCATCTTTGATGGGTATTCAATGGATGACAATGTCAGTAGATAGGCCAGTCATGTCTTCATGTGACCATGCAGACACATCTTGGAAATGTGTTAGAAGTTCGATTATGTTGGCTTTTTGATCTTGGGTGAGGTCTATGCCTATCTGGATTTCTTTGAGGTTTTCTGAAGTTCCTATTTTGATAGTAGTGGTTTGGTCGAGGTTCGGTTTGGGTTTGTCTTCGGCCCATTCTTTGATTTCCTCGGGTACCTCATAGTCATCTTTCTCCTCTGGATCAACTTCCATCAAGTCAAAGTTCAGGTTGGCATCTCATCAGCAGGGACAAACAAATCCAATCTTGGAGTCTCGAAAACAAATTGCTTTCACTTTAATATATGCAACTGGTTAAACATACAAAGCATTTTGTAAAACATGACAAAAGTTATTGCTATAGTTGTGCAACCAAAATAAGCAGTAAATGAAACCATGTTACGGGGCAGATGGATTCCCTGCCCTTTTACCCTTTTTGAACGAGGCAAGGGACACTGCTCTAATTATCTAGGGTCAGATCCTCATAAAAGGGAGGATCAAGGAATTGTGCTCGTCTGCCTCATCTCGGATGATGACTAAGACATCCTTCAAAATAGGGTCAGGGGTTCTTCTTTGAACTGCATCCCTTCTCCTTCTGAATGCGACGAATTTGAATCTGATCCTCATCATCATTGTCTAGGATATCATCATTCATACCCTCATAGTGTATGAAAACCCTCATGTTAGCAAAATGGGTCTCGTCCTTCGCACATGAACTTTTCTTTTCCCTTTTTGCTCTCCCCTTCAGACTTTGGGTCTTTCTTTCACATACCGATATGATTGGAGGAAATAGCATGGCTGATACCACAGCAGGGATATTCCTCATTGGCTTCACAAATCTAGTGAGGTTTGACAACAATATGGTGGAAGCATGAGCCTTAGGATGCTTATATGGGTTCTGGTGGCTTGACCCAGATGGATAACCCAATCCAGCTTTCATCGACTGACTCGGGATTTATACCGTGCTTTTGATTCCCTAGTGATTATTTCCTAACACTTTTCCAGGGCATAAACCCAAAGATACCATCTCCTGGACCACTGTCATTACTTCGGGGGAGACTTTTGGTTTCAGAGCTGGTGCCCCAATTGGTAGGTACTGAGCATTGCTCACCTCTAAGGCTTGAAAACTAGCAGGTTTACTTCCTGCATCCATGCTGATCACCGGCAAGTCTCCCTGTATGCAGACAGGGTATTCCGGTTTGGCATTCATCGTGATTAGGTTCCCATTGATAATGTATTTGAGTTGATGATGGAGGGTGGATGGCACAGCTCCTGCCACGTGGATCCATGGCCTGCCCGATAATAAGTTGTATTCAGTGGTAATGTTGAGCTCCTGGCAAGATACATAGAAAGTGTACGGACCAATCTCCAAAGGAAGCTCAATTTCTCCCATTGCCTTACAGCGAGATCCATCGAAAGCTCGAATGACCACATGACTAGTTCTGATCCGGTTCAGGTTATTCTTCATTCTCTCCAAGGTGTCGTAGGGAAAGATGTTTAGGAAAGACCCTCCATCTATCAGCACACCTCCGATCACATACCCTAATGGCATCACCGCTGTAACGATTGAGATTTTATATAATAATTTTAAATATTTATTTAGTTAAATAAATATTTTATATGAATTATTTATTGAGTGGAATAAATAAATTATGTGATTTTATGGGTGATTTAATTAAGTGTTATATATTAATTAAATGAATATTTAATAATTTATTTAATTGATGTATATTAATTTATAGTATAGTTCTAATTTAATTGAGATAATTAAATTAGATGAATTGTGTGATGAAGTGTTACATGAATTATAATTAGCGAGTAATTATAATTATGTGGCAATATTTTATGTGATTAATTGATGTTGGATTTTAATTGATTAAATTAGATGAGTAATATTTAATTAATTAAAGTGTAACATTTAAAGTATGTGTTAAAGGGATTTATTAAAATAAAGAAAAGGATTTTAAAAGATTTTACCAAACAAGGCTTTAAGCTCAAAAAGTTAGTTTTTGTAAATAAGGAGTTTTTGCCAAACAAGCCTTATGGCTTTTCAAATTATAATAATTGTAACCTATGTAATAATATGTAATTATGATATATATTAAGCGGTTAATAGTTACATATATATTATAAGTATACGTATATTATATTATATATCTGTTATAATATAGCAATATACGTTGGTTAGTGTTAGAGTTAGTCAGTCAGAGAAAAAGAAAGAGAACAGAGAAAGGTTAGAGAAGAAGAGAAGGAAAGAAGAGAAAACAAGGAAGAACTTAGGAGAAATCATCTTCATATTTTCTTCAATCATCAAAGCAAAGGGTAATCTCAATTCCCTTATTATTTTGTTTATATGTTTTATGATCTTCATGATTTTGAGTTCTCTGTGTTTATAATTCAGCAAGAAAGTTATATAAATATGATGTATATATATATCTTGTATTTATAATGGTTATTATATAAATTGTATGTCATAATCAAGGATTTTCAGAATTCAATTCGTTGTATAAAGCATGTTTTAATGGAAACGATGTGTTCATATAAAGTTCATGTAATTGGTTGAGTTTTAGAATAAAAGTTATGATTTAATTGGTTGTTAGTATGCCTAATTAGAATTTATTATGATGTTATCTTCAATTATAAAAATATTGTATGTGTTGTGAATTGAATTGGCAGAGAATTTTATTTACAGTGAATTATTTTGTGAAAACTATGAGTTTTTGGAAAATATCAAAATTGGAGTTTTTAAATCATGAATTCTTGTTGTTTAAGATGATTTTGTGTCTAGGAGCATGTTTATGTATGTTAGAATCATGTTAGAAGCTTTAAGTTTATATTTTCTATGAATTGATATGAATTGCATGAACTAGAATTAGAATTTGGTGTGGAGAAATATAGTCAAATTGGCTTTTTCTCTGCACAGTTCGCGAACTTGTTTGCGTTTGCTGGAAGGGGCCCGTCCCGGCCGGTCTATCAAAAGGAAAACCCCCGCCCCGGCGGGGGGGTGGCAGGGAAAAAGGAAACTTAATTTATTTTGTATTTTCTAAAGCTAATTTTATGTAATAACTTTTATAGCATGATTAAACCTATATTAAAATGCTAAATGAATATTAATAAAATATAATTTGTGATTATAACTTTGAATAATTATAATTAGAGTAAATGTTTAATTTAAATTATAATTTTGTTAAATTATAATGATTATAGTTGATTAATTTTAATCAAGTGAATGATAATTTTTAAATTATAATTTATGTAATTATAATAAATGCATGATTAATTATAGATTATAATCTTGTGTATTATAATTCAATGTTTGCATGATTAATTATAAATTATAATTTGTGTAATTATAATTTAGTAAATGCATGATGTAGTTAATTAATTATAAATTATAATTTATTTATAATTTAATTAAATAAGATGTGATTATAAGTTGAGTAATTATAATTAGATTAAATGTTTAAATTATAATTTATTTAATTATAATTAATATGAATTACATAATTATTATTTGATTTAATTATGTGAGCATGCCTATGTGATGTAATTAAATTATGTGGTTATTAATTATTAAACTTAATAATTAAATAAAAATAAGTTAACCTAGATGGGTTAACTAATTATGTAAATTAGTTACGTGTTAACTAATTTAGATTATTGTGATTAAATATATTTGTGTAGAAAGTGTTAGAACGTGATTGTTTTAGTAGCTTGCGCTTGAGGCACGTTTTCTAAACTCAAACCTTACTTGAGCTATTTTATTGATCATAATGATGCAAGTTATTTGTATTCTCTATAATTTTATATTGAGTAAATATTATCAAAGTTTATTATTGAATTAATATGACCTTGACTTAATTGTTCAAGCAAGGTCCAACTTATCTTTTAAATGCTTTAAGTTTAATTCTAAAGCATATGTTAATTCGTAATTCTTTTATTATGAATTATTCTAAGTTATTGAAAGTCGATTCAACTATTCCTTAGTTGATGAATGTTGAATTCCAAAGTACCCTTTTAGTTTATCCAAACCAAACTTCCTTTGGTGCGGACTTGTATTCAATTACTGAGTTGAACAACCCTATTTACTAGGGGACGGTACTACGCAAAAGCGTTAAGATGTTTGTGCACAATACATGGTACGAAGGGCTAATCCCCCTAAGTACGAGTTAAGGTCCATAGTCTTAATGACTGTTAAAGGTTTTAAATAGAAGTGTTTATAACCTAGGATATAGTTCAAGGTCTTACGACCCTCAGATGAATTCTATATTTGAATTTTAAATGTGATCAAAGAATTATTATTCAATTCTTTATCGTTGTGAAAGTAAAGTTATTCAAACCTTTTCAAAGATATTCTTGTATGTCTTATTTATTGTTGTATTCTAGTGAGCTGTTGTTTGCTCACTCTTGCATATTAAATAACAATTGCAGCTAAAGTTGATAATGTTGACGCCCCGTCCACGAGTAAAGGCAAGGGGAAGCTAAACAAGTGAAGACTTGTTTAATTATTTTGAAATGATTGTAATAAGACTTTTATATTATGTTTTTATTTTTCGTAGTTAATGTTATGTCAAGGTTAGAGTAAACCCTAGGATTTATTTTGAAAAGTTGTAACCCTTGTTTAAGGGAGATTTTATTATTTTAAATCAAGGTTGTAATTTATTTTGAAATTATTTTGGGTAGATGTATGTTATAGTTAGAAAGTGAACACCAAATCATGTGAAAACGAAGAACCCGGATTTGGGGGTGTCACAACCGCTATGTGCAGTAACTTCCGATGGCCTGTCCCTTCTGCGGGTATATCATCGTCAATGAAAGATATCACATTGCTATTAAATATATGTTCTATCATGTTACATAATTTCTCGGCATCCACTGTCTTTGGCAGATGGGCTTCTTCCAGTACTTTCACCAGAATGTTGCGATGACCCACCGATAATAAGACCAGATCTAGGATGGACATCTGCTTGGGTGCATCTTTTAGGCTTTGCACCACTTTGATTTCATTGTGTCCCATTTTATTGAGGAACTCTTCGATTTTCTCTTCGACCACCTTTTCTTTGGCCTGGATGACTGCTTTGATCACCCGCTGAGGCAGGTACAATGGATTCTCCTTTGGTACAATGGAAATGTTGTTTGAGGTGGAACCTTCATCATTCCCGTAGTTCCATGGGACTTTCTTCAGACTGATCACTGGATACTAGGGTCTGAATAGTAATATCAAAGGTTCGAGCGCCGCCAATTTCACAGGATTTTGTGTTTTGAGGACCCCTTTCCCTGGTATCATTAGGGGTGTGAGGGCTTGCTCCTTATAACAGGAAATAACAGTTACTGTATCATGTCTCCATGCTGTGACGACCCCAAATTCGGGTCTCTCAAACACCTCGGATACGGTCCGCCACGATACATATATCGCGGAACTATACATCTTTTATTCAAAACTTAATGAATAAATTTCACTTATTACAATATAGAAATATAATTTCTATTCATATCGAAGATCTTGTATAATGACCCTAAACCTTTTATAAGTTTTCAAATCTCGGTCATATACCATCCTTGTTTATACATCACAATTGATGTTACAAAAATGCGGAATAACTAAAACTTTTCTATCTCCTTGAATAAAATCTTTCATTTAATTCATAATCTTGAATCAATTACATAACCTTGAACCAATGATAAAGTATGATTCACTATGTTCGAATTACTGTATAAACGTATACATCTCAGTTCGAAACCCCTATGTGTTACATAACACAACCTTACAATTTAAACATGTATAAGACATTGTAATCTACTATCGTATACATCTTCTAGAACCTAAGCATGATTCAAGAACATATATTTAAATAAATTGAAATCTTCGAACTCTATCACGTAGAACGTAACTTTTATCACGAGTCCTTAACCTGCAAAAGTGGTTATTTTGCAAGAGTGAGCTCGACAGCTCAACAATTCTAACAGTTTTCATGCGCACATAGCATATAATATCATACCCCGTTCATACATTCATAATCAATCGATATATACTACGCATGTTACTTCTCACATAATAAGCATATCATCAAAGATCAACTTTCAATCTCATACATATCTCATATACAGTTCATATATAAGTTAACATCATCATGGCATAATATAATTCATCTAACAGTTATTGAATTCATATATCAAATAAGAACTGAAAGACTTGTCTGGTGCGTAGTTTAACAACTACGACTTAACTGCTTAAAGATATCTGCGCTTCGTGTATTCCTACACAATCATACAATTATGGATTCATACATATCAGTTATACGCACCCATACATTCTCAATATAATAACAATTGATTACATTGTTTTCTAACTTGGTTCTTAGAATCTTCGTTTTACTTTCTCATCGTATTCTTAGAATAACTATGTACGTATAGGTATACCTTAACTATATATACTTACTATCATCTTTCATATACATATATCACACACTTAACTAAAGGTGTTTGACATATATTTAAAACTCATAGATACATGATCTATATTACTCTTACATTTCTCAAACCTTATCGAAATTATAATTCCCGGATTTTATATAACCATTACATTTAATCTTTACCTTTCAAAATCCTTGTCACACTTAAACTAGTCATGCAAGGCTACTATGTTCATCATGTATACATGTGAGGAGTCAAAATAATGTTAAGACACATGCTCATAAATACTTTTATCATATACGCATAACTAGCATTATTAATGGCTTTAAACAAGATTAACTCATACCTCGTTCATGCTTACTAACTTTCATAGTGTCTAGTAAGGTGTGTGCACATACATGACATTTAAAAACACTAGCATGTATGCTCAAATATATTAGAACACTAATACACTATTATCATGCAACTTAGTTTTCCAAAACACCTAAGTTTATCTTTTTGAAAACATCTTAACTTTCAACCATGAATGTTAGTGTGTACTCAATACTTTAGACTTAGTTTTCATGTCAATATAGACCATACGATCATGCCCTCAAAATTAGAATACACATATGGTATGTTTATTACAAGTTCACTTTAACAAGTTCTAAGTTCATTTACAAACTATGAAGCTTTTCATCAATAATGTAGGATAGTGTGTGATTAACCCTTTAAACATATATTTCATGTCAATATAAGCCATACTATTGGGTTCACAAAATCAGAAGGCAAATGTGATACACCTATGTCAAAGTTAATATTGAAAACCATAAGTTCATTTCAAAACATACGTTTTTCTTCCCTAACGTATACTAATATGGTTGAAATCATGCATGTTATAAAAAGAAACATATATCATAAGTTAATTCTAGTTTTCATGCATGCCTAATGATATATCACTTGCTAGCACATAACAACACTTAACAGGTTCTACAACAGAAATCAAAGTCCAGAAACTGGTCCTGTCGCAGCTGCGCTGCTGGCCAGTACAAAACTGGCGCAACTGCGCAGGTGGCCGACCAGAGATAGAAGTGTTCTGCTTTGGCAAAAACTTTAGTCCATCTCAGAAATCGTTTAGCAATTAATTTCTTAACATACAATATTGCAACCCGAACATGTTTACTAACTCTTTAAACACTTAATAAACATATTCCAATCACTTAACCAATCAATTCATGATCAATTCAAGAATCAAGAACTTAGAAAATTATAGAAAATGAAGAACATAAATATATTTGATTATACCTCTGCAATTGAAGGATTTGAACTTGCTGTTATCTTAACTCCTTTTTAACTCAAGAATGTTTATCACAGATAAATGGACTAGCTCTCAATTCTAACTTAAAGAAATCTTAGCAAATGCAAGGAAGAAGGAGAGCCTTATTTCTAGACCAAGCTTGACACAGACAATGGTTTTCTCCATCAATTCAAACCAACGGGTTGAGCAAGAATTTGATGGTTAAAAAGAAGTTGGTGAGGAGTTGGTGGAATCCATCATGAATCCCACTCCCCTTATACTCATTAGCTACATTTGTTGAAATTGAGAAGAGAGTAGTGTAGGCTAGGCTTCACGTGAGAAGAAGTTGAGCACTCAGCAACTTGCAAATGTAATACACTATACTAATGTCATATATATATCATGCTTACTAAGGCTACATCATATATGCATATTTTATTTCATATACTTGATTATATAATATACGTACACTTTTCATTTCCTTTCACTTATGTTATAAATGAATTACAAATGAAATTTCTAATTTCAATGTATCAAGTAGGGGTACATATATACCAACATATAATCCATGTACATTATACTTAATACCAACTATAATTTAATTGGGTATTATTATTACTCATTATCACAATGGTTATAATTTCAATTATAATAACTTATTGAAGTACTAATCAATTAACAATTGCTTACTCCTTAAAATATCCATACGGTACGAAATAAGGTTCACCCACACATGTAGTTACATAAACATTATTATGTAACTTACATAATACAATTAACCTTACTATATAGTCTATAATATATAGCCTCATTAATGTGCCGCATTAATGCGTCACCTTGCATTATATGCTATATAGGTAACTACCATATATTAAAGGTTTAATTATTACATTGCTTGTACAAAATAATTAACCAAGTAAATATAATCTCATTATATTTATTATTCCTTTGCACATTAATATATTATTCTCAACAACAATAGTTTCATACGTTTATCGATTAATTACTCAAAATATAAATTAATCAATCACGTTTAAACCTCTACACTATATTCAAGTAATTGAACATTTAATTGCTAATTATCTTATCAATTCTTTTGAGATAAAGCTTAGGGTTAGTCTACTAATTTAAATAAATCATTAGTGTCTCCCTTTAAATTAATCCTAGCAAATATACGCACAGATACTAACTCACATAACATGTATATTTGCACATAGCAATATCAATAAATCCCGTTTAATCATTCCTTCATAACATGATATAATAAGTTTATTATATAATATTATCTCCAATAGAGGCATTAATCATTAAAAATAACTTACTCATTTCTTCAAGATATTATTTAAATATAATATCTTAGTATTGATAATATAGTTAGATGTACAACACATGTACACCTTCTATATAGAAAATAGACTATAAGTTATTTTCCATCAATATATTATATATAGCAAATATGTTTCAATATATCTACCCTCAATCATGTTACCTCAATCAAAGACATACAAGGTATTATTATTATTATTATTTAAAATAACACTTCCCCCTATTTATTAAAATAAATTAATACAAGAAATTATTTTAATAATCTTTATTAGAAATATATATAATAATTATTTCTCTTTCCACTTATCCACATAACTCAATATATATATATATATATATATATATATATAACACATATATACATTCCTTTAATCTACACTTCTCGTCGTGTATTCAATTAATTAATAATTCTCTAACCAATACATATTTAATGATATATTGATTTTCTTTCTTTCTAACAACGTACATATACTCCAAAAAATGGTGATTATTAAAGATATTTAATGTCACCAACTTACTATGATAAAAATTCTATAAATCATTTAATATCGATAGATAAATATTATCCATCTCTCTTACTAATTCATCTCTACCACGTATAACAAATATATAATAATGATATATATATATATATATATATATTAAACACTAAAATCACATATTACATAGCTCATATTATCCTATGTAATTTAATACTACAAATCTCATATCACAGATATATATATTCATATTCGAATCTATCTCATGCTTTAAGAATTTTATTCATTAAATTCTTATTAATAATGATTCTTGGAAATTCGGGTTCTTACACATGCAGTGGGAATAAAGAGAGTTTCTTCATCTGGGAGGTCATAATCCTGATTTCCTCTTATCAGTTCACCACTTTTAATCATATTTTGAATCAGGTTACGAAGTCCCCATCAATCTTTAGTGTCATGATCGGGAGCATTGGAGTGATACTGACAGATCTTGGTAGGCTTGAATTTCCTAGATCGAGGATCTACCAGGGGTAATAAGTCTGCCACCATTCCCTCATTCATTAAAATCTAGAGAATCTCTTTCATGGGTTGATTCAAGTTGGTGAAACTCCTTTGAAAAGCGAATTCTCGACCAGCCTGGAACTTCTCCTCTTTGGCCGCCTTGTCGGCCCAGGGTTCATGTTCATGAAACCAATAATGATTCCTCATGGGACTGATCTCCGGTGTGGGAGGATTTGCCTCAGATTGGTTGGTCTTGTTTATCAGCTGTCTAGTAATCTAATGTTGGTATACAACTAATTCTACCAACTGTCCAATCTGTTCCTTAATAGACTTAATCTATTGTTCTATCAAGAACCACCTTTCTTTATAACTCCCAACTGATAGTAGTGTGCATACAAGCCAATCATGTATGATGACAAAGCATATACTTTGTAAACAATCTTATTTATTTATTAATAAAATATTCATTTAAGACATATAATTATCTATATGGTGCTGTTTTTATAATATGTAAATAACCCATAGTTTTAAGCAATGCTTTTAGAATCATGATGAGATCATGATAATGAGATCTAAATTCTTAGAAAGCTTAAAAACTAAAATAGTTCCCAATTGTGGGATTACTAAAATAGGAATTAGTAAATCCGGATATATTGGTACATATGTTGCTTGCTCATTGGATGAGGATGACTGATCTCATAGTCATTTGTGTGGAGACACTAAAGCAAGTATGTAGGTGCTTATTGGAGAATAAGTTCACTGAACGTGACTCGCTATGGAATACCTAATGGAGTTTTACTCGCCTGTCAATAGGAATTCCTAATGTGATAGTAGTACATATGATCCTTGGACTTGAGATCATCATAGTATCTTGTATGTAACAAATTATACTTTGACTAATTCCTTAAGGCCTTTTAAGGCATATATAGGGTATGCTTGGGTGTAATGAGTTACATATAGAGATATTGAATGATCAATAAAGAATCTACCACCTCTAGTAAAAGAGGAGATATGTCCTATGTGATTCGTTAAATGACAACCCAGGAATCCTTGGCCAAGGTAGAATGAAATTAGAAAGAGGTTTCTAATTTGCATTATTTGGAGTTGTGCATTTTCTAATCGAAATACATATGATTAAATAAATTAAGACTTGACAGTAAATCCATGTCTTATATTTAATTGGGACATTGTATGGTGGAAGGATTGAATTGTACGGTAACTATTAACTCACAGGTTCTTTTATGATTAATGTTGAAATCTATATTATCTGGAAAGTCGGTGATCCCTAGGGAGGCTTATCCCTATTGTAAAATAAATGTTATTTATTTAAATAGATTATTAGTTTAATTTGTTTATTTAAATAAGATTAAAATTATTCTAATTGATTTATTCACAACCGGTTTAATATGGAGAACCTAAAGGGTCACACCATAAAAGGAAGAAGAATTATTTAAGAATGAAATGACATGATAGTAATAATGCATTAAGTATAATTAATTTAATCTATGATGATAGAATAAATTAAATATCTTAATGTTTATTATTTAATATTTTAGAAATATTAAATATAAATTAATAAGAGGAGTCTTATTAATATTATTATTATTATTATTTTAATTCTAAAGGAGTTTAGGAATTAATATAATATCAGTACTATCTCTCAATCCTAATAAAGATTAGGATATAAATTAATTAAATAAAACCCTATTCTAATTGGATTAGGAGGGTTAACCTAATATCTATATAAGAGAGTCTTATATCAGAAATAAGGTACGTGAATTTTTCAAGAGTTGGGAGTACACATATTCTATAGAGATAGAAACAAGGGTTAAGCCAATAACCCATCTTACTGAGTTCTTCATCTTCCTTGGTGGATCACCGTTAGAGGCCAAACATTTGGGTGGCTGACATTGATCAAGGGAAGGAGCCACTACAGAGGAATCAAAGGAATCAAAGGAGTAGAACTTGTACCTGAGGAAGCTTGAATCTTCAAAGGTATAATTCTGTTTTTCTCCTTCTTCATTCACTGATAATTGATGCATAAGAATGATCATGGTAATGGGTTTGTATAAATTTTTGAAAACCTAGTTTTTTACGCTTCCGCCCTATTTATATGATTTGATTGCATGATTGCGTTACGTACAAACCCAACAGTGGTATCAGAGCCAATCTTGTGCTAATTATCAGTCTATGTGATTCCATACATGTATGATATGCGATTGGATCGAGTCCTGGGCAACAAAAATTTTTCAGATTCTGCGAAGCTGCGCCGGTACAAGACAATATTGCTGCGCAGTTACGCCGGGTGCTGTTCCTATTTTTCATGCTGCGCAGCTGCGCCGGTTCCCTTTACATTCTTGGCGCAGCTGTGCCACTGGACAGGAACTGATTTTTTTTTATTTAATTAAATGAATGGTTTATTTAATTAATAAAGGTCTAAAATAAAGATGTTTATTTTATATGAAATGAGATTTCAGAATTGCTAAAATTAAAGAGTTTAATTTGGAATTGTTTTTGAATGAAATAAAGGAGTTTATTTTTTCAAAAACAAAGTTTAGCAAACTTTTGCCCATTAACTGATATTAATACATATATGGAATGAATTTATTTTCATGAGATGAATAAGTTTTATTGATACGTATGATGATATGTATGGTAATAAAAGGGATTGATTATGGACTATGACCAATGTGATTGGATTTTATTTTTGTTGAATGCTTGAATGAATGGGTTTTATAAAATGGGGTCTGCGTACCTCGTCTTCTCTAGTTTTATTCTCGATGTAAATTCTATCTCCTTTCTATGTACTTCCCCTTGACTGCTGATCAAGGTTTCTATTTAATTTTAAATAGTTAATGTAATAGAGATAGTTAGAATTATTTTGAAGAAATTGGAGACCAAGGAGCAAGGAACGCGTGAAGACTCATTTGTATGGAGCCAGGGTTTAAATGTAATAGTTATATTTAAATTTAAATTCTTGCACTCCTAGGTTTGACCTTTTGGTTCACTTGGTGGCTCTAGTGAACCAAACTAGAATAAAAGTCCATAATCAATCCGGGTAGAATATAGTATTCTATATTGCATGCTAAATATTATATATATTATATTTTATACAAACATGCTTCGCATGTTTAATAAAATGACGCGTATTTTATATATATATGTGCATGCGCGCTTAAAAAGATGAGACAAATAATAACAAACCCCTCAAAGAAATATTATTAAGTCTGAAGCGTTCAAATGATATTTGGAATAGCGAACGTCGCCTTCTAGCATGATTAGTTAATAGAGTATTAAATATTTAATATGAGTTTGTTGTGCTATCCACAAGGCGAGTATTGAATATTTAAGATGTTAATTAATCACATTTGATGCTTATCAAGAAAATTGAACGATCTAGTCTTGTTGTGCTATCAACAAGGACGAAAATTTTTCTTTTTTGAATTTATGGAAGTGCTAGGCTGGACTTAACTTAAATCATTTTAGTTCGGATGTGCACACACATGACCATTATGATTTAAGAGGCAAAATAAAAGGAGTTACATGGTGATGTAATTGACAAGAGTTGTCTACCTATTTATTTGTATATCGCTTGTTGTGCTATCCACAAGGTTATATACATTTGAAATGGGATCCTTAATCTCACTAGCAAATCTTTAATTAGATGTTGCCGAACTATATGAGTGAGGGTAATATAGTTTGATGAAAATAGTGGGAGATACCAATTTAAAATAAAAACCTAAATTTATTTTGGTATGCAAAGTTAATAAAATGAATGTTTTCTAAAATGTTGTCTTTTCACGTGCAGAATTTTAAAAATGTCAAAATCACTAATCTCACTACGAAGCATACTTGATGAAAATAAGCTTACCGGCCCGAATTATGAGGACTGGCTAAGAAATCTGAGAATTGTTCTCATTGCTGAAAAGATTTCTTATGTCCTAAATTCCACTATCCCTGAATCTGTTTCAGAAACAGCCTCTGAGGAAGAGATTGCCACTTTCAATAAGTGGCAAGATGATGCATCTGTGGCTCAATGCATCATGCTCGCATCCATGAATAACGAGCTTCAGCGTCAGCACGAAAAAATGGATGCTCCTCCTATGCTGCTTCACCTCAAGGAGTTGTATGGTGAACAGAGTAGGACTGCTAGATATGAGATATCTAAGGAGCTCTTCCGATCTCGAATGACCGAGGGCGCTGCCGTCGAGACTCATGTTCTGAAGGTAATCAATTTGATTGAACGCCTTGGACAGCTTGGGTTCGTCATGGATGGGGAGTTGAGTCAAGACTTGGTCTTGCAGTCACTCCCTGAGACCTTCTCGCAGTTTGTGGTTAATTTTCACATGAATAAGCTAGATGTCAGCTTACCTGAGCTGCTTAACATGTTGAAAACTGCAGAAGGTCACTTCTCATCCAAGAAGAACCATGTCTTGATGGTGGATTCTTCCAATAAAAGGAAGAGGCCCAAGGTGTCTTCTGAAAAGAAGAAATCTAAGAAGGTTAAGGGAAAAGGGAAAGAAAAGGAGCAAAAGAAACCTGAACCAGCTAAAGGAATGTGCTTTCATTGCAATGAGCCGGGACATTGGAAGAGGAACTGCAAGAAGTTTCTAGCAGAGAAGAAGCTTGGACAAGCTTCGACTTCCAATCAAGGTTTGTTTATGATTGAAATTAATTTTTCTGAAAGTCATAATTCTACTTGGGTATTGGATACAGGCTGTGGTTCTCACATATGTAATACTGTGCAGGGACTGGTCAGAAGTAGAAAGCTGAACAAAGATGAGGTGATCCTACGAGTGGGAAATGGAGCAAAAGTTGCTGCATTAGCTGTAGGAACTTATTGTTTAGCAATGCCTTCGGGCAAATCCATTTATCTTAATAATTGTTATTATGTTCCGAATATTATTAAAAACATTATTTCAATTTCTGTATTGGATATGGGAGGTTTTGACGTTATTATAAAGAACAATGGTTGTTCTATTTATAAAAATGATGTTTTATATGGTATTGGAAATTTGCGAAATGGACTTTATACACTTGACTTACAAGAAAATATATTTCAAATTGAACAAATTAAGAAAAGGAAAAGAGATGATATTAATTATACCTATATGTGGCACTGTAGACTCGGTCATATCAATGAAACAAGATTATCCAAGTTGCATAAAGATGGGCTCCTCGAGCTATCTGATTATGAATCATATCCAACTTGTGAATCTTGTCTCATGGGTAAAATGACTAAATCTCCTTTTAGTGGAAAAGGAGAGTGAGTTACAGAGTTGTTGGCATTGATTCACACAGACGTTTGTGGACCTATGACAACAAGTGCACGGGGTGGGTATTCTTATTTTATTACTTTCACTGATGATCACTCAAGATTTGGATATGTGTATTTAATGAAATACAAAGCAGAATCATTTGAAAAGTTCAAAGAGTTCAGAAGTGAAGTAGAGAAACAAACGGGCAAGAGTATTAAGATACTTCGATCAGATCGAGGTGGAGAATACTTAAGCAGTGAGTTTCTCAATTGTCTCAGAGAAAATGGTATAATCTCACAATGGACTCCTCCAGGTACACCACAGTTAAATGGAGTATCTGAAAGGAGAAATCGAACACTGTTGGACATGGTTCGATCCATGATGAGTTTTACCGACCTTCCAATTTCCTTCTGGGAATATGCCCTAGAAACGGCTGCATACCTACTTAACAAGGTACCTACCAAATCCGCCCCAAAGACTCCATATGAGATGTGGAAAGGGAGGAAACCAAATCTTAAGCATGTTAAGACTTGGGGTTGTCCAGCTTATGTCAACAAGTTTGAAAATGATAAGCTACAGACTAAATTCGATAAGTGTAGATTTGTGGGATACCCTAAAGACACCGTAGGGTATTATTTCTATCATCCAACTGATCAAAAGGTGTTTGTTGTGAAACATGCTACCTTCTTGGAGAAAGAGTTTATCTATGAAGGGTATATCTTGAATAAGTTCAAGAACCACAAGTTACCACGGACCAAAGTCAGGTACCTAACCAAGTAGAAGAATCTACTGTACCACACCCTGTTCGTAAATCTGGAAGAGTACCGAAGATACCTGAGAGGTATAGATTCGTTATAGAGGATGACGATGAGGTACACATCATGAATGATGATGATCCATTGAATTACGAACAGGCTATGAGTAATAAAGACTCAGGGAAATGGCTTGAAGCCATGAAATCCGAAATAGACTCCATGTATGAAAACAAAGTATGGTCTTTGGTTTCACCACCTGAAGGTATTAAACCTATTGGGTGTAAATGGGTTTTTAAGAAAAAGACTGGAGCAGACGGAAAGGTAGAGACCTATAAGGTCCGACTGGTTGCAAAAGGTTTCAAACAAAGACAAGGAGTTGACTATGATGAAACCTTCTCACCAGTAGCCATGCTCAAGTCCATTCGAATTTTGCTTGCGATTGCAGCTTACAACGACTATGAGATCTGGAAGATGGACGTGAAAACGGCCTTCCTCAATAGGAAACTTGAGGAGGATGTGTATATGACACAGCCAGAGGGATTTATTTCAAAAGTTGGAACAAATCAAGTCTGTAAGCTACAACGATCCATTTATGGGTTGAAGCAAGCTTCTCGTAGATGGAACATTCGTTTTGATGAGACAATCAAAGAGTTTGATTTTATCAAAAACGAGGATGAACCATGTGTATACAAGAAGGTTAGTGGGAGCGCAGTATCATTCCTTGTATTATATGTTGATGATATATTACTGATAGGGAATGACATTCCTATGTTACAATCCATTAAAATCTGGTTATCTAAAAACTTCTCCATGAAGGACTTGGGTGAAGCATCCTATATTTTGGGGATAAAGATCTATAGAGATAGATCTAAAAGGATGCTCGGCTTATCCCAAGGAACGTACATTGATACGATGCTAAAGAGGTTTAGCATGGAATATTCCAAAAGATGTCTCATGCCGATGAGCCATGGAATAAATCTATCCAAGAAACAGGCCCCAAAGACACCTGAGGAGAGAGACCGTATGAGTAAGATCCCTTATGCTTCTGCAATAGGATCTATCATGTACGGTATGATATGTACTAGACCGGATGTTGCTCACGCACTTAGTGTAACAAGCAAATACCAGTCGAATCCAGGAGAAGTGCACTGGAAGGCAGTGAAAAATATCCTAAAGTACTTGAGAAGGACTAAAGATATTTTTCTTGTCTACAGTGGGTCTGAATTAAAACTCGAGGGATTCACGGACTCAAGTTTTCAAACAGACCAAGATGACAGTAAATCTATTTCAGGGTATGTGTTTACCTTGAACGGAGGTGCAGTGAGTTGGAAGAGTTCCAAGCAGTAAACGGTTGCTGATTCAGTGACAGAGGCAGAGTATATAACTATAAGTGAAGCTGCAAGTTGATGTTTCGGATGAAAAGTTCATTACAGAACTAGGAATAGTTTCTAAGTCTCATCTTGAATCTAAACATGTGTTGCGGCACTTTGATTAAAGAAATCATTGAAAGAGGAGAGTGTAGACTCTCAAGACAACATTGCAGATCCATTTACTAAAGCTTTAACACAACAGCAGTTTGATCGTCACTTAGAGAAGATGGGTATGAGATACCATGGCGATTGGCTTTAGTGCAAGTGGGAGACTGATAGTAGTGTGCATACAAGCCAATCATGTATGATGACAAATCACATACTTTGTAAACAATCTTATTTATTTATTAATAAAATATTCATTTAAGGCATATAATTATCTACATGGTGCTGTTTTTATAATATGTAAATAACCCATAGTTTTAAGCAATGCTTTTAGAATCATGATGAGATCATGATAATGAGATCTAAATTCTTAGAAAGCTTAAAAACTAAAATAGTTCCCAATTGTGGGATTACTAAAATGGGGATTAGTAAATCCGGATAGATTGGTACATATGTTGCTTGCTCATTGGATGAGGATGACTGATCTCATGGTCATTTGTGTGGAGACACTAAAGCAAGTATATAGGTGCTTATTGGAGAATAAGTTCACTGAACGTGACTCGCTATAGAATACCTAATGGAGTTTTACTCGCCTGTCAATAGGAATTCCTAATGTGATAGTAGTACATGTGATCCTTGGACTTGAGATCATCATAGTATCTTGTATGTAACAAATTATACTTTGACTAATTCCTTAAGGCCTTTTAAGGCATATATAGGGTATGCTTGGGTGTAATGAGTTACATATGGAGATAATGAATGATCAATAAAGAATCTACCACCTCTAGTAAAAGAGGAGATATGTCCTATGTGATTCGTTAAATGACAACCCAGGAATCCTTGGCCAAGGTAGAATGAAATTAGAAAGAGATTTCTAATTTGCATTATTTGGAGTTGTGCATTTTCTAATCGAAATACATATGATTAAATAAATTAAGACTTGACAGTAAATCCATGTCTTATATTTAATTGGGACATTGTATGGTGGAAGGATTGAATTGTACGGTAACTATTAACTCACAGGTTCTTTTATGATTAATGTTGAAATCTATATTATTTGGAAAGTCGTTGATCGCTAGGGAGGCTTATCCCTATTGTAGAATAAATGTTATTTATTTAAATAGATTATTAGTTTAATTTGTTTATTTAAATAAGATTAGAATTTTTCTAATTGATTTATTCACAACCGGTTTAATATGGAGAACTTAAAGGGTCACACTATAAAAGGAATAAGAATTATTTAAGAAGAAAATAGCATGATAGTAATAATGCATTAAGTATAATTAATTTAATCTATGATGATAGAATAAATTAAATATCTTAATGTTTATTATTTAATATTTTAGAAATATTAAATATAAATTAATAAGAGGAGTCTTATTAATATTATTATTATTATTATTTTAATTCTAAAGGAGTTTAGGAATTAATATAATATCAGTACTCTCTCTCAATCCTAATAAAGATTAGGATATAAATTAATTAAATAAAACCCTATTCTAATTGGATTAGGAGGGTTAACCTAATATCTATATAAGAGAGTCTTATATCAGAAATAAGGTACGTGAATTTTTCAAGAGTTGGGAGTACACATATTCTATAGAGATAGAAACAAGGGTTAAGCCAATAACCCATCTTACTGAGTTCTTCATCTTCCTTGGTGGATCACCGTTAGAGGCCAAACATATGGGTGGCTGACATTAATCAAGGAAGGAGCCACTACAGAGGAATCAAAGGAGTAGAACTTGTACCTGAGGAAGCTTGAATCTTCAAAGGTATAATTCTATTTTTCTCCTTCTTCATTCACTGATAATTGATGCATAAGAATGATCATGGTAATGGGTTTGTATAAATTTTTAAAAACCTAGTTTTTTACGCTTCCGCCCTATTTATGTGATTTGATTGCATGATTGCGTTACGTACAAACCCAACACCAACTGTCTGGGCTGGATTGAGTTGATTCTCAGACGTATCGGAGGTATTTGGATCCTTCTCCATTTTAGGTGCTAATAATGTTGACGCCCTTATCTTTGTGCTGTGGGAGGGGATTATCTTTTATGTTCAATTGCTCTAGTTTGGTCACCACAATCTCTCCATTGTCAATCAAGTCTTGGATTTTGTGCTTGAGAGATCAACAGTCTTGTGTATCATGGCCCGGAGATCCGAAATGGTAAGCACACTTTCTGATTAGGTTAAAATTTTGTCCACTGGTATTGGTTGGTGGAAGGAGTTGCACAATCTTTCTTTGTGCCGTTAATAGTTTTAGCATATTCTTGAGTGAATCCCCTAGGGGGGTGAACGTTCTTCGACGCCTGGCCTCCAAATTTTTCTGGAATGGCAGGTTGGAAGGTTATGCTGAAGCTTGAAAGGGGAATAGTTCCCTCTTTTGAATGGGCATGATTCTTGAATCACCCCTCTGATTATGTGATTGCTATACTAAGGACACTTCTTCGTCTTTCTTCTTGTGTGTCCTCCGAGGATTACTCCCGTAATTCCCGGACTGGATATGTTCGACAATAGCTTCCAAGGCGGTCAGATCTTTTATCTTTATAGATTTGAACCCCATTATGCCATTTCTCCATGCTTAATCATTTCTGAGAATGGTTTTCATATGCCTGCTAGGACCATCTCATAATACAGAGCTTCTTGAATGTCGATGAAGGTCATGACTATCTCAGACTCAGTCATAGGTGGAGTGACTTGTGCTGCCATTCGTCTCCATCGTTGAGCATATTCTCTGAATGACTCAGTACGTTGTTTATTGATTTTGATTATTTGATATCTGTATGGAGCTAGTTGAGACTGAAAACTGTATTGATTGAGGAAGGCATGTGCCAGCTCTTCCCAGCTGTGAATTTTAGAGTTATCTAAACAGGCATACCAGGCTCTAGTCTCTCCAGTCAGACTTTTCTCGTCCTCTGCATAGGATTTGAGCTCTCCAATGAACACCTTCAAGTGAGTCTAGGGATCTCCCAATCCATCGTATTTCTCAAAATCAGGGACTTAAAATTTCCCATGGTAACGAATCTCAAGGAAAATGTGTAAGTCTGAATAATTAACATTGCAAAATGCCCAGTCCCTTTGATAGACCGGATGGTTTCTTCCATCTGTTGGACCTTCTTCAGAATGTCACCAGCTTTCTGTTCTTTGTTAAGGATGGTGATTTTAGGGGTTTTGTTGGTAGTATCTTGATTCTGTGATTCAAGAATCTGAGTGTCCTTCTTCCTGGTCTCTTGACTGCCACCGGGTGTAACTGGTTCTGTGTGACCCTGGGTTTGTTTCCCTATAAGAGCTTTGCTTTGCTCTCTCAGGAAACTGGCCAATTCGGCTATCTGGTTCTTCAGTCCTTCAAACTCTTCCCTAGAGACAAGGGTGGATTCTAGCTAAGCACTGGAAGCCATGTCCAGAGATGGACTTAGTGCTTTCTTAAACTTAGATATAATAATAAGACCAATTGTTTACCTACAACAAAAAGTAGGTGTGTCAATTTCTTGAGGTTGGTATGGATAGGATGCATGCCATGATGTGTTTTTGAGGGTTTTTAATCTTATTCTACAATACAGAGGTCAGTTGTTTTGATGACAGGATAACATAATAGGATGTACAAAATACATAATGTATATTTACATTATGATATTTACATTGTGCTATTTACATTGAAATGCTAAAACTTGACATTGAATTGAAAGAGGAAGGCATGAAGAGGCTTTCCATCGGATTTGGTTAATCAGAGGCTGACCTATCTTAGGCTACACTCGCAGCTTTTTCGGTAAGAAGGTTCCCAGATCATCGCAATCTAGTAGAGGGGAAATTAATCCAAACTTTCAACTGGAGCGAATCTTAGTGGTGCTTTTTCATAAGCCCCGAAGACTTAGCCGTCCTCGAAGACATTACTCTGTCACTGATGGGTTTGCCTTCTGGTGGAGGAATCACACAACATATATTCACATACATTGCGTGTCACCGTATGCATATGATGACATTGGTGCAAAGCACTAATATGGGTGCGAAGCACTAATAAAGCAGGAAAGAATTCATTCGCATTCATTCAATGTAAAGACGCAGCATTCACGCATTCATTCAATGTAAAAGACGTAGCATTTATATAGACGTAGATATAAATGGGAAATTTTGAAAAAAATTTAAACATGGCCTAAGCCCTCTATTGTCCCCAGCGGAGTTGTGACGCCCCCAAATCTACGTTCCTTCGAAACCTCGAATTCGGTGCAGTCACGATATTATTATCGCCAAATTATTATATCTTTTATTTATTACTAAAAGAATACAACTTGCTTTATTACAATTTAGAATATAAATTCTATTCATATCCAAGATCTCGTCTTTACATCATATTCGAAGTTACTAAAATGCGGAATAATTTAAACTTTTCAATATCCTTTGAATAAATTCTTTTATTGATTTCACAACTTTGATACCAATTACAAATCTTGAATCAACTATATAATATGATTCCTTCTTATCTGAGTTATCGTATAAACATTTACAACTCAACTCGATATCCTCTATGTATTAATTAATACATTCTTACAATACAACAAGTATTAAACAGTGTAAGCAACTATCGAGTACATCATCTAGAATCTAAACATGGTCCAGACAATAATCTAAGTAATATTCTTCAATGCGATACTATCTATCTTTATCAATTAAGAAGCACGAAATCTTTACCGTGAATCCTTAACCTGCAAAAGTGGTTATTTGCAAGAGTGAGCTCGACAGCTCAGCAATTCTAACAGTCCTCATGCATCACATAGCATATAACATCATACTCAGTTCATGCATTTATAAACAGTTTATATTTACTACGCATGTTATTTTTCACATAACAAGTATATCATCAAAGATCAACTTTCAATCTCATTTATATCTCATATACAGTTCATATATAAGTTCACATTATCACAGCATAATATAATTCAACTAACAGTTATTGAATTCATATATCAAATAGGAACTGAAAGACTTGCCTGATTCGTAGTTTAACAACTACGACTTAACTGCTTAAGAATCATTGCACTTTGTGTAATCCTACACAGTTATATTAATCATAGAGATCACACCCATCAGTTATACACTTCCATACATTCTCAATATAATAATAAGTATTACATTGTTGTCTAGCTTGGTTCTTAGAACCTTGTTTCACTTTCATATCATACGCTTAGTATCGTTAGGTACGTATAGTGATATCTTAACCATACTCAATATCAATATTAACCACTTAACTATTTAAGTGTTCGACACATATTGCAAACTCATAAATCTATAATCCATATTGCTCTTACGTTTCTCAAATCTTATCGAAACCATTACATTCAAACTTTCTAAGTTTCACCTTTCAAAATCCTTGTCATACTTAACTAGTCATGCAAGGCTACTATGTTCATCATGTATACATGTATATAAGGGCATTAACTCAAGTTTTAAAACCTAGCATGCTCATTATAAGTCAAAATCATATGGCATTCATGCCGGACTTTCATATACCTTATGTAAATTAAGTTCATGCCTCAAGGGTAAACCACTAATGTCATATTACTACATAAAGAGGCTTAACAATATGTAGTAAGCATGCTCGTGCGTATACTACTCATGTACACTTTAATCACATAGTCTATGCTTTAGAAATTCATTTTCTATGAATAAGCGTGCATATGCAAAAATCCATGTATAAACAAATGATGTTCATGTCAATATGTCTATAGGCATAATGGACTCCTAATCTTCATGCTTGCATGCTTAGAACGTAACTCGCACGGTGTTTGATGATATTAGTCTTCAAACTCTAAATTTTTATTGAAAAGTACACGAAGTCCACAAAGGTCATTTAGTATAACCAAAGTGTCTTGAAATCATAACTCACTTTCTCTTGAACACTTAGCTAAACCACATAAATGTATTCAAACGGTCAGAAATTACAAGACCTAAATCTTGGTCAAGTTCACTTCAAAAAGTCCTTAAGTTTCACCTTTGAAATCACTTGAATTTATCAATCACGTATGCTAGTGTGTTCAACACCTTGAACATACATTTTATGTCAATAAAAACCATACGGTCATGCTCACAAAACTCAGAATATACAATGGAACATATATGCTCACGACAAGTTTACTTTAAAAATTCTAAGTTCATTTTGTAAACTTTAAATCCTTTCTTCAATTGAGTGTACTCACATAGTTATACTTGTTCACACTACGTTATTGCACTCATGTATGTATTTTAATCATGTTCCTATACTTGCCTAATAACATGCCATAAGCTAGTACATAACAGAACCTGCAACAGAAAATGAAATTCCAGAATCTGGAACCGGTGCAGCTGCGCAGGGCCTTGCCCAACTCAAGTCTGGTACCGGCGCAGCTGCACCGCTGGCCAGTACAAAACTGGCGCAGCTGCGCAGGTGGCCGACCCGGGGCAGTGACTGCTCTGCTTCGGCAGAACTTAGCCCAAACTCAAAATTTTCCACAGCAATTCGATTATGAGCAACTATATAATAATTCTAACATACAAGTAAGCTAACATAGCAACTAATAACACTTCCCAATTAACTTAATTAATCAATCATGATCAATTCAAGAATTGGAACTTGACAGTAAACTTAAATGAAAAACAAGGATGGTAATATACCTCTGCAATTTGGCTTATACGAAATTGCTGTCAAGCACCAATCTCACAATGCTTCTATCTCATTAGAGCACTCTCACTTTCTATATGCTCTCAATTCACACTTAGCAAAATTTCCAGCAAATCAATTTAGAAGGAGATGGCTTATATTTATAGACAAATCATTTACACAGGTAATACTCTTATCCCCCAAATTAAACCAAAGGAAGAAACAAGAATTTGATGGTTCATGGGAATTAGGTAGATGGTTGGTAAATCCCATCATCATCTCCACTCTTGCACTCATTAGCTAGGATTGATGAAAATGAGAGAAGAGATAGAGTAGCTTGTTCCATAGAGTTCACGTGAGAGGGAAATGTGCCTCTCATTATGGGACAAGGCTTAATAAACTCAGCATTGTATTCCTTTGTGCAATATACATATGTATATTACATATACTCCTACATCAATGTATAATTGTACACTTAGGTTATATCCATTTGGACATTATAATTCACATTATGATTACTTAATATTGACACATTAATATAAGTCACATGTACATATACACAAACACATATGTACACCCACCTAAGTATATTCATACTTTAGATATACACCAACACATATAATCATGTACCTATTACAACTCAATAACTTTACTATATAGTTTATATTCATATATAACATAGTCGCATTCCACTTTATACTTCGCATAACATATAGTTAACTATCATACGTTATACTTTAATATCGCATGGTTGCACATAGAAATTAATAAATTACTTATCTTATCAATTAATTAATAATAATATTAATTAATCCATTTCTCATTAATCAATGGAATTAAAATTTCCATAACAATTAATTAACATTTATATAATTAATTTTCACAATAAATATAAATCTTATTATATTTATAACAAATATACTTATTATCATGCTATCACTCGCAATAATAATAATTCAACATATTATTATAATAACAATTAATATAGATTAATTGTTTAATTAATAATTCTTTCATCCTTGAATTAATCGATTCATTACCGAATCTATTATCGTGCCACACAAGGCATTTCTCACAAGCTTAATCTCAAGCTTATTATTATTCCCATCACTTACTACTTATAACTTGTTCAATATAATTAGAACTATTAAGTCACAAGGTTCACATATATAAATATATCGTGAATGAAAATACTCCAATATTCTATATAACCTTTACGGTAATATAATAACTCAAGCTATTAAAATGCTAAACTACTTCAATTAATTATATTTATAATAAGTATAACCTTTACGCTTATAATAATTAATATATACTCTATTAATTATTCCAATAATAATATTCACGATCAAATAATAACTTAAGTTATTTAATATATTAAAAATAACTTAGTTTCCTTTCATTAATAAAACTCCCTTAAAAAATACATTAGAAATTATGTATTTTTCCATAACATAAATATTATGTTTTCTCCAAATAAGCACATTCGTTATTAGAAAATAATTTACTTATTGTCTCATGATATTATTCTTAATATAATATCAAATAACTATATATATGACACATGTACATATATTATATATAGGAAATAGATAATAAGTTTATTTTCTATTATAATAAATCGTTTCCATCAATTTAATTACATATAGCAAATACGTTTTAATATATTTACTATATTAACCAATCACACCTCATACAAAAACATATAAGGTAATATTATTATTCAAAAATTACATTTTCTCCTTTTATTAAAATAATTCAATATTAGAAATTATTTTAATATCCTTTATTAGAAATATATAATAACTATTTCTCTTTCTTTTCTATAAATTGTTCCCCAAAATAATTTCTTCAATATACATTTAATCATATAATGATTTCATCTCCCTTTAATAATGTATATATATATTTAACGTTATTCGTACATTAGACTTTCTCACATATTACCACTCTAAGTAATATATATAAAAAGTATCAACTATAATTACATATTCAACACATATATTAATTCACTCCTTTACTTAAGTAAATTAAACATTGTACTATATCATTATAGTTAATTAAGATTCAATACTGACATTATATTATTCCATAATATAACTCACAACTTATATTAACTAATATTTATTCTTATTAGTTAATTCCTTAACTAACTAATGCTTCACTATCCAAACTTATTCACGGATAGCTTAAGTGCTATTAATAACCTATATTATAAACATACTAGTTATTAATACACATACTCAAGAATATGGTGATTATACATTAAGGATATTTAATGTCACCAACTTGCTATGATAAAATAATTCTATAAATTATTTAATATCGATAGGAATTTATCCACTTCCTTTATCTCAACTGAATCGTCTCTACGCTAAGTAACAAATATATATTAATAATATATTTATAGATCACAAAAACACATATTACATAGTCCATATTACCCTATGTAATATAATACCACATACCTCATATCACATATATATATTTTTATTCGAACCCATCTCACGGTTTAAGAATTTTATTTATTAAATCCTTATTTAATAATATCTAAAAATTCGGGTTCTTACATCCTCTCCCCCTTATAAGGATTCCGTCCTCGGAATCACCGAAACTTCCTTTACTCGGTGCTATTCCGATTATTACATATTCTCTTGAATAATTTTTATTCATTCTCTTTTCGGAAGTTTTATTACTATAACTTTCTCAATCTCATTCTACCACTTTATCCTTTCTAAGGAACATTCTACTTACTACATTCATCCTTTAGAAGAATAAGAATCTTCCACGATTTTTCAATAATCGGGAAGTAGTATGAATAACTCATATTCCAATTTATGCTGAGGGGTCACAAGACCGTGAACTTTTCTCCAGGTTTACTAATGCTTCAACACAATTCTTCACACCGCAAACCAGAGTGTTTATCAATCACAAAGACTGAAAACACTCTCCACGCGTACTCTAGGTGGCCAACCTATTGTACCACTATGTTGGGCCGCAACGTAGTGTTTTGTAACGACTATATGCGTTACGTTCGGAACCATTGTCCCCGAAAACATGTCCCCTTTATAGGGTTGTTCACCTCAGCTTTTCAACATCTAAATCCGCACCAGAGCAATCTGGTTTGGCATAAATACACAAGAATGCTTGAATTCTATAATCTCTTTTCAAAGTCGCCTAGCCGAATCAAATAGCTTAGACTCTTATCAATAATCCAAACATCAATCGAAATAATTTAGTCAACTTTTCATAATTCGAAAGAAAAACCAAAAACCGTTTTATGACGTCATGATGCCGCACCAACTTAATAGTACGTTGAGGATTCTGCCATTTTATGACTTTGTCATATTACATCATACCATAGTGGGCTGACGATCTTTCGATCACAACCTACACTAGGTTCGATTGCATTGATGACTCCATCGTTTACCATTCTACATCATATCAAATGATGCATATGGTCAAAATACATTTTGAAAGATTTTCAAATTATTTTTTTGTCTTAGCCGAAACAAATAGCTTAGACATACGAATAACGGTGTTGTTTTTAAAACTCATTAGTTCAGTTACCTGACCCAATGTTTTCTCAAGAAAACCGAAGTGCAAACACTAGCACGAAGTCAATAAATATTGAAAATCTAGCGTAGCTAGAGGATTTAGGAAAATCCAATTTCTCCATTACTTCAATCTCTTACTACCATCAATGCTCACCATTCCAAAACTCTTATATAATATATCTATTTTCAGTATAGTTCACTAACTTACCACACCATGGAAGCTCAGGAACCTACCACAATCATATGGGTTGAGGAACTTATCCTAGTCAGACCAAAGTCGTCCATTCGCTGAGGGGTCCCATCATACGATTATGAGTCACGAGCTTGTCATAGGCATGAGTCTTAAGAACTCGCACCTAAACTTAATATTATCTAATTATATCTTAGAAACCTCTATCTATCAAAATAAATATGAGAAAAGAATCACCTTTCCACCATATGTATAATGATACCGCGACACTAACATTCCAACGATTATCAATGTGACGCACTCAGTGCAAGCACAAAACTTCTGCCCATACAAAAATTTGTACAACAAAGCCATCACATGAGTCCTCAATGGAAGTCCTACACTTAACTCTATCTTACTCTATCACTTGCTCGTTACGAGCTTTCTACGTTTCACCACATACAACTCCTCATGAGTTCATCTCGTACTTTATCATAGTACATTCTCTTATAGCATCAAGCTATACATACTTAGTCATTACAGACTATCTATCATTTCACAGTTCAATCTGATCACGTCGTGATCATCACTATACCTTAGGGTTCTTTCCCTATTATCAACCAAACTCCATCCGAGTTTATTCTCACTATCTTCGTCATATACATCTTATAGACATCGTCTTAACATTTTCATTGCCGGAGTTAGGAAACTCCTGTTTCTCATTCTCTAGATATTTCAAGATTCTTCTTTGAATCTTCACGTATATATTTTAATCTTATCTTTTCCCTTCTAAGGTTATAGTCTAAGGTACACTTACCTAAGGTTTATAACCTACAGCTTTGATACCAACCTGTGACGCCCCCAAATCCACGTTCCTTCGAAACCTCGGATTCGGTGCAGTCACGATACTATTATCGCCAAATTATTATATCTTTTATTTATTACTAAAAGAATACAACTTGCTTTATTACAATTTAGAATATAAATTCTATTCATATCCAAGATCTCGTCTTTACATCATATTCGATGTTACTAAAATGCGGAATAATTTAAACTTTTCAATATCCTTTGAATAAATTCTTTTATTGATTTCACAACTTTGATACCAATTACAAATCTTGAATCAACTATATAATATGATTCCTTCTTATCTGAGTTATCGTATAAACATTTACAACTCAACTCGATATCCTCTATGTATTAATTAATACATTCTTACAATACAACAAGTATTAAACAGTGTAAGCAACTATCGAGTACATCATCTAGAATCTAAACATGGTCCAGACAATAATCTAAGTAATATTCTTCAATGCGATACTATCTATCTTTATCAATCAAGAAGCACGAAATCTTTACCGTGAATCCTTAACCTGCAAAAGTGGTTATTTGCAAGAGTGAGCTCGACAGCTCAGCAATTCTAACAGTCCTCATGCATCACATAGCATATAACATCATACTCAGTTCATGCATTTATAAACAGTTTATATTTACTACGCATGTTACTTTTCACATAACAAGTATATCATCAAAGATCAACTTTCAATCTCATTTATATCTCATATACAGTTCATATATAAGTTCACATTATCACAGCATAATATAATTCAACTAACAGTTATTGAATTCATATATCAAATAGGAACTGAAAGACTTGCCTGATTCGTAGTTTAACAACTACGACTTAACTACTTAAGAATCTCTGCACTTTGTGTAATCCTACACAGTTATATTAATCATAGAGATCACACCCATCAGTTATACACTTTCATACATTCTCAATATAATAATAAGTATTATATTGTTGTCTAGCTTGGTTCTTAGAACCTTGTTTCACTTTCATATCATACGCTTAGTATCGTTAGGTACGTATAGTGATATCTTAACCATACTCAATATCAATATTAACCACTTAACTATTTAAGTGTTCGACACATATTGCAAACTCATAAATCTATAATCCATATTGCTCTTACGTTTCTCAAATCTTATCGAAACCATTACATTCAAACTTTCTAAGTTTCACCTTTCAAAATCCTTGTCATACTTAACTAGTCATGCAAGGCTACTATGTTCATCATGTATACATGTATATAAGGGCATTAACTCAAGTTTTAAAACCTAGCATGCTCATTATAAGTCAAAATCATATGGCATTCATGCCGGACTTTCATATACCTTAATGTAAATTAAGTTCATGCCTCAAGGGTAAACCACTAATGTCATATTACTACATAAAGAGGCTTAACAATATGTAGTAAGCATGCTCGTGCGTATACTACTCATGTACACTTTAATCACATAGTCTATACTTTAGAAATTCATTTTCTATGAATAAGCGTGCATATGCAAAAATCCATGTATAAACAAATGATGTTCATGTCAATATGTCTATAGGCATAATGGACTCCTAATCTTCATGCTTGCATGCTTAGAACGTAACTCGCACGGTGTTTGATGATATTAGTCTTCAAACTCTAAATTTTTATTGAAAAGTACACGAAGTCCACAAAGGTCATTTAGTATAACCAAAGTGTCTTGAAATCATAACTCACTTTCTCTTGAACACTTAGCTAAACCACATAAATGTATTCAAACGGTCAGAAATTACAAGACCTAAATCTTGGTCAAGTTCACTTCAAAAAGTCCTTAAGTTTCACCTTTGAAATCACTTGAATTTATCAATCACGTATGCTAGTGTGTTCAACACCTTGAACATACATTTTATGTCAATAAAAACCATACGGTCATGCTCACAAAACTCAGAATATACAATGGAACATATATATGCTCACGACAAGTTTACTTTAAAAATTCTAAGTTCATTTTGTAAACTTTAAATCCTTTCTTCAATTGAGTGTACTCACATAGTTATACTTGTTCACACTACGTTATTGCACTCATGTATGTATTTTAATCATGTTCCTATACTTGCCTAATAACATGCCATAAGCTAGTACATAACAGAACCTGCAACATAAAACGAAATTCCAGAATCTGGAACCGGCGCAGCTGCGCAGCTCCCTAGTTCAAAACTGGCGCAGCTGCGCAGGGCCTTGCCCAACTTAAGTCTGGTATCGACGCAGCTGCGCCGCTGGCCAGTACAAAACTGGCGCAGCTGCGCAGGTGGCCGGCCCGGGGCAGTGTCTGCTCTGCTTCGGCAGAACTTAGCCCAAACTCAAAATTTTCCACAGCAATTCGATTATGAGCAACTATATAATAATTCTAACATTCAAGTAAGCTAACATAGCAACTAATAACACTTCCCAATTAACTTAATTAATCAATCATGATCAATTCAAGAATTGGAACTTGACAGTAAACTTAAATGAAAAACAAGGATGGTAATATACCTCTGCAATTTGGCTTATACGAAATTGCTGTCAAGCACCAATCTCACAATGCTTCTATCTCACTAGAGCACTCTCACTTTCTATATGCTCTCAATTCACACTTAGCAAAATTTCCAGCAAATCAATTTAGAAGGAGATGGCTTATATTTATAGAGAAATCATTTACACAGGCAATACTCTTATCCCCCAAATTAAACCAAAGGAAGAAACAAGAATTTGATGGTTCATGGGAATTAGGTAGATGGTTGGTAAATCCCATCATCATCTCCACTCTTGCACTCATTAGCTAGGATTGATGAAAATGAGAGAAGAGATAGAGTAGCTTGTTCCATAGAGTTCACGTGAGAGGGAAATGTGCCTCTCATTATGGGACAAGGCTTAATAAACTCAGCATTGTATTCCTTTGTGCAATATACATATGTATATTACATATACTCCTACATCAATGTATAATTGTACACTTAGGTTATATCCATTTGGACATTATAATTCACATTATGCTTACTTAATATTGACACATTAATATAAGTCACATGTACATATACACAAACACATATGTACACCCACCTAAGTATATTCATACTTTAGATATACACCAACACATATAATCATGTACCTATTACAACTCAATAACTTTACTATATAGTTTATATTCATATATAACATAGTCGCATTGCACTTTATACTTCGCATAACATATAGTTAACTATCATACGTTATACTTTAATATCGCATGGTTGCACATAGAAATTAATAAATTACTTATCTTATCAATTAATTAATAATAATATTAATTAATCCATTTCTCATTAATCAATGGAATTAAAATTTCCATAACAATTAATTAACATTTATATAATTAATTTTCACAATAAATATAAATCTTATTATATTTATAACAAATATACTTATTATCATGCTATCACTCGCAATAATAACAATTCAACATATTATTATAATAACATTAATATAGATTAATTGTTTAATTAATAATTCTTTCATCCTTGAATTAATCGATTCATTACCGAATCTATTATCGTGCCACACAAGGCATTTCTCACAAGCTTAATCTCAAGCTTATTATTATTCCCATCACTTACTACTTATAACTTGTTCAATATAATTAGAACTATTAAGTCACAAGGTTCACATATATAAATATATCGTGAATGAAAATACTCCAATATTCTATATAACCTTTACGGTAATATAATAACTCAAGCTATTAAAATGCTAAACTACTTCAATTAATTATATTTATAATAAGTATAACCTTTACGCTTATAATAATTAATATATACTCTATTAATTATTCCAATAATAATATTCACGATCAAATAATAACTTAAGTTATTTAATATATTAAAAATAACTTAGTTTCCTTTCATTAATAAAACTCCCTTGAAAAATACATTAGAAATTATGTATTTTGCCATAACATAAATATTATGTTTTCTCCAAATAAGCACATTCGTTATTAGAAAATAATTTACTTATTGTCTCATGATATTATTCTTAATATAATATCAAATAACTATATGTATGACACATGTACATATATTATATATAGAAAATAGATAATAAGTTTATTTTCTATTATAATAAATCGTTTCCATCAATTTAATTACATATAACAAATACGTTTTAATATATTTACTATATTAACCAATCACACCTCATACAAAAACATATAAGGTAATATTATTATTCAAAAATAACATTTCCTCCTTTTATTAAAATAATTCAATATTAGAAATTATTTTAATATCCTTTATTATAAATATATAATAACTATTTCTCTTTCTTTTCTATAAATTGTTCCCCAAAATAATTTCTTCAATATACATTTAATCATATAATGATTTCCATCTCCCTTTAATAACGTATATATATATTTAACGTTATTCGTACATTAGACTTTCTCACATATTACCACTCTAAGTAATATAAATAAAAAGTATCAACTATAATTACATATTCAACACACATATTAATTCACTCCTTTACTTAAGTAAATTAAACATTGTACTATATCATCATAGTTAATTAAGATTCAATACTGACATTATATTATTCCATAATATAACTCACAACTTATATTAACTAATATTTATTTTATTAGTTAATTCCTTAACTAACTCATGCTTCACTATCCAAACCTATTCACGGATAGCTTAAGTGCTATTAATAACCTATATTATAAACATACTAGTTATTAATACACATACTCAAGAATATGGTGATTATACATTAAGGATATTTAATGTCACCAACTTGCTATGATAAAATAATTCTATAAATTATTTAATATCGATAGGAATTTATCCACTTCCTTTATCTCAACTGAATCGTCTCTACGCTAAGTAACAAATATATATTAATAATATATTTATAAATCACAAAAACACATATTACATAGTCCATATTACCCTATGTAATATAATACCACATACCTCATATCACATATATATATTTTTATTCGAACCCATCTCACGGTTTAAGAATTTTATTTATTAAATCCTTATGTAATAATATCTAAAAATTCGGGTTCTTACAGGAGTCGTCACATGTCGACGTCGGGAAAAAATTACGAGTTGAGTTAGACCCGAATCTTTCTCTCTTCCTAAGTTTTGTCTACCCTTATTCTTTTTATTGTGAAAAAGGTTTTGAAGGGTTTTTTATGAAAAGGCCAACTTGTATCATGTCGACGATTTGAACGCTTTATAGAGTCTCCAGTTGATAGATTTGAAATGGTTGTACCAACTCAACCAAGTTTTGTTTGAAAAGAGGCCCAATTGCTGGACACTGTTGAAACTTGATCTTTGAAAACGAGGTTTTGAGTTCGGGAGCTTGGTTAAGTGTGGGGAAGGTTTTAGGCACCCCACAACTCCCGTGTAAACACGGTACCATGTCTTTTTAATATTTCCCTTTTAAATCTGCAATTTGTGTGTGTGAATGCTGAAAGAAATTGGGCCTATATTTCATTTGATTGAAAGCATGGACGTGCTTTGTTGAACCTATATACGAAGGGTTTGATTTGATTTGCAAAAGTCTCTTTTTTAGACAAGATTATTAAAATGATGTTTTGAAAGGTTGATTTTCAAACCCTTACGCTAACATAGGAATTGAAGTATATCGATATTTCAGTTTTATCTTTTCAGCCTTTTAGCTCAATTTGAATGGTGATTATCGGGCTGTGAAGCATCCTCGACCACAGAATATATACAAGTGCCGGTCTTCTCATGGGCATGACAGCCCTCAGAGTGACTCTAACACGACAAACTATTATTCTCATTATGTTGAGACCTTAAACCCGGATGACCGTTTTAAGGTCTTTTTGATGTACATTTTTATAGAAAAACTGGCAATGTACATTTGTAAAGTGGAGTTTGTCCATCGTGGAAATCAGATTCTGATCAGTTTGATCATGAATCCCACGATTCCTAGGCTCACAAAGGGAGGCCAATAAAACCTGCACAGCTCAAATATGTACAAAAATATATATTTACGTCCAGATGTCGCCAGAACCAAGAATTCATCAGTAAATCCGGGCTTGCACGTAAATGAAGCGTCTCGTTCCCACTAGATAGCGATCTAAGGGCCACGAGGTAGCTTCCATAACTGAAACTAAAAAAATGCTAGATTTAAATAAACCTCAACCATTCTAGCTTCCCGGTTCTGTCTGGACCTATTTTGAACCGTTTGAAAGCTAGAGTTGGCGAGATTTAAAGAAATCTAGTTTGCCTGCAGAAATGCCAGTGCCGATTCATATCAAATTAATATTTAAAGCAATAATTTAATCAACATGAGTAAAGCAATATATATATAATTATATATCCGAAAGCTGTAAAGGGCGATGGGTTTTCACTCCGATGCCCGGACTTGAATATAAATATATATATATATATATATATATATATATATATATTTATTTATTAAACTTGTAAAAAGCACGGAATAATCCAGGCTTGACAGAATGGAAATATATATATATATATATATATATATATATATATATAAACTATAAAGAGTGGTGGGTTTTCACTCTGATGCCTGAACTTGAATGAAATATATATATATATAAAAGATGTATAAAAGCAACGGAGTAATCCAGGCTGGACAAAATTGAAATATATATATATATATATATATATATATGTATATATATAACCTATAAAGGGCGACGAACATTCTATCCTTTGCCCAGATAGAAAATATAAGTATATATATATATATATATATATATATATTTATAAAAAAAGTAAAAAGGCCATAGAATGATCCAGGCCAAACTGAAATGTAAATAAAAATATCTAGTTAATATATGTATATATATATATATATAAATATATATTAAAGTAATAAAAATACCACGAAGTATAAATTCAGGCCCAAATAAGTCAGAATTATATATATATATATATATATATATATATAGTTAGATATATAAAAGCAATAAACTACCTCAGATTTGATATCCGGGCTTGACAGAATTGAAAAGTTAGTATATATACAGTTAAATATATACATTAAAAAGCCAAACCCGGACTGGGAAGATAACCCAGTCCGGCGAAGTTGCTAGAAGCAAAGATATATGTATATGAAAGCTGTTAGAAGCGACGGATCGACAATCTGATTTGTAAAAATGCCAGAAAATGAGTTTATGTAATAAAATAAACGAAAACATAAGCAAAACGACCACGAAACTGAGTTTCGGGCATAATCAGAAAGTGAAACTTAACGTGCAAGTGTATAAAAGTGCAATGAAGTAATATAAACTTTCTGATCATAAAAATACTCACAATGGACTTCTTTATGGGCTTTTTGCCAAATCTTAGGCTTTAAACGTCTGTTTCTATCGGTTAATTTTTGATATGTGGTAGTATAGGACTATATCTACGTGTTAGAGTAATAAAATTTGGGTTTGGAGTACAAGAGTGGGGCTGAGAAACCAAACAGGTAGACGTTCAAAGCATTTTCGATATAAAATGAGCTGGGGGTGCACGTTTATTTATAGACCAAGGAGAAGGGGGTCTACCCGTGGATTACGCGGGTAGAGGTGCGACACCATGTGGTGGGGCCCGTGTGGCGGATCCTGTTGCATTGAAGTACGTGTACTCTGAGCAATGCGAGGTCAGATTCAAAACTTTCTAACTTTTGATTGGAGGTTCCGTTTGAGGCGTGCGATAGCTTTCTGAAAAGCCTTCGCCGAGAGTGTCGCAATGACATGGGAGTAAACCTTTTCTGAGTCCAAAAAGATGGGTTCATAACCAGGTCTTTGATTCCTCGCAGTTTGTTCGTTGAGTTGTCTTGTGCTCTTTACACTAGGGATCATTGTTATGGTTCTTTCTGACCTTGTGGCATTAATTTGGCTCAGGTTTGATTGAATCGACTTTAAGTTTGTAAAATGACCATTTTGTCCCTCCCGGGGTTGCCTTCAGTGCTAGCATGGTCTTTGGCCGACTTTCTGGGGTTGTCTCCGAGGTTTGGATCCCAGCCGATTCTGTTTGTCCTCAGGGTTATCTCTGAAGCTAACTTAGTTCTTCCAGGTTTGTCTCTAGAGATGATGTGAGGCTTCGTGATTGTCATCGAAGTTGAGTTGGCCTCCCAGGTTGTGACTAGAGCTTGACTTGACCTTCTGAGTTGAGATCGGGGATGAACTGTACCTCCCGAGATGAGATCGGGGCTGACCTGTACCTCCTGGCTTAAGATCGAGGCTGACCTGTACCTCCCGGGTTGAGTCGGGGGCTGACCTGTACCTCCCGGGTTGAAATCGAGGCTGATCTGTACCTCCTGGGCAAAGACCGGGGCTGACCTGTACCTCCCGGGTTGAGACTGGGGTTTAACTGTACCTCCCGAGTTGAGACCGAGGTTGACCTGTACCTCCCGAGTTGAGATCGGGGCTGACCTGTGCCTCCCCGGTTGAGACTAGGGTTAATCTGTACCTTCCGGGTTGAGACCGGGGCTGACCTGTACCTTCCGGGTTGAGACCGGGGTTGACTTGTACCTCCCGGGTTGAGATCGAGGTTGAATTGTACCTCGCGGATTGAGACTGGGGTTGACCTGTACCTCTCGGGTTGAGACCGGAGTTGACCTGTACCTCCCGGGTTTAGACTGAGGATAATTTATACCTCTCAAGTTTAGACCGGGGTTGACCTGTGCTTCCCGGGTTGAGACCGGGGCTGACCTGTACCTCTCGAGTTGATACCGGGGCTAACCTGTACTTACCGGGTTGAGACCGTGGTTGACCTGTACCTCCCGGGTTGAGATCGAGGATAACCTGTACCTCCCAGGTTGAGACCAGGGTTGACCTGTAGTTCCCGTGTTGAGACCGGTGCTGACATGTACCTTCTGGGTTGAGACCGGGGTTAACCTCTACCTCCCGGGTTGAGACCGGGGTTAGCCTGTACCTCCTAGGTTGAGACCGTGGTTGACCTGTACCTCCCGGGTTGAGATCGGGGTTGACCTGTACTTCCCGGATTGAGACCAGGGTTGACTTGTACTTCCCATGTTGAGACTAGGGTTGACATGTACTTCCTGGTATTGAGATAGGGGTTGAACCTGGCATCCCGGTATTGAGATCGGGGTTGAACTGGCTTCCTAGTATTGAGATCGGGGTTGAACTGGCTTCCCGGTATTAAGACCGGGGTTGATCTGCCTTCCTGGTATTGAGACCGGGGTTGAACTGGCTTCTCGGTATTGAGACCGGGGTTGAACTGGCATCCCAGTATTGAGACCGGGGTTGAACTGGCTTCCCGGTATTGAGACCGGGGTTGAGTTGTCGTCCCGGTATTGAGACAAGGGCTGAGTTGAGTTAAAAAGATAGTTTTGCCCTCCTGCAGGGTTAGTAACAGGAATACAAAATTTTGAGTGTCTACTACAGGACTGAACAAAATTTTGAGTGTCTACATACCTAATTAAACGTTAAGCCATCGAAAACCAACGTTTCTGAATCAAACGACGACTTTTGAGTTCTATTCTGGGAAAATTCACAGTTTCGACAATTAACGTCTAATCGCCTAACTTTCGCTCAATCTTCGTTATTCAATATTTTTACTTCGAACCAAATGGAATCAATCCATTGGTTATTCATTAGTGATTCTAACCATTACAAACTTCTATGTTTTAATGGTTTCACATACTTATTATTGAAATTCTCATGATTTTGATAGTTTATTCATTAGTCCTTAATCAATTATTATGATTTCATTTCTTCATGGCTTATTAGTGTTTTAAGTCCACTACTAGGCCAACCTTATCACTTCTCATTAATCATGCTCCACCAATTCACTTCTCTATCAATTATGTATTGAATGAAGTTAAAATTTAAGGTTAAGATATGTATACCTCTTTGTGTTCTTGGATGTTCTTGAGTGATTAAGAGACTAGTAAATTTCTTGCTCCTAGTTTGCTTGATTCTTATCAAATGAATAAGCTAACTTCTCTTGCTTATGCTCTCTCTCTCACTCTTCTCTCTCAATATGTTAAGAATAAGATGTTGGTGATTTAATAACCAAAATAATGAAGACCAAGCCTCTTATTTATAGATTTACAAGACCAAGGGCATTTTGGTCATTGTACTAAACCTCCTAATTCCTTTGTCAAGCCCATGTGCTAGCATGTGCTAGCACATGCCGTCCTACATACCACATATGTCTTCCCATGTGCTCATGGGTGGCCCCATAGGTTTAACCCACCCGTTTACCCATCAGTTCGACCCACGGGTTTTGTTATTAAATTAATTCAAATTAAACGTATTTACTTCGTATAAAATTTGTATTATACGTCGTATTAATCCTCGTATACTCTTCGTATAATATTCGTATAATATCTCGTATTATACTCATATTTATTCCGTATAATAATCATTATTATTATACATAACCTTTTTATTCTTATGTTTTAATCTTTCTAACCATTAGAGTTTTTAAGGTCCTCACGCGAAAACTTCGTGAGCCATAACTGGAATATTATTAGATATTACATCCCGTCTTAAAATCCTATCATTACATGTTTATCGAAAATTCAAATATAATTCTCGGGCAGAAATGGATGAATAATGATTTACAGAAATTTCTCGAAAAACTTTCATTTTCATCTTGGAAATTTATATGATTTAATTCTAGCATGTAGCCAGAATACTAACCATATTCACATCCTCTAGGTCATAGAACGACCTAAAAATAGCTTACTTACTTTAAAAAAACATTTATTATGATTTTATTCAAATAGTCAAATAAAATTCATTTACATAAATGTCCAATTTTCTCAGGCGTTACATTCTTCCCCCTTATAAGAATTTTGTCCCCAGAATTACAATAAAAGTTAGTCAAATAGATGGGGATATGTCTTCCTCATCTTGTCTTCGAGTTCCCACGTTGCTTCTTCGGTATTGTGGTTTCTCCATATCACATGCACCGAAGGTATTACTTTACTTCTCAAGACTTGTTCTTTCCTATCAATAATTTGAATAGGAACTTCCTCATATGTTAAGTCTTTCTCAACCTGAATAGTTTCATACTCGATTACGTGCTTGTAATCGGGCTTATAGGGACACAATACTGATACGTGAAAAATGTTATTGATATGTCCCAACTCTAGAGGTAATGCTATCGCATATGCTACCTCTCCTATCGTTTTCAAAATATAGAAAGGTCCTATAAACCTAGGACTTAACTTTCCCTTCTTTTAGAAGAGTATCTTTCCTTTCCAAGGCGATACTTTTAGGAATGCGTACGAATCGACTTCGAACTCTCTGTTCTTTCGATGCGGATCTGAATACTTTTTTTTGTTTGTCTTGAGCTGCTACCAGCCGCGTTCGTATTAATTTAACCACCTCCGTCATTTGTTGTACCATCTCTAGTCCCAACATTCGACTCTCTCCTACATTATCCCAGCACAGTGGAGTTCTGCACTTTCGTTCATATAACGCCTCGTAAGGCGGCATGCCTATACTTGCATGATAACTGTTGTTATATGCGAACTCTATCAATGGTAGATGATTGTCCCAACTTCCCTTGAAATCCATAACGCAAGACCCTAACATGTCTTCTAGCGTTTGAATTGTCTTCTCACTTTGTCCATCCGTTTGTGGATGATACTTCGTGCTCAACCTCATCGGCGTTCCCATCTACTCTTGCAAACTCTTCCAGAAATTTGATGTGAATCGTGGGTCACGATTTGACATAATCAATACTGGTACTCCATGTCTTGAGACAATCTCCTTGAAATAAAGCTTAGCTAACTGGTCCAAGTTATACTTGACCCTTATCGACAAGAAAGGAGCTGACTTCGTCAAACGATCCACTATTACCCAAATAGCGTTGTATCCTTCTTTGCGTCGTCTGAAGCCCTACCACAAAGTCCATCGTGATATGTTCCCACTTCTATTCTTGAATCTCTAATGATTGTAGCAAACCATTGGGTCGTTGGTGTTTGGCCTTAAATTTCTGACAAGTTAACACCTACTCACATACTCTACTATTTCTCTCTTTATGTTTTTCCATCAAAAATTCTATCGAAGGTCTTGATACATCTTGGTACTACCATAATGAATCAAGTACCTCAAATGATGAGCTTCATCCATTATCTCTTCTTTCAATTCTGGCTCACACGGAACCCAAATTAGTCCTTCAAATCTCAATAACCCATCGTTATCAAGACTACACTTATCCTCCATATTGTCTGCAATCTTCCTCTTTATCTGCTTGCACTCCTCATTTATGAGTTGCACTTCCTTCACCATTTCTATGACAACATGAAAATTTATAAGATCTTAAGTGATTAACTTAAAGGTTAAAGGATAAAACCTAGAGTGGGAATTTGAGGAATAATTTAAAATTTTAAAGTAGAACCTATATGGTTTACTATTTGAATGAGAATAGAGAAAATATGGGTTATAAAATTCAAAACCCTAGAAATGAATCTATATGTACTTAAAAGAATATTAAGGATAAGGTACTACGATACCTATAAAGTTTGGTGACCTAATATATAAATTAAGTATTTGAATCAAATGACTTAAAGTGTTATCTTGTATGATTATGTGAGTGTGAGTGTTTATAACTCATTAAGCCAAATATGGTCATTTAGTTAATAAACTATTAGAATATGTGATTGATTATGTGGATTATGTGTATGATTACACAAATATACATTATATAATGTGTATGCATTTATGTTGTATATAGAGATAATTAAGAATATATATATATATATATATATATATATATATCAAAAATGTTGAGCATTAGTTCTAGTGATAATAAATTTAATGGACTACGATGATTGTATGGCCCAAGGAATTGTATAAGTAGCCCAATTGTTTATTTAAGGATTGGACTTGTAGTTAATTTGATTTAATAGCAATTAAGTTGTTAATATAGCCAAATATATTATGTATAGGGTAAGTATAATGACAACATAATTTAATATTGGGTGGAAGCCCAAGTTCATTTTATCTAGTAAGTAAATTCAGAAAAAGGTGCAAGCCCAAAACAAATTATGTGAGAGCCCAAGCTTGGCCCAAGCTTAGCCACTTAAGGAAGGAATTAACTTACAAATATATGTAAGGAAACCCTAACTAAATGATTAGGAGATGATAAAAATTAAAAAGTATAAACTATGTTGTTTTGCTAGACCAAAGAATGAACATTGCAAGCCCAAAGATTTATTTGAGTAGCCCAATTGGTGACCCAATTGAGTGAGGACCTATGGGATGCTAAGTAAGATATTTGGGCTTTAAAAAAAATAAAATTGAGCCCAAAAAGGCTTTGTGGCCGAAAATTTGGAGAAGAAACAAGGGGGAGTGTATGTAATGATGATAGTAGCTTTAGTTGGTGAACTAACACCTTAGGTGTCCAATTTCTATTTAGCCACCAACTTTAACCAAGTTTTCAAACAACCTTTGGGTGCAAGCAAGCTTAAACATGATGAGAAAGAGAGAGGTGCAAGAGTGTGGGGAATAATAATAATAATAATAAGAGATATATTGTATATCTCTTTATTTCTACAAAACAACAAAATCATTTTATCTTCTCTCTCTTCTCATTTGTATCATTTTGTTTAAGCAAGCAAGAGAGAGAGATAGAGGGCCAAGGTTAGGCCACTATAGGAGAGAAATAGGAAGAGTGTTATGTAGTTCCATAGATCTCTAATCAATCTTGGGAAGAAGATAGGAATGGAGAAGCTAAGGTATAATAAAGAATTTCTACTTATATAATCAATTTTCTTCTTTGATTGATTTATGTTTTGATTTTGTAAAACTATGATCTTAAGGTTTAAAACTTTAGATCTATATGTTTATTATTGTTTCATGTTTGGATCTAACCCTTTTAAGGATCAAAAGTTTGAACTAAAGCATGAAATAGGAAATAAGTTTTTCAAAAGTAGAAAACCTAATATTTCTTAACTTTACTTGTGTTTTGTTTGGATTTTGTGATAGATTGTTGAAATAGATCATGATAGATCCATAAATATATTTGGTATTAGTTTGTGTTATGATGTTTGATGATGGATTATGTTGCTTATTAGGTGGGAATATGAAAGTTTTCTTAGAAATCATCAAGTATGAAAAATTATATTTTTGTAAAAATGAAGTATGAAATTCAAACTACCATATCTCCTAGTATATTTTGAATTTTTCAGTGTGGTCAATTTCTAGAGATAGATATATAAGTCTTCTAACTTTTCTAAGTGGAATCTCTTAAAAAGGAGTTATAGATTTTTGTGTGGACTGATTTGAGTAAATGAAGCAAAATCTAAAAAAGGCTAAAGAGTAGTCTGTCCGGAAATTTAAGGGGCTATTTTGACCACCTAAGTTATGAAATAAAATCAGGCCTTTTGGGACATTAAAATGTATGTTATAAACTAGCTTGTGTCAAAAAATGAGCTTATTTCGACTTCAATTGAGCAAGTTATGACTATTTCAATATTTACGTTTTTCAAACAGAAATTGCTATAACCGGAGTTGAATAACTCCGATTGCCACGAAATTTAAACTGTAAGTCCACGTTAACATATGTAAGATTCCGCCAAGAGTTGGAAATTTCTGGAGTTATGCATGAGGTAGCTAATTTGTTAAGGAATTAACTAGAAATGGATTTTTGAAAAATACTTAAGGGAGTTGAAAAATTCTAGAAAATTATTTTTTGTGTATGAAATATATGGATATGTGTTTGACCAAAGGATAGAAAAATAATAAGATGATTTGATATTTTTGTGAATAGTATATTTCAGCTTCCTGAAATAAACAATTTTAGGGAACTGAAATGGAAAACTGAAATTGTTAGAAAAGGAAGACAATTTGGTTTTAGCTTGCTGAGATGATGTATGCAGTCTTTGGAAATCATAAATAGTTACCAAGTCATAATAAGAAACTTATAAATGAACGAGTAAGTGTTAAGTCTAAGGTAGTGCAATCGTACCCTTTAATGGTTGATGTATAGTAGCTGAGCTAAACGACTCCTTCATATGGGGAAGGGATCTACGAATTAGTAACCGATCTAACTCACTATGAAAATAGTGTAGACTAGACGAAAATTAATTTGTTAGTTGTTTGTGGGAAACCACTCAGTATATTATATTGAATACTATTAAAGACTCGATGTGTGCTAGGATTAGACTTATGTATGTATAGTGTTAAGGTTATCTAATATTTAACTATGTGTTTAAATGTTAGATAGTTTAATTATAAGGTATGTTATACTAATTTAAAGATCAATCTTATAACTGATAGGTCTTTTCAATAAAGCGATTAAATTAGATTGCGTAGCAGTAATCGACGATACATGCAAGTTCCTGAACTATACTTTTATTAAGCAAGTTCATGAACTATACTTTTATTAAGCAAGTTCCTATACTCTTTTATTGATTAAGTTTTTCTTTAACTCAACTTTGAGTTATATTTCAAAGCATGTTCGTGAATAGTTATTGTTAATTATTCACATCTATACTGATTATTGATTCTTATTTAGTGTATGTTGCATATGTTCATCAGGTATGAAAGTCTGATCACCTTCATTACCATTTGGTTCAGATAAATTTGATTATGTTTATTGTTGGCCATTCTTATTATTGACTCGGTTATTCAGTTATGTAAATTGATTCATGTTCTTTCACCAATATTATATTGTTGAAAGTTTGTTAGCTTATTATTCTTTTCCATCATGATATATCTTCTTTTGAACTTAAACTTGCTGGGCAAGCTTGTTGCTCACCCTTGCTATATCATAATAAACATTTCAGATTTAGACGAAACATCGGATACAGGCAAAGACAAAGATAAACTTCAGAATTGGATTTGGATGTAGGTTAAACTTGTAATAGTATTGAATGCAAATGACATGATATGTCGTATAGGATATTGAAGGCAGGTATTAAGTTAAGGTTACAGACCTTGGGGATTATGTTGTAATAAGTTATTGTATAAACAATTTATGTTTATATCTTTCGCAATAGTTATAGAAATGATGTATCGTAACGTAGCAGGTCCGAGGTTTTGGGGACCCGGATTTGGGGGCGTCACAGTTGGTATCAGAGCTATAGGTTATAAATGTAAGAACCGTGAATTTCATGAATAATTAATTAATTTTTATTTAATATAATAAAAAAATGAATAATACTTGAACATAAATGTTTGTGAGTTACGAGAGAAGTAATTCGATTATATTAAATTGAATTTATAATAATTAAGGAAATATGGAGAATGACGATGAACTCGTAGAATGCCTTGTGTGGCATGAGAATGAAAATGGTGATGATTTAATTAATTCAAGAGAAAAATCAATAAGTGAATGATTAATTAATATTACATTGTTAATTAATCATTGTGATTAGTAATTAGCCTACTAATGAGTAATTGTTAATAATATGTTTGCGAGTAAGTAATTGATGAATATGATAAGAGTTATATTTAATTGATTATTTGTTGAGTGCAATACATGTGATAGTTAATCGTACAATAATGTTATTAACTGTTATTATGAATAATAATCGGTTAAAGAGTAAATGAATTATTAAGTGAATAATTAATCTATATTAATTGTTAATTGTTATTATGAGAAATATAATAATAATCTATTGATTTAGTATTTTTGCAAGTAATGATTGGATACTAAGAAAATGGTTTATAAATATAATAGGATTTATATTGTTGAGGAATGTGATTATTTATCGTGTAATAATAATTGATAAGGGTAAGTAATGAAGGAATTACTACGTGAATAATTAATTGATATTAATTGTTATTTACTTTCTATTATGAGAAAATGGAATATTAATAATGATTAATTGATAATGTGTTAATTATTATTATTGCAAATAATAGAATAATAATAAGTAACTTGTTTATAAATATAATAAGATTATATTTAATTATCGAGGAATACGATAATTAATCACATAGTTGTTAATAGTTTTGTTGTGGAAATAAATTGATAATATAGTGATTACTTAATTAATATAATATTTGTTCAATTAATTGCTATGTGCAAGCATGCGATAATTAAAAGTATAACACATAGTTGTTACACATATGTTATAAAAAGTGTAGTGCAATGTGACTATACAATTATACATAAACTATATGTTATGACTAAATAAATTACATGAGTACATAATGAAGTCATGTGACAATATGAGTATGAGATTGCATTGAAAATGTACCTCATGGGTATTAAATAAACAATTGTTACTTAATGATTATTTTAATAGATTAATATAATTGGAAATAATAGAATTGTAATGACATTATGTAACAACGTATATGTATGGATACATTAGAAGTGTATCTTATGTATTATTAAGTTGAACTAAGTGTATATTTAAATATATGAGAGGAAATAATAAATGGTTATCTATTTTAATATTAATGTGAAATTGAAATAATAATTATTTCAATAAATATAAATAATTGAAATAATATAGTAATGTGGAAAGGTAATACCCAACTAGATTATATGTATTCCAACTTATTACCTTGCAATATTATTTTATGAGGACCCAAGTGTACATGGAATTTTATATGTGTAAATTTTTTACTACATACCTTATTGTCTAAATTAAAGTACATTATGACTCAAATTATAAATTAGGTATATGATATGTGTGTATAATAAATTAAGTGTTGTGTGTTGCAAATGCTGAGTTATTAAGCCTTGTCCCAAATTAGAGTCTCTTTCTCTCTTCACGTGTGCAAGCTCAAGCTAGTCTACTTCTCTATTTCTTCCTCAAACTCAGCATTTCATAGCTCATGATGAACAAGGGAGTGGGAATCATGATTGATTTCACCAACCAATTACCAACTCTCCATTAACCTCCATACAATACAAAATCTCGTTGGTTTGATTTGGGAGGGAAAAGCATTGTCTGGACATTCACTTCTCTCTATATATAAGCTCTCCTTCTTCATATTTCAATTGTTGAGATTGTGTTTAAATATTGAATTGAGAGCATACATAAATTAGTAAAATCATTCTAGAGTGGGAGAATCAGTAGCAGCTAGTCCAATTCGTGATTATAGAGGTATAATCCCAAATTCCATGTTCTTCATTTCTTGTTCTCTAATAATTCCAAGCTTCTTGATTATGGATGCAATACATGCTAGTTGAATTATAGAAAGCTTGTTAGTTGTTATATGGACTTACATACATGTTAGAATTACAATATAGCTTCTTTGTTCTTTATTTTCATTTTCTGTTTTTGTAATTTCTGTCCAAATTCCATGTTCTTTAATTCACATATCTGCAAATGCTGTAAAATTTCAATTCTTGATTTGAGTTGAATTAGATGATAATATGATTGGGTAATGTTTACTAGTTATTATATAACCTTATGAGTATGTTAGTAAAGTAATATGATTGTTTAGAATCAGAATTGTGCTAAAAATTTGGAGGTTGGCCTGCATTCTGCCGAACCAAGAAAAATTCTGGCACAGACTAGTAGTGGCGCAGCTGCGCCGGTTTATAACTGAGGCGCAGCGCAGCTGCGCCGGCCCTTGTGTCCTGCTGCTGATTTCTGCAATCTGCTAAAATCTGTCAAGTGTTAGCTTATTGTTATAACCTAAATGAGCATGCAAGCATGTGTAGTGTCTATATATGAGCATGTTAAACTAATATGAGCATGATAATTAGGATCGCTTGCTTGAATGGTGAAGTTATAGATATCACAACGAACTTAGAGTTCAAAATGGACATTTACTATTTCTATCCGTTTTAGACATTCTGACTTTTGAGACATGTTTGTATGACCTAGAAACACATGAAATGTATGTTCACTTGTGTAGATAAGTTTCATAACGAAATACGAACGTTCAAACCTCATTAGTAATGGAAATGTAAGTTTTATAAACAAACTTTTGACATATATGTAACACATTGATATTTCTGATTTTTGAGGCATGTTAGTATGAGGTAAAGACGCATGAAAGACATATTAACTTATGTATATATGGTTCATAGTATGACAAGAGCATGTTAGACCTCACTAGCAAACATTTCTAACAAAAATGCAAGTTATGAAGGTTGATATTGACATGAAAAGACCATATATACATTCTGATTTTTCGGGCATATTTATATAACCTTGAAATGCATGTCGAACCTATTGACTTATGTATACGGATTCCATGATGTAACACGAACATGTTAGTAAGCCTGACTAATAAAAATATAAGTTTTGATTGAGAACCTTAACATGTTATTGCAAGTTTCGTATTCTGGAGTTTACGGACATATGAGATAATACTCGTAGACCCACTCATGTATCATACATGTATATATACCATGCTAGATGCCATGATATCAAGTTAAGCATAATTGAAGCATGTTTTCGAACTAATAACAAGATAGTTACATGTATGCAATGTGAATATTCATGAGTATGCTTAATACAAGTTATATGATTACCTTATGTGTTTAAAAGGCGAGCATGTTAGACTTTGTGACTTTATAACCTTTAATGAACTTAAGTTATTAAGGGTATTAACTTAGAACCTATATCATATAAATTGAACGTGAAAGGGTTGAACGATCATGAAAATATCCTTTAAATTGAATACATGCTATGTTATATTATATGTTGTTATTTGAAACCGATTTTGACGGTTAACTTATAACAATGCCATAACTTGCTAAATAAAGTATGTTTGGTGCTAGTTGTGGTCTTATGTGATAGTAATAATATATGAAGACGTTTTATTTATAAAAGGAACTCTAAAGATAATAAAGACATAACCAATTTAGTGTTATGATTTACTACAAATGCCATACATGATATAACTATGTTACTTGATTTCATGATGTTTTATAATTTGATTTCATACGACATGTGTGACATACTATGAAGATGTTTAACTTGAGAGAAGGGATTCCATAGATAATAAAGACCTAATCGGTTAAGCATTATGATTTAATACAATGCTATATGTGTTATAACTGTGTAGTAAGGTTAAGGCCTAACTTATGTATTGATCGTATATCCTAGATATGATATGATGTTAAACTATATGACTAATGGATATCATATATATATACGTAACTATATTACGATAGGGATTCAAAAGTGTTGATTTACTTTACGTGGATAGACTACGCTTAAGGAAAGTTTCCTTAAACCTGTTCTTGTATTATTTGCAAGTATCCGAACCCTACTTTTATTGTGTTGCAAGTATCCTATCCTTGTGGTTACTTATTCAAGGAACGTCGTAAGCAAGTTCCCTAACTTATACTCTTTCATTGTGTAAGCTTCCTTGAAACCGTTCTTGTATATTAATTGCAAGTATCTGACTACTCTTTTATTGAGCAAGTATTTGATTCATACTCTTTATTGAACACATATTCGAACTTGTACTAACTTTGGTCGTACGAGTAAATAGGTGCTAGAATAATTCTTGCCTTACAAACTTATGTTTCATAGATTGATTTAAATCACGATTATATTCTTTGAATTATTATTGCGAGTATTGAACTCATAAATTGTTCTTATATACATTGTTGAAATTGTCTACGCCATTTAATTCGGCTAGACCAATATCATGAATTGGAAAACGATCCACACCAATTGCCTTGGTACGGACTCTTATAAATTGACTTAGTTGAACAACCCTTGTAAAAAGGGGAACTATATAGTCGGGGTGCCGACAGTGGCGTGGTAGGTTATGCATAACTCCAGGTACGATAGGCTGATCCCTTAATTGTACTTGGTTGGGTTACCAGAAATATTTTTGGTGATTCTAGTAGAAGTTCGTGGTTCTTAGCGACCACTCAGTATCCAGTATTTATTTACTTGAAACTTTGAATTCTTTGGATTCTTTTCTAAATCCTTGGTCCACAGCGACACTTAGTGATATCTATTCATTCACTTGAAATTGTTGAAACTTTTGAATCCTTTAATAACTTCTCTCGACCCGTAGTAGTCCTTGTTTAACTTCACAGAATAGATTTGGAAGTCATTGCTATTTATTTTGTTCACAACATTCTTAATTGAAATAATGAGTGATTAATTATCGTTATACCCTAGAGATTTAGAACTATGTATATTCCTGTTCACATTTATTGGCATATTATTTGTTGAGCAAATTTGTTGCTCACTCTTGCTTCCCATAAACATTTCAGTTAGGGAAGGGCAAGGTGGCACCCCAGGACAGGACAAGTGCGAAGGCAAGGCTATGGAGTAGCTATGCTTTTCTATATTAGGATGTTTCCATTATGTTGTCTTAAGACTTATTTAATGTTATGTATTAAGATATGTTTGGTTTAAGTTATGAAGTGTATTAGTAATAGTTTCAAGACTTGGGACGAGAATATTTATGTTATATCAATGTAAATTATTCTGTTATTCCATTGTTTGAGATTTTAGTTGTTATTAGAATTAGTACGTGATGAACCGAATTCGAGATCAGTGACGGTCTGAATTTGGGGGCGTCACAGGTTGGTATCAAAGCTGTAGGTTATAAACCTTAGGAGCGAGAGTCCTTAGGATATAACCTTAGAAGAATTTAGAGAATAGAAGGAGATAAAACTCATGTAGATTTTTCTTAGAAAGCTAGAAGTGTTATGAAATATATTTTCATTCCATACAATGAAATTATGATTTATTCGGAGACAATAATAAAGTTCATTAGTTTTGTGATTATGGATGTCAGAGATAGGTAAACCGGATAGGGTCATGGAGGAGGAACCATGTGATATACATGTGGTGTCTGCAACACCCCTTGAAGTTAAGCCTTTTCAGTAGTAGCCTTAACCTAGGAGGAGACGGAATCAGAATCCAAGCAAAAATCCACGATGAAAGTTTTCTTTCAGAATGGAGGCATGTGTGAGTTACATTAAGATGAAAAATAAGATACAATAGTGGGAGGCGAAGTTCTAGACCTTCAAATTAGTAATTAATAGTTACAGACATGGTGAGAGTGAAGGTAGTTAGATAATAAGCGTCGCGATAGATGTTTATAGATATGGAACAGTGTCGTGGATCCCAACTTTAGGGATAATGTGGGAAGTATCTTTCTAACCCCAACTTTAGTGGTACCCGAGAGGGGTATGTATTAAGACTAGCAGAATGCTATATGATGTGATATGTTTTCTTGTGGCATATTTTTATTAAACGTGCGTGTAGTAACCAGATTATGTTATATAATAACAAGGGAGAATAGACATAAAACTTATACGTCTTAAGAAGTATTAGCTGTTTAACAAAGAGATGATAATACCATTTTATTTCTACGCAGAGAAATGTGAATACCTCAAGGAGGAGAGACTCGTCAAGCAACGGAGAATGGAGATAGGGAACTGAATCAAGAACCCTTACAACAATTAGTAGACCTTATAGTAAATGCTTTTGAAGAAGGAATCAATGATTATAAGAAGAGGCAAACGAAAACTTCTGAGGTAGGAAAAGATACTAATTTGACTAAAGAAAGAGAGGTTAATAATTCAAAGAAAGCGAACGAAGGTAGGATGGAAGAGAGTAGTAGTGGTAGTAGTAAGAATTTCAAGAGGAAGTGGAATAAGAATAAGTATGTACGAGGAGAGGGACAACTATGGAAGAAGAAGATAGAAGCCTGTAAGGAATGTGGAAAGAACCACATGGGAGCGTGTTTGAAAGGAAAACTATGTATGTTATAAGTGCGGTAAGAAGGGTCATATTTCTCCTAACTGTCCTAGGGAGGAGAAAACCATAGATTGTTTTGCGTATGGATCTGAAAAATGTCAAATACGTTATCGGCAGAAGGAAATGAACGAGAAGGGAAATAGAAACAAAAGAAGACGGGACAACAAAAACATCAACAACAATCCGAGGGGAAGTCACCAAGAAGGACTTAAGAAAAAGAACAAGGTTTGCCCGAAATATGGAAAGAGTCATCAAGGAGAGTGCTGGAAGGGACGAGGCATTTGCTATAACTGCGGCCAAGAAGGGCATATTTCCCCGAATTGCCCAAACCCGAAGAAGATCAGAGGATGCTTTGCTTATAAGTCAACAGATCATCAGGTTAAGAACTGCCCAAAGAAAGGAAGGAAGAAGACAGCAACAAAGGAAGCCATAGCGGGAAGCTGGCAATAATCGAACTAGCTCAATCGAGTGAACCAATGCCAAGTACGACTAACGTTATGATACATGATGCAGTGGCGTTCCAAGTCGTGATGTCAGGTGCTGTCTTAATCTATAATATAAATGCGTATATATTATCTAATCCGAGTGCTATCTTTCCCTTTTGCATCTGAAGAACTGTGAGACGACTAAGTTACCCCAAGAACGATTAGAAGATCCTTTAAACATAGAAGTTGCGAATAAGGAACTAATTTCCGTAGAAATTCGTTTATCGATATTATTGCGCATAAATTAGGGAACGTAAGCTAAGCATAGACTGGATTCGATAAAATTTGGAAAGTGTGATGGGATACTAAAAATGGACTGATTATATAACCATACTACGATAATTGATTGTTAGAAGAAAAATGTGAACCTTTAGACTCCAAACCGGCCTAAGGAAGTGTTTTATGGTAGCTCGTCATTTAGGCAATTGTGTTGCCTTACGATGATGCAGGCCAAGATATTGTTAAGAAAAGTCGGTGTAGATTGTTTCACTTTTATTATAGATACTAAGAGAACGGAAGTAGAAATAAATAATGTATTAGTAGAACCAGAATTTTAAAATATATTCCCAGAAGATCTGCCCGGCCTTCTGCCAGATAGAGAAAACAGGTCGTAATAGATTTAGTACCGGAGACTGCACTGATTTTGAAAGCACATATCTTATGGCGCCGGTACAAATGAAGAATTGATAATACAATTGCAAGAAATGTTAGATTAAGGAAATATTCAATCGAGTGTGTTTTCCCTTAAGGAGCACCAGTGTTGTGAGTCAAGGAGAAGGTTAGTTTTAGGGCACGTCAGATCCGGCAGAGTTGAAGGCGGTAAGTAATTGGGAGAAGACGAAGACTACCATTGCGAAATTCTCTATTACCTGGAAGAGGCAAACGTAGTAGCCGATATGCTAAGTAGGAAAAGGGAATGGAGAAATTATTCAAGTTGATAACTCGAGAGGAACTAATCAGGAAGATGAAGAGATTGGAAATAGAAGTGAAGGGACCTAGAGAGTCCAAAGGGAAGTTTATAACAAAGGTCTGTCTAACGTTGTTGGATAGAGTAAAGGGATAACAAGATTAAAAAAAAGTGCGAGAAGATAAAGAGAAAAAGTTCAGAAGAAATAATAATGGTATCTTGAGAATTGTAGATCGAGCGTGAGAGTCAACTGTAACTAAAATTGCGAGATAAGAGTTTTCATGAGGCATATAGTTGGACATATTTCGTTCACCCAGGAAGCACGAAAACGTACCGGGATCTTCGAATACACTATTGGTGGTCAATATGAAGCGAGAAGTTGTAGAATACGTCGACCGATTATAGAAGACGATGCGCTTTCTACCTATAGGTATTCGATTCAATTTAAATCAGTTAGCGAAATTATACGTAAAAGAAAATTGTTTTGCGACACATATCAATGTCAACTATATCCGATCGAGACTCGCGCTCCACTTCAAAGTTTTGAAAGAGCTTGCGTAATAGATTTCAACGATAAACTCGGAAGATCACTTACCCTTAGTAGTATTCGCTTATATAGTAATAATTATTATACGAATATCGTAAAGCCATCGTACAAAGTTCTCCACGGAAGAAATTACAGAACACCGCTATGTCGAAATGAGGTCAGAGAACGACGACTTCGATTGGGACCAGATTTAGTACGACGAATGGCAAACGATGTGAAGACAAAAAGAGCCAGATTAGTAGCAACTCAAGATCAACATGGGAAATACGCAGATTGGCATCGTCATAATCAAGATTTTGAAGATGGTAATTTTGTATTTCTTAAATGTTTCCCTATGAAGGGAACATAAGATTAGGTAAGAAAGAAGAATTGAGTCTGAGGTTCGTGAAACCTTTTGAAGTATTGAAGAGAGTAGGCAAAGTGGCGTACGAGGTAGCCTTACCTCTTGAACTGGAACATATCCATAGTATGTTTTATATTTCTGTCTTACGATCATATAAGCCTAATTATAAGCGTGTAATACCCTATGAACCCATTCGAGTAGGGAAGAATCTGGCATATGAAGAATTCCTGTCCAAATACTAGATAGGAAAGAACATATATTAGGAGATAAAATTATATCTTTTGTGCTAGCGCTTTGGCCAAACCACGACGCCAAGGAGGCCACGTGAAAATTAGAAGATAGGATGATAAGGATCTAACCCCATCTATTTGTGTAGCCTTGTACCAATTTCGAGGACAGAATTTTTATAAGGGGAGGAGGATGTAAGAACCGTGAATTTCATGAATAATTAAAATTTTTCTTTTATTTGATATAATAAGAAAATGAATAATACTTGAACATAAATGTTTGTGAGTTACGAGAGAAGTAATTCGATTATATTAAATTGAATTTATAATAATTAAGGAAATATGGAGAATGACGATGAACTCGTAGAATGCCTTGTGTGACATGAGAATGAAAATGGTGATGATTTAATTAATTCAAGAGGAAAATCAATAAGTGAAGGATTAATTAATATTACATTGTTAATTAATCATTGTGATTAGTAATTAGCCTACTAATGAGTAATTGTTAATAATATGTTTGCGAGTAAGTAATTGATGAATATGATAAGAGTTATATTTAATTGATTATTTGTTGAGTGCAATACATGTGATAGTTAATCGTACAATAATGTTATTAACTGTTATTATGAATAATAATCGGTTAAAGAGTAAATGAATTATTAAGTGAATAATTAATCTATATTAATTGTTAATTGTTATTATGAGAAATATAATAATAATCTATTGATTTAGTATTTTTGCAAGTAATGATTGGATGCTAAGAAAATGATTTATAAATATAATAGGATTTATATTGTTGAGGAATGTGATTATTTATCGTGTAATAATAATCGATAAGGGTAAGTAATGAAGGAATTACTACGTGAATAATTAATTGATATTAATTGTTATTTACTTTCTATTATGAGAAAATGAAATATTAATAATGATTAATTGATAATGTGTTAATTATTATTATTGCAAATAATAGAATAATAATAAGTAACTTGTTTATAAATATAATAAGATTATATTTAATTATCGAGGAATGCGATAATTAATCACATAGTTGTTAATAGTTTTGTTGTGGAAATAAATTGATAATATAGTGATTACTTAATTAATATAATATTTGTTCAATTAATTGCTATGTGCAAGCATGCGATAATTAAAAGTATAACACATAGTTGTTACACATATGTTATAAAAAGTGTAGTGCAATGTGACTATACAATTATACATAAACTATATGTTATGACTAAATAAATTACATGAGTACATAATGAAGTCATGTGACAATATGAGTATGAGATTGCATTGAAAATGTACCTCATGGGTATTAAATAAACAATTGTTACTTAATGATTATTTTAATAGATTAATATAATTGGAAATAATATAATTGTAATGACATTATGTAACAACGTATATGTATGGATACATTAGAGGTGTATCTTATGTATTATTAAGTTGAACTAAGTGTATATTTAAATATATGAGAGGAAATAATAAATGGTTATCTATTTTAATATTAATGTGAAATTGAAATAATAATTATTTCAATAAATATAAATAATTGAAATAATATAGTAATGTGGAAAGGTAATACCCAACTAGATTATATGTATTCCAACTTATTACCTTGCAATATTATTTTATGAGGACCCAAGTGTACATGGATTTTATATGTGTAAATTTTTTTACTACATACCTTATTGTCTAAATTAAAGTACATTATGACTCAAATTATAAATTAAGTATATGATATGTGTGTATAATAAATTAAGTGTTGTGTGTTGCAAATGCAGAGTTATTAAGCCTTGTCCCAAATTAAGAGTCTCTTTCTCTCTTCACGTGTGCAAGCTCAAGCTAGTCTACTTCTCTATTTCTTCCTCAAACTCAGCATTTCATAGCTCATGATGAACAAGGGAGTGGGAATCATGATTGATTTCACCAACCAAATACCAACTCTCCATTAACCTCCATACAATACAAAATCTCGTTGGTTTGATTTGGGAGGGAAAAGCATTGTCTGGACATTCACTTCTCTATATATATAAGCTCTCCTTCTTCATATTTCAATAGCTGAGATTGTGTTTAAATATTGAATTGAGAGCATACATAAATTAGTAAAATCATTCTAGAGTGGGAGAATCAGTAGCAGCTAGTACAATTCGTGATTACAGAGGTATAATCCCAAATTCCATGTTCTTCATTTCTTGTTCTCTAATAATTCCAAGCTTCTTGATTATGGATGCAATACATGCTAGTTGAATTATAGAAAGCTTGTTAGTTGTTATATGGACTTACATACATGTTAGAATTACAATATAGCTTCTTTGTTCTTTATTTTCATTTTCTGTTTCTGTAATTTCAGTCAAAATTTCATGTTCTTTAATTCACATTTCTGCAAATGCTGTAAAATTTCAATTCTTGATTTGAGTTGAATTAGATGATAATATGATTTGGGTATTGTTTACTAGTTATTATATAACCTTATGAGTATGTTAGTAAAGTAATATGATTGTTTAGAATCAGAATTGTGCTAAAAATTTGGAGGTTGGCCTGCATTCTGCCGAACCAAGAAAAATTCTGGCACAGACTAGTAGTGGCGCAGCTGCGCCGGTTTATAACTGAGGCGCAGCGCAGCTGCGCCGGCCCTTGTGTCCTGCTGCTGATTTTTGCAATCTGCTAAAATCTGTTAAGTGTTAGCTTATTGTTATAACCTAAATGAGCATGAAAGCATATTTAGTGTCTATATATGAGCATGTTAAACTAATATGAGCATGATATATTAGGATCGCTTGCTTGAATGGTGAAGTTATAGATATCACAACGAACTTAGAGTTCAAAATGGACATTTACTATTTCTATCCGTTTTAGACATTCTGACTTTGGAGACATGTTTGTATGACCTAGAAACACATAAAATGTATGTCCACTTGTGTAGATAAGTTTCATAACAAAATACGAACGTTCAAACCTCATTAGTAATGGAAATGTAAGTTTTATAAACAAACTTTTGACATATGTGTAACACATTGATATTTCTAATTTTTGAGGCATGTTAGTATGAGGTAAAGACGCATGAAAGACATATTAACTTATGTATATATGGTTCATAGTATGACAAGAGCATGTTAGACCTCACTAGCAAACATTTCTAACAAAAATGCAAGTTATGAAGGTTGATATTGACATGAAAAGACCATATATACATTCTGATTTTTCGGGCATGTTTATATAACCTTGAAATGCATGTCGGACCTATTGACTTATGTATACGGATTCCATGATGTAACACGAACATGTTAGTAAGCCTGACTAATAAAAATATAATTTTTGATTGAGAACCTTAACATGTTATTGCAAGTTTCGTATTCTGGTGTCTACGGACATATGAGATAATACTCGTAGACCCACTCATGTATCATACATGTATATATACCATGCTAGATGCCATGATATCAAGTTAAGCATAATTGAAGCATGTTTTCGAACTAATAACAAGATAGTTACATGTATGCGATGTGAATATTCATGAGTATGCTTAATACAAGTTATATGATTACCTTATGTGTTTAAAAGGCGAGCATGTTAGACTTTGTGACTTTATAACCTTGAATGAACTTAAGTTATTAAGGGTATTAACTTAGAACCTATATCATGTAAATTGAACGTGAAAGGGTTGAACGAGCATGAAAGTATCCTTTAAATTGAATACATGCTATGTGATATTATATGTTGTTATTTGAAACCGATTTTGACGGTTAACTTATAACAATGCCATAACTTGCTAAATAAAGTATGTTTGGTGCTAGTTGTGGTCTTATGTGATAGTAATAATATATGAAGACGTTTTATTTATAAAAGGAACTCTAGAGATAATAAAGACATAACCAATTTAGTGTTATGATTTACTACAAATGCCATACATGATATAACTATGTTACTTGATTTCATGATGTTTTATAATTTGATTTCATACGACATGTGTGACATACTATGAAGATGTTTAACTTGAGAGAAGGGATTCCATAGACAATAAAGACCTAATCGGTTAAGCATTATGATTTAATACAATGCTATATGTGTTATAACTATGTAGTAAGGTTAAGGCCTAACTTATGTATTGATCGTATATCCTAGATATGATATGATGTTAAACTATATGACTAATGGATATCATATATATATATACGTAACTATATTACGATAGGGATTCAAAAGTGTTGATTTACTTTACGTGGATAGACTACGCTTAAGGCAAGTTTCCTTAAACCCGTTCTTGTATTATTTGCAAGTATCCGAACCTTACTTTTATTGTGTTGCAAGTATCCTATCCTTGTGGTTACTTATTCAAGGAACGTCGTAAGCAAGTTCCCTAACTTATACTCTTTCATTGTGCAAGCTTCCTTGAAACCGTTCTTGTATATTAATTGCAAGTATCTGACTACTCTTTTATTGAGCAAGTATTTGATTCATACTCTTTATTGAACACATATTCGAGCTTGTACTAACTTTGGCCGTACGAGTAAATAGGTGCTAGAATAATTCTTGCCTTACAAACTTATGTTTCATAGATTGATTTAAATCACGATTATATTCTTCGAATTATTGTTGCGAGTATTGAACTCATAAATTGTTCTTATATACATTGTTGAAATTGTCTACGCCATTTAATTCGGCTAGACCAATATCGTGAATTGGAAAACGATCCACACCAATTGCCTTGGTACGGACTCTTATAAATTGACTGAGTTGAACAACCCTTGTAAAAAGGGGAACTATATAGTCGGGGTGCCGACAGTGGCATGGTAGGTTATGCATAACTCCAGTTACGATAGGCTGATCCCCTAATTGTACTTGGTTGGGTTACCAGAAATATTTTTGGTGATTCTAGTAGAAGTTCGTGGTTCTTAGCGACCACTCAGTATCCAGTATTTATTTACTTGAAACTTTGAATTCTTTGGATTCTTTTATAAATCCTTGGTCCACAGCGACACTTAGTGATATCTATTCATTCACTTGAAATTGTTGAAACTTTTGAATCCTTTAATAACTTCTCGACCCGTAGTAGTCCTTGTTTAACTTCACAGAATAGATTTGGAAGTCATTGCTATTTATTTTGTTCACAACATTCTTAATTGAAATAATGAGTGATTAATTATCGTTATACCCTTGAGATTTAGAACTGTGTATATTCCTGTTCACATTTATTGGCATATTACTTGCTGAGAAAATTTGTTGCTCACTCTTGCTTCCCATAAACATTTCAGTTAGGGAAGGGCAAGGTGGCACCCCAGGACAGGACAAGTGCGAAGGCAAGGCTATGGAGTAGCTGTGCTTTTCTATATTAGGATGTTTTCGTTATGTTGTATTAAGACTTATTTAATGTTATGTATTAAGATATGTTTGGTTTAAGTTATGAAGTGTATTAGTAATAGTTTCGAGACTTGGGACGAGAATATTTATGTTATATCAATGTAAATTATTCTGTTATTCCATTGTTTGAGATTTTAGTTGTTATTAGAATTAGTACATGATGAACCGAATTCGAGATCAGTGACGGTCTGAATTTTGGGGCGTCACAATAAACCTTAGGTAGTGTTACCTTAGGCTATAACCACAGGGATGAGGATAAGGAATAAACTCAAAAAGAGTTTTAAGTTCTAAGCGATGAGTTTAGGAAAGGTATTCGTATGTCAATATGATTCAAAGAAGAATCTTGACATGTAATAAAGATCCAGAGTTACCTAACTCTGATAATAATGATGAACAGTACTAATGAATAGATAGAGTCTAAAAGACTAAAAGTATAAAGGGAAAGAAGATCGTAAAATAAAACGATCATAACATAGAAAAGAATAGTAATATAATACGATTATAATATTAGATTACAACGTGATCTGATGAGGACATAGGAGGATGGATGATCAATCGTTTGATTGAAGAGTTTATAGCAGAATTGCTATATGAAAGTGGTACTATGAATTAGTATGAGTTAAACTCATGAAAGAGTTGTAGTATTGTAGATACGGATTAAATAAAATTCATATCGAGTATTGAGGGAACTAGGAATATGTGGGATTTCAACTGAGGACTCATTGGATAGCTGAGTTGTACAAACCTTTGTATAGGCAGGGGTTTTGTGCTTGGTCTAACGACTACTTAGTTTATCACATTGATAATCATTGAAATGTCGGTGTCACGCTATTCTCTATATGTATAATGAGAAGGTGATTCTTTTCTCATGTGTATAACGGATAGGTAGAGAATATAAGATTAGGTGCGAATTTTTTAAACTCATACGTATAGTAAGTTAGTGACTCATAATTGTATGGTGGAACCCCTCAGCGAATGGACGACTTTGGTCTGACTAGGATAAGTTTTTAAACCCATATGATTGTAGTAAGTTCTTGAACTCATAACGTGTGGTATGTTTGATGAACTATACGGGGGTATAGGAAAATTGTGAATGAAGGATTGAGGATAATAGAAATAGATAGAATTATTAAGCAATTAATTATTAGAAGAATTGAAGTTGATGGTGGAAGCATAGGTATTCCAAATCTTCTAGCTGTGCTAGACTTTGAAATTTTTGACATCAAGCTAAATTCGCTTTGATGTGCCTTTTTCAAAATAAAATGAATTTTTGGTTATCTTCAAAACATGGTTACAATTGTGTATGTGTGGACTTCGGGACCCTGACACATCTTTACCTGTTGCGACATGATAATTCCAAAAATGATTTTCAATAGTTCGAACGGTTTAAAGAAGAGTCTACGCTAATTGTTTCTACTAGACAAAAATTATTTAAAATATCAAAATATATTTTATATATCATCAATGCATCATGGAACCTGATGCAAGGATGGTAAAAATGATGGAGTCATTAATGCAGTATTGCCTAATGTTGGATGTGATCTAAAGATCGTCAGCCCACTATGGTATATTATTTTATGACAAAGTCACAAAAATGACGGAATCTAAAATGGACTGTAAATACAGTGCGGTATCATGATGTCATAAAATAATTTTCATAATTTTAAAGAAAAGTCAAGTGCCAATTAAGTTTGGCCAGACACATGTTTTGATTGATATTGAAATTATTGCTATATGTCTAAGCTAATTGATTCAGCTAGACAATGTTTATGAAAATTCAAGTATATTTTTGAGAACTTATCCCGAACCATATTGTTTTGATTCGGACTCCAGGCTGAGTATGAACATCCCTAAATTGGAAAATATTTTTGTGTCAAATAGCAGTGATGTGGAACGCGAATGTCGTTCAAATTGTGCCGAATGGCAGTGATGTAGCATCTGATTAATGCAGGGCATACGGGCTGATCACCCAATGTGTACGTATGTCCAAAGCGGTTTGTAGATGAATTTTTGTTTAAACCTTTTCGAAATTAAAAAATGAAAGTTCATGGCCACTCAGCATTATATGAAAAGTTTTTAACTCCTTGGGGAGAAGTCTGGGTAGAATGTTATGATAGAATAATTACTCATAGAAGGAAACCGTGTGTACTCATTACATGAGAATGAAATCAAATAAAGGTTAAGTTGAAAACCAAGTTTTGGTGAATAAAAGGAGTAGGGATTAGTATGCTGTAATTTTGGGGACGAAATTCCTAGAAGAAGGGATGAATGTGACAACACGAAAATTTATAAGATCTTAAATGATTAAATTAAAGGTTAAAGGATAAAACCTAGAGTGGAAATTTGAGGAATAATTTAAAAATTTTAAAGTAGAACCTATATGGTTTACTATTTGAATGAGTATAGAGAAAATATGGGTTACAAAATTCTAAACCCTAGAAATAAATATATATGTACTTGAAAGAATATTAAGGATAAGGTAATACGATACCTATAAAGTTTGATGACCTAATATATAAATTAGGTATTTGAATCAAATGACTTCAAGGGTTATCTTGTATGATTATGTGAGTGTGAGTGTTTATAACTCATTAAGCCAAATATGGTTATTTAGTTAATAAACTATTAGAATATGTGATTGATTATGTGGATTATGTGTATGATTAAATAAATATACATTATTTAATGTGTATACATTAATTTTGTATATAGAGATAATTAAGAATATATATATATATCAAAAATATTGCGCATTAGTTCTAGTGATAATAGATTTAATGGACTAAGATGATTGTATGGCCCAAGGAATTGTATAAGTAGCCCAATTGTTTATTTAAGGATTGGACTTGTAGTTAATTTGATTTAATAGCAATTAAGTTATTAATATAGCCAAAGATATTATGTATAGGGTAAGTATAATGATGACATAATTTAATATTGGGTGGAAGCCAAAGTTCATTTTATCTAGTAAGGAAATTCAAAAAAAGGTGCAAGCCCAAAACAAATTATGTGAGAGCCCAAGCTTGGCCCAAGCTTAGCCACTTAAGGAAGGAATTAACTTACAAATATGTGTAAGGAAACCCTAACTAAATGATTAGGAGATGATAAAAATTAAAAAGTATAAACTATGTTGTTTTGCTAGACCAAAGAATGAACATTGCAAGCCCAAAAATTTATTTGAGTAGCCCAATTGGTGACCCAATTGAGAGAGGACCTATGGGATGCTAAGTAAGCTATTTGGGCTTTAAAAAAAATAAAATTGAGCCCAAAAAGGCCTTGTGGCCGAAAATTTGGAGAAGAAACAAGGGGGAGTGTATGTAATGATGATAGTAGCTTTAGTTGGTGAACTAACACCTTAGGTGTCCAATTTCTATTTAGCCACCAACTTTAACCAAGTTTTCAAACAACCTTTGGAGTGCAAGCAAGCTTAAACATGATGAGAAAGAGAGAGGTGCAAGAGTGTGGGGAATAATAATAATAATAATAAGAGATATATTGTATATCTCTTTATTTCTACAAAACAACAAAATCATTTTATCTTCTCTCTCTTCTCATTTGTATCATTTTGTTTAAGCAAGCAAGAGGGAGAGATAGAGGGCCAAGGTTAGGCCACTATAGGAGAGAAAGAGGAAGAGTTTTATATAGTTCCATAGATCTCTAATCAATCTTGGGAAGAAGATAGAAATGGAGAAGCTAAGGTATAATAAAGAATTTCTACTTATATAATCAATTTTCTTCTTTGATTGATTTAAGTTTTAATTTTGTAAAACTATGATCTTAAGGTTTAAAACTTTAGATCTATATGTTTATTAGTGTTTCTTTTTTGATCTAACCCTTTTAAGGATCAAAAGTTGGATCTAAAGCATGAAATAGGAAATAGGTTTTTCTAAAGTAGAAAACCTAATATTTCTTAACTTTACTTGTGTTTTGTTTGGATTTTGTGATAGATTATTGAAATAGATCATGATAGATCCATAAATATATTTGGTATTAGTTTGTGTTATGATGTTTGATGATGGATTATGTTGGTTATTAGGTGGGAATATGAAAGTTTTCTTAGAAATCATCAAGTATGAAAAATTAGATTTTTGTAAAAATAAAGTATGAAATTCAAACGACCATATCTCCTAGTATATTTTGAATTTTTGAGTGTGGTTAATTTCTGGAGATAGATATATAAGTCTTCTAACGTTTCTAAGTGGAATCTCTTAAAAAGGAGTTATAGATTTTCGTGTGGACTAATTTGAGTAAATGAAGTAAAATCTAAAAAAGGCTAAAGAGTAGGCTGTCCGGAAATTTAAGGGGCTGTTTCGACCACCTATGTTATGAAATAAAATTAGGCCTTTTGGGACATTAAAATATATGTTATAAACTAGCTTGTGTCCAAAAATGAGCTCATTTCAACTTATGTTGAGCAAGTCATGACTATTTCAATACTTACGTTTTTCCAACATAAATTGCTATAACCGGAGTTGAATAACTCTGATTGCCACGAAATTTAAACTGTAAGTGCACGTTAACATATGTAAGATTCCGCTAAAAGTTGGGAATTTTTAGAGTTATGCATGGGGTAGCTAATTTTTTAAGGAATTAACTAAAAATGGATTTTTTGAAAAATACTTAAGGGAGTTGAAAAATTCCAGAAAATTGTTTTTGTGTATGAAATATATGGATGTGTTTGACCAAATGATAGAAAAATAATAAGATGATTTGATATTTTTGTGAATAGTGTATTTCAGCTTCCTGAAATGAACAATTTTTGGAAACTGGAATGGAAAACTGAAATTGTTAGAAAAGAAAGACAATTTGGTTTCAGCTTGCTGAAATGATGTATGCAGTCTTTTGAAATCATAAATAGTTACCAAGTCATAATAAGAAACTTATAAATGAACGAATAAGTGTTAAGTCTAAGGTAGTGCAATCGTACCCTTTAATGGTTGATATATAGTAGCTGGGCTAAACGTCTCCTTAATATAGGGAAGGGATCTACGAATTAGTAACCGATCTAACTCACTATGAAAATAGTGTAGACTAGACGAAAATTAATTTGTTAGTTATTTGTGGGAAACCACTCAGTATACTATATTGAATACTATTAAAGACTCGATGTGTGCTAGGATTGGACTTATGTATGTATAGTGTTAAGGTTATCTAATATTTAACTATGTGTTTAAATGTTAGATAGTTTAATTATAAGGTATGTTATACTAATTTAAAGATCAATCTTATAACTGATAGGTCTTTTCAATAAAGCGATTAAATTAGATTGCGTAGCAGTAATCGACGATACATGCAAGTTCCTGAACTATACTTTTATTAAGCAAGTTCCTGAACTATACTTTTATTAAGCAAGTTCCTATACTCTTTTATTGAGCAAGTTTTTCTCTAACTCAACTTTGAGTTATATTTCAAAGCATGTTCGTGAATAATTATTGTTAATTATTCACATCTATACTGATTATTGATTCGTACTTAGTGCATGTTGCATATGTTCATCAGGTATGAAAGGCTGATCACCTTCATTACCATTTGGTTCAGATAAATTTGTTCATGTTTATTGTTGGCCATTCTTATTATTGACTCGGTCATTCAGTTATGTAAATTGATTCATGTTCTTTCACCAATATTATATTATTGAAAGTTTGTTAGCTTATTATTCTTTTCCATCATGATATATCTTCTTTTGAACTTAAACTTGCTGGGCAAACTTGTTGCTCACCCTTGCTATATCATGATAAACATTTCAGATTTAGACGAAACTTCGGATACAGGCAAAGACAAAGACAAACTTCAGAATTGGATTTGGATGCAGGTTAAACTTGTAATAGTATTGAATGCAAATGACTTGGTATGTCGTATAGGATATTGAAGGCAGGTATTAAGTTAAGGTGACATACCTTGAGGATTATGTTGTAATAAGTTATTGTATAAACAATTTATGTTTATATCTTCCGCAATAGTTATAAAAATGATGTATCGTAACGTACCAGGTCCGAGGTTCCGGGGACCCGGATTTGGGGGCGTCACAATTTCCACAATAGTAGGTTGTACCTCCATTGCAAATAATTTCTCCCCCTTGTCATTTGTTTAACTTACTTCTATTTCCATTCTTGCCATCTCTGCTAGCAACTCATTCTGAGTCGTTAACATTAACAGCTACTCCCGACCCTTTCTATTTAAGGCATCGGCCACTACGTTTGCTTTCCCTGTATGATATAGGATTTCATTGTCGTAACCCTTTATCAACTCCAACCATCTTCTTTGCCTCATATTCAACTCCTTCTGTGTGAAGATATATTTTAGACTTTTATATATCTCACATTTCTCCCCGTATAGGTAATGCTTCCAAATTTTTAAGGCAAAAACCACCGCTGCAAGTTCAAGGTCATGAGTAGGATAACCTTTCTCATACTCCTTCAACTGCCTAGATGTATACGCAATGATGACCTTGTCATGCTGCATGAGCACGTAACCCAGTCTTTTATGCGAAGCATCACCATAAACTACGAAATTCCCCATATCATATGGTAAAGACAATATAAGTGCTTGACTCAATCTCTTCTTCAGATCTTGAAAGCTGTCTTCACACTTCTTTGTCCATGCGTATTTCACAGTCTTCTGCGTTAAATTTGTTAACGGAGTAGCTATCTTCGAGAAGTCCTGAATGAACCTTTGATAGTAACCCGCTAACCCTAGAAAACTCCGCACATCAGTCGGTGTTTTCGGTTGTTCCCAGTTAATAACTAATTCCTCTTTTGCCGGATCCACTGAAATCTCGTCGTTGTCAATGACGTGCCCCAAAAACTGCACTCTCTCTAGTTAAAATTCACATTTAGTGAATTTCGCATAAAACTTCACCTTTCGTAGTGCTTCCAGCACTAATTTTAAATGTTCAGCGAATAGACTAGAATATCATCAATGAACACCACAATGAATTTGTCCAAATAATGTTTGAACACTCTGTTCATCATATCAATGAATGTGGCTAGTGCATTTGTTAACCCAAATGACATCACCAGGAACTCGTAATGGTCGTAACAAGTCCTGAATGATGTCTTAGGTACATCCTCCTCTCTAACCTTCAGCTGGTGATACCCAGTCCGCAAATCTATTTTGGAAAAGCGTTTCGCCCCTTTCAACTGATCAAAGAGATCATCGAACCTGGGCAATGGATATTTATTCTTTATCGTTAACTTGTTTAACTCTCTTTAGTCCTTACAAAGTCTTAACGATCCATCCTTCTTCTTTACAAATAATACTGGTGCTCCCCATGGAGAAACACTTGGATTAATGTACTTCTTGTCCAACAGTTTTTGCAACTGAATCATCAACTCCTTCAGTTCTACCTGCGCCATACGATATGGTGCCTTCGAAACTAGTGTCGTTCCTGGCACAACGTCTATAAAAAATTTTGTCTCCTTATTAGGTGGAAGACCTGGCAAATCGCTCAAAAATACATCCGCATATTCATTGACTATAGGTATCTGTTCCAATATCGCTCCCACTCTCTGGGTATCAACAACATGGCACAGGTAACCTGTACATCCTTTCCTTAACAACTTTCTGGCTTGTGTCATGGTTAGACAACAAGAGCATCCCGGTGATTTACTACCGTAAAACACTACCTTGGGTTTCTTAGAAATTGAAGGTTCACACTTTTCTATTGGCAATCGATAATCGCCCCATGGTTAACCAACCAATCCATTCTAATAATTACATCGAATTCCCCTAACTTTATCGGTATAAGATCTACCGATAACTTGTTACCTCTTATTTCTACACAACAATTCCTATGAATAAAATCAATATGAATTATTTCTTCGTTTGCTACCTTAACATTCGAAGGTATTACAAGTTTTTTAGGGAGTAACCCTAACCGTTTAGCAATGTCAAATACTATAAACGAACAAGTAGCACCCGAGTCAAATACCATATATGCATTTTTATTGTTGACCGAGATAATACCTGCTACGACATCGCTCGATGCCACTACATCCTGAACTGTCATATTAAATGTACGGGCCATCGGTGTACCCTGTTGTACGGGACCACCAATCGCTAGCTTAGCACCGCTAGCTCCCTTCCCATTGTCCGACCCCTTCTTCGGACAATTCCTTGTAATGCGGTCCGGGGACCCACACGCAAATCATGCCATACTCTTCATAGGGTTGGGACAGCTAGGTGTAATGTTCCCTTCCTGTCCACAACGGTAGCATACCGCTTTACCATTGAGACAGACTCCAGAATGAGCCTTCCCACACATCTTGCATGGCTCGATCCTTCTCTTAGGATCAGCCTACCTTACCCCGGTATTCCCCAAGTTGAGCACCTTCCGCTTCAGCGCACTAAAGCTCCCGCTTGCTCCCTCTAGTTTGACTCTTCCGTCAAATTTATTCTTATTCTTCTTTTTCTTCTGGTATAGGCTCAAAGCCTCACTACCACCCTCGGCTATTATGTCCTTCTCCAATACCGCTCCAAAGATTTCACTTTGGAAAATGGATACTCAATTATAGAGCCAAGGTTTTAAACCTAGCTCAAACCTCCTAAATTTTCTTGCCTCTGTGTCCACTTGATGTGGAGCAAACCTGTGACACCCCCAAATCCGGGTACTTCATTTCCACATGATTTGGTGTTCACTTTCTAATATAACATACATCTACCCAATATAACTTCAAAATAAAATACAACCTTTCTTCAAAATAATAAAATCTCCCTTAAAACAAGGGTTACAACTTTCTTAAAAATCAATCCCAGGGTTACTCTAACCTTGACGTAATAATAATGTGTGGAAAAAAAATAACATTAAAGTCTATTACAATCATTTGAAATAATAAAAACAAGTCTTCACTTGTTTTGCTTTCCTTTGCCTTTACTGGTAGACAGGCGTCAACATTATAAACCTTAGCTGCAATTGTTATATAATATAATAGTGAGCAAACAACAGCTCACTGGAGTTTAACAATAATAAATACACGAAAGAATATCTTTAAAAAGAATTTGAATAACTTAGCTTACTTTAGCAATAAAGAATTGAATAATAATTCTCTATCAACATTAAAATTCGAATATAGAATTTATCTGAGGGTCGTAAGACCTTTGAACTTTTGTCCTAGGTTATAAACATTTTTATTTAAAACCTTTAATAGTCACTAAGACTATGGACCTTAACTCGTACTTAGGGGGATCAGCCTTTCGTACTATGTATAGTGCACAAACATCTTAACGCTTACGCGTAGTAACCTCCCCTAATAATAGGGTTGTTCAACTCAGTAATTTGAATTCAAGTCCGCACCAAAGAAAGTTTGTTTTGGATAAGCTTACAAGGGTAATTTAGAATTCACGTTCATCAACTAAGAATTAGTTAAATCGATTTTCAATAACTTGGAATAATTCGTAAGTAAAAGAACTACGAACTAACATGTGCTTTATAAATAATTTAAAGCATCTCAAAAGAATATTCAAACCTTGCTTGAAAAATAAGCCAAGGTTACTTTAATTATATCATGAACTTTCAATAATTACTTGTCCAATAAAAGAACAATATCAAACAATGAATAATTTAAGTGAAACAAATAAACGAGTTTATGGTTTAGAAGACATGCCTCAAGCTCAAACTACTAATATAATTCACGTTCTTTAACACTTCCTACACATATATGTTTAATCACAACAATCTAAATTAGTTAACACATAACAAACTCACATAATTGGTTAACCTTGTAGGTTAACTCATTCTTATTTAATTACTAAATTAATAATTAATAATAATATAATTTGATTACATCACATAGGCATGCTCACATAATTAACTCAAATAATAATTATGTATTTTATATTAAATTATAATTAAATTAATTATAATTTAAACATTTAATCTAATTATAGTTACGCAAATTATAATTACATCTTATTTTAATTAAATTATAAATAATTTATAATTTATAATTAATTAAACCACATCATACATTTACTAAATTATAAGTACACCAATCATAATTTATAGTTAATCATGCAAATATTACATTATAATTACAGAATTTATAATCTATAATTAATTATGCATTAAATTATAATTACATATTATAATTTAAATTTATATTCACTTGATTACAATAACTCAATTTATAATCATTATAATTTAAAAAAATTATAATTTAAATTAAACATTTACTCTAATTATAATTATTCAAAATTATAATCACAAATTATATTTTATTAATATTCATTTAGCATTTTAATATATATTTAATCATGCTATAAAAGTAATTACATAAAATTAGCTTTACAAAATACAAAAGAAAGCAGGTTTCTCTTTTTTTTTCTTTTCTTGCCACCCCCCCCCCCCCCCCGCCGAGGCGGGGGTTTTCCTCTTGATAGGCCAGCTAAGAAGGGCCCCTTCCAGCAAACGCAGACAAATTCGCGAACTGTGCAGAGAAAAAGCCAATGTGGCTTATTTCTCCACACCAAGTTCTAATTCCAGTTCATGCAATTCATATCAATTCCTAGAAACATAAACTTAAAGCTTCTAATCATGATTCCAACATATATAACATGCTCCTAGACACAAAATCATCTTAAACAACAAGAATCCATGATTTAAAAACTCCAATTCTAATATTTTCCAAAAACTCATAGTTTTAACAAAACCATTCACTGTAAATCCAATTCTAACCCAATTCAACTCATAATTCATGCAATATTTTCGTAATTGAAGATAGCACCATGATAAATTCTAAATAAGCATATTAACATATAAGAAATCCTCAATTATCATTTTAAAACTCAACCAAAGCATATGAACTCACAAGAACATCAATTTTTCATTAAAACATGTTTTATAACTAATTTGATTTCTGAAAACTTGTTTATGGCATACAATTCACTCATAAACAACACATGAATACACTATGTATAAACAATTCATGCTTATACAATTTCATGAAAATTTGCCTTGACAAAGAATAAAACACGAAGAACACGTAAATTGAGTTCTTAAAAATATAAGGGTAGAGATTATAGAATATACCTTTTGTTAATAGGTTAAAAGAGGAAGATGATGATTTTTAGGCTTCAAGCTTAGAAATTCCTTCTCCTTCTTCTTCTTCTTCTTCTTCTTCTTCTTCTTCTTCTTCTTTCTCTCTAACTCACGATGTTCTTTTCTCTCTAACAATCTAACTTTCTAACGTAGCTTTATATAATATACATATATAATTGATATAATAATAACTGATATATAATAATTACACTTAATGATATAATTAAATTAGCAGTTACAATATTTTAAAAACCACAAGGCTTTGTTTGGCAACAGATTAATTTAGAAAATAGTTTTGTTAACTAAGGCCTTGTTTGGGTAAAATGGTTTTAAAACTAGTGCAAGGGCCCTGTTTGGCAAAATCTTTTAAAACAATAAAACCATTTAAAAAATCTTTTCTTTATTTTAATAAATTATTTTAACACATACTTTAATGTTACACTTTAACTAATTAAATCTCTAACATTCTAATTTAATCAATTAAAATCTAACATCAACTAATCACACAACAATTTGTCACATAATTATAATTACTCGCTAATTACAATTCATGCAATACATGTAACACTTCATCGCATAACTCATCTAATTTAATTATCTCAATTAAATTAGAACTATACTATAAAATTAATATACATCAATTAAATAAATTATTAAACATCCATTTAATAATATATAACACTTAATTAAATGACTTCCACAAATCACATAATTTATTTATTTAACTCAATAAATAAATCACATAAAATATTTATTTAACTCAATAAATATTAAAAATTATCATATAAAATCTCAATCGTTACAATCTTCCCTCCTTAAAAGGATTCTGTCCCCAGAATCACACATTAAAAAAAATCTGTCTATTACATTCTTTCCCCCTTAAAAGGATTCTGTCCCCAGAATCGGTACATAAGGGGTTACACACAAAATATTTAAGCAAATAACTGCGGATAAGATTTCATCATAACATCTTCGAGTTCCCACGTGGCTTCTACAGCACTGTGGTTCCTCCAGATTACCTTAACAGAAGGTATCACTTTATTCCTAAGTACTTGTTCCTTTCTATCAACTATTTGAACAAGCACTTCTTCATATGTTAAGTCCTTATCAAATTGTAAAGGTTCATACTCTATCACATGTTTATAATCGTGCTTGTAAGGTCTTAACACAGAAATATGAAAGACATTATGTATATTCTCGAGCTTCGGAGGTAATGCAATCTCGTAAGCTACCTCGTCAACTTTTTGCAACACCTCAAAAGGTCCAATAAATCGGGGACTCAGCTTTCCCTTCTTACCAAATCGAATCTTCCCCTTCCAGGGAGATACTTTCAGGAACACGAAACTTCCTGATAAGAATTCTCGATTTTGTCAATGAAGATCGACATACTTCTTCTGTCTATCTTGAGCAGCAACTAATCTTGTTCTGATCAGCTTCACAATTCCAGCAGTTTGCTGTACCAATTTTGGTCCCAACAACTGACGTTCACCAACTTCATCCTAACACAAGGGAATTCTGCATTTTTCGCCTTATAACGCTTCGTAAGGCGGCATGCCGATACTCGCATGGTGACTATTGTTGTAGGCGAACTCCACCAACAGTAGATGATCCTCCCAGCTTCCTTTGAAGTCCATCACACAAGCTCTCAACATATCCTCAAGCGTTTGAATCTTTCTTTCACTCTAGCCATCAGTCTGAGGATGGTATGTTGTACTCATGCGCAATTACATTCCCAGACACTCTTGCAAACATTTTCAAAAATTAGGCGTGAAACGCTGATCTCTATCGGGCACAATCGACAACGGAACACCGTGTCGAGAAATAATTTCTTTCACATACAGTTTCGCTAGCTGATCCAAGTTGTACTTAACCCTGATCGGCAGAAAGTAGGCTAACTTCGTCAGTCGATGCACTATTACCCATATCGCATCAAATCGCTTCTGAGTCGCTGGAAGACCCACCATAAAATCCATCGTGATGTGCTCCCACTTCCACTCTAGAATTTCTAACGGTTGCAGTAGTCCACTTGGTCTCTGGTGTTCTGCCTTAACTTTCTGGCACGTTAAGCACTTCGTAACACATTCAGCAACGTCCCTCTTCATATTCGGCCACCAGAAATGATGCCTGAGATCTTGGTACATCTTGGTACTCCCAGGGTGAATAGAATATCTAGAACTGTGAGCTTCGCTCAGAATCTCCTCTTTGACCTCTGGTACTGGCGGTACCCAGATTCTACCTTCAAACTGTAACAGACCTTCATTATCGATCTTAAACTTAAATTTTTCACCATCGGTTATCCTTTTTCGAATCTTCTCACATTCTTCATCGTGAAGTTGTGCTTCTTTCACCTTGTCTACTAGAGTAGAACCAGTAGTTACATGAAACAACTTCTCATCCGATTCCTTCGGGAACTTCACTTCCAACTTTAACCTAGCCATCTGTTCTATCAACTGATCCTGATCAGTTAACATGCTCAGTTTCTCCCAACCTTTTCTGCTCAAAGCGTCGACGACAACGTTAGCTTTACCCGGATGGTAAAGTATCTCGCAATCGTAGTCTTTGATCAGTTCCAACCATCTTTTTTGACGCATATTCAAATTCTTCTAGGTGAAAATATACTTCAGACTCTTGTGATGGGTATATATCTCACACTTCTCTCCATATAAGTAGTGTCTCCATATCTTTAGAGCAAACACTACTGTTGCCAATTCTGAATCATGGGTCAGATACCCCTTCTCATAATCCTTCAGCTGACGTGACGTATAGGCAATCACTTGGCCGCTCTGCATCAACACATAGCCTAATCCTTTATATGAGGCATCGCTATATACCACGAAATTCTCCGTACTATCCGGCAAAGATAACACAGGCGCAGTACTCAACCTCTTCTTCAGCTCCTAAAAACTTTCTTCACACTTCTCCGTCCAAACAAAATTTAACTATTTTACGAGTTAAATTCGTCAACGGAGTTGCGATTTTAGAAAAGTCTTGGATGAATCTCCGATAATAACCTGCCAATCCCAAGAAACTCCTCACTTCAGACGGCGTCTTCGACTGATCCCAATTTATTACGGCCTCAACCTTTGACGGATCTACCAAAATACCATCCTTGTCGATTATGTGGCCAAGAAATTGCACACGTTCCAACCCGAATTCAGGTTTTGAGAATTTAGCGTAAAGCTTCTCTCGTCTCAGTGATTCTAAGGTTAGTCATAAGTGTTCAGCGTGTTCCTCCTCGGTCTTGGAATAAACCAGGATGTTATCAATGAACACTACCACGAACTTATCCAGGAATGGCTTAAACACCTTGTTCATTAAGTCCATAAATGCAGCTGGGGCATTCGTGAGACCAAATGACATCACCAAGAACTCGTAATGACCATATCGAGTCCTAAAAGCCGTTTTCGGTATATCTTCCCTTCTCACCTTCAACTGATGATATCCGCTTCTCAAGTTGATTTTCGAGAAGTACTTCGCACCCTTCAGTTGATCAAACAAATCATCGATCCTAGGTAAAGGATACCTATTCTTGATCGTAACTTTATTCAACTCTCTATAATCAATGCAAAGACGCATCGATCCATCCTTCTTCTTCACAAACAAAATTGGCGCTCCCCACGGCAAAACGCTCGGTTGAATATACTTCTTGTCCAGTAATTCTTACAGTTGAACCATCAGTTCCTTCATCTCAACTATAGCCATTCGGTATGGAGCCTTCAAAATTGGAGCAGTTCCCGGTGCTAAATCGATTACGAACTTTGTCTCCCTATCTGGCAGAAGTCTTGACAAGTCGCTCAGAAATACGTCCACAAACCCATTAACTACCTATATCTCCTCCACCTTCGGGCTTTCCTTACGCGTCTCTACTATGTAGGCTAGATATCCTACACAGCCTTGTGTCAAAAGTTTCTTGGCCTGCATAACCGTCAAATAACTCGCTTGTCTAGGTAATTTGCTACCATAGAACACTAACTTTGATGGAGTCGTACGGTTTACCGACTTCTTTTGACAGTCGATTATCGCCCCATGGTTGAACAACCAATCCATACCCAGTATGATGTCGAATTCCCCAAGTTTTATCGGAATTAAATCTACTCTCAGCTCCTGACCCTTAATGTCCAATCTACAGTTCTTATAGACACTTCTCACAGGAATAACCTCCCTATTCACAATCTCTATGTTCACAGAGTAAACTAACTCCTCTACAGGTAAGTCTATGATTTTAGCAAAATCATCATATATGAATGAACAAGTAGCACCCAAATCAAATAATACATATGCATTTATACTATTGACCAGAATAATACCTGACACCACGTCTTTTGATTGCACAGTATCCTGCACCGTCATGTTGAATGTTCGTGCAATGGGTCGAACAGCTTGCAATGGTGCAGCGATAGTAACGGTACTGCCGCTTCCATTCCCTTCGCTCCCTATTGACCCTGTCGTCAGCTTCTTAGGGAAATTACGAGCTATGTGATCCTTGTATCCACATGTAAAGCAAGCTCCCTTCTTCGAGTTTGGGTAATTAGGCGCAATGTGGCCTTCCTGACCACAGTTGAAGCACACCCGCTTCCCCTTCATGCACACGCAAGTGTGATTCTTACCGCATGTAGCACATGCTTCAAACTTCATTTTTTGCTGGTTTCTTTGCTGACTCCCAGCAGAGGTGTTATCATTCCATTTCCTCTTCTGGTTAACAGTGCTGCTACCACCAGCCTTCGTTTCTACCTCATTCTTCTTCTTATTGTCTTGGTTGAACTTCGTCACCGTTTCGCTTCTTCCCTCAGCAAGTATAGCCTTTTCCAGCACAGCTGCAAATGTGTTTAGCTGGAACATGGAAACCTTGCTGTAGAGCCAGGGCTTCAGTCCCTGCTCAAACCTCCTTGCCTTCCTAGCATCCGTACTGACCTGGTAAGTAGCGAACCTGGAGAGTTCGTTGAACTTAGCGGTATACTCGGACACCGTCATCCCTCCTTGCTTAAGCTCTAGGAACTGGACCTCCATCTGGTCCTGCGAACTCACTGGGAAGTACATCTCGTAGAACATTTGCTTGAAACGTTCCCACGTTATGACTCCTTCTCCCTCTCGGGTCTTATTAGCCTGCCACCAAAAGCTAGCATTCGACTTCAACATGAAAGCCGCGAATGCTGTCTTCTGGTCCTCACCTACTCTAGCTACGTCAAAGACATTCTCCATCTCCATCACCCACATCTGAGCCTCGATAAGGTTGGTCGATCCCTTGAACTCAGGCGGTACTACTGCTTTGAATTCCTTGAAAGTCATACCCTGCACTTGCGACTGATTCACAAGAGCTCCTGTCAATAGGTTCACCAACTGCTGAACCGAGTTGGGATTCGTCCCATCATTATTGTTGTTGTTGTTGTTAGTCGAACCCTCGGGGTTTTGATGCGTTGCTCTTCTTCTAGGAGGCATTTTCTGTTAAGAAACTATTATTATTAGATCCTTTATTCAATTTTTAAATATTCAAGTTTATACTTAAACGTTCGAATAACTCAGTTCACATAGAACACATAGCACATCAATAAACTTCTTTTATTCATTACTCATAGTTTAAAAACATCAAGCAGATAACATTTCTGCTATTTACATCTTCCTTCCTAAACCAAAAAAGTTGCAGCATTACATTATTAACTCATCCCATTCTTATCTCAATTACGGGATTTACATTATTTACTACAAAAGTAACACATAATTAAAAACTCTACTACCTAGGCATATTTAGGCATTGCACAGCCTCTCTGCGTTCCTCTTCTATCACCCAAAACACCGTCCTTCGGTCCACCACATACCATGGCAAACCTTGGAACTAAGCTGGGTAATAGAAAACATAATCCTGGACCCTATTTATAGTCGTGTGGAAAGCATACTCTGTCTCCCTCATCTTTGCTCTCTTGGCTTCAACCTTGTCTTCAGCTCGATCGGTTCGTTGAGTAGCCCTTAAGCTTATCTCCTCAGCTCTGGCACGTTTGGTCGACTCCTCCTGGATGTCTTGCTTCAGCTTCACTATCTCGGCTCGAGCCACATCTCTATCATTCTCTATGTGGATTAACTTCTACTGCTCTTCTCCTAGATCACTAGCCATATCCTCGATAGTCTCATCCCGCTACTAGATAGTTTCCTCGAGCTCTCCGACTCGTCCATGAAGCTCCACGTTACTGTCGTAGACTACCTCGTACATCTCAGCACTAGTAGAGTGAGGTGGGAATTCCTCTTTAGGATCTTCTTCCTCCTCTTCAGACTCGTCCTCGTCCTCTTCCTCTGGAAAAGGTGTCAGCTCACGCTCCTGACCAGCTATGGTGATCACTAGAGATGGCTCTCTCCTAACCAGCTGCTCCCAGATAACATGGATGTCTCGTGGCTCCTCCTTTCTAGGCACCTAAGGTATATCCTCTCTAGCCTGACTAGGTTCTCCAACGTTCGTCATCCTGACAAAAGAATTTTAAAGTTCATTATTACGTGATATCGAGTCGTCACTCTTTGAATACTAAAAGGTAAACACATAGCACATAAGGTAGTTTATTAACTTTACATATCACATCTATCTTTTCGATCTTACCTATAAGGTTACTACCTAAGGTTTTCCCCCACCTAAGGTTTCATAACCTACAGCTCTGATACCAACCTGTGATACCCACAAATCTGGGTACTTCGTTTCCACATGATTTGGTGTTCACTTTCTAATATAACATACATCTACCCAATATAACTTCAAAATAAAATACAACCTTTATTCAAAATAATAAAATCTCCCTCAAAACAAGGGTTACAACCTTCTTAAAAATCAATCTTAGGGTTACTCTAACCTTGACATAATAATAATGTACGAAAAAAAAAACATAACATTAAAGTCTATTACAATCATTTGAAATAATAAAAACAAGTTTTCATTTGTTTTGCTTTCCCTTGCCTTTACTCGTAGACGGGGCGTCAACATTATAAACCTTAGCTGCAATTGTTATATAATGCAAGAGTGAGCAAACAACAGCTCACTGGAGTTTAACAATAATAAATACATGAAAGGATATCTTTAAAAAGAATTTGAATAACTTAGCTTACTTCATCAATAAAGAATTGAATAATAATTCTCTATCAACATTAAAATTCAAATATAGAATTTATCTGAGGGTCGTAAGACCATTGAACTTTTGTCCTAGGTTATAAATATTTTTATTTAAAACCTTTAAAAGTCACTAAGACTATGGACCTTAACTCGTACTTAGAGGGATCAGCCCTTCGTACCATGTATTGTGCACAAACATCTTAACACTTACGCGTAGTAACCTCCCCTAATAATAGGATTGTTCAACTCAGTAATTTGAATTCAAGTCCGCACCAAAGAAAGTTTGGTTTGGATAAGCTTACAAGGGTAATTTAGAATTCACGTTCATCAACTAAGGATAAGTTGAATCGACTTTCAATAACTTGGAATAATTCGTAAGTGAAAGAACTACGAACTACCATGTGTTTTAGAAATAATTTAAAGCATCTCAAAAGAATATTCAAACCTTGCTTGAAAAATAAGCCAAGGTTACTTTAATTATATCATGAACTTTCAATAATTACTTGTCCAATAAAAGAACAATCTCAAATAATGAATAATTGAAGTGAAACAAATAAACAAGTTTAGGGTTTAGAAGATTTGCCTCAAGCGCAAGCTATTAATATAATTTACGTCCTTTAACACTTCCTACACATATATGTTTAATCACAACAATCTAAATTAGTTAACACGTAACTAACTCACATAATTGGTTAACCTTTGTAGGTTAACTCATTCTTATTTCATTATTAAATTAATAATTAATAATCACATAATTTAATTACATCACATAGGCATGCTCACATAATTAACTCAAATAATAATTATGTATTTCATATTAAATTATAATTAAATTAATTATAATTTAAACATTTAATCTAATTATAGTTACGCAAATTATAATTACATCTTATTTTAATTAAATTATAAACATTTATAATTAATTAAACCACATCATACATTCACTAAATTATAATTACACAAATCATAATTTATAGTTAATCATGCAAATATTACATTATAATTACACAATTTATAATCTATAATTAATCATGCATTAAATTATAATTACATATTATAATTTAAATTTATATTCACTTGATTACAATAACTCAATTTATAATCATTATAATTTAAAATAATTATAATTTAAATTAAACCTTTACTCTAATTATAATTATTAAAATTATAATCATAAATTATATTTTATTAATATTCATTTAGCATTTTAATATATATTTAATCATGCTATAAAAGTTATTATATAAAATTAGCTTTACAAAATACAAAAGAAAGCAAGTTTCTTTTTTTTTCTTTTTTTTTTCTTGCCACCCCCCGCCGGGGCGGGGGTTTTCCTTTTGATAGGCCCGCTAGGAAGGGGCCCTTTCAGCAAACGCAGACAAGTTCGAGAACTATGCAGAGAAAAAGCCAATTTGGCTTATTTTTCCACGCCAAATTCTAATTCCAGTTCATGCAATTCATATCAATTTTTAGAAACATAAAATTAAAGCTTTTAATTATGATTCTAACATATATAACATGCTCCTAGACACAAAATCATCTTAAATAACAAGAATCCATGATTTAAAAACTCCAATTCTAATATTTTCCAAAAACTCATAGTTTTCACAAAACCATTCACTGTAAATCCAATTCTAACCCAATTTAACTCATAATTCATGCAATATTTCTGTAATTGAAGATAACACCATGATAAATTCTAAATAGGTATATTAACACATAAGAAATCCTCAATTATCATTTTAAAACTCAACTAAAGCATATGAACTCACAAGAACATCAATTTTTCATTAAAACATGTTTTATAACTAATTTGATTTCTGAAAACTTGTTTATGGCATACAATTCACTCATAAACAACACATGAATACACTATGTATATACAATTCATGCTTATACAATTTCATAAAAATTTGCCTTGACAAAGAATAAAACACGAAGAACACGTAAATTGAGTTCATAAAAATATAAGGGTAGAGATTATAGAATATACCTTTTGTTAATAGGTTGAAAGAGGAAGATGATGATTTTTAGGCTTCAAGCTTAGAAATTCCTTCTCCTTCTTCTTCTTCTTCTTCTTTATCTCTAACTCACGGTGTTATTTTCTCTCTAACAATCTAACTTTCTAACGTAACTTTATATAATATACATATATAACTGATATAATAATAACTGATATATAATAATTACACTTAATGATATAATTAAATTAGCAGTTATAATATTTCAAAAGCCACAAGGCTTTGTTTGGCAACAGATTAATTTAGAAAATAGTTTTATTAACTAAGGCCTTGTTTGGGTAAAATGGGTTTAAAGCTAGTGCAAGGGCCCTGTTTGGCAAAATCTTTTAAAACAATAAAACCACTTAAAAACTCTTTTCTTTATTTTAATAAATTATTTTAGCACATACTTTAATGTTACACTTTAACTAACTAAATCTCTAACATTCTAATTTAATCAATTAAAATCTAACATCAACTAATCACATAACAATTTATCACATAATTATAATTACTCGCTAATTACAATTCATGCAATAAATGTAACACTTCATTACATAACTCATCTAATTTAATTATCTCAATTAAATTAGAACTATACCATAAAATTAATATACATCAATTAAATAAATTATTAAACATCCATTTAATAATATATAACACTTAATTAAATCACTTCCACAAATTATATAATTTATTTATTTAACTCAATAAATAAATCACATAAAATATTTATTTAACTCATTAAATATTAAAAATTATCATATAAAATCTCAATCGTTACAAAACCTCACTAGTTCGTTGAACTTGGCAGCATATTGGGGAACGGTCATATCCACCTGTTTCAACTCTAGACACCGGACCTCTATCTTACTTTACATGCTAGTGGGGAAATAGTTTTTGAAGAAAGTCATTTTAAATTGTTCCCACGTAGCATTTTCAAACTCGGCTCTACCCTGGTTCGCCTCCCACCAGAAGTTAGCCTCTCCTTTCATCATATACTCAGCAAAAGAAATCTTTTACTCATCTCGAACATTTATTATCACAAATACCTTTTCAATTTCTCTCACCCAAGCTTGGGTAGCGATAGGATCCGTAGTTCCTCTGAACTTCGGTGGACCTACATTTCTAAAATCCTTAAAGGTAGTACCAACTAACACCCCAGGATTTAATCTTATACTTCCTACAACTTCTTTAACGGCTGCAGTCATGAGGTTAACAAATTCCTGCATTGGGGTATTCTGAACCCCCTCTTCCTCCACATTAAGTGGCTCTGTTTGTCGAGTTCTCTGATGTCTTTTCAGCGGCATTTTCCAGTTAATGTAAATAAAGTTTCATTATTATTTACTTCTTTCCTTTGGTTATTATTCACAAGTAACAACAACACAAACACATTGCAAAGCATTTCAATAAACTTCTTATATTAAAATGCTTCTTCTTGTAGTATAATACTACAACTGTTCTTCATTACATGGTCGTAGCCATATACAATACTATCCCGCAATTGCTTGCCAAAAATTGGGATTTACAAAAGACTACCCTTTGATTACACAAAAGAAGGTTTTACGTCATTACTAGCTACACAAATATTTAAATAGATATTCCTTCTATACATACTGCTGGACTACATCTGCCTCACGGCATTTTCATAATCCGCATCAGCCATACTTGCCACTATATCACGGCTAATGGTATGTCGAGTCTGTCCCTCCTCCACAGGATACAGAGCAATCGGGTGTTGGTAATCCTTATGCGAACTCCTATGTATATAAGACATTCGGCTAATCTTTTGCTTCTTGTTCAGAAGCTCCGCTTTCAGTTCCTGGACCTCAAGATTTTAGTCCAGGATTTTATCTTTCGTTCTCTCGTCATGCTCTACTTCCCAAAAGACCTCCATGTCTTCCTTATCCTCCTGAACGTCGTGAACCTCTAGCTTCAGGTCACGGACCTCCTCACTCAGTTGGACATTTCTGTCCAATACTGCTATGAACAAAGCCTTCATAGACTCCGTCGGTGACATCTCCTCTTCCTCCGTAGGTAGTACCGGAGTAAAGGATACCTCCTCCACTTCCTTTTTTGACATACCATCAAATAATGTGGCATAGTCAAAGTTATCAGCATCCTTAAACGGATCCTCCTCTGCCGGATCAGGCTCTTTTATATTCACTATTGACACCTCTGCCACTGGCATTGGTGCATTCTCTATGATATTGACAGATTCTTCACTAACTTCGCTATACATAGCCATATCTCCTGGCATCTACAATCAAACATAAATAACTTGATTAGTATACAATCAAAATATTATAAAAGCATATCACATTTAATATGTTTAAGGTTACTTTCTTCATTAAAACTCTACCCGAGTTTTATTTACTTCTAACTTCTAGTTATCTTCTTAAGGTTATAGGTTAAGGTTTCCCCCCCTTAAGTTTTATAACCTAAAGCTTTGATACAAACCTGTGATGCCCCCAAATTCGGGTACTTTCAACCCACAGATAAGGTGTTAAACGCTGCTATTATCTACTCATACATTTAATTGAATACTTCAATAACATGCATAAGTTTACCAAATGTTTCATTATAATAATCGATTCCCAAGTTCTTTATAACCTTTACATTCGTTATGTGTCATAATATCATTCATTACAGGAATAATACTAAGCTATTACAAGGATAACTAATTATCCATCTTGGACTTGCCCTTGTCCTTATCGGAACCTTCGGTCCGATAGCTCTTAGCTGGAATCATATAGTTTTAAGCAAGAGTGAGCATAACTAGCTCAACAAGTTTAACATTTTACTTTGCAACCAGAAAATCAAGAATCATATGACTTCATCTTCCATAACTGTACAATAGTTATGAAGTAGTAGAAATAATCAAAATAGCATTTTGAATTCCTTTAAAATCATCCTTAAGGACATATAGTCACTAATGCATCTGAGTTGGTCAAAGACCATGAACATTCTTTTCCATTTCCATTCATAAAAGAACTTCCCGGTACTAAGACCGTAAACCTGATATATCTTACGAGCATGTCCATGGGATCAACCTGTAGTACTTTGCGTTGATCAACACTCCATCCTTAAACATTTTCACATTTAAGCTTTTTGGCAACTCCCAATGCCCGTCGAATTAACGACGTTAAAACGTCTGTTTATTCATACTCAGGTTTACTCTGAATCCGTACCAAAGCAATTTGTATAGGATAGCATAATCAAGAATACTTTGAAAGATTTGTGAAAAATCAATCAAAGTACTTTACATATATGTCTAGCCGAATCAACTGGAATTGACTGTTGAATAACAGTTCATGCATAGGCAAGTATGCATCTTGACAACTTATCTAACATAAAGAATAGACAAGAGTTTAGAAAACTTGCATCAAGCAAAACTTGTAATACCAGAGAATTTTTGAATATTTTTAAATGAATATATTAATGAAAGTCGGATATTTATTTGAATATAAATATTTATGTGTAATGAGTTGAGATTAACTAAAATGAATTCAAATTGAATTTATTTAATTAAGTGGATATGGAACTATGATGAACCCATAAAATGCCCTTCGTGGCACGAGAATGAATTCGATGGGAAGCTTAACGTAATGTTTATATGAATTGCCTAGTGTGGCAAGGAGATGAGATAAGTTTATAATCAAGATAAGCAAGATTATTATATACTATTTACCCACATTAATATGATGGGAGATTAATGATTAAAATGATTAACTAATAATGTATGGTTAATTAATTATCATTATGATTAATAGATTATCAATGAGTGATTAATTGATAAAATAAGTAATTAATTAATATTGATTAACTGTTATTGTGAGTAAATAGAATATTAACGAGTAAATAATTTATAAATATAATAAGATTATATTTACTCGGTTAATTGTTATGTGCAAGCATGCGATAATTAAGCATATAATATATAGTAGTCACCTCTATATTATTTGAAGTGCAATGTGACGTTAAATGTGACTATACTATATATAGAAACTATATGTTATGACTAATTAAATAGGTATATGAATACATCATGAGACTATGTGACAACGTGAGTGTGTGGACATTAAATTAGTATCTCTTGAATATATAGTAAACAATTGCTAATTAATGAATATTTCAATATTTAATATAATTGAATAATAGAATTGGAATAATGTAGTAGGATAATACCCAATTGAACTATATTCGGTATGATGAAATGTACATGGAGAATATATATGCAAATTAAATTTACTACATGGTAGTATTATTTATTTATTGGGATTACATTGTAAATCTAATTGTAATCTAAATATATAGTATGTGTATATATGATAGCCTAAGTATATAATACATATGTGTATAAACTAAGTGCTGACATTAGTTTATTGCCATGTTGGTAATGTTGAGTTGTATGGTTTGTCCCAAAATAAAAGACCCATTTCTTCTTCACGTGTGCACTCATTAAGCCTAAGCCTACTGCCTCTTCTCTTAACTCAGCATTCTAGGCGTCATGATCATGAAGGGAGTGGGCAGAATAGTGGAAATCACCAACTGACTACCAACTCTTCCATAACCAACATACAATTATTATTCACGTTGGTTTAAGTTGGAGGAGAATTGTATTGCTTGGGTAGTAGCTTCTCTATAAATATAGCCTCTTCTCCTTCAAATTCATTTGCTGAGATTTTCTTAAGTGTTGAGTTGAGAGCAATATATACATAGTGATAACATTCTAAGATAGTGAGATATCAGTGGAAGGAAGTGAATATAGCAGCAAGTTGTAGAGGTATATCACATTCCCATATTCTTTATTTCTTGTATTCTGTCAAATTCTTAGATTCTTGATTTTGGTTGGAATTCATGATTGTGTGATTAGATAATGTTGGTTAGTTGTTATATAAGCTAATACATGTGTTAGTAAGGCAATGTAGTTGGTTTTCGATTGAATTCGTAGAGAATTTTTGTGTTTGGGTTAGCCTTCTGTCGAAGTAGAACCTGTTCAAAGCTGGCCGAGACCCGGCGCAGTTGCGCCAGATTTGAACTAGGGCGCAGCGCAGCTACGCCAGTCCCTGGTTCCAGATTCTGATTTCTGCAGAAATCTGTTAAAATGTTAGTTAGTTAATATGGCTTAAACAAGCATGCTAATAGGTTTGACATGCCTATATAAGTACATTAACATAACGTGAACATGTTTTACTATGGTTGCATGCATGATTGATGAAAAGTTATAGTTTTCAAAATGAACTAAGAATTTTCAAAAGGAACTTTGATATGCTATATCCATATATGTATTCTGACCTTGAGCGTGTTCGTATGACTTAGAAATGCATGAAAAACATGTTGACTTCTGTATATATGTTTCATGATATAGAATGTACGTGTTGGAGCTCATTAGTGAACATTTACTAACCAAAATATAAGTTTTGAAAGCAAACTTTGACGTGTATGTATCATATTAACGTTCTAATCTCTCAAGCATGATTATGTGGTTTAGTTAGACATGAAATGTTAGTCTAAAGTGTTAAGTATACACTAGCATACATGGTTTGAGTTTAAAGTGATTTGAAAAGATAAACTTGAAAGTTTTGGAAACTAGAGATAGATGAACCAAAGCCACAGTGTTATGATATTTTGGACATGCATGAGAGTGCTCTTAACCTCACTAAGACATCATATATATACACACACTTGTTAGATGAAATGCAAGTTAATCAAGCATGAGTTCGATTAAGTTTCAAGCAAGTAGCAATGCTAGTGTAATGTATATGATGTAGAAACATGTGAGCATGCCTATTGATAGATTATATGACCATTCCACATGTTTACACGACGAGCATGATAGCTTATGTGATATTATGACATTATATGGCCGTAATTTATTTAAGAGTTAATCTTAGAATCATTTTGTGAAAGGTTTAGACAGATTATGAAAGCATGGAAGGACCCTTTAACATGTATATATGTTATGTGATATCAAATGTTGATGCTTGAATCCGATTTTGACAATTAACTTATAAAAATGTTATAACTTACTAAATAGAATATGTTTGGTATTGGTTGTGGTCTTATGTGTTAGTGATGATATATAAAGACGTTTAACTCATAAAAGGAACTTTAGAGATAGTAGTGGCATAACCAACTTAGTGTTATGAATTGTTATAATAACATACATATATGGCTATATGATTGAGTTAGAACAGTATGTGTATATCTAACTTATATATCGAGCTTGTGTACTAGATAATCTTAGCTAATGAGTATCCTATATGTGACGCCCCCAAATCCGGGTACCTTCAAACCCAGGACATGGTGCTACACGGTGCTACAATCTACTCATATATTCAATTGAGGACATCAATAGCAATGCATAAGTTTACTAAGTATTACATTCTATTAAATTCCTTCCCAAGTATTCGTAACCAATACATTGTTCTGTGTTATAATATCAGTAAATACAATACTAATACTATACTATTACAAAGGTCACTACTTGTCCAGCTTGGACTTGCCTTTGTCTTTACTGGATCCTTCGGTCCGTTCGTTCTTAGCTGAAATCATTAGTTTTAAGCAAGAATGAGCATAAACAGCTCAGTAAGTTAAACAGTATATCTTGAAACCACAAAATTAAGAATCATATTCCTTGGTCTTCAATAACTGTACAATAGTTATGAAGTACTTAAGAATAATCAAAATATCATTTTGATTCTTTTAAAACCATCCCCAAGGACTTTATAATCTCTTGGGAATCCATCTTGGTCAACGACCATGAACCATATTTTAGTTCTCATTCATGAAAGGAACAACCCGACACGAAGGCCGTAAGTTCGATATAGCTTACGAGCACATCCAGGTGATCAGCCTGTAGTACTCTATGTTGATCAACACTCATACATTAAACGTGTTTACGTTTAATTGGTGGCAACCTCACGTGCCTGTCGAAATAACGACGTTTAAAACCTTTGTTTTATTCATACTCAGGTTCACCTGAGAATCCGTACCAAGCAATCGGCATAGGATCACAACATTATATATATTTTGGAAAGATTTGTGGAAAAACCCACCAAAATATGCTAAATCTCAGTCTAGCCGAATCAAATGGCATCGACTATTCAATAACAGTTCATGTATAAGCAATTATGCACAATGACCTCTTGTCCAACCATAATATATAGACAAGAGTTTATAAAACTTGCATTCATAGTAAAGTATGAACAAAGTTAGAAAACTTGCCTTTGCGTCTTTTAAACCTTTACACGTAGTATATTCAGTCTTTACAATGTCTACAAAGCATAACATAAAGTATATCTATGAGAATTCATCATCGATATACCAAGTATAGCCTAACTTTCCTTCTTGTATAACTTAATCGAAATGTTAAATTAATAACATTCATTTAAGTTATTTAATGTTCATTACTGTTTATTAACATCCTATGTTATAAACCAACTTTTCTTAATCATCACTAGGCATAATGATTAAACGGGTATTTAACTTGTTCCTTAACTTAGTTTTGGTTAGCGTCCAAAACTTAAGTTTAATTACGTTTATTTAACATTTAATTTTCATAAGCTCTTACTTAAACATGTTGTTTAAGGTTTATATTACATCATTTACTAGCCCCTTAATGATATGGAAAAGGTTAAGTAATTATTTAACAATGTCAATTTTTTTCCCATGCTGGCGCTGCGGCGCCAAATATTACCCTTGGAGTGGCACTGCAGCGCTACTCTCCAGAGCTTTCTCCCAAGTGCGGCGCTGCGGCGCCGGCTTAAGCCTATTGGCTGGCGCTGCGGCGCTAGCTCTCCAACTCAGAAATTTTTTCTAAGTCTTTGAAAATTCTAAAATTTCGGAGTCCATAACTTGATTGTTATAACTCAGAATTGATTCGTTCCAAAGCCAAAAGTTCATAAACGACATGCTCTACCATCCTATCAAGTTGAAATTCGTTATCCGTCGGCGAAAAATTTGCCAATTAGTCCATTTTTACATTTTCGTTAAACGTTCGTGAACGTTCGACGCTCAAATCTTCGTTTTAGGTCGGAATCAATCCGTTCTTTCCCTTGCAAGTCTTATTTACCCAAATTCACGTGTTACAATCGAAAACCATCATTTTCGATGATCACCACGACTTTTAACTTCTAATCCGAGAAATTTACGTTTTCGACGATTATCTTCTAATCGCGTAACTTTCGCCGAATCTTCGTTCTTCATTATTGTTACTCCAAACCACTTGAAATCAATCCCATGGTTGATTATTACTAATTCTAATCATTCAAAACATTAAAGTTTTTCATGGTTTCACATGTTCATTAGTCCATTTACTATGAATTCATTAAGTCCATTATTAGTACTTAATCAATTCTTAGTCTTCCATCATGCATGGCTTGTTAAGGTTCTTAGTTCACTATTAAGCCATCCTTATAACTTCTTAGGGTTCAAGCTTTCTTTAACACTTCTCTATCAACACTAATATTAAATGAAAAGAAAGTTTTACATATTGTTCCTTATAGGAATACCTTTAAGGTTCTTGGTGGAGTGAGTATGGAGACTCAAAGGCTACTTCTTAGCCTCTTGATAGATGAGTTGACTAGGTAAGGCTCAAGCTTCCTTCTTCTTTCTCTAAGTTGGTAGGATTTCTCAAACAACAAAATATCAAGAACAAGCTCTATATTTATAGGAGTTGGCAAGGTGGGGGTACAAAGGTAATTTAGGCCCAACCTCCTCTACTATTCCCACCTCCTCTCCTTTCTTTCCCACCAAGTTAAGGCCCATGTGCTAGCACATGGCCAACCATGTCCCCCCCTTGTGCTCCCACATGCTCCCATGTGGCCTTGTTCCCCCATGTCCAACATGGGTTGTGGGTTGAACCATGGGTTAAAATCACCCGTTTACCCAATGGTTCGACCCACGGGTCAAACTTATCAACTTTTAATTGCAATTAATTCTAATTCACTTTATTTTACCTTATTTACTCCGTATAAAATTCATATTATACGTCGTATTAATTTTCATATTCTCTCCGTATTATTCTTGTATAATACCTCATATTATACACGTATTCTTTCCGTACAATAATCATTTATTATTATACGTAAATAATTATTTCATTAGATCACTTTCCCTAACCGTTAGGATTTTAAGTTCATACGCGAAAACTTTGTGAGTCATAAATGAAATATTATTACATATTCCATCTCGTATCGAAATCCTATCATTACGCGTTTCTCGGAATTTCAAAATAAATTCCCGAGCAGAAATGGATGAATAGTGATTCCCGTACTTTTCCTCCCGAGAAAAGTTTTCTCGGCTAACTTAACTTTTCACGGTATATTACCGTCAAATCTTTCGACAGAACGTCATTCTGACATTCTGAACTCTCGGAATAGCATAGGGTCAAACCCTAACCCTTAGGGTTGAATAATGTCTATTTCATCTTTTCCCAAAATATTTTTATTCTCGGAAACCTTTTATTTTCGTCTTATATATTCATATTATTTATTCCTAGCACGTAGCCAGAATCCTACTCATTTCTGCATGCTCTAGGTCATAAAATGACCTACAATTAACTTACTCAATTCAATAAGCAAATAATCCAAATTTTATTCAATAAATCAAATAAAAATTCATTTACATAAACGCTCGATTTTCTCGGGCGTTACATTCTCCCCTTCTTATAAGAATTCTATCCCCAGAATTACCATACAAGTTAATGAAACAAATAAGGATAAGCCTTCCTCATCTTGTACTCGAGTTCCCACGTTGCTTCTTCGGCATTGTGGTTCCTCCATATTACCTTCACCGAAGGTATAGTTTTGTTTCTTAACACTTGTTCCTTCATATCAACAATTTGCGTAGGAAACTCCTCATAGGTTAAGTTTTTCTCGACTTGAATCGGTTCATACTTGATTACGTGCTTGTAATCCGGTTTATAGGGACGCAATACCGAAACGTGAAACACGTTATGGATATGCCCCAACTCTGGAGGTAATGCTATCTCATATGCTACCTCTCCTACCCTTCGCAAAATTTCAAACTGTCCTATGAACCTAGGTCTTAACTTCCCCTTTTTCCCAAAACGCATCTTCCCCTTCCAAGGTGACACCCTCAGGAATGCATACGAACCGACTTAAAACTCCCTGTTCTTCCGATGTGGATCAGCATACTTGTTCTGTCTGTCCTGAGCTGCTACTAGCCGCGTTTGTATTAACTAAACTACTTCTGCCGTTTGTTGAACCATCTCAGGTCCTAACATTCGACGCTCTCCCATTTCATCCCAACAAAGTGGCGTTCGACACTTCTGTCCATATAACGCTTCTTAAGGCGGCATGACTATACTAGCTTGATAACTGTTGTTGTAGGCGAACTCTACTAATGGTAGATGATCGTCCCAACTCCCTTTGAAATCCATAATGCAAGACCTTAGCATGTCTTTTAGTGTCTGAATATTCTTTCGCTTTGTCCATCGGTCTGTGGATGGTACGCCATACTCAACCTCAATTGTGTTCCCATCTGCTCTTGTAAACTCTTCCAGAAATTTAAAGTGAATTGCGGGTCGTGATCTGACACGATCGAAACTGGTACTCCATGTCTCGAGACAATCTCTTTAACATAAAGCTTAGCTAACAGGTCTAAATTGTATCTGACTCTTATCGGCAAGAAATGAGCTGACTTCGTCAAACGATCCACTATTACCCAAATAGCGTCGTATCTTTTCTGCGTCATTGGAAGTCCCACCACAAAGTCCATCGTGATATGCTCCCATTTCCACTCCGGAATCTCCAATGATTGTAACAAACCACTCGGTCGTTGATGTTTGGCCTTAACTTTTTGATAAGTTAAGCACCTACTGACATACTCTGCTATCTCCCTCTTCATATTTGACCACCAAAAATTGGTTCAAAGGTCTTGATACATCTTGGTACTACCATGATGAATCAAGTACCTCGAGTGATGAGCTTCATCCATTATCTCCTCTTTTAACTTTGGCTTACACGAAACTCAAATTCTTCCTTTAAATCCCAATAACCCTTCGTTATCAAGACTGTACGCTATTTCGATACCGTCTGAAATCTTCTTCCTTATCCGCTCGCATTCATTAGCTATGAGTTGCACTTCCTTCACTTTTTCCACTATTATGGTTTTAACTTCAATTGCAAACAGTTTCTCCCCTTCTTTGATTGGACATCGTACTTCTAATTCCATTCTTGCCATCTCTATAACCAACTCATCTTGAGATCTTAACATCGATAGCTTCTCCCGCCCCTTCCTACTTAAGGCGTCTGCCACCACATTCGCCTTCCTTGGGTGATACAGGATTTCACAATCGTAATCCTTTATCAACTCCAACCATCTCCGCTATCTCATATTCAACTCCTTCTGAGTGAATATATACTTCAGACTTTTATGGTTTATGTAGATCTCACACTTCTCCCCACATAGGTAATGCCTCCAAATCTTTAAGGCGACAACCACTGCAGCAAGTTCAAGGTAATGAGTAGGATAATTTCCCTCATACTCCTTCAACTGCCTAGATGCATACGCAATGACCTTGCCATGTTGCATGAGCACACAACCCAATCCTTTATGCGAAGCATCGCTATACACTACAAAATTCCCCGTCTCATCCGGTAACGATAATTCAGGGGCTTGACTCAACCTCTTCTTCAGCTGTTGAAAGATGTCTTCACACTTTTTTGTCCATACGTATTTCACCGTCTTCCTAGTTAAGTTGGTTAACGGGGTAGCTATCTTTGAGAAGTCCAGAATAAACCTCCGATAGTAACCCGCTAACCCTAGGAAACTCCGCACCTCAGTCGGCGTTTTCGGTTGTTCCCAGTTCATCACTGATTCTACCTTCGCTGGATCCACTGAAACTCCTTCCTTGTCAATGACGTGCCCCAAAAACTGCACCCTCTCTAACCAAATTCACACTTTGTGAGTTTCGCATACAATCTCTCTTTTCTTAGTGCCTCCAACACTAATCTCAAATGTTCAGCATGATCCTCCTTCGTCTTGGAATAGACTAGGATATCATCAATGAACACCATGATGAACTTGTCCAAATATTGTTTGAACACTTGGTTCATCATGTCCATGAATGCGGCTGGCGCATTCGTCAACCCAAAAGACATCACTAAGAACTCGTAATGGCCGTAACGAGTCCTAAATGCTGTCTTAGGTACATCCTCCGCCCTCACCTTCAACTGGTGATACCCCTTACGTAAATCTATTTTCCAAAAATATTTTGCCCTTCTCAACTGATCAAAGAAATCATTGATCCTGGGAAATGGGTACTTATTCTTTAGCGTTAGTTTGTTTAACTCTCGGTAGTTGATACAAAGCCTCAACGATCCATCCTTCTTCTTTACAAATAATACCGGCGCTCCCTTTGGAGAAACACTCGGTTGAATATACTTCTTGTCCAATAGTTCTTGCAACTGAATCATCAACTCCTTCAACTCCACTGGCGCCATACAATATGGTGCCTTCGAAACTGGTACCGTCCCTAGTGCAAGGTCTATAACAAATTCGGTCTCCCTATCAGGTGGAAGACCTGGCAAGTCACTCGAAAATACATCCGCGTACTCGTTGACGATAGGTATCTGTTCTAACGTTGCTCCCAACCGTTGGGTATCAATAACATGGCACAAGTAACCTTCGCATCCCTTCTTCAACAATTTTCTAGCTGGTGTCATAGTTAGACAACATAAGCGTCCCGGTGATTTACTACCGTAGAACACTACCTTGGGTTTCTTAGAAATCCGAAGATTCACACTCTTATTTTGGCAATCTATCATCGCCCCATGGTTAATTAACCAGTCCATTCCGAGAATTACATCGAATTCTCCCAACTTTATCGATATAAGATCTACCGACAATTTGTTACCTTTAATATCCATACAACAACTCCTATGAACCGAGTCCACAGGAATTAATTCGTCATTAGCTACCTTAATGTTTAAAGGTATTACAAGTTTTTCGGGGAGTAATCCTAATCGTTTAGCAAACTCACATGCTATGAACTAACACGTTGCACCTGAATTAATCTACATATGCATTAATGTCGTTGACCAGAATAATACCTGCTACGACGTCGCTTGATGCTATAGCATCTTGGACCGTCATATTAAAAGTACGAGCAGTCGGTCTATCCTATGGTACTGCACCACCAATCGCCAGCTTATTACCGCTATCTCCCTTTCCAGCATCCGAACCCTTCTTCGGACAGTTACGCGCCATGTGGTCCATAGATCCACATACAAAACAACCGCGACTCTTCTTGGGACTAGGACAGTTACGCAAAATATGCCCCTCTCGTCCACAGTTATAACAGACCGCCTTACCCTTGAGGCAGACTCCCAGATGAGTCTTACCGTAATTCTTTCACGCTTCCATTTTCCTCTTGGAAAACTCCTATTTTACTCCGGTATTCCCGGAGCTAAAATATTTCCTCTTCTGGCCACTTCCACTGGCTCCCTCTATCTTAACTGATACCACAGTCTTGGTTTTATTCTTCTTCTCTTTGTGGTATAAGGCCAACGCTTCACTACCACCCTCGGCGATAATCGCCTTTTCTAACACCGCTCCAAAGGTAACACTTTGGAAAATCGATATCCGGTTGTAGAGCCAGGGATTTTAATCCCTGCTCGAACTGTCGTGCCTTTCGCAACTCTGTGTCCACTTGGTGTGGAGCAAACCTTGCCAGTTCATTGAACCTGGCTGCATATTGGGGTACCTTCATGTCCTCCTGCTTCGGTTATAGGAATTGAATCTCCATTCTCCCCTGCATGCTCGTGGGGAAGTAGTTCTCAAAGAATAACTCCTTGAACCGCTCCCATGTAACCACTTCTGTTCCGGCCCTACCCTGGTTGGCTTCCCACCAGTAGTTGGCCTCCCCCTTCATCATGTAAGTCGCAAAAGAAGTCTTCTGCGCCTCACCGACATTTGCTATGACAAATTCCTTCTCTATTTCTTTCACCCAAACTTGGGCAACTATTGGGTCCGTAGTTCCATAGAACTCAGGCGGACCTATTATCTTGAACTCCTTAAAGGTAGTTCCTCGACCTACCACAGGATTAGTGCGTACGGTACCTCTCGTTCGATTGAGAGCCGTAGCTAGAAGATTCACAAATTACTGCATCGGGTTATTATTCCCTTGCTCCTCCTCATTATGAGGTTCTTCTTCATGATTTCTGGCACGTCTTCTTGGCGGCATTTTCTGTTAATACGAAAACATTTCGTTATTCTTTATTTCTTCATTTGGTTATTATTAACAATTAATTAATAACTCAATCACCTTGCCAGGTATTTTAAATAAAACCTTTATATTAAAATACTTCCTTGTAGTATAACACTACACTTTACATTGCATGGCTTCAGCCATTTACATTACTATCCCGCAATTACTTTTTAAAAGTTGGAATTTACAAAAGACTACCCTTATCTATACAAAAGAGGGTTTTACGTCATCACTAGTAATACACACATTTACATAGCTATTTACATCGCTATCTTTTCTATACATATTACAGAACTACATCTGCAACACAGCATTCATGTAATCCGCATCGGCCATACTGGCCACAATGTCCCGGCTAATAGTATGTCGAGTCTGTCCTTCCTCCACAGGATACTCAGCCATCTGTTACTGGTAATCCTCGTGCGAGCACCTATGAATATAGCACATTCTACCTATCTTCTGCTTCATTTTCAGAAGTTCAGCCTTCAATTCCTGGACTTCTAGCTTCAAGTTCCAGACTTTATCCTTAGCCAACACTTTCTCATCGTGCTCGGCCTCCCAAAAGATCTCCATATTCTATCTATCTTCTACCACATCATCCACCACTTTCTTGAGGTTACAGACCTCCTTACTTAGTTGGACATTTCTGTTCAGTATTGCCATGAACAGTAGTTTCATGGACTCTCCCGGTGTAGAATCCTCCACATCTACCTCCGTAGGCAATACCGTATTAATCGGCAGTGTCTCCTCCTCCTCAGTAGGCAGTACCGTATTAATCGGCACCGACTCAACCTCCCCTTCCGACATACCCTCAAACAATGACGCGTAGTCAAAGTTATCAGAGTACTCGGACGGGTCCTCTTCCTCTATATCAGTCCCCTCTAGAATCATTAATGGTACTCTGCCACCGACATTGGTACAACTTCTACCAAGTTGATTGAATCCTCGCTAACCTCATGTATTTCATTATACATGTTCATTATTCCTGTTATCTACATAAAACACAAATAACTGGATTAGTATACAATCAAATATGAATAGTTTATATCACATTTAATATGTTTAAGGTTACTTTCTTCTTTCAAAATTTTACCCTAGTTTGTTGACTTCTAACTTCTACTTCACTTCTCCAGGTTATAGCCTAAGGTTTTTTTTTACCCCTTAAGTTTTATAACCTACGGCTCCTGATACCAACCTGTGACGCCCCCAAATTCGGGTACCTTCAAACCCAGGACATGGTGCTACACGATGCTACAATCTACTCATACATTCAATTGAGGACATCAATATCAATGCATAAGTTTACTAAGTATTACATTCTATTAAATTCCTTCCCAAGTATTCGTAACCAATACATTGTTCTGTGTCATAATATCAGTAAATACAATACTAATACTATACTATTACAAAGGTCACTACTTGTCCAGCTTAGACTTTCCTTTGTCTTTACCGGATCCTTCGATCCGTTCGTTCTTAGCTGAAATCATTTAGTTTTAAGCAAGAATGAGCATAAACAGCTCAGTAAGTTAAACAGTATATCTTGAAACCACAAAATCAAGAATCATATTCCTTGGTCTTCAATAACTGTACAATAGTTATGAAGTACTTAAGAATAATCAAAATATCATTTTGATTCTTTTAAAACCATCCCCAAGGACTTTATAATCTCTTGGGAATCCATCTTGGTCAACGACCATGAACCATATTTTAGTTCTCATTCATGAAAGGAACAACCCGACACGAAGGCCGTAAGTTCGATATAGCTTACGAGCACATCCAGGTGATCAGCCTGTAGTACTCTATGTTGATCAACACTCATACATTAAACGTGTTTACGTTTAATTGGTGGCAACCTCACGTGCCTGTCGAATTAACAATGTTTAAAACCTTTGTTTTATTCATACTCAAGTTCACTTGAGAATCCGTACCAAGCAATCGGCATAGGATCACAACATTATATATATTTTGGAAAGATTTGTGGAAAAACCCACCAAAATATGCTAAATCTCAGTCTAGCCGAATCAAATGGCATCGACTATTCAATAACAGTTCATGTATAAGCAATTATACACAATGACCTCTTGTCCAACCATAATGTATAGACAAGAGTTTATAAAACTTGCATTCATATTAAAGTATGAACGAAGTTAGAAAACTTGCCTTTGCGTCTTTTAAACCTTTACACGTAGTATATTCAGTATTTACAATGTCTACAAAGCATAACACAAAGCATATCTATGAGAATTCATCATCGATATACCAAGTATAGCCTGACTTTTCCTTCTTGTATAACTTAATCGAAATGTTAAATTAATAACATTCATTTAAGTTATTTAATGTTCATTACTGTTTATTAACATCCTATGTTATAAACCAACTCTTCTTAATCATCACTAGGCATAATGATTAAACGGATATTTAAGTTGTTCCCTAACTTAGTTTTGGTTAACGTCCAAAACTTAAGTTTAATTACGTTTATTTAACATTTAATTTTCATAAACTCTTACTTAAAGATGTTGTTTAAGGTTTATATTACATCATTTACTAGCCCCTTAATGATATGCAAAAGGCTACGTAATTATTTAACAATGTCAATTTTTTCCCATGCTGACGCTGCGGCACCAGATATTACCCTTGGAGTGGCGCTGCAGCGCTACTCTCCAGAGCTTTCTCCCGGGTGTGGCGCTGCGGCGCCGGCATAAGCATATTGGCTGGCGCTGCGGCGCTAACTCTCCAACTCAGAAAAATTTTCTAAGTCTTTGAAAATTCTGAAATTCCGGAGTCTATAACTTGATCGTTATAACTCGGAATTGGTTCGTTCCAAAGCCAAAAGTTCATAAACAACATGTTCTACCATCCTATTAAGTTGAAATTCATTTCCAAATCCGTCGGCGAAACATTCGCCAATTAGTCCATTTTTACATTTTTGTTAAACGTTCGTGAACGTTCGACTCTCAAATCTTCGTTTTAGGTCGGAATCAATCCGTTCTTTCCCTCGCAAGTCTTATTTACCCAAATTCACGTGTTGCAATCGAAAACCATTATTTTCGATGCTCACGGCGACTTTTGACTTCTAATCCGAGAAATTTACGTTTTCGATGATTATCGTCTAATCGCGTATCTTCATTATTATTACTCCAAACTACTTGGAATCAATCCCATGGTTGATTATTACTAATTCTAATCATTCAAAACATTTAAGTTTTTCATGGTTTCACATGTTCATTAGTCCATTTACTATGAATTCATTAAGTCCATTATTAGTACCTAATCAATTCTTAGTCTTCCATCATGTATGTCTTGTTAAGGTTCTTAGTTCACTATTAAGCCATCCTTATAACTTCTTAGGGTTCAAGCTTTCTTTAACACTTCTCTATCAACACTAATATTGAATGAAAAGAAAGTTTTACATAGTGTTCCTTATGGGAATGCCTTTAAGGTTCTTGGTGGAGTGAGTATAGAGACTCAAAGGCTACTTCTTAGCTTCTTGATAGATGAATTGACTAGGTAAGGCTCAAGCTTCCTTCTTCTCTCTCTAAGTTGGTAGGATTTCTCAAACAACAAAATATAAAGAGCAAGCTCTATATTTATAGGAGTTGGCAAGGTGGGGGTACAAAGGTAATTTAGGCCCAACCTCCTCTACTATTCCCACCTCCTTTCCTTTCTTTCCCACCAAGTTAAGGCTCATGTGCTAGCATATGGCCAACCATGTCACTCCCTTGTGCTCCTATATGCACCCATGTGGCCTTGTTCCCCCGTGTCCAACATAGGTTGTGGGTTGAACCATGGGTTAAAACCACCCGTTTACCCATTGGTTCGACCCACGGGTCAAACTTATCAACTTTTAATTACAATTAATTCTAATTTACTTTATTTTATCTTATTTACTCCGTATAAAATTCATATTATACGTCGTATTAATTCTAGTATTCTCTCCGTATTATTCTTGTATAATACCTCATATTATACACGTATTCTTTCCGTACAATAATCATTTATTATTCTACGTAAACAATTATTTTATTAGATCACTTTTCCTAACCTTTAGGATTTTAAGTTCCTACGCGAAAACTTCGTGAGTCATAAATGAAATATTATTACATATTCCATCTCGTATCGAAATCCTATCTTTACGCGTTTCTCGGAATTTCAAAATAAATTCTAGAGCAGAAAGCGGATGAATAGTGATTCCCGTACTTTTTCTCCCGAGAAAACTTTTCTCGGCTAACTTAACTTTTCACGGTATATTACCGTCAAATCTTACGACAGAACGTCATTCTGACATTCCGAACTCTCGGAATGACATAGGGTCAAACCCTAACCTTTAGGGTTGAATAGTGTCTATTTCGTCTTTTCTCAAAATATTTTTATTCTCGGAAACCTTTTATTTTCATCTTAAACATTTATATTATTTATTCCTAGCACGTAGCCAGAATCCTACTCATTTCTGCATGCTCTAGGTCATAAAATGACCTACAATTAACTTACTCAATTCAATAAGCAAATAATCTAAATTTTATTCAATAAATCAAATAAAAATTCATTTACATAAACGTTCAATTTTCTCGGGCGTTACACTATACATGTAAATATATTATAATAGGATTCAACAATGTTGATTAGCTTTTCGTGGGTAAACTACGCATAAGGCAAGTATCCCAAACCCTTGCATTACTTTATTCAACGGATATTGTAAGCAAGTACTTGAACTCTATTCTTATCGAATACGTATTAAGTTTATTGTTGTGTAAGTGAGTTATTCAAATTATGACTTAATGCGTCATAGTTACGATACAGTCGATTATATTATTCAAACTTTAATGTCAAGTATTGAACTTATAAAGAGTGGTCTATGCCATTTGATTTGGCTAGACTTATATCATGATCAGAAAGATATCCAAACCAATTGATTGGTGCGGAGTCTTAAATTGACTGAGATGAACAACTTTCTTTGAAGGGAACTATATATTGTCTGGAGACCGACGTGCGCACTTGAGTATGATTAAATGTTACGCATAACATAGTGTACTTTAGGCTGATCACCTGTTGTACTTGTTTTATTGGATTATTAGTATATTTCTGTTAATTATAGTAGAAGTTCATAGTCCTTAGTGACTACTCCGTATTCAATTATCTTGAAATCTTAAATTAATTTAGCATTGAATCATATTGATATTATTATGTCCGTAGCGACTGTTATTGAGAAATGTTGATATTCTTGTTATACATGAACTATCATATCCTGTTATACCTTTTGAGGTTTGAGAATTATATTACTCACCCTTATTGTTATATTACTTGCTGAGCAAACTTGTTGCTCATTCTTGTTTTCCTTAAAAACATTTTCAGTTAAGGCAGAGCAAGGTTGACCTTCGGGAGTCGATAAGGGCAAGGGCAAGGCTACCGACTAGCTAGCCCCTTTTATGTTCTAAATATTATGATGTTGTATTATATCTATTAAGATGATGTATTAAGATAGATTTTAAACTATGTTTAAGCTTAAGTTATATTATGTAATAAGTCGTTATTTGATATTAATATGTAATCTATTAAGTACTGTAGGTTGAGAGACTTGGGGGAATAAATATAATAATTCATTGTATATTATTCTAGATTATCCGCTGTGATTGTATGATTTTAGTTATTATTGTTAGAACGTGACGAACCGAATGCGAGGCATCGTGGGCCGAATTTGGGGACATCACAGAACTTGAACAAGGTTAGAAAACTTGCCTTTGCGTCTTTAAACCTTTAAGTTTACTTTACTTAGTCTTTATAACTTCTACAAGATATAAACACATAGCATACCAATTAGGTTATTATAACTGATATACATTGTGCAACTATCTTCTCCTTCTTATATAACTTAGCCGAATTGTTAAACTAATAACATCCGTTCAAGTTATTTAACATTCTTCACGGCTTATTAACATTTAAATGTCATAAATCGACTCTCATTGATCCATGTTATGCATAACGACCGACGAAACCTTAATCGGTTCGATACGTCAATCACATTTCTATCGGATACCCATTCTCGGACTACGTATAGAAATTAAGTAAGTTTTAACTTCACTTGATATCATTCAAGTACCATGCATCTCTATTACATATTATGCAACCTTAAGGCACGCTCACAACTCGATTACGATTCGCGGTTTACATTATTGGTTTTCGAGTTTTAAATTTAAATACGTTTTATCAACGTTTATTTCTTAAAATCATTCTTAAACATGTTGTTTAAGTGATTTCTCTTCATGAATATTAACCATATACTTGCCCCATAATTACCATGTAGCAAGCTAGGTTAATAAACATTCACGTCGATAAAATTTAATTTAAGGGCGCTACAGCTGTATGAACCTGTGAATTTTATGCATAATATTAATATTGATATTAATAAGAATGTGAATATTTATTTTATATAAATGTTTATGTGGCATGAAATGAGTAACTCGATTAAATTAAACTGAATTAATGATAATTGAGATAAATGTGGAGTTTATGATAAGCTCGTAGAATGCCTTGTGTGGCACAGTGATGAAAATTATGATGGATTAATTAATAAAGAAGGAATTAATAAATGAATGATTAATTAATAATATATTGTTAATTAATGGTTATTACGAGTAATAACATGAATAATTAATTAATTGATATTATAAGGTTAATGTTTGTTCAATTGATTGCTAAGTGTAACAATATGTAATCACATATTATATAGTAACTACATCTACATAATAGAAAGTGTAGTGTGACATTGTGATGTGACTATGTAATATAGAAACTATATAGTAAGATTAATGAATTGTATAAGTTACACAAATGATTTTTATGTGACCATATGATATGTATAGTGCATTAGTGTGTACTTTATGGAATATTAAATTAGAATATATAAATAATTGATATTAATAATTATTTCAATAATTAAACATAATTGAAATAATATGGTTTATGATAATGTGGTGTGTCACTACTCAATTAAATCGTAATTTGGCATTATCAAAATGTATATGGATTATATATTGATGTGTGTACATATACCCCAATTCGCCACCATGTAATATTGTTATAACATTAAAGTCCATGGATACACCCAATTGAATTTAAACCTAGGTATACCTATATATAAAATAATGTGAGAATAATGTGTATATATATTATAAAACTAAGTATGTAGTATTTCATTTTGCCAACTTGTTGAGATATAGCCTTGTCCCAAATTGAGTGTCACTCTTCATCTCTTCTTCACGTGTATTGCATAGCATAGCCTTTCTCATTCCTTGTATTCCTCAATCTACCAATTGTAGCCATTGATGAAGAGGGGAGTGGGTTATGGGGGCTGGTGGGCACTATTTCACCAAACTCTCAAGAACCATTGGCTTCTTCTCTTCCTCCATTGGTTTCAGATTATGGGCAAAGCCTTGGCATGGACATTCATTCTTCTATAAATAGCAAGCTCCTCTACTCATTTGATGTTGATAGAATTTGTTTCTAAGTTGATATAGAGAGAGTAGAGTGAGTGTGTAATCTGATATTGAGAGCAAGTTTTGTGCAACTCAAAGCTTTAAGAGGTATAATACTTATTCAAACTTTGAAGTTTAGCATTTCCAATTCATAGAAATTAACATGAAATAGTTGTAATTGGATATATAAAATGATCCTAGCATGATAGTTAGGTTTGTATACATGTTTTAGATATAATGTGGCTATTTGTAAGCTTATTTCATGAACTAATTTGAGAGTTGGGTTGAAGCTTTGCACAAGTAGAAAGCATTCTGGTTTAAAATCGAAGTGGCGCGGCCGTGCCACTTCCTAGTACAAATAGGGCGTGGCCGCGCCTTTCTGAAGAACCAAACGATGACTTTTATGCTTTCTGACTTATGGAGCATGCTAGTATACTGTCATTAAGCATAAATAAGTCCCTGACATGCTAGTTTAGGTGGCCTTTCATATATTCACTTACCAAAGCTTGGTTTCCAAAGGAAACTTGAGCTTTCAAAGTGCAAACTCAATAAACTATGTACACTTTAAATTCTGTATTTGAAAGCATGCTTATGTGGTCTAGTTATGTGTATATGAAAGTATGATGTATAGTAAGTGAAGTAGCTTTGCATGCTTGATTGGTTAACATGAGATTTTCAAAAGAAACCTTAAGAGTTTGAAAACTAGTTTTGTCAATAACTACGTTACAAGTATTCTGAAATTTGACTATTATGTTAGCGTATGTTATGCTTATAGACATGATTGGCATGTATGCCTAGCTAATCATATGCATTGTAAACTAGTTGAGCATGGTTTAGAACAAGTCTAAATGAAGTAGGAACTATATAACTCGAAATGCATGACTAGATGATTTGAGCATGTATGAATAAGACTTATTGACCTCATTGCATGTGTATAATGACTAAACGTGAGAACTTTGTTAATCGAACATGTTAAAGCCTTGTTAATTTAAAGTGTTAAACTATTCAACCTAAGTATAATAAAAGGTTAATATGTGAGCATGCATACTAATGATTGTTGGTGTCATTAAGTGATATAATGAACAATGTGGTTGGTCTTTATGCAATAAACTCATTTAGCCTTGTTGAAAGAGACTTAATATCAAACTAGGTTGAAAACAAGATATAAGAAATAAAACCTATCATTACATGTATGTTTCTGCATGTGCCATCATCAAAGTATGTAGGTGTACGAGCTAGGCCATGCATTCTGCATATCAGCTTTGATTTGAACTAAGAGCAGCGCGGACGCGCGAACTCCCTAGTTCAAATCAAGCGCGGCCACACCACCCTGCAATGAAGTCTGCCTATTCTGTTTGTGATCTGAGATTTGATGCATGCACGTATTGTTATCCTAATCTGTAATACATGTCCAGTACAGTACTCAAGTATCAATGAGCATGTTAAGATGAAACCATATAGAATTGATCGATAAGTAATTATAAACTTTCAAACGTTAAGTCAAAAGATGATTGTGAACTATGTTATTGATTTCATAGTATCTTATAAACTGATTTCTGTGTTATGTGTATGTAAGGTACGTAATGACGTACGTATAGGAGTGTACGACTAAGTTAGACTGTTGTGTATGTGCTAACTTACATATCAAGTATGTGTATTGAATATGCATAACTAATGAATATCCTATTTAAGTAAATATGTTATAATAGGATTCGAAAAGTGTTGATAAGCTTTACATTAGTAAATTATGTATAAGGTAAGTTTCCTAATTTCATTTGATTGTGTAATTGAATGCAAGTATCTAAACCTTATCTTTTTGATGCAAGTTATCTATCTTACACAACTTCAAATATTGTGCAAGTTCCTAACCTTACTCTTTATTGATCATTGCTTAAACTTGTGATGTTATTGGTTGTACGAGTAAACAATTGAAAGTATGATTCATGTTTTATGGCCTCATGCTTCGTAGTTAAGATAGAGTTGTTTACATTCTTTAAACTATAATCTCGAGTATTGAACTTATAATTGTTCTTATATACATTGAAAGAGTGGTCTATACCACTTGATTCGGCTAGACCTAAATCATGAATTTGAAAACTATCCAAACCAATCGATTTGGTGCAGACTCTTAATATTGACTGAGATGAACAACCCTTTTTGAAAGGGAAACTATATTTGTCGGGAGACCGACGTGCGCACTTGAGTACGATTAAATGTTATGCATAATGTAGGGTACTTTAGGCTGATCACCTGTTGTACTTGTTTTTATTGGATTATCAGCATATTACTGTTAATTCTAGTAGAAGTTCATAGTCCTTAGTGACTGCTCAGTATTCATTTCTCTTGAACTGTGAAAAGGTTAACCCTTGAATCTTATTGATATCTTTCTGTCCTTAGCGACTATTGTTGAGAACTATCGATACTTCTTGCTACTCTTTAACCATCAGTTATTGTTGTACCCTTGGGAATTGAAAACTATATTGACCCTTTACTGCTATATTACTTGCTGAGCAAACTTGTTGCTCATTTTTGCTTTCTCTAAAAATATTTCAGTTAAGGCAGAGTAAGGCGGACCCTCGGGCACTGATAAGGGCAAGGGCAAGGCTATGATGTAGCTTTGTATTTAGTTGAACTATTATAATGATTGTAATAAGATTATATCATATTATGTATTAGTTAAGTTTAAGTTATGTTTAAACTATGTATGAGATGTTTAAGTTACAAAACCTTGGGACATGAATGATTATATTAAATAAATGTAATCTATTTTGTTATTTTTTTTGCGCGAGATGTTATTATGTCGTTAGATATTTAGAACGTGACAAACCGAATTCGAGACGCGAGTGGTCTGAATTTGGGTGCATCACAGTAGCTCCAGACTTAGGCTTAAAGACAGCGCTGTGGCGCTGGCTCGCAGTGAAAATCCCATGTCCCGGCGCTGCAGCACTCGAACACAAGGCATGGGCCCAGCCTCAAAAAAATGTTTTAAAAATTAAATTTCACAAGCTCGTAACACGATCGTTACAACTCGAAATTGGCTCGTTCCAAAGCCAATAGTTCATAAATTCTATGTTCTATGATTTCATCAAGTCGGAATTCATTTCTGAATCCGTCGGCGAGAAATTCCCCGATTAGTCCATTTTTACGCTTTCATCCAACGTTCGTGAACGTTCGACGCTTAATTCTTCGTATTAAGGTTGAATCCATTCGTTCTTGCTCTTACAAGTTTTATTTACCTAATTACACATTACGCCATCAAAAACCAACTTTTTCAAATCAAACGACAACTTTTGACTTCTATTTCGGGAAAATTCACGGTTTCGACGATTAACGTCTAATCGCCTAACTTTCGTCGAATATTCGTTATTCAATATTTTTACTTTAAACCAAATGGAATCAATCCATTAGTTATTCATTAGTGATTCTAACCATTACAAACTTCTATGTTTTAATGATGTCACATACTTATTACTCAAATTCTCATAATTTTGATAGTTTCTTCATTAGTCCTTAATCAATTATTTTGATTCCATTTCTTCATAGCTTATTAGTGTTTTAAATCCATTACTAGGCCAACCTTATCACTTCTCATTAATCATGCTCCACCAATTCACTTCTCTATCAATTATGTATTGAAGGAAGTTGAAATTTAAGGTTTAGATATGTATACCTGTTTGTGTTCTTGGTTGTTCTTGATTTATCATGGTTGTTCTTGATTGATCAAGAGACTAGTAAACTTCTTGCTCCTTGTTTGCTTGATTCTTATCAAATGAATAAGCTAACTTCTCTTGCTTAAGCTCTCTCTCTTCTCTCTCAATATGTTATTAATAAGATGTTGGTGATTTAGTAACCGAAATAATGAAGACCAAGCCTCTTATTTATAGATTTGCAAGACCAAGGATATTTTGGTTATTGGACCAAACCTCCTCATGCCCTTGTCAAGCCCATGTGCTAGCATGTGCTAGCACATACCCTCTCAGATGCCACATATGTCTTCCCATGTGCTCATGGGTTGCCCATGTGTTTAACCTACCCGTTTACCCATCGGTTCGACCCACGAATTTGGTTATTAAATTAATTCAAATTAAATGTATTTACTTCGTATAAAATTTATATTATACGTCGTATTAAATCTCGTATCCTCTTCATACAATATTTGTAAAATATCTCATATTACACTCGTTCTTATTCCGTATAATAATATTATTATTATGTAAACACTCGAAATTTGTACTTTCTTGTTACTAACCCTGCAGGAGGTTAAAACTGTCTTTTACCTTCCGGAGACAACCCCAAAAGTTCAAACCAGATACAGCAGTCCCGGCGACAACACCGGGAGATCAAACTCAGTCCCGGCGACAACACCGGGATGTCAAGTCAAGTCTTGGCAACAACCTAGGAGGTACAATAGCCCCGACGACAACCCTGAATGATCAAACTCAACCCCCGTCACAATACCGGGATGTTAAGTCAAACCCCGACAACAACCCCGGGAGGTACAACAGCCCCAATAACAACACCGGGAGATCAAACTCAGCCCCGACAACACCGGGATGTCAAGTCAAATCCCGACGACAACCCTTGGCGGCACAAGAACACCGGCGACAACCCCGGGAGACCAGATCAACCTTCGGATATAGCTCCGAAGCATCAAATCATCACAGAGACAACACTGGGAGACCAAATCAACCTCGGAGACAACCCTGAGGAAGAACAGAGTCCACTGGTATCAAAACTCGGAGACAACCCCGAGAAAACAGTCGAAAATTGTGCCAATACAGGAGACAACCTATAGAGAGGGAAAATGTTCATTTTACTGACTTGAAGCCAAATCAGTCAAAATCAAGCCAAATTGATGCAATGAAGGTCAGAAAGAGACATAACATCAATTCGAGTGAAAACAACACAATACAGCTCAACGGATAAATTATGAAAAATGAAGATCTTATTATAAACCCATCTTTCTAGATTTGGAAAAGGATAAGTCCCATGTCATTGTGTAGCTCTCTAAAAGGGCTTTACGAAAATGTATAGCACCCCTCAAACGGACGCTCTGATCAAAAGTTAGGAAGGTTCGAACCTGACATTGAGTTGCTCGCAGTGCACGTACTTCGAGACAACGAGACCCATCGGGTAGGGTCCACCACGAGGAGCCACAGCTCTACTCGCAGCAGCCAAGGGTAAACCCGCTACCATTGGGTCTTTAAATATAACTCCCCACCCTTGGCAAAAAAGAAAAAAAAAACGCTCTGAAACTCTGCCCCTTTCGTCCCTTAGCCCTACTTCTAGTACTCCAAACTTAGATTTTATTCTTCCAATATGTTTGTATACGTATATTCTACAACGTGTCAAAAATTAATAGGTGGAAACGCCCATTTTAATCCTACTGAGTGGCAAAAAGCCCGTGTAACAGTCCATTTTAAGTTTTTTTACAATCAGAACTCATTTCCTACTTCATTACGTATATGTGAACGTGCATATAAAGTTTCGTCTTCTAGTTTTGCCCGAAAATCTGTTCCGTGGATGTTTTAGCTAACTTTTTAGTATATATAATTGTATATATATATATATACATTATTTTTTGTTTGCACAGCCTGGATCGTCGACCCGTAGCTTTTTCTCGCTTTTATGTGTGTATATATATATACACACTAACTTGTTCGGCCTGGATAGCTGATTCGTGGCCTTTTTAGCTCTATTATACGTATAATTTACTATATATATACTAACTTTCAATTCAGTCGGGCCTAGTTTGCTAATTCGTCGCCTTTTTACTGCTTTTATATATATAACTATATATATATAATTTTTCTGACTTCGTTTAGCTTGGATAGTTAATTCGTAACTTTTTTCGCTTTAATATATATATCCTAACTGTATATATATTAACAATTATATTTCAGCCTGGCCTGGATTGGAAATCCGTGGCCTTTTTACCTCATTTATAAATATATATATATCTATATATATATATATATTTACATTCTAGTTGAGCTTGGATTAATTTGTGGCTCCTTCACAGCTTTTATATATATATATATATATATATATATATTTATATTTATATTCTGTCAAGCCTGGATTAATTTGTGACTCATTTACAGCTTTTATATATATATATATATATATATATATATATATATATATTCTGTCAAGCCTAGATTAATTAATGGCTCTTTACAGCTTTTGTAAATATATTATATATATATATATATATTTACATTCTGTCGAGCCTGGATTGAATATTCGTGGCTATTTACTACTTTTATATCTATATATATATTTATATTCCTGTCTGGCCTAGATTGGAAATCAGTGGCCTTTTATATATATATTTATATATATATATATATATATATTTACTTTCCGTCAAGCCTGGATTAATCGGTGGCTGATTTACAGTTTTTATAAATATATATATATTTACATTTCAGTCGGGCCTGGATTGGAAATTTGTGGCCCTTTACAGCTGATATATATATATATATATATATATATATATATATATATATATATATTCTTTATTCATTGTGATTAAATATCTGTTTCAATTATTCATTTGATATGAATTTGTTTTAATATAAATCTGGCGAATTAGATTAATTTAAATCTAGTCCTTTCTACCTTTCAAACGGTTCAAAATAGGTCCAACAAGAACCGGGAAGCTAGAATGGCTAAGATTTATTTAAACCTAGCTTTCTTTCTAGTTTTACTAGATATTAAAGCAACCTTGCGATCCTAGATCCATATCTAGTGGGAACGGAAAGCTTTCGCTACGCGCATATAAGGATTTGTCTGATGAATCCTTTGTTTTTGCGACGTCTAGTGTACAAATTGCATTTTATGTAAATATCTGTGTTGTGCGGGTTTTCTTTGAAATTTTCTATGAGCCTAGGAATCATGGGATTTATGATCAAACTGATCAGAATTTGATTCCCATGATGGACAACTCCATATTACAAATGTACTCCGCCAGTTTTTCTGTAAAATGTACATCCGAGGGACCTTAAAACGGTTATCCGAATTAAGGTCTCAAACAAAGTATAATATGGTTTGTTGTGCCAGAGTCACTTCCATGGCTGTCATGCCCATAGGAAGATCTGCACTTGTACATATTTTGAGGTCGAGGATGCTTTGCATCCCGACAAATAAGCATTCCAATCGAGCCAAAGGCTGAACAGAATAAAATTAAAGTATCGATATACTTCAATTCCTACATGAGCGTAAGGGTTTGAAAACCTTCTTTCAAAACATCATTTTCATATCTTGTCTACAAATAGACTTTTCAAATCAAATCAAACCCTTCGTATATAGTTTCAGTGAAGTACGACAATACTTTCAAATCAAACAAACATAGGCTCAATTACTTCTAGCATACACACACATTGCAAATAAAAATGGAAATATTGAAAAGATGCGGTATCGTGTTTCACTGGAGTCGAGGGGTGCCTAACACCTTCCCCCTACTTAACTAAGCCACCTAACATTAAGATCAAGTTTTGACAATGTCTAGTAATTGGGCCTACTTATAAAATCAAACAAAACGCGGTTGAGTTGGTACAACCATTTCAAAATATACCAACTGGCAACTTTGTAAACCGTTCAAATAGTCGACATGATACATGTTGGCCTTTTCCTAAAAAACTTCACCCTTCATAAAACAAATAAGACAAATAAATGTAGAAAACAAAAATTAGGAAGTAAGAAAGATCTGTCCAAAGCGACAAGAATTTTTTCCCGACGTTGACAGGTGGCGGCTCTGCTGGGGACAGTAGAGGGCTTAAGTCGCACTCAAATCTTTTCAAAATTTCCCTTTTATACTTGCGTGTGTGTGACTGCTTTGTTTTACATTGAATAGATGTGAATGAATGCTTTACTACTTTATATTAGTGCTTCGCACAATGTCGTCATTTCATACGGTGAGACACGATGTATGTGAATGTATGCCATGTGATTCCTCCACCAGGAGGCGAACCTGTCGGTGTTTGATTACTGGACTCAAAGGAGACTAATCCTGCGAGGCTTAGGAAAGGCACCACTCAGATCATCTGCAATTTGTAAAGATCTGAGGACCTTAATGCCGAAAAACAACGAGAGTACCTTAAGATAGGTCAGCCTCTGATTAACCCAATCCGAAGGGAATTGAACTTCTTCATGCCTTCCTCTTTCAATTCAATATCAATTTTCCAATTCCAATGTAAATTTCATAATGTAAATATACATTCCATATCTGACATATCATGTTATCCTGTCATCAAAACCACTAACCTTTGTTTTACAAGATAAGATTAAAAAACCTCAAAAATAAACACATCATGGCATGTATCCTGTTGATATATATATAATTAAAATTAACACACCTACGTTTATTGCAGGTAAAAATTGGTCCCGTCCTAAGATCAAAACCTAAAAAAGCACTAAGCCCATCATCAGACATGGCTCCAAGTGCTCAACCTGAATCCACCCCTATCTCTAGAGAAGAGTTTGAAGGATTAAAGAACCAGATAGCAGAATTGGCTATTTTCCTGAAAGAACAAAGCAAAGGCCTTTAAGGGAAACAAACACTCGGTCATACAGAATCATCTGCATCCGGTGGCAGTCAGGATACCGAAAATAAAAATACTCAGATTCTTGAGCCTCATAACCAGGACATGACCAACAAAACTCCTGAAATCATCAACCTCAACAAAGAGCAAGAAGCTAGTGATATTCTGAAAAAGGTCCAACAAATGAAAGAAACCATCCGATCCATTAAAGAGACTGGGGCATTTGGAAGCGTAAATTACTCAGATTTATGTATATTTCTAGGGGTTCGATATCCCAACAAGTTTCAAGTCCTTGATTTTGAGATATATGATGGATTAGGAGATCCTTACACCCATTTGAAGGTATTCATTGGAGATTACGGATCCTATGCAGAGGACGAGAAGCTCAAAATGCAATTATTCCAGAAGAGTCAGACCGGGGAGGCTAGAGCCTGGTATGCCCGTTTGGATAATTCCAAAATTCATATCTGGGAAGAGTTAGCACATGCCTTCCTCAATCAATACAGCTTCTAGTCTCAGATGGCTCCAGACATATATCAAATCGCCAAAATAAAGAAGCAAAACACTGAGTCATTCACGGAGTATGCCCAATGACGGAGGCGGGTGGCAGCATAAGTCACCCCACCTATGACTGAGTCTGAGATAGTCATGACCTTCATCGACATTCAAGAAGCTCTGTATTACGAAAGGGAGGCATATGAAAACCATTCTTGGAGATGATCAAACATAGAGAGATGACTGAAATAGGGCTAAAGTTTGGGAAGATAAAAGATCTTACATCTTTGGAAGTCGTGGCCGAGCATATCCAATCTGGGAGTTATGGGAGTAATCCCCAAAGAGTACACAAGAAGAAAGAAGAAGTGTCCTTTATACTACAAGGACAGAATCAGAGATGCAATTCGAGCAGCCTGCCCATTCAAAGGAAGAACTTCCCCGTTTTCAAGTTCTAGTACAACCTTCAAATCCTCCATTTCAGAAAAATTTAGAGGTCAGACGTTGAAGAACGTTCACCCCTTTAGGGGATTCACTCGAAAACGTGCTGAAACTGTTGACAACACAAAAGAAGATTATTTAACTCCTTCCACCAACCAATTTTGGCTGACGAAATTTTGACCCAAGTAAAAAGTGCGCATACCATTCTGAATCTCCAGGCCACGATACACAAGATTGTTGTTCTCTCAAGCACAAAATCCAAGACTTGATAGACAACGAAGAGATTATGGTGACAAAACCAGAGTAACCGCATGTGCAAGATAATCCCCTCCCTCAACACAAAGAGGAAAGTGTTAATATGATTAGCACGAGGAGTGGAGAAGGATCCAAATATCTTTGTTATGTTGGAGAGTCAACTCAATCAAGTACTAATGCCCCAAACAGTTGGGAGTTGTCAGAAAGGCAGTTCCTGATGGAACGGGAAATCAAGTCTATGAAGGAACAAATTGGATAGTTGGTGGATATGGTCGTGTATCAACATCAGATAACCAGGCAGCTGATAAATCAGACCAACCATATTAAAGTAAATCCTCCTACACCAGAAATTAGCCCCATTACTATGAGGGATCATTACCGGTTTCATGAGCATGAACCTTGCGCCGACAAGGTGGCCAAGGAAGAGAAATTCCAAGCTGATAGGGAATTCACCTTATATAGGAATTTCACTAATTTGAACCAGCCGATGAAAAAAATCCACCAAATGTTGATCAATGAAGGGATGGTTACAGATTTATTACCCCCGATAAACCCTTGATCCAGGAAGTTTAAGCCTAACCGAATCTGTCAGTATCATTCCAATCCGCCCGATTATGACACCAAGGATTGCTGTGGACTTCGTCACCTGATTCAGAATCTGATTGAAAGTGGTGAACTGATAAATGGAAATAAAGAGTATGGCTTCCCCGATGAAGAAGCATTCTTTATTCCCATGGCATGGAATCAGGAGACAGTAGCTGTAATTTCTTGTAAGAAGGATATAGCCATCACACCCCTGATACTATAGGGGAAAGGAGTCCAAGAAGTACAGAATCCCGTAAAAGTGGCTGCGCCCGAGCCTCTAATATTGCCCTTTAGGCCACAATATCCTGTTGTCAGCCTGAAGAGAGTCCCATGGAACTACGGGAAGGATGAAGTTTCAACGCCAAAAAATATCGCCAGCGAATCCAAGGAAAATTCGTTATACCTGCCATAGCGGGTGATTAATTCAATCATTAAAGCTAAAGGGAAAGTGGCTGAAGAGAAGATTGAAGAATTCTTCATCAAAATGGGGCATACCGAGATCAAGGTGGTGCAAATCTTGAAAGAAACACCTAAATATATATCCATACTGGATCTGGTATTATCCTCGGTGGATCATCGTAATATTCTGGTGAAAGTACTGGAGGAATCCCATCTGCCGAAGAAGGTAGATAGCGAGAAATTTCATCACGTGATAGAGCACATTTTCAACTGCACTGTGATATCCTTCACTGACGATGATATACCCGCAAAAGGGACGTGCAATTGCAAGTCACTACACATTGCAGTGATGTCATTAGGGTATGTGATCGGAGGAATGCTAATAGATGGAGGGTCGTCTGTAAACATCTGTCCTTACGATACCTTGGAAAGAATAAAGGTCAACCCAAACTGGATCCGTCGTCATGTAGTTATCTGGGATTTCGATGGATCTCGCCGAGAGGCTGTGGGGGAGATTGAGCTTCCACTGGAAATTGGTCCTCATACTTTCTATATATCCTTCCAGGTACTCAACATTACCACCGGATACAATTTGTTGCTGGGAAGGCCGTGGATCTATATGGCAGAAGCAGTTCCATACACCCTCCATCAGCAACTCAAGTACATCATCAATGGCAACCTAATAACGGTAAATATCGAACCAGAATACCCTGTCTGCATATAGGGAGACATGTCGGTGATCAGTCTAGATGAAGGGATTGAACCTGGTAGTTTTCAAGCATTGGTGGTGAGCAATACTAAGTACCTACCTATTGGGGCACCAGCTTTGAAACCAAAAGTTTCACCCGAAGTAATGATGGTGGGTCAGGAAATGATATCTTTGGGTTTCAGCACTAGAGAAGGGTTAGGAAAAAATCAGCAAGGTATCAAGAGTCCGGTGCAAATCCCGAGCCAGCCAAGGAAAGCCGGATTCATCCAGGTCAAACCAGTGGAACCCGCACAAGAATCCAAAGGTTCCTGCTTTCACTATACTGCTACTAAACCTCACTGATATCGAGTTTGTGAGACCAATGAGGAAGATTCCTGCTTTCGTAACAGGTATGTTGTTTCCTCCAGTCAAACTAATTAGTGAGAGAAAAGCCTCGAAGACTGATGGGGAAAGTAAAAAGGGAAAAGAAAAGTTCTTGCATGATGGACGACACCCATTTGCTAACATGTATTGTCTGATCCACTACGAGGGCATGAACGATGATATCCCGGACAGTGATGAAGAAGATCAGATCCGAATACCTCACATCAAGAAGGGGAAGGGTGGCAGTTCAAAGAAGAGCCCCGGCTCTGATATGAAAGGATGTCCCAGTCGTCATCAGAGATGAGGCAAAAGACCACAAATCCTTTATCCACCCTATCTATGAGTATCTGACATTGGACAATTGGAGCAGCGTCCCTTGACTCATTCAAAAAGGGTAAAAGGGCAGAAAGTCCATCTGCCCTGAAATATAGTTTCATTTACTGCTTATTTTGCTGCACAGCTATAGCAGTTACTTTTGTCATATTTTTCTAAATGCTTTGTACGTTTAAAAAGTTCTTTATATGAAAGTTAAAGCAATATTTTTTTAGGACTCCATAATTGGATTTGTTTGTCCCAGCTGATGAGATGCCAAACTGTCACAGTGACTACAACTTTGATGTAGAACTGAACTTCAACTTAATGGTAATTGATCAAGAGGAGATAGATGACTATGCGGTACCCGAGGAGATCAAAAAATGGGTCGAAGACAAATCCAAACCAAACCTCGATCAAACCACCACTGTCAATATCGGAACCTCAAAAAACCTTAAAGTAATCTAGAGAGGCCTAGACCTCGCCCAAAACCAAAGAGCCAACCTGATTGAACTCTGAACACAGTTCCAGGATGTGGTTGGATGGTCACATGAAGATATGATTTGGCCTGTCCAATGATATTGTCATCCATCGACTGCCTATCAAAGACGGATTGAAGCCAGTCAAGCAAAAGCTAAGGCGATTGAAACCCGAATGGAGCCTAAAAGTCAAAGAAGAGGTTGTCAAGCAATTCAAAGCTGGCATTATTATGGTCTCAACTTACCCGGATTGGCTATCCAACATAGTCCACGTGCCTAAGCCCAGAGGGAAGGTACTAGTATGCGTGGATTACCGAGATTTAAACAAAGCTTGCCTCAAAAACAACTTGCCGGTACCTTTCATCCACGTCCTGATATACAGTACGGCACAGTACGATATTTATTCTTTTATAGATTGCTTTACTGGTTACCATCAAATCATGGTCGCTGAAGAGGGTAGGGAGAAGACAACCTTCATCACTCCCTGGGGAACCTTCTGTTACAGACGTTTATCCTTCGACCTTATCAATGTTGGTGCCACATATCAGCGGGCCATAATGACATTGTTTCATGACATGATGCACAATGAGATAGAGGTTTATGTGGATGACATCATCGTTAAATCCCGGAAGGAGGACGATCACATCAGCCATCTCAGAAAGATGTTCAACAGGTTGTGTAGGTTCAACCTCAAGCTGAATCTGGCTGCGTAATGGGGTTGAAACAAGCCCAGTCCATGGTTGTGTAAGGCTGCATAATGGGGTTGAAACTAGCCCAGTCCATGGGTATCAGATGGTTACTAGTCGTTGGGGATTCTGAGTTAGTCATTAGACAAACCACCAGGGCGTATCACACCAAAGAATTGCATATGATGCCCTATCACCGGCATTTACTCAAGATATGCATGGAGTTTGAAGAGATAACCTTCATCCACATCCCTCGAGGTAGTAACAACTCTGCGGATGCATTGGCAACGTTGGCTTCCCTGATCCACATATTTGATAGGAGAGGAATTCCCGACATCAAATTCACAAGCCAAAATGCCCAAACATATGAGAATTACATTGGAGAAGTATCAGATGAAATACCTCCTATCAAACAGCCTTGGTATCAAGAGATAAAGGAATATCTACGAGATGGATCTACGCCCGCTGGGGCAAGCCAAGCTGGACGAAAGAGGATTCACAAGATGACTATGAAGTTATATTTGAGCGGAGATGCCCTCTATAAAAGGGATGCTGGAATAGGCCTTTTAAGATGCCTCGATAAGGATCAAGCCCAAATACTGATGGATGAAGTTCACGGCGGAGTCTGTGGTCCACACTTGAGCGGTCATTTGCTGGCCAAGAAGATATTAAGAAAAAGGCATTACTGGATCTCTCTCAAAGCTGGCTATAATGATCACGTTAGGACATGCCATCAATGTCAAGTCTATGGAAATGCTATTCACGTTCTTTCGAATGAGCTGCACAATATGAGTTTGCCATGGCTTTTTTCTATGTGGGGGATGGACATGATTGGGCCAATAGAACTGAAAGCCAGCAATGGACATCGATTCATCTTCACCATGATCGATTACTTCACCAAGTGGGTTGAAGATGCCTCTTTTCGCAAAGTCACTAAAGAGGTAATCATTGGTTTCATCAGAAACAATGTCATCTGTTGATATGGACAACCGGAGGTGATCGTATCAGATAACGCCAATAATCTAAACAATCAGATGATTAGAAAGTTATGTAGCAAGTTCCATATCAAGCATCTCAATTTCGTCATCTATCGGCCCAAAATGAATGGTGTTGGTGAAGCGGACAATATGAATATCAAGAAGATCATGCAGAAAAGTCTGCCAATCATAAAGAATGGCCTGACCTGTTGCCTCTGACTCTGTTAGCATATATAACCTCCATGCACACTTCTACTGGGCCACCCCGTACTCATTGGTCTATGGCATGGAAGCAGTACTTCCCATAGAAGTAGAAATGGAGTCCCTGAGAGTGTTAATAGATGCCCAGATGGAAGAAAACCAGTGGTTGCAAGAGCGGTATCACCAGTTGGCCCTGGTAGATGAAAAGAGGGCTACAATCATTTTTCACGAGCAGTTAGATCAACAAAGGATTGATTGATCATACAACAAAAAGGTCCGAATCTAGAAATTTAAAGAAAATGACTTGGTATTGAAGAAAGTTCTGGCCAACCAATATGAAGCCAAAGGAAAGTTCACCCTGAATTAGGAAAACCCTTTCATTGTAAAAGAAGTGTTGACCGGAGGAGCTATCAGATTGCAAGAAGTGAACAGGAACAAATTTCCCCAGCTTATTATATCAGACACCGTGAAAAGGTATTATGTCTAAAACATCTGTTAACCATCATTCTGGTCCTACGAATTAAATCCAATCAGTTCGGGTTTTCACAAAGCCTGAACTACGAATGACTTGATCTCCCTCAACCTTGGAGTACGTACGCAGCATTCCTGGTGCGGTCAAACCAAATAGAAAATTCAACACCCCATTAAACCCAAGTTCAAACCCAAAGTGAACACTTCTCAAACTATTCAGGCAAAACCTGAACTACGAATGACCTGATCTCCCTCCACCCGGGAGTACGTAGGCAACCATTCCTGGTGCGGTCTGACATTCAAGAAAAAACAAAAACCAATAAAAAACCAGTTCTAAGAAAATGAAACCCTATAAAATGCAAATACTATCTAGTCTCACTGGTCAACAAGCCCTGCTGAGATACTCTCTGACATCTCAATGTCAATCCATCAAGGAAAAGCTCATAATACATCAAGACAGCAAGTCATAAAAAAAGTGATAATCACTCAGCAATGACAATACTTATCTAGCAGCTATAATCTCATGACCCTCGGTCTCCATACGAGTAAGAATATACACAGCCATTTTCATAGTGCTGCTATGACCATCTATGAACGCACTCATGTCTGCAACCAAGCTATGTGTATATGATAAGGGTGCTGTGCTGTCCGCAATATAAACATCTCGGGTAGCTATGGCCTCGTCCCTCTCAATATAAGCAGCATCCCGGGCAACCAAAGCCTCCTCAATCTTAGTGAAAGCTGCATATCATGTAAATCAAGCCTCGTCTCTCTCAATAAATGCTGCGTCCCTAGTAGCTCTAGCCTTGTCTCGATCAATAAAAGTTGTATCCCTGCTAGAAAGGGTTATCAACATCAGCGCTCTAGCCTGATCCCTCTCAAAGGTCATACAAGATAGTGAATCAATAAGAGCTGGATCTGTCCCAGTCGAAATGCTCGGCGGGTCACTAACCAAGGATGCAGTGAAACTAGTAAACAACTCATCCTCCGTGGGAGAATTAGGATCCTCCATAGGCTCCTCCTCATCAGAATCAATGCTCGGAGCTGACATGAAAGCCGCAGCCAATGTAATATCGGCCTCCAAGTATGCCGAATACTCTGGAGAACGATCCGGATGGCTAGAAGAGAAGTCAGCCAACTCCCTATGAGTCCAACACTCGTAACTCCATCAAGTCAGCTGACGACAAAGATGAAGCTGATATCCGCTGATCCATAGCCCCCTAAAAATGGTGGAGGCTCTAAAACTAATCATATTGGCCCATGACTGCCAGCGGATGATATGTGGTCACCCCTCTCAGAAATGCCAGGGGAATACAGTCTATGCCAACTACATGAGTAATGAAGTTGTAAGGGGAACTAAGCCCTGAGTAGGGAAAGATCGAAAAGGGGTGCTCAATCGCCGATAGAAAGACAGACTATAGCGATGTATCTGAACACTCCGTGGACCGGAAGAAGTAAGACATGCCTATCTCATGGGTAAAGCAGTATCCATGATGTCTGAAAGTGCCAATAGGACTCAAATGTGGCATGAACCACACAAACAGCAGAACGACGCTACCCCTGAAAAACCCCTCTGGATGGGTACTGCAGAATGTAGTCGACCTCAAGGTCTTGGCTAATATCATCGGCAAGATAGTACAACCCTGTCTGAGGGCATGAACCACTACCATCAAGCTAATATCTAAGTGGTCCAAATATAGTGGGATGTACAAATAAGTCGTGACGCACATCAGCAGAACGTCTACACGGGAAAACTGCCACTCATCTGCAGGAATGATGAAATCTCCAGAATATCGCTCGTAGCTGTCTAGCCGGCCAAAGCGATCTATCAAAAAGTCTATGGACATCATATGTCCTGCAATAATCTCCTCAGCAATGACTTTGCATCTCAGACCAGTCATGGTCATAAATATACGTATCATATCGCTAATAGTTATCCTGGCACAAGTCAGATCTAATGCCAAACCTGTAATACGCTCATACTACTCTAACGTAGGAGTCAGCTCGTGAAGGCCAAATCGAAAAACCTGGTGCTCGGGTATCCAGTAGGATAACATGTCTTCAACAAACCCCTGTGGAACTTGGAAAGCTAAAAGGGCTAGAGAGTGCCCTAGCATCTGGTTAACTGTCCCTCTGGTTGTGAGAGGCAAACTATCATACCAACATCTCAGTGATGATGCTACCAACGAATGTATCAAATGCTCGATACGGCTGACTGTGGATGACGACATATGTATAACCGTATCATAAGACCATCCAGGGGTCAAATCTAAACTCATATTTCTAAGTGCATGTCCATGACATAATATATGCATAATGACAATGATAAATGACAAAAGGATGCAATAGATTGGAAACATCATGCATTTCTAAAATACACTATCTACTGAAAGCATCATCTCTGTCTGCTCATAGAGTGCAAAACTAAAAAGTACAAGGAAATGGGGCACAATCGCCCAACAACTAACAGAGGCCTATCAAAAGATATAGCAGGAAATGGGGCATGGCTGCCCAATATCTAACAGAGGCATATCAAAAGATATAGCTAGAAAAGCTATCAAAAGAAGTCTATAACATCTACATCCAGACATTCGACCTACACCAGCTCCTCTTGAGTAACAGAATCTCGACCAGTGGGAATGACCGATCAATATAAGGGAGGATCAGCACCTATAATACTGGCAAAAAATGGACCTATTGAGGGGCCAGCTCTAAAGCTGGAAGGATCAAAAGAATCTGCCTCGGATGGATCCCGGCCAAGGTGCCTGATAATTAAATAAGCCCTCTCCAACCGCTGGGTCAATCCTGAAATCTGCTCCTGATGAGTCGGCAATCAGAGGCAATCTATCCAGTCTGTCATCATCAGAGACCTTGGCACCATGTTTGCCATAAATTGGGTAGCACGAGTCTGAGTCCCAATAGTGCGGGGACTCCACCAGGATTGAAATGCCTCCTGGCTGTAAGGACCCTCTGACAGGGTGAAGCCATTTATGCCCACCAGTGAAATGTCTGTGAGTGGCTGAGCTAATGGCCAATGATGCCAAGCAGGAGGAACAAAGGGAATTCAGATATCTCCCGTGATGCTCCAAATAGCGCTCTCTCCTAAATAGAGCTGCCATCCTCCCTCGGTCAAGAAATGAACTCGATAAGTGGACAATGCAAACGCCCTGGCCAGTCAAAAAGCCATACTCGAACCCGACTGTTAAATAATCCGAGGTGTAGGGAACCCACAAGATCGAGTCAACTGTCAACAACTCTAGCTGCAAGCGGGAGTGGGTGAATTTCTCGGCTACAAGGACCTTCGTCAACGTGGAGTGATACAAGTGTCGTCCCCTCGGATAAGTCTCCAAGCCCAACGTAATGGTTGGGCGTAGGTACGGAAGCCTCTCATATGCCCAAAACTAGCAATGCACATATCAAAAGTCCTCAGTGGTAAAGACTAACAAACACAAATGAGGAAATTGAAAGGTGAAAGAGAAAAAAACTCACCAGCAGGAATGGGTAAAAAACCTAGCCAAGCCTCCGTCATGCCCTCCAAGCACATGCGCATCCCTCAGAGAAAATAGGCAAAGGTGTAGGTACCCCAATCAAATCACTAAGGCGCCCCACGTATCGAGTAGCACTGACCAGGGCAAAAGAGATTGTCGAGGAGTTGTCTGCAATGAAACAACCCCTGATGATCACCAAGAACAGTCGTCGAAGAATGCGATCTCTAACCCTCTGGTCATCAGGTAGAAGCTCAGTCAAAGCCCCACTCTGGGCATCTACGCTCAAGGGACCGGAACGGCTAGTCCGACCCTTGATGGCCGTTGCAGGAACTCCCAAAATGGAGCGAACGACAGTAGGTGAAAGTCAGCCACCAAGGGTACTGGCTCGCCTACAAACTCTATCTTGGTGATAAACCTCCAATCCATAGGTGTCATCATCACCTCACAGTCTAACAGATGGAGAGACTGGGTCTGGTGGAACCAGCGCTTAGATAAAGCCCTCAGATAACCCCAAGGGAAACGTCGGGGAGGAATAGAAAAAAGGCCTCAAACCCCCAGGTGTTGACGATGGCCTGATACTCCAGATGTAGAGTATGATACAAGGAGTGGACACTGAACCAGTTCCCCCTAAGCTGTGTAAAGCTGGGAACTTGAATCAAATAGCCAGTCCAGATTAAACATGTGCCCTGAAATGGAAAACGAAAAAAAGAAAGAAATTCCAGAATGAAAAATTCAGTCACCTCATTGGCGTGAAGGTATATCGATGGATGGCGTCTCAAATCGCTAAGAATCTCCTAAAGCGGCATAACAATGGCTGGAAGCTCCCTACATGGAGCATGAGCTGTGGCAGGATCAAAGAATGGGACATCCTCATTGTCCACATCAACCGGTGGCTCAGCCCAGATCGGAAAAATTAAAGAGTCAGCCAAAGGGCGAGGCGGCCGGCTGGACGTGGCTGAGGAACCTCAGAAGCTCTCCTCCGCCTCACACCTGAAGTAACCCTGCTAGCACTACCGGGTCTATTTGGCTCCATAACCTGGACAAAGTCTCCAAATTATCTCAGAAAGGGTGAGGTAAGCCTTAAACGTGCGACTTATTAAATTAAATCTGCTAGGAATCTACATGAGAATGTTATTCCTATTTATATAAGATTTGATTATGAACTTAATGAATGAATATGCAAATATATCTGCATTGATGAAAGCTATAAATTCCTTTGTAGATGATAGACTTATATGTACAAGGACTTAGACTGAAAAGACCAAAAGTGTTAGGTTGATCCTACATAAGTGAACAACTTTGTGAAGTCCTTCAAAAGATTACAATGTACAAGGACTATGAATAGAAAGATCAAGCTTGTTAGGTTGATCATGAAAAATGTAATAGATAGGCTTGTCTATTCGTGGAGCATTGCACCAGCAATCAAAGTTAGCTGAGAGAGTAAAGGCAGAATCGTAGTCTATCAAGGCAGAACCATAGTCTTTAAAGATAACTGCTTTCGGAATTGCAGTATGCCAAGAAGGCCAGCTCAAGATCGTGGAGACAACCTGTCGAGCGCCTGCCGAGCCAAGTCCAGAATCGTAGGCTTCACTCGAAGACGTGGAGTCTGCAGATGAGTCAAGAGACTGCAGTTGTTAAGGCAGAAATCGTAGTCTATTATATGATCTACTCTCAAGTCACAGACTTCACCCGGAGTCGTAGTGTCTGCAGAACCAGAGCCAGATCGTAGTCTGCAGAACCAAAGCCAGATCATAGTCTGTCGAACCAGAGGAGAATTGTAGTCTACAGAACCAAAGTCTAATCATAGTCTGCAGCACTAGAGCCAAATCGTAGTCAGTCAAGTGCTCACAATGCCAAGAAAGAATCATAGGGACTACACGATTCTCAACAGGAGCATTTCTAAAGTCAAAGCAAAGATCTTACTATGGAAAGAGTTGTCATGGTTCAGAAAGTAGAATACTTGAGGTGGATCAAAGAGCACTCCCTAAATGGCCTGTAAGCAAACAAAAGATTGAAGCACCAACTCTATCAAAAAGGCTGATTGAGAAGTGATGAGCCATTCAGGAGAAGTCTTCTACAAGCATCTACTAGAAGACAATGAATGAAGTGGCTGTCAAAAGGAAGACAACGATTGCAGTGTCTGTCAAACCAACATAAGATAACGATTGAAGTGATGACTGCGATCGTGGCGTTTGCCAAACGAGTAGCAAAAACTGATAAAGCACCTACAGAGATACTGGTCAACCTTTAAAAGACAGACGAAATGGATTGTCAATGCTCAGACTCACCATGTAGTGTGAACGGGAGATCACAAGGCAGAAAGTTGAGAGGGCTGAGCTTGACTAATTAGAAGAGTCTTGTAAACTAGAAGGGCCAAAGCAGTCAGTCAAGTTATCAGTTCTTGATGCGAGTCAAGACAAGCAGAATCGTAGAAGCACTACAAGAGTGAAGAGCAAGAGGTTCTACATTGTCAGATCATAGAACGCTCTTAGAATTATAGTGTTGTCAAAGCCAGTCAACTTGCATTATCCACAGATAAACTACGATCAAGCATGAACGTCTGCACCAGAATCGTGGAGTTCGGTAAGACAACTCCTTTAGTTCGGATCGAGGAAACAAAAAAAAGGAGAAATAAGGGTGACTACCAACCTGACTTGTGAAAGTGACATCTCAGAGGTGGTTGGGGAAATAGCAGACTGTTGTGTCAGGAAAATCAAAAAGGTGTTGTCACGTCAAATCAGGAGTCTGCACCAAATAACTCAGAATCCTTGAAGTATTTCAAATATCTTCCAATGGCTATATTCCAATGGGAAGCTAACGGAGGAGTATATAAAAGCTGAAGCTTCAAAGGTGAAGTGTTGTTGACTCGACGAGAGTTCTACAGAGCCTAACAGAAAATATGCCTCAGTTGCAGTGAGACTACCATAGTAGGAGTGAAGCAATTATGATGAAGAGCTTTAACTGCTAAAGGATTCACTCAACACCAAGAAGAATGCCAACCACAATGGCATTTGTGCTGAGAGACGAGAAGGCCAAGAAGACAAGAGGTAAAGGGGCAGTTCAGAAAGCAGATATCCAGAGCCACTCTATTATTCACCTTGAATAACCTGAGCTGAAGAGAGGTAGATTCAGAGCAGAATCTTCACACAAGACAACCAATGTTCAAAGGATGCTAAATACTAGAAGAAGTCTACCTGAAGTGCAAAGAATTAGAAGATCCTCAATGGTGACAGTGTGCCATGAAAAAATCAGATGAAGTCAAGCATTAACAACAAAGATTAGCTGCACCAAGGGGATGTGATAGACTGCTAAGTATTCAAGGATGTCAAGCTTCATCTACATCTTAGCAGTCCATCAGTGGTGATCCAGTCTCGATGCAGAATGCCAGAAGATCACACCAAGCTACTAAGTACCAGAAGATGAACAAGTGAAAAGTTATCTTATCAGCTCAGCACCAACAGCAACAAACCAACAAACAACCAGGACCTGAGGGGTCCTTGTCTTCGTGACTAAATCAAAGTCAAGACTGTTAGGCTTGCTGAGTACCAGAGGGTACAAGATATTTTAAGTCTTCTGGGCTTAGTCTACAGTTCCAAGTTTGCTGGGCTTGAAGAGTTCTTAGTGAACTAAAGTTCTATAGCTGCTGGCCTTGAAGGAATCTTAGTGATTGAAGAGTTACCTTTCCTTAGTGGAATCCCTTCTTGTTGAAGTAGAAGAGTGAAGTATGAGCTTGAGTCTCTGAACCACTTAAAATTTTTTGTGTCTTTTACTTTATGTCATTTACATTATGCATTATAACTGCTATAACTACTATAACCACTTACACCTAAACTAACATTAGAACTATATTTAACAAGATATCTTTAAAGGGGATCTTTAACTTATTCCACTGTGCATGAACTGATTCTTATGTTTGTCATCTGCTAATTACTTAAGCAATACAAAAGAAAAGGAAAAAAATTTAAATTTAAAAAGAATCTATTCAACCCCCTTCTAGAACTATTGTGTGCCCTCTAGGAACTAACAATTGGTATCAGAGCAGGTTCTCATGCTTATCCAAAAGCTAACGCTTTGAGTTTGGTCCTAGGCATAAATAAGTTCTAAACTTAGTTTTAGTTGTAAGTCACTTCTGAACGAAGATGAGCTCGCACGTTGATAATTGTATGTATAGGTGAATGTGCATATATACCTGAAGTTGTCCAGATTGGTCCCTGTCCTTATTTGCTATTGCAATCAGTCCAATCGCTGCCCATAGCCAATTAGCAGTCTACAGTATACTGATGGGAAGTTAAGAAGCATCAAGAGTTAATAGACTGACGTCCACTGTTCTGAAAGATGAAATGCGTACATGCAATGAGATGCTCATCTAGAGGAGAATTCTTCAAATATGTACTTGGCTAATTTCATGTATCTAAACCTTGAGGTTCGAAGGCATGAAAGATTTTAAGCTATCAAGACTTTCCTCTGATCATAACTCCAAGACTTTACTTGATTGATCTAAAGGCCATATGAAGCAACAAGTTGTCAGTACTAAATGTAAAGATATGCACATCAATGCCTAATATCATTGTGCATATAAGTAGGACAAATAACTGTCAAGAATCTGACAGTGTCACGCGTCTCCTCATACATACACGTGCATCATATTGCATCACTTTTTGTGCTATAACAGTATTCTTTCAAAAGATCATTTTCTTCTTAAAAAGGGAAAGAAAGAAAGTACATTTGAGGTTGGAAACTAATTCCTAACAAACTCTCTCTCCACCCATGTTTTAGGTTGAAAATAATTTTTTTAAAGAAATCTGATATATGCCTTAATTTTATTACAAACTAATAACTTTAAGTTGCTCGACCTTCGCTAATGGGTTGATATATTTGTAAATTCATACAAGACAATGTTTTGTGTTTTTGATAATACGTAGAGTATGATCAACATTAAAGGTGTATCTTGAAGGTTCTTAGAAATTGATCAACTCCACAAACCAACCAGATGCAAATAATTAATAGAGTTGATCCTCACTTTGTGAACATTCAAAATATGTGAACATGGCAAAGCAAAGAGTGTAAAAACCAAAGAAAAAGAGTATCATATCAAAATGCTTAATCATACACACACTCACAATCATGCATTATAACTGTCATATCTAAATTTGATATATGTATAAATATGATTGTTGATGCTTATATGATGTAAATCCAAGAATATGAGGAATTGGGATTTTAAGAAAACTAACCTAGCAGGACCCAATTAACCGTGGGTACCAAGATAGAAATTTCCTTAACCTGCAAGTACTTGGTGTATCTGACCTCACTAAGGAAAACTGAAGCACATGGCTTTAGTCACAAAGACTCTACAGCTGCAAGATCAAGATCCCTCGGTAGTGCTCTTATTCAAGGTCATCCAATGACAAAGCCTGCTCCCGAAGATTTCCTGAGTCCCCAAGAATGAAGATCATATAAACTAAAATGGATTCCAAAATCCTGAGTTGATCTTCAAAAGGAAGCTGGCAATTCATGTCAAGATCTAAAAGACCTTCCATGCTTATCCATGCAAAGCATATCATCTCAAAAGGAACAACATGGAAGATCATATCAAGGAATTCTCTCACATTGATGATGAAGTATGCATCATAGAAGTAAATCTCCACGAATACAGAAGATTCTAAAGTCTGAATGATAGAAACTATATTCGTAGTGTGTAGTTAGCCAATCGCGGAGTAACCAATTCTGAAGAAAATACTCTATGATCAAATGGAGCTGATTCTACCATGAATATTCCAGCTAGAAGGAGATATCCAAGGAAATCTTACTTATGCATGAACAAAACAATAGCCCATCTTTTTCTAAGAAGAAAGTATCAATTATAGGGGAGCAGTGATCTGCTATGTGTAACAACACTAATGTTCACAAAGGAGCACAGTGAAGCAAATCCTTCAGATCTTCCAAATAATAAAGATAGCTATACTAGATGACAAGGAAAGTGTGACGCCCCCAAATTCCAGGACCGCCACTTGGTCTCTCGAATTCGGTTCATCACGTGCTCATGGTAATACATCGCAATAATGATAACTAAATATCACACAACCACAGCGAAAAATCTATTCTAGAATAATTTACAATGATTTATTATAATTATTCCCCCAAGTCTCGCAACCTACAGTACTTAATAGATTACATAGCAAGATCAATTAACGACTTGTTACATAATCTAACTTAAGCTTAAACATAAAAAAATCCAGTCTTACTACATCATCTTCACACAATATTAATATATTTGAAACATAACAGACATAAGCTAGTTGGTAGCCTTGCCCTTGCCCTTATCAATGCCCGAAGGTTCGCCATGCTCTGCCTTAACTGAAATGTTTTAGGAAAAGCAAGAATGAGCACAAATTGCCCAGCAAGTAATATACAATAAGGGTGAATAATAAGATTCTCAATTCTCGAAAGGGTATAGCAAGATTTGATAGCTCAAGAATAACAAGAATATCAACAGTTCTCAATAACAGTCGCTAAGGACAAGATAATATCAATATGATTCAATAATAAGTCAATTCAAGATTTCAAATAATTGAATACTGAGTAGTCACTACGGACTATGAACTTCTACTAGAATTGACAGTAATAAACTGAAAATCCAACAAAAACAGGTATAACAGGTGATCAGCCTAAAGTACCCTTGTTATGCATAACAATCAATCATACTCAAGTGTGCACGTCGGTTCTCGGACAATTATATATTCCCTTCAAAGAAGGTTGTTCTTCTCAGTCAAATACAAGATCCCGCACCAATCAATTAGTTTGGGTTTCTTTTCAATAACATAAGTCCAGCCGAATCAAATGGCATAGACACTTTCACAATATTCAAGAACAATACTAAGTTCAACGTGAATAATAGCTTTAATGAAATAAGAGTTCAAGTATGCTAATTCAATTCAACCGATTAAATAGGAAACTAGTTCGCAATACACAAGTTATGATACTTGCATAGTAAAAGAGTATAAGTTAGGAAACTTTCACAATCATAGATTTCCTTGCATAAAGTAAATGTGTCGGTTAGGATACTTGCACTTTAAAAGAGTGTAAGTAAGAGAACTTGTCTTTAGCGTAGTTTATCCAAGAAAAGCAATCAACACTTTTGAATTCCTATCGTAATACAATTACGTATATATATGATATTCATTAGTCATATAATTTAACTTCACATTTTCTCTTTGAATATACGATCAACACATAAGGTAAGTTTTACCTAGCTACACAGTTATATAGAATATAATTTCTATCCTTAACGTTCCTTCTTTAGAGTTTAAGCGCATTCTCATATTATATAAGATCTCAACAATTAGCAAACATGCTTGCATATTATTAATATCACATAAGGCCACAATCAATACTAAATATATTTCATTTTAGCAAGTTACGGCATCTCCTTAAGTTAACCGTCAAAATCGGGTTCAAGTAACATCATATAATATCACGTAGCATGTATTCATATTTAAAGGATACTTTCATGCTTGTATAACTTTTCCAAATCCAATCGTACATGGTATAGGTTCTTAAGTTAATACTTAAAGCCATTCAAGGACACGAACTCATATGGTCTAACATGGTCGCTTTTAAACACATAAGATATTCATATAACTTGTATTAGTCATGCTCATGAGTACTCGTATTGCATATATGTAGCTAGCATTGTTATTATCTTGAAAACATGCTTTGTTTATGCTAAACTTTAATCACGGCAACTAATCATGGTATATATACATGCATGACACGTGAATGAGTCTAAGAGTACTATCACATGTGTCCATAAATGTCAGATTCTAATTCTCGTCATAACATACCAACGTTCACGTTCAAAGCTTATACTTTGTTAGTATAGTTCATTAATAAGGTCTATCATGTTCATGCTTCCTTATGAAACCTATATATATAAGTTAACATGCTTTTCATGCATTTCAAGGCCCTATAAACATGCTCGAAAAGTCAGAATGTATACATGGTCTTTACATGTCAATATCAACCTTCAAAACTTGTATTTTTGTTAGATATGTTCAATAGTGAGGTCTAACAGGCTCTTGTCATACTATGAACCATATATAAATAACTTAATATGTCTTTCATACATCTCTACCTCATACCGACATGCCTTGAAAAATCAGAATATTAACATGCTTTATATATGTTAACGTTCGTTTATGAAACTTTAAGTTTGTTTTCAAACTATATGTCGTTTGGTTAACCATGCATGCTAATATACTAAAACATGCTTACATTGCCTCATTAGGTTTATATATATATGTATTAATCATGCTCCCATGCTTGTTTAAACAAAAATCAAACAATTGGTATATAACAGTTTTGTTGCAGAATGCAGAAAACTGCACACAGAGGCCGGCGCTGCGGCGCGGCAACAGCAGCCATATTCTAGCGCTGCGGCACGGGTGGCGCTGCGGCGCGGGCTGCGGCGTGGGTGGGGCTGCGGTGCGGGCTTCGGCGCGGGCTTCGGCGCTGCGGCGCGGGCTTCGGCGCTGCGGCGCGGGCTGCGGCGCTGGCTGCGGCGCTGCGGCGTGGGGACAGTTCCTGCAGTTCACACTGCAGCGAAACCGACCCAAAGCCTCCCATTTTATCGATCTCGACATACCCATATGCTATTAGACTAACCTTTTTAACTTACTAACACATATATATGCTTATATAACAGTCAATTGCCCAAACGATTCCCAATTTCATGAACTCCAACTAATTTCACGAATTCGATGCTTTACAGAAATTACAGAGCAACAATAGAAATGAAAGTCAAGAAAGCTATATAGTGGTTCCATCACGTATGTATGTTCATATAACAACAATATAAGGGTTCTACAAACCAATCATGAACCAATTTGGCATAATCAAAAATTTGAAGGAAACTTCGGAAACAGAAAACGAAAATGAAGAACAAAGGAAGAGGGATTATACCTCTGCTAGGATTCCAATATAGTTTGCTGCTAATCCAACTTCTCCTACTGATATATGTATATTGCTTTCACTCACCACTTATGCAAACTCTCAGCAAATTGAAAACGAAGAAACATGGCTGCTATTTATAGAAAAATCCTTACACAGACAATGCAATTGTCCATTAAATTGAACCACTAGATTGAAGCTTTGTATATCAGCTAAGGAAGAGTTGGTAGAGTGGTTGAAGAACACTGTTGTGCCCACTCCCCTTATCATGATTTGCTAGAATGCTGAGTTTGAGAAGGTAGGAGTAGGCTAGCTTCATGAGTGTTTTACGTGTACAAGGTTTGTGTCTTATTAATATGGGACAAGGCATAAAAATCTCAGCATTTCCAATTTGTAAACAAACTAGTGTTAATACTTAGGTTATATACACACACATATTTAGACACTTAGGTCTTTAATTGAAATGTCACAATAATTCATATACTGTAGTAAGTGTAAATAGACACGTATAATCCATGTACATTTTGTTAATACCGGATATAATCTAATCTGATGTTAACACATTACACTGTCTCCTTTATTAAAACTAATTGTTTACAATATGTTCATGATATATTATACAATGTATACCCACATATTTATTGTCACACAAGTTATTAATCAAGTAGCTCACATGGTTTAATAAGCCTTACCATATAATAGTGTCATATTACACTTCACATAATACATAGTCAGCTAATATATGCTACACATTTAATTCGCATGCTGGCACATATAATTTCTCATCTTATAAATTGAATATTAATTAATAATATACACATATCCTACATCAATCAATATAATTGTTAACCTCCATAACAATTTAATTAACCCTTATATGATTAATTATCACTTTGATATAAATCTTATTATATTTATAAACACGTTGCTCATTATTATTATGTTTCCTTGCAATAATAATAATCACAAATTATTAATCAATCCTCATTAGTATTTTATAACAGTTAATTAATATTCTTCGATTAACAATTAATATAGATTAATTGTTCGCTTAAATTAATATAATCATTCTTATATTACGTCACTGTGCCACACAAGGCAATCAACGAGTTTATCACAAACTCCACCAATTTCTCAATTATTATAATTATTCAATTATATATAATTGAATTAATTCATCTCATAACACAAAATCATTTATATTCAAATAAATTCTCATTTCCATTAATATATTTATTTAATAATATATGGAAATTCTCGGGTATTACAGAAAGAGCAGTTGAAAGGATGGTGGTGGTGAAGATTATAGAAGGACTACTGAAGATATGGAAGTGGTGGAGTTTGAAGAAAATTGAAGAAGTGTGATTCTTGCTAGAAGCCCTGAGATAAGCTCATATGACAGGTCAACCTCTATTGCATGTATGTTGACCACTCCACGAATATCCAGTCCATTCATGTTAAGTTCCCTAAATAGATGCTTATCCAAATAGCCATATCCCATTTAAATAGTCCCAAAACTCTGTGACTGATGAACCAAATAAATTTGCATCCCTAGTAGTATCATCCCAAAATGTGCTACTGATAACCATATCAGTCAACTACCCCAATCGTGGGGTACCTACGATCGAACTCCTGACCGTAGTGTAAGAGCTTACTGACCCCATGATAGCAGTCTAGACAGATACCAACATCAACGAATATTCAATGTTGGTAAGTGAATCTCATGGCAGAGAAGCCCATTGTGATGACATTATTGCCACCATGTCTAAGGAGCTCTTCTTCTGATAAGTGCCTCAGAGACAAACCTCGCCCTAAGTTTTATACTAAGAGGTCAGACCTTTCTTAAAAACCTGAACCCAGAAGAAGTGCTGATATTAAATGCATCACAAGGACCTCTGCAGAAGCATATAGTAACCCCTCAGAAGAATACAAGCTACTGATGAATCATGCAACTCCCTATTGGAGATTAATGAAGAGTTGTCTGTTGAAGCATGGCTACAGACAACGATCTTCGAGTGGACAAAGAGATCGTCGACCAGACAAAGAAATCATGGAGTACTAATCTTTGTCATCAGGCTACTCCACGAACTGAAGTAGTCAACTGTCAACAGAAGGAAAGTCAAATCTGAAAAGCTAATTTGTTAGAATAAGTTACAGATTGTGACCTATTAGAATCTTACACCTGTCCCATTGAAACATAGTGGGAACAGTTACAAGAAGGAAAATTCAAATCATTGGCAGTTACACTTATGAGAGTCTGCCATAAAGCTGCAAGCCTCTCTAATCCATATTCTCTCTCTAAAGCTGAAACCCTAAACACTCTCCAAAAGCCTAAAACTCTTAAACATCTAGCCATCCTCAAATCGTTCTCAGATATCTTCTGCAATACTTCTAAAAGTAAACACCCAGATACGCCTAACCCTTCAAATGGTAGATTGGTGTGTCGTCACGGGTATTCAACTCGGCACCAAGAGATTTGAAAGATCATAAAAGAAGTTCAGAGACATTCTTGAACTCGTGAAGAAGGCTGGGTTTTCTAAATGACTTGAACCGAACACCCGTATCTATACTGACCCGGTGAAAGAGTTCTACTCAAATGCAACGACAAGTTCTGGACTTCTATCCACAAAGGTGAAAGGACTAATTCTGAAGATAAAACCTACAGACATCAATCAATGGTTAGGTTTTCCTAACCTTGGTCTGAAGAGTCTTGAAGAAGTTGACATTAAAGAAGGAAAAATGGTTATGCACTACAAAAGGAACCAAGTCTGAAGAACATGAAGAAGAAGGAGTTCCTTGAAGAATTTGAGTTCCTTGTTGAGATTGTAGGGAAGTGTATACTAAGCAAAGATACTACACATGATACAATGAGCGATCAACAGTTGAGAATCATATATGCCATTGTACTAAAGCAGCGAATCAACTTTGGAGCCATGTTGTTTGACATAATGTCCAAGTGATTGGAAAAGGCAGATAAGAAGAAATCAACTGACAAACCTCTTTATGAAGGTTTTCCATGAGAGATTCTTAAGCATCATTATGAAGAAGAAGTTAAAAAATAAGATACAGGATGATGAGGGAGAATCCTTAAATATTCACAAGGTGTTGTCTCCCAAGCTGTTTGACAATTGGAAGAAGAATCCCATGGAGAACAAGAAGCTGAATACGTATGGAAGCAGCAGCAAAAGTAGTATGAAAAAGAGGAAGGCTAGCAATATAGAGGATGAGTTATCTCACTCTGATGATTCAAATATTCCAGAGTCCACTTCCGAAAAGCAATCTAAGAAGAGAGCCAAGGTGGTGAGAAAGTCACCAAAGGTCCCCCAAAGAAGTCTTTTTGTTGAAGAAGAGGAAGCAGAATCAGAAGAAAAAGAAGCAACTGGAAGTCCTATTGCTGAACCCCCAAGTAGTCCTTCTGCTGATAAGGAAGGATCAGAATCAGAAAAAGAAGAGGCAACTGGATCTCTTAATAATAAACCCCCAAAGAGTCCTTCTGCTGATACAGAGGTATCAGGATCCAAAGAAAAAGATGAACCTGAACCTCTTGTTGCTGAACCCCCAAAGAGGAGAAAGAGTAATAGATTGCTTCTCCAACCAGGCTTAAAGAAGAAAGGGGAATCTTCTACAAAGAACATTGAGCTCAGTGATGATAATGATGATGAGCCTGAGACCATAAAAGTAGATTCAAAAGGGAAAAAGAAGATGTTTGACAGTTCCAGCACTGATGAAAATGAAAAGATTACAAATGGATCTGAATCAGAAGAGGAATATACTGATGAGTCAGTTGAAGGGAGCTTTCACCAGTCTGACTCTAGATTAGGACATGAAGGAAAGGAAGAAAACTCTAGTTCTAAGGATCAGGAGCCATATGATTATAATGTTCCTTCTCCTGCAAATGTTAAAATAAGAATAGTGGTGGAAGTATTTAATAAACCACGAAATGTGCTACCAGGTAGATGGGTAGCACATAGCAATGAAAGACTCAACATGGTAAATATGTCCATAGCCGATCTTCTCAACAATCTTCAAGATATGGAGTTGGACCTTACAACCGTGCTATATGATTATGAGAATTATCTGATAAGGTGGTTCTATCCGTTGATGCCATGGCTGAAGGCCTACACTGATGGAGATAAAAGCTACTTCAGATGGTGCTACTCACACTTTCCCAACCTGGAGCTTATTTTACAAAACTTTCCAAGGGTCAAGTCATTTCCTACCAAGCTGATCAGAGACCAGCCTCATTTCAAGGTCTATAGACAAGCTAGAACATCTACATTCCCTACGATCTTTGAGAAATCTTAGATGGTGGAAGGACCACATCAAAGCCCATAATTGTAGAGCCTATGCACTCTACCACTGGAAGTGATCTCGCTCAGCCTGAGAAGTTAAACTTTACTTCAGCAATGCTATCTGACATCCATTCATCCTCAAACAGCGACTGGTAGTCAAATCTCTATGAGATTCTCACTACGTTTAAAAGCCTCTTTAAAAGTGAAAAACGTGGTGTCCAATCAGTTGCTCAGCAGGAGGTTGTCTAACCAGATGCTCAAATTCTTCAAGAGCAAGAGTTACTGACAAACTCTGAAGAATTAATTGAAACATTCTCTCTCATTGCTGAAGAAGCTAAGATCCTGTCAGAAGGAGCAAATAATGAGTTTCACAACAAGCTTCAAGCCATAATCTCAGATATATCTCTCAAGCTTCATCACAGAGATCAAATCTATCTGAAGTCCATAAGGGATCAGAAGGAAGAAGCTCTACTAGCTCAGAAGAAAAGTGAAGAATTTATTATGTCTCTCTCTGAGATAATAGACACTCTCAACTAGTCTCTATCCCTAAAGCTCAAGCCCAGCCAACAGGAACTCAAGATTAAAGTTGGCAACACATCTCACCTGATGGAGAAGCTTATGCCTAATGTCCAGCATCTCTTTCAAATGATTGATGACAAAAAGGGGGAGAAAAAGAGGCATTCAAGGAGGAAATCTAAGAGAAGAATGAAGACAAAGGAAAAGAGCAAGAGCAAGAGCTGGAGTAGCAAAGAAAAGGACCTAAAGGGGAAGCAGAAGAAGGAAGCAGTAGTGGAGTTATCATTTGAGGGGGAGCCGAAAGAAGATGACTCCATGAAGACAACGAGTGAGGGGGAGCCAAAGCTAGATGAAGAAATGATGCATTCATCTGAGGGGGAGCAGAATCAAGATGATATACAAGATGAGTAGCTGAACAGAAAGTACATCCTGAAGACATATAAGAAGCAAACAATGAAAAAGAGAAGGTACATCTCTAATTATAATATAATGTTTTTGTTTTAGGATGTAGAGTGTTATATCTTTTGTAAGTGTCATATCTTTTGTAAGTTAAATTTTTTAGTAATGATATTCATGATTATCTGTTCTACTAATACATCAGCTCACTGTATATTAAGATTCATTCATCTCAAACATATGCATTTCATATTTTTGTCATAATCAAATAGGAGAGGATTGTTAGAAATATACATAAGAATGTTATTCCTATTTATATAATATTTAATTATGAACTTAATGATTGAATATGCAAATATGTCTACATTGATGAAAGCTGTAAAGTCCTTTGTAGAAGATAGACTTATATGTACAAGGACTTAGACTGAAAAGATCAAAAGTGTTAGGTTGATCCTACATAAGTGAACAACTTTGTGAAGTCCTTCAAAAGATTACAATGTACAAGGACTATGAATAGAAAGATCAAGCTTGTTAGGTTGATCACATAAAATGTAATAGATAGGCTTGTCTGCTCGTGGAGCACTGCACCAGCAATCGAAGTCAGCTTAGAGAGTAAGTGTAGAATTGTAGTCTATCAAGGAAGAACTGTAGTCTGTAAAGATAGCTACTCTCAGAATCGCTGTATGCCAAGAAGGCCACCTCAGAATCCTTGAAGTATTTTAAATAGCTTCTAACGGCTATATTCCAATGGGAAGCTAGTGGAGGAGTATATAATAGCTGAAGCTTCAAAGGTGAAATGTTGCTGACTCGACGAGAGTTCTACAGAGCCTAACAGAAAATATGTCTTAGTAGCAATGAGACTACCATAGTAGGAGTGAAGCAATTATGATGAAGGGCTTTAACTGCTAAAGGCTTCACTCAACACCAGGAAAAATGGCAACCACAATGGAATTTCTGCTGAGAGCCGAGAAGGCCAAGAAGACAAGAGGTAAAGGGGCAGTTCGAAAAGCAAATATCCAGAGCCACTCTATGAATCACCTTGAATAACCTAAGCTGAAGAGAAGTAGATTCGGAGCAGAATCTTCACACAAGACAACGAATGTTCAAAGGATGCTAAATACCAGAAGAAGTCTACCTGAAGTGCAAAGACTTAGCAGATCCTCAACGGTGACAGTGTGCCATGCAAAAATCAGATGAAGTCAAGCATTAACGACAAAGATTAGCTACACCAAGGGGATGTGATAGACTGCTAAGTATTCAAGGATGTCGAGCTTCATCTACATCTTAGCAGTCCATCAGTGGTGATCCAGTCTCGATGCAGAATGCCAGAAGATCACACCAAGCTTCTAAGTACTAGAAGATGAACAAGCGTAAAGTCATCTTATCAGCTCAGCACCAACAACAACAAACCAACAAACAACCAGGACCTGAGGGGTCCTTGTCTTCGTGACTAAATCAAAGTCAAGACTGTTAGGCTTGTTGAGTACCAGAGGGTACAAGATATTTTAAGTCTTCTGGGCTTAGTCTATAGTTCCAAGTTTGCTGGGCTTGAAGAGTTCTTAGTGAACTAAAGTTCTATGGCTGCTGGCCTTGAAGGAATCTTAGTGATTCAAGAGTTACCTTTCCTTAGTGGAACCCCTGATTGTTGAAGTAGAAGAGTGGAGTAGGAGCTTGAGTCTCTGAACCACTTAAAATCTCTTGTGACTTTTACTTTATGTCATTTACATTATGCACTATAACTTTTATAACTGCTAAAACAAATTACACCTAAACTAACATTAGAACTATGTTTAGCAAGATATCTTTGAAGGGGATCTTTAACTTATTCCACTGTGCATGAACTGATTCTTATGTTTGTCATCTGCTAATTACTTAAGAAATATAAAGGGAAAGGAAAAAGTTTTTAAATTTAAAAAGGATCTATTCAACCCCCCGTCTAAATCTATTGTGTGCCTTCTAGGAACTAACAAAATATTTACTTTATGCCTTTTTAAGTCCTAAAGCATGCATTATTTAACCAAAAGTCCCAGTAGAGTTAAAATTACATGTTCATTAAATGCTCAGGCTTTTGAATTTTTTTTGCCAAAGAGTCCTTTGTAATATGGACTGTCCGCATGCACATAGGCATGACTAGGTGGTCATTCAGTAGCACACCTACCTAAAAATAGAAATAGTTCATATTTATGAAAAAAAATCAAAATCAAACTCCCCATGGAAGCTAAATTACCATGTGCATTTTTAGTTGAAAATCCAGGCGCATTTGGCCTCAAAAAGGATGAGTAAACTGGTCAAAAAGGGCGTCAATTGACTGTCTCAAAAATCAAATTTTTTTACATCAGAATGTTAAGCACAGTAAAATACGCATATTTACTAAGTTTTAAATTTTTTATTAAGTCATATAGGCACGCCTATTCTTTATATTGTGTTTAAAAGCATACTATGTGATATCTAACATTCTAATGGTCAAAACTGGAAAAGAAAGGATGAAAACATTACCAGAGATGTGCATAACGTTTGTACGATGACGAAATTTGAAAAAAGCAGCATGACTTGATAATCATAGGGAGTAGCAGCCCCACTTGCCACTGCCGCACCTCTACCTGTGGCACCCTAGGGTGGGCCCCACCCCCTCCAGTTCGGTCCAGTTCGAGTTGAAATGGAGTTACAGAAGATAAAAACTCAAATCCAAAAAAAAATTGCTATGCGATTGAGAGGATTGGCCTGAAATCCAGTGTAACAGCGGTAAGTTCCTGACAAAGGAAGGAACTTCATGTAAGCCATTGGTCGAGACCCTGAAGTGATATCCGGAGGCCAACGATGAAAATTGCTAAAAATTGCCTCTGACAAAGCATCGGGAAAGTCCGGCGTTATGAACAGTTGGTTTTAAATGCGTTAAAGTATCCAGATTTGTCCGAGGGTATGACTTACCTAAAATATCATCCCCACGGCGAGATCGATTTGGTCTGGCATCCCAGCTATTGGCGATAACTCCAACGAAGCATCGGGAATGATCCGATGGTAAAACTTTTGAAAACTACTTCAGTAAAGGTCAGAGGGTCTGACATTCCAGCTCTAGGCTATAACTCCAACGAAGCTTCAGGAACGATCCGATGATGAAAGCGTTGAAAGCCCTTTCAGCGAAGGTCAGAGGGTCTGACACAATAAGTCGTTGGTGACAACTCCAGCGAAGCATCGGGAATGAGCTGGTGATGAAGACTTAATAGAAATTTATCCCCACAGATGATAGATGATGGAATCTGTTATACAAATCCCCTGCGGGAACACCGGGAAGGATCGGTGGTTCAACCGACCGTGTAAACTACCGTTCGAGTAGGCACTGAGTAGGTTCGGTGATGGTTAAACTATGCAAACTACCGTTTAAGTAGGAATCAAGTTAAGATCAATAAGACCATTGTAAACTACCATTCGGGTAGCCCTCGATCAGAACGTCGGCATCGACCAAATAGCAATCCAAACCGTTGGCGACAACTTCAACGTAGTGTAGGGAAAGATCCGATGAGATAAGCTGGTGTAAGCTATCTTCGGGATAGGCATCAAGAATCCCCAATGAGGTAACTCGGTAAAAGAGAAACATTCCCAGTGGAGGAAGAAGTCATAGAGATCATATGAAGACAAGGAACATTGATGACAACTCTAATGTCGAATTCAAAAATGTTCAATAGCATCAGCCAAAAGAAAACCTTCCCTACAGAGAGTATCAACGGACGTGGTAAACCATTGGCTTCAACCCAATGTAGCATCGAGAAAGATTCGGTGATGGTTTATACGTTGCAAAATACTGCTCGAGTAGGCGTCAAGAGAATTCAGTAAGGGATATCATAAATGACGCCATCCCCAGCAGAGAATAGTACAAACAGCCAGTGATAGCCCAACGCCATGAAGGAATCTAACATTCATAACTTGTCATACCATGCATTGCATTACATTTGCATATGTCATATTTCCAGTGTCTAGCACTCTTTATCGTGTTCATTCCATTGCATTGCATAAACATGATAAAGAGGGGCATCTGTAGACACTCAAAATTTTTGTTTTCTTGTTACTAACCCCGTAGGAGGGAAAATCATCTTTTACCTTCCGGAGACAACCCCAGAAGTTCAAACCAGATACAACAGAACCGACGACAACACTGGGAGATCAAACTCAGCTCCGACATTAACACCGGGATGTCAAGTCAAGCCCCAGCAATAACCTGGGAGGTACAGCAGCCCCGACGACAACCCCGGGAGATCAAACTCAACCCCGGTCACAATACCGGTATGTCAAGTCAAACCCCGTCAACAACCCCGGGAGGTACAGCAACCCCGGCGACAACACCGGTAGATCAAACTCAACCCCAGTAAAACTGGGATGTCAAGTCAAACCCCGGTGACAATCCCGAGAGGTACAAGAACACCGACGACGACCCAAGAAGACCAGATCAACCTTTGGAGATAGCCCCAATGCATCAAATCATCCCCCGAGACAACCCTGGGAATCAACCTTTGAGACAATCCTGAGGAAGAACAGAGTCGGCTGGGATCAAAACTCGGAGATAACCCCAAGAAAATAGTCAAAAATTGTGCCAACACAGGAGATAACCCCTGGAGGGGCAAAATGGTCATTTTACTGACTTGAAGCCAAATTAGTTAAAATCAAACCAAATTGATGCAATGAAGGTCAGAAAGAGCCATAATATCAATCTCGAGTGAAAACATCACAATACAACTCAACGGACAAACTGCAAAAAAACGAAGATCTGGTTATAAACCAATCATCCTGGATTCGAAAAAGGTTAAGTCCCATGTCATTGTGTCGCTCTCAGAAAAAAGGGCTTTTCGAAAAGGTATAGCATGCCTCAAATGGATGCTCTGATCAAAAGTTTGGAAGGTTCAAACCTGACATCGCGTTGCTTGAAGTGCGCGTACTTTAAGATGACGGGACCCATCGGGTGGGGCCCACCATGAGGAGCTGCAGCTCTACTCGCAACAGTCGCTGATAGACCCGCTACCGTCGGGTCTTTAAATATAACCCCCACCCTTGGCAAAAAAGAAGAAAAAAACAAAAAAAAAAACGCTCTGAAACTCAGCCCATTTCGTCCCTTAGCCGAACTTCTAGTACTCCAAACTTCGATTTTGTTCTTCCAATACGTTTGTATACGTATATTCTACACCAAATCAAAAACTAACCGGTAGAAACGCCCATTTGAAGCCTATCGAGTGGCAAAAAGCCCGTGTAGCAGTCCGTTGTAAGTTTTTTTACGATCAGAACTCATTTTCTACTTCATTACGTATATGTGAACATGCATATAAAGTTTCATCTTCTGGTTTTGCCCAAAACTCAGTTTCGTGTCCGTTTTAGCTAACTTTTTAGTATATATAAGTATATATATATGCTTTTCTTCGTTTGCACAGCCTGGATCGTCGATCCATGACTTTTACTCGCTTATATATATATATATATATATATATATATATATATATATATATATATATACCAACTTGTTTGGTCTGGATCGCTGATTTGTGGCCTTTTCAACTTTATTATACATATAATTGACTATATATATACTAACTTTCAATTCAGTCAGGCCTAGATTGTTAATTCGTGGCCCTTTTAATGCTTATATATATAACTATATATATATATATATATATATATAAAAATTTTGATTTTGTTTGTCCTATATTTTTAATTCGTGGCCTTTTTCACTTTAATATATATATATACTAACTGTATATATTAACATTTATATTCAGTCTGTCCTGGATTGGAAATCCGTGGCCTTTTTACCGCTTTTAAAAATATATATATATTTACATTCTAGTCGAGCTTGGATTAATTCGTGGCTTCTTTACAACTTATATATATATATATATATATATATATATATATATATATATATATATATATATATTTACATTTTGTCAAGCCTGGATTAATTCGTGTCTCTTTACAACTTTAATAATTATATATATATATATATATATATATATATTTACATTCAGTCGAGCTTAGATTGCAAATTTTTGGCTATTTACTGCTTTTATATCTATATATATATATTTACATTCCTGTCTGGCCTGGATTAGAAATCTGTGGCCTTTTACAGCTTTTCTATATATATATATATATATATATATATATATACTGTCCGTCGAGCCTAGATTAATTCGTAGCTCCTTTATAGTTTATATATATATATATATATATATTTACATTTCAGTCGGGCCTGGATTGAAAATCCGTGGCCCTTTACAGCTTATATATATATAATTATATATATATATATATTTATTTATATTCTTTATTCATTGTGATTAAATATCTGTTTCAATTATTCATTTGATATGAATTTGTTTTAATATAAATCTGGCGAATTAGATTTATTTAAATCTAGCACTTTCTACCTTTCAAACTGTTCAAAATAGGTCCAACCGGAACCAGGAAGCTAGAATGACTAAATTTTATTTAAATCTAGCTTTCTTTCTAGTTTTGTTAGATATTAAAGCAACCTCGCGACCCTAGACCCATTTCTAGTGGGAATGGGAAGCTTTGGCTACGCGCATATAAGGATTTGCTGATGAATCCTTTATTTTTGAGACGTCTAGTGTACAAATTGCATTTTCTGTAAATATATGTGTTGTGCAGGCTTTCTTGGCCATTTTCTGTGAGCCTAGGAATCGTGGGATTCATGATCAAACTGATCAGAATCTAATTCCCACGATGAACAACTCCACATTACAAATGTTCCCTGCTAGTTTTTCTATAAAATGTACATCTAAGGGACCTTAAAACGGTTATCCGGATTTAAGGTAAGGTCTCAAACATAGTAAAATATGATTTGTTGTGCCAGAGTCACTTTGATGGCTTTCATTCCCATAAGAAGATCGACACTTGTATATATTTTGAGGTCGAGGATGCTTCCTATCCCGACAAATAAGCATTCCAATCGAGCCAAAGGCTGAACAAAATAAAATAGAAGTATCGATATGCTTCAATTCCTACATGAGCGTAAGGGTTTGAAAACCTTCTTTCAAAACATCATTTTTATATCTTGTCTAAAAATGGACTTTTCAAATCAAATCAAACACTTCGTATATAGGTTCAACGAAGCACGATAATACTTTCAAATCAAACAAACGTAGGCTCAATTACTTCCAGCATACACACGCATTGCAAATAAAAAGAAAAATATTGAAAAGATGTGGTACCGTGTTTCACGGGAATCGGGGGGTGCCTAACACCTTCCCCCCACTTAACCAAGCCCCGAACTTTAAGAATCTTGTCTTCAAGATCAAGTTTTGACAGTGTCCAGTAATTGGGCCAACTTACAAAATCAAAACAAAACTCGGTTAAGTTGGTACAACCATTTCAAAATTTACCAACTGGCGACTCTGTAAACCGTTCAAATCGTCGACATGATATATGTTGGCCTTTTCCTAAAAAACTTCACCCTTCATAAAACAGATAAGACAAATAAGGGTAGAAAACAAAAATTAGGAAGAGAGAAAGATCTGTCCAAATCGACAAGATTTTTTTCCCAACCTCGACATATTATACATAACCTTTTTATTCTTAGGTTTTAATCTTCCTAACCCTTAGGGTTTTAAGTCCTCACGTGAAAACTTCGTGAGCTATAACTGGAATATTATTAGATATTTCATCACGTCTTGACATCCTATCATTACGCGTTTCTCAAAAATTCAAATATAATTTTCGAGCAGAAATGGATAAATAGTGATTTTACAAAAATTTCTTATAAAACTTTCATTTTTGTCTTGGAAATTCATATGATTTAATTCTAGCATGTAGCCAGAATACTAACCATATTCACATCTTCTAGGTCATAGAAAGACCTAGAAATAGCTTACTCACTTTAATAAAAATTTATTATGATTTTATTCAAATAATCAAATAAAATTTATTTACATAAACGTCTGATTTTCTCGGGTGTTACATGTACTCCCATATGCCCCCATGTGCTATCATGTGCCACCATGGGCCCCACATGGGTTACCTCATGGGTTTTACCCACTCGATGATGATAGTAGTGTGCATACAAGCCAATCATGTATGATGATAAAGCACATACTTTGTAAACAATCTTATTTATTTATTAATAAAATATTCATTTAAGGCATTTAATTATCTATATGGTGTTGTTTTTATAATATGTAAATATGCAATAGTTTTAAGCAATGCTTTTAGAATCATGATGAGATCATGCTAATGAGATCTAAATTCTTAGAAAGCTTAAAAACTAAAATAGTTCCCAATTGTGGGATTACTAAAATGGAGATTAGTAAATCCGGATAGATTGGTACATATGTTGCTTGCTCATTAGATGAGGATGACTGATCTGATGGTCATTTGTGTGGAGACACTAAAGCAAGTATGTAGGTGCTTATTGGAGAATAAGTTCACTGAACGTGACTCGCTATTGAATACCTAATGGAGTTTTACTCGCCTGTCAATAGGAATTCCTAATGTGATAGTAGTACAAGTGATCCTTGGACTTGAGATCATCATAGTATCTTTTATGTAACAAATTATACTTTGACTTATTCCTTAAGGCCTTTTAAGGCATATATAGGGTATGCTTGGGTATAATGAGTTGCATATAGAGATAATGTATGGTCAATAAAGAATCTACCACCTCTAGTAAAAGAGGAGATATGTCCTATGTGATTCGTTAAATGACAACCCAGGAATCATTGGCCAAGGTAGAATGAAATTAGAAAGAGGTTTCTAATTTGCATTATTTGGAGTTGTGCATTTTCTAATCGAAATACATATGATTAAATAAATTAAGACTTGACAGTAAATCCATGTCTTATATTTAATTAGGACATTGTATGGTGGAAAGATTGAATTGTACGGTAACTATTAACTCACAGGTTCTTTTATGATTAATGTTGAAATCTATATTATTTGGAAAGTCGTTGAGCGCTAGGGAGACTTATCCCTATTGTAGATTAAATATTATTTATTTAAATAAAATATTAGTTTTATTTATTTATTTAAATAAGATTAGAATTGTTCTAATTGATTTATTCACAACCGATTTAATATGGAGAACATAAAGGGTCACACCATAAAAGGAAGAAGAATTATTGAAGAAACAAATGGCGTGATAGTAATAATGCATTAAGTATAATTAATTTAATCTATAGTGATAGAATAAATTAAATAGCTTAATATTTATTATTTACTATTTTAGAAATATTAAATATAAATTAATAAAAGGAGTCTTATTAATATTATTATTATTATTTTAATTCTAAAGGAGTTTAGGAATTAATATAATATCAGTACTCTCTCTCTCAATCCTAATAAGGTTAGGATATAAATTAATTAAAAGTGTTTAATTAATTAATTAAATAAAACCCTATTCTAATTGGATTAGGAGGGTTAACCTAATATCTATATAAGAGAGTCTTATATCAGAAATAAGGGACGTGAATTTTTCCAAGAGTTGGGAGTACACATATTCTATAGAGATAGAAACAAGGGTTAAGCCAATAACCCATCTTCCTGAGTTCTCCATCTTCCTTGGTGGATCACCGTTAGAGGCCAAACATTTGGGTGGCTGACATTGATCAAGGGAAGGAGCCACTACAGAGGAATCAAAGGAATCAAAGGAGTAGAACTTGTACCTGAGGAAGCTTGGATCTTCAAAGGTATAATTCCATCCTCTTTTCTATTATTGATAACTAGCACAAAGCATGATCATGGTTATGGGTTTGTATAAATTTTTGAAAACCTATGTTTCGCGCTTCCGCCCTATTTATGTGATTTGATTGCATGATTGCGTTACGTACAAACCCAACAGATGACCCATCGGTTGGATCCACGTGTTCGGTTATTGATTTTGGCTTAGAATTAATTTACATTGGGCATATTCTTGGGCTTTATTTAAATAATCATTGGGCCTTAATCATTCACAAATTGGGCTTGACAAAGTCCAAGTCCAATTAGTTAAAGTCCATTAAGAACTTATCGTATTCCTATCGTATAATTCTCGTATTCTCTTCGTATATACTTCGTTTAATATTCATATTATACGTCGTATTTAATTCATATAGTACTCATACAAGAACTAGTATTGTACTCGTATTCGTTATGTATAATAATCATCATTATTACACTTAACCAGTTATTCTTCGATTTCATTTTCCCTAACCCTAAGGGTTTTGTGGACACTCGAAATTTTCCTTGCCCCAATACTAACACTGTCTGAGGGCAAAGTCGTAAATTAAAATCAACCCCGGTACCGATGCCGGGCTGCCAATCCAAACCCGGCCCCCCAATGCCGGTCTTAGTTCAAGTTTGATCCCCAATATCGGTACTCAACCTAAATTTGATCCCAAATATCAGTACTCAAGCTAAATCTGATCCCCAATATCGGTACTCAACCTAAATCTGATCCCCAATATCGGTACTTAAATCAAATTCGATCCCCAATATTAGTACTCAAATCAAATTCGATCCCCAATATCGGTAATCAATCCAACTCCGATCTCCAATCGGACCGTCAATCTAGCTCCGATCTCCAATCGGACCATCAATCCAACTTCGATCTCTAATCGGACTGTCGATCCATCTCTGATCTCCAATCGGACCGTCTATCTGCTTCGATCTCTAATCGGACCGTCGATCCAGCTTCGACCTCCAATATCGATACTCAATTCAGCTCCGATCTCCAATCGGACCATCGATCCAATTTTGATCTCTAATCGGACAGTCAATCCAGCTCCGGTCTCCAATCGGACCATCGATCCAACTCTGATCTCCAATTGGATCGTCTATCTAGCTCCGATCTCTAATCTGACAGTCGATCCAGCTCCAATCTCCAATCGGACCGTCGATCCAGCTCTGATCTCCAATCGGACCGTCGATCCAGCTCCGATCTCCAATCAGACCGTAAAATCCTCTCTGATCTCCAATTGGACCATCAGATCGACCCCGATCTTAATATCGGGCCATCAAATTAACTCCGATCTCCAATTGGACCGTCAGATCAACCTTGATCTCAATATCGAGCCGGCAGTTCAAACTCGGTCACCAATATCGGGATAACCACAACACCGATTAACTATATCGGGATGTCAACTCAGCTCCGGTCTCAACCCGGGCGGTACAGATCAGCCCTAGCAGCAACCCGGGAAGTTAAGACAACCTCAGGCACAAACCTGAACCATCACAACACCTCCAAAAGAAACTTGGAACGACCATGTCAGCTTCAAATGCAACACTGAGGACAACCAAACTCGAATGGGATCCAAGTCTTGGAAATAACTCCCGGAAGTCAACCAAAAGTCATGCCGACACTACAGGCTGCCCCGGGAAGGGCAAAATGGTCATTTACTAACTCTCAACTGATTAGGTCAAATTCAAGTCGAATTGATGCTAACAAGGTCAAAACAAACCATAACAACGATCCCGAGTGCCAACAACGCAAGACAGCATTCACTCACGCATTCTAGTTTTTAAAGGGAAATATTGAAAAGATGTGGCACTGTGTTTACACGTGAGTCATGGGGTGCCTAACACCTTCCCCACACTTAACTAAGCCCCCTAGCTCAAAACATTGTTTTCAAAGATCAAGTTTCGACAATGTCCAGCAATTGGGCCTCTTTCAAACAAAACTCGGTTGAGTTGGTACAACCATTTCAAAACTACCAACTGGCGACTCTGTAAAATGTTCAAATCGTCGACATGATACATGTTGGCCTTTCTCCTAAAAATCCCTTCAAAACCTTTTTCCTAAATAAAAAGAGTGAGGGTAGAGAGAACTTAGGAAAAGAGATTAAAAGATCCGGGTTGTGACCAGACCCGCGGGATTTTTTAAACCAACGTCGGCAGGTGGAGACTTTGCTGGGGACATTAGAGGGCGTAGGCCTCTTTCAAATCTTTTTAAACATTTCCCTTTCAAAACTATTGAATGCGTGAAATTATGCATCTCCACAGTTAATGAATGAGTGAATGCTGCGTCTTTGGAATGCATGAATGCTGCGTCTTTACATTGAATGAATGCTTTCCTACTTTTTAGTGCTTTGCACCCATATTTAGTGCTTCGCACCCATATTTAGTGCTTCGCACCCATGTCATCATATGCATATTGGTGAGGCATGATGTATGTGAATGTATATCGTGTGTCCGTCTCACAAGGAGGAAAACCCAGTCGGTGATAAGTAATGTCTCTGGGGACCACTAAGTCTCTGGGGCTCATGAAAAAAGCATCACCCAGATTTGCTCCAGTTAAACGATCGGATTAATTTCCCTTCTAGTAGATTGCGATGATCTGGGAGCCTTCATGCCGAAAAACAAGCCGCGAGAGTAAACCTAGGATAGGTCAGCCTCTGATTAACCAAATCCGATCGGAAGCTTCTTCATGCCTTCCTCTTTCAATTCCATGTTCAGTCTCTAATTATAGAGGAGCATAATGTAAATATCATAATGAAAGATTTACATTCCCGGTCAGATAAATACCCTGTCATCTTGTAATCAAAACAACTAACCTCGATTTTGCAGGATAAAATCTAAAAAACACATCATAATCTGCATCCTATCATTCCCTACATCAGGAAATTGACACGCCTACTTTTTGTTGTAGGTGAAAATTGGTCCTGTTACTAGGTCTAAGTCTAAAGCACTCAGTCCATCCACCGACATGGCTTCCAGTGCTCAAGCAAAATCTATCCCGGTATCTAGGGAAGATTTTGAAGGACTAAAAAATCAAATAGCCGAGTTAGCCGATTTCCTACGAGAACAAAGCAAGGCCCTCAAAGGAAAACAATCCCAAGCTCACACCGAACCAGGAGCAACTGGTGGCAGTAGTGGCAATCAAAAGACTGAAAAAGTCGAGACTCAGATTCCTGGACCTTAAAACCAGAACACAACCAACAAAACCCCTGAAATCACCAACCTAAGCAAAGAACAAGAAGCTGGTGATCTTCTCAAGAAAGTACAACAGATGGAAGAAACCCTCCGGTCTATCAAAGGGACTGGGGCATTTGGCAGTGTGAATTACTCTGACCTTTGTATTTTCCTCGGGGCTCGTTATCCCAAGAAATTCAAAACCCCCGATTTCAAAAAATATAGTGGATTGGGAGATCCTTATACACACCTGAAAGTATTCAACGGAGAACTCAGATCCTATGCAGAGGACGAAAAACTTTGAATGTAACTATTTCAGAAAAGTCTAACCGGAGAATCCAAAGCCTGGTATGCCCGTCTAGACAACTCTAAAATCCACGGCTGGGAAGAGCTGGCATATACCTTCCTCAGCCAGTACAGTTTCCGGTCTCAGTTGGCTCCAGACAGATACCAGATAACCAAAATCAAGAAACAGAACACTGAATCATTCAAGGAATATGCCCAATGTTGGAGGCGGGTCGCAGCATAAGTCACCCCAACAATGACTTAATCTGAGATAGTCATCACCTTCATCGACATCCAAGAAGCTCCTTATTATGAGAGGGTCCTAGCAGGTATAGGAAAACCATTCTCTGAAATGATTAAACACGGTGAAATGGAAAAAATGGGGCTCAAATTCGAGAAGATAAAAGATCTTACTGCCCTCGAAGCTGTCGCCGAGCATATCTAGTCCAAAAATTACGGGAGTAATCCCCGGAGGGTCCACAAAAAGAAAGATAAAGAAGTGTCCTTAGTGTTACAAGGACAAAATCAAAGAGGCGAGTCAAACAGTATGCCCATTCAAAGGAGAAATTATACCCCTTTCGAAGCTGCAGCACAGCCTTCAAACCCTCCATTTCAGAAAAACATGGAGGTCAGGCGTCAAAGAACCTTCACCCCTCTAGGGGATTCACTCGAGAACGTGTTCAAACTTCTGACAGCTCAGAAAAAGATTGTCCAACTCCTTCCACCAACCAACACTGATGGTCAGAATTTTGACCCATGCAAGAAGTTTGCTTATCATTTCGGATCCTCGGGCCATGACACCCAAGACTGTTGGTCTCTCAAGCATAAAATCCAAGACTTGATTTACAGCGGAGAGATCGTGGTGACAAAATCAGACAACCGCATGTGCAGGACAATCCTCTTCCACAACATAAAGAGGAAAATATCAACATGATCGGCACCTCAAGTGGAGAAGGATCCAAGTACCTCCGCTATGTTGGGGAATCAACTCAATCCAACAACACCAGCCAAGATAGTTGGGAAGTTTTTGAAAGGCGATTCCTGATAGAGAACGAAATAAAGTCTCTCAAGGAACAAATCGAGCAGTAGCAGAACTGGTCGTTTACCAGCATCAGCTCACCAGGAAGATGGTGAAGCAAATCAACCAGTCCATTATCGATCATCCTCCCACACCGGAGATCACTTCCCCGAGAAATCAATAACAGTCTAACGAGAATGATCTCTGGGCCAACAGTGTGGCCAAAGAAGAGAATCTCCGAGCAGGTGGGAAATTCCTATTTCAAAGGAACTTCACCAACTTAAACCAGCCAATGGAAGAGATCCCCTAGATGTTTATCAACAAGGGAATGGTTGCAGATTTGTTACCCCCATTGAACCCTGGAGCTAGAAAATTCAAATATGACCAAATATGTCAGTACCACTCCAATTCACCTGGCCATGATACCGAGGATTGCTGGGCACTTCGTAACATGATTTAAGATATGATTGAAAATGGGGACCTGATAAGGGGTAATAAAATCCTCGATCTTCCAGACAATGACACTCTCTGGATCCCCACTGTATGGAACCAGAACACAGTGGTTGTCGTATCCTGCGATAGGGAGTCGACCCTCATACACTTAATACTGTCAGGGAAAAGGGGTCCAAGAAATACAAAATCTTGTGAAGGTGGCCGTACCTGATCCTTTAATCTTGCCCTTCAAACCTCAGTATCCAGTCATCAGTCTAAAGAATGTCCCATCGAACTATGGGAGCGACGAAGGTTCCACCTCAAACAACATTACCATCCTATCAAAGGACAATCCATTGTACCTGCCTCAGCGGGTGATCAAACCAGTCATCAAAGCCAAAGTAAAGGTTACTAAAGATAAAATCAAAGAGTTCCTCTACAAAATGGGACACAATAAAATTAAAATAGTGCAAATTTTTAAGAATGCACCCAAGCAATGTCCATTTTGGATTTGGTCTTATCCTCAGTGGATCACCGTAACATTCTGGTTAAAATACTGGAAGAAGCCCATCTGCAGCACAGGGTGGATGCTGAGAAATTACGACACGTGATAGAGCACATCTTCAACAACAATGTGATATCTTTCAAGGATGATGAAATCCCTGCAGAGGGGACGGGCTATCGTAAGTCCTTACATATAGACGCGATGTCATCCAGATATGTGATTGGAGGCGTTCTCATATATGGTGGATCATCCCTCAACATTTGTCTTTATGGTACGCTAGAAAGGATGAAGATTAATCCAAACCAGATCAAAGCTAGTCCTGTGGTCATCCGGGCCTTCAATGGATTTCACCGACAGGCTATGGGGGAAATAGAGCTTCCCCTAGCAATTAGTCCACACACTTTTTATGTATCCTTCCAGGTGCTCAACATCGCCACCGGATACAACTTGTTGTTGGGCAAGCCATGGATCCATATGACAGAAGCTGTGCCATCCACCTTCCATCAACAACTCAAGTATATTATCAACGTCAACCTTGTCACGGACAACGCCGAACCAGAATATCCTGCCTATATACATGGGGACATGCCAGTGATCAGCCTGGATACGAGGATTAAACCTGCAAGTTTTCAAGCCCTGGTGGTGAGCGATACCCAGTATCTACCCATCGGAGCGCTAGCCCTAAAACCTAAAATCTCCACTGAAGTAATGACAATAGGCCAAAAGATGGTATTATTAGGTTTCCAGCCTGGAAAAGGGTTGGGAAAGGATCAGTAAGGTATCAAGAGCCCGATACAAATCCTAAGTCAAATTGGGAGAGCAGGATTGGGATATTCATTCGGGTTAAGCCACCGGAATCCATATAAGCATCCCAAGGGTCATGCTTCCATAATTCTATTGCCCAACCTAACCAATACAGGATAGGTAAAACCAATGAGGAAGATTCCTACGGCAGTGTCAACCATGTTATTCCCTCCAATCATACCCGTCAATGAGAGAAAAACCCTCAAGCCTGACGCAGATAGCGGAAAGGGAAAAGAAAATATCCTGTACGAAGGACGTGACCCATTCGCTAACATGAGGGCTATTATCAACTACGAGGATATGAATGACGAACTCCCAGACAGTGACAACGAAGATCATGTTTAAATTCCTCGCATCAAGAGGAACAATCCATAGAAAAACCTCGGCCTTATTCTAAAGGATGTCTAAGTTGTTATCCAAGACGAGGCAGAAGAGCACAATTTTGGCATCCTCCCTGTTCATGAGGACCTAACCCTGGATAAGTGGAGCAGTGTCCCTTGCCTAGGTCTAAAAGGGACCCAAGCATTGGATGTGTGTGTCTCTGCTAACGAGATGCCAACCTGTCAAAATGACTACAACTTTGATGTAGAACTGAGCTTCGACTTAATGGATATTGATCAAAAGGAGGAAGATGACTATGAGGTGCCCGAGGAGATCAAAGAATGGGTTAAAGACAAACCTAAACCAAACCTCGACCAAACCACCACTATCAACATAGGAACCTCCAAAAATATCAAAGAAATCCAGATAGGTTTAGACCTCACACCCAATCAAAAAGCCAACTTGATTGAATTCCTGACATAATACCAGGATATATTTGCATGGTCACATAAAGACATGATTGGCTTATCCACGGACATTGTCATCCATCGAATGCCCATCAAGGATGGATTCAAACCAGTCTATTAATAGCTCAGGTGATCGAACCCTTAATGGAGTTTGAAAGTCAAAGAAGAAGTTGTTAAACAATTCAAAGTCGGGATCATCATGGTATCGACATATCCAGATGCTTTCAAACATAGTCCCCGTACCTAAGCTAGAAGGAAGGTACGAGTATGGGTAGATTACCGGGACTTGAACAAAGCCTGCCTCAAGGACAATTTCCCGGTATCTTTCATCCACATCTAGATCGACAATACAGCGCAGTATGACATGTATTCCTTCGTGGATTGCTTTACTGGTTACCATCAAATCATGGTTGCTGAAGAGGACATGGAGAAAACAGCTTTCATCACTCCTTAGGGAACTTTCTGCTATCGACGACTATCCTTCGGCCTCATCAATGTCGGAGCCACGTATCAACAAGCCATGATTGCCCTGTTTCATGACATGATGCACAAAGAAATAGAAGTCTACGTTGATGATATCATAATCAAATCCCCGAGGGAAGATGACCACATCAACCATCTCAGGAAGATGTTCAACAGGTTGCGCAAGTACAACCTCAAGCTAAATTCCTCCAAATAATTTTTTGGCGTCAAAGAAAGCAAACTGTTAGGATTTTTGGTGAGCAATCAGGGCATCGAGCTATGTCCTGCCAAGATCAAAGCCATCACTGAAATGCTCGTGCCTCGAACAGAGAAGGAGATACGGGGATTCCTGTGAAGGATAAATTTTTTAAGCAAATTCATTTCTCAGCTCACAACAACCTGTGAACCCATCTTCAAGCTACTAAGGAAGAATTCCTCTCCTAAATGGAATGAGGACTATCAACAAGCCTTCCTTGCCATCAAGAAGAAGCTGATTGAAGCACCGGTGTTGGTACCACCAAGGGATGGAGTTTCCTTGTTCATGTACATATCTGTCAAATGCCAACGCCATGGGCTGTATGATAGGACAGAAGGATGATAGTAGCAAGGAAAGAGCCATCTACTGCATCAGCAAAAGATTCAGCAGTGGTGAACAGAAATACACTTTGATCGAAAAGACATGCTGCGCATTAGCATGGGCCGCCATGAGGTTGCAACATTATTTGCACGGGCATACAACCTACCTCATATCCCATATGGATCCGCTCAAATACATATTCAATAAACTAATGTTGAATTGCCGACTGTCCAAATGGAAGTTGATTCTACAGTAATTCGACATCGTCTACGTGACTCAAAAGTCAATCAAGGTTAGCTGAAGCACCTTTAGGATGGTTCGAGCCCTTAGAGACTTATTTCTAGGATGATGGGATCATGATAATTCAATAACTCCAATCAGAGATTACTTTCAAACCATGGAAAATGTATTTCGATGGAGCGGTAAACATGGAAGGTGCCGGAACTGGGGCAGTCCTTATCTCTAGAATGAGAGAACAATATCCTGTGGCTAACAAACATTAATTTGGCAACACCAATAACACGGCCAAGTATGAATGCAGTATAATGGGGTTGAAGCTAGCCCAATTCATGTCTATCAAGCACTTACTAATCTTCGGAGATTCGAAGCTGGTCATTAGACAAACCACCGGCACGTATCTCACCAAAGAGCTGCATTTACTGCCCTACCATTGGCAGGTCGTTAAAATATCCCAGGAGTTTAAAGACATAATCTTCAGCCATATTCTTCAGGGTAGGAATGACTTTGCGGATGCATTGGCAATGTTGGCTTCATTAGTCCGCATGTCTGATAGGAGTGGATTTCCCAACATCAAGTTCATAATTCAAAAAGCCATGACATATGGGAATTACATTGGGAATTATCAGATGAAATACCTACTGTCAATCCACCTTGGTATCAAGACATCAAGGAATATCTCCGTGATGGATCCACACCCACTAGGGAAAGCCAATCAGAGCGTTAACGGATTCACAAAATGGCTATGAAGTTCTATTTGAGCGGAGATGCACTCTACAAAAGGGATGCTGGAATAGGCCTGTTACGATGCCTAGATAAATAGCAAGCCTAAATATTAATGGATGAAGTCCACGGTGGAGTCTGTGGTCCACACATGAGCGGTCATCTGCTGGCCAAGAAAATAATCAGAACAGGACATTACTGGATCTCTCTTAAGGCTGACTGCGACGATCACGTTAAGAGATGTTATCAATACTAAATACATAGAAATTCCATACATGCTCCTCCAAATGAGCTAGACAATATGAGTTTGCCATGGCCTTTCTCTATGTGGGGAATGGATGTGATAGGTCCAGTGGAACCCAAAGCCAACAATGGTCATCGATTCATCTTCACCATGATCAATTACTTCACCAAATAGGTTGAAGCAGCCTCTTTTCCCAAAGTCACAAAAGTGGTCATCATTAGTTTCATCAGAAATAATGTCGTCTATCGATATAGACAATCGGAGGTGATCATATCAGACAACGCCAACAACCTGAACAATCAGATAATGAGAGAACTGTGTAGCAAGTTCCACATCAAGCATCTCAATTTCGTCATCTATCGGCCTAAGATGAATGGTGCTGTCGAAGCGGCCAACAAAAACATCAAAAAGATTATGCAGAAAATGTCCACAAATCACAAGTAATGGCCTAACCTGCTGCCTCTAACGCTGTTAGCATACAGGACATTAATGCGCACCTCTATTGGAGCTACTCCCTATTCATTGGTCTATGGCATGGAAGCAGCTCTCCCCATAGAAGTAGAGATGGAATCCTTACGAATAATAATCGACGCTCAGATAGATGAAGATCAGTGGTTGCAAGACCGATATCATCAACTGTCCCTGATAGATGAAAATAGGCTACAACCATTTTCCACGGACAGTTATACCAGCAAAAGATTGCCAGATCCTACAACAAGAAGGTCTAAATCCGATAATTCAAAGAAAATGACTTGGTACTAAAGAAAATCCTAGCCAATCAGGATGAAGCCAAAAGAAAGTTTGCCCCAAATTGGGAAGGCCCTTTCATTGTCAAGGAAGTGCTGACCGGAGGAGCTATCAGACTACAAGAAATGGATGGGAATAAATTTACCCAACTCATCTACTCAGACACCAAATAAAGGTACTATGTCTGAAGCATATGCATACCCGCATCAAATCAGGTTTGGTTTTTCACTAGAAAGCTAGAACAACGAATGACCTGATCTCCCTTCTCCCTGGAGTAGGTAGGCAGCCATTTCTGGTGTGGTCAAACCAAATAAAAACTCAAAAACTCATCAAACCAAACTTAAAACCCAGGACAGATACTTTTCAAACTCTCTCATATAAAGCCAAAACTACGAATGACCTGATCTCCCTCAACCCGGGAGTACGTAGGCAGCCATTTACGGCGCGATTTGACCTTTAAGAAAAAAAACCCAATAAAAAACCAGTTCCAAGACACCGAAAATTGGTAAAACCTAAACTCTATCAAGCATGTCTGGTCAACAGACCCATCTTAGATACTTTATGACGTCTCAGTTATCAGTCCATCAAGGAGAAGCCCGAGATACTTCTATAACTGTGAGTCATAAAAGAGGTCGTAATCACACAGCAATGACGGTACATATCCAATTAGGAATGTTAATCAAAACTATATTTCTCTGATATATAAAACTGTTTGATATAGACATAATGCACTATAAATGACAAAAATAGCTGATCTAGTCTATGCAGGAAAAAGAAAGATAGTCTATGGACCCAAGGATAAGTGGGCCAGCAATGCCAGCATGGCATCTCTCTTTGAAGATGGGGGAGCAGCTGCAAGTGCAATCCCCTCAGCCTCTATACGGCTTAAAACCTCCATGGTCACCTGCAATGTGGCACTGTGGTCATCAATATACGCACTCATCTAGGTGACCAAACCATAAGTGTAAGATCGAAGAGCAGTATTATCAGCAATATGGAAATCACAGGAAGCTATATCCTCATCCCTCTCCGCCAAAGCAGCATCTCGAGTAATCAAAGTCTCCTCGATCTCAATATATGCTGCGTCCCTAGCTGAGCGGATCTCATCTGTCTCTACAACAGTTGCATCTTTGGCAGATCGAAGCTCCTCCCGCTCAATCAATCCAGCATCTAAAGCGACGCTGAGCCCATCAATCTCAGCCAAAGCAAAATCTCTGCCAGATAAGGCCATCAACATCTGCGCTCTAGCCGAGTCTCGCACAAAGGTCATCTTGAATAGTGAGTCCGCTAAAGCCAGATCTGTCCCTGGAGGAATGATAAGTGGATCACTAACCAGTGCTGCGGTCAAACCCATGAACAGCCCATCCTCGGTAAGAGAATTCGGATCCTCCATGGGCCTATCCTCGTCTGAATCTACAATAAGAGTTGCATGAGGCTCTGATGCTGCGGCTGTATCTGCCTCCAACCATGTAGAGTACTCCGGAGAACGGCCTAGATGGGTACCATAGAAATCTGCCCTCTCTCGATGAGTCCAACACTCATATACTCTAATCAAGTCGGCAGATGACATAGAAGAAGCCGACATCCTCTGATCAGCAAATCCCTCAAAACGGTGCAGACTCTGAAACTGATCAAATTGCTCTATAACTGCAAGGGAATGATAGGTAGTCACTCCCCTCAAACCCGCTAGGGGCAAATAATCCAGGCCAAAAGCATGGGTGATGAAGCTCTATGGGGACGCTAGCCCTAAGAATGGCAAGATCAAGAACGGATGCTCAATATTCAACAAAAATGCCAACCATGACTCCTCGTCAATGCACTCCGTGGGCTAAAAAGAATAAACTGTGGATGTCTCGTCAATAAAGCAAAAACCCCGAGGCCTGAAGAATCCAATCAGTCATATATGGGACATCAGCCATATATACAGCAAGACCAACCTACCTCTAAAAAACCCCTCGAGATGGGTGCTGCAATGGGTGACTGACCTCAGCGTCTCTACCAATATCATAGGGATAATGGTACTACCCTGTCTAAGGGCCCTAACCACAACGACTAAACCCATATCCAGATGATCCAAACATAACCGCATGTAGACGTATACCATAATGCACATCAGCAGAATATCTATCTTGGCCGAATGCCACGCCTCTGCTGAAATGATAAAATCCCCGACATGGCGGTCATAGTTATCAAGCTAGCCAAAGAGCTAGATCAAGAAGTCAATGGAGATCATGTGTCTAGAAACAATCTCATCCATGACTACACTTTGTCAAAGATCGGACATAAGGGTAAACAGTCTCCGTATATCACTGATAGCCGTCTGAGCGCACGACAACTCTAATTCCAAATCGATGAATCTCTGGTAATCCTCCAGAGTCGGCGAAAGATCATGCTGCCCGATGCGGAACACCTGTCGCTCAGGTATCCATAAGGGTAAAAGGCCATCCACAAACCCCTATGGAACTCGAAACTCCGCAAAGGCCAGCAAATGCCCTAACATATGGTCCACAGTCCCCCTGACTGAAAAGGGTAGACTCTCATACCAGGACCTCAACGATACGGCCACCCCAGATGGTGGTGAGTGCTCAATACGGCTGACGGAAGACGACGTCATCTGTATCACCATATCACAAGACCATTCAGGGGTCACATCCAAACTCATCTGTCTAAATGCATACATATGACATAATACATGCATGATGACAGTAATATAAATATGATGCGACAGATAGGAAATAGCATGAATATCTACAACAAACTGTCTGCTGCGGGCATCATCCCTATCTTCTAATACAAAGTGAAATGAAGAATATATGGAAATGGGGCACCACCACCCAACTACTACAGTGATCTATTAAAATGATGGCACAATAGACAAATAGCCAAAACAATGGCTGACCAAAAAAGTATAGCTGCCATAGCTATCAGAAGAAATATGTGGCATCAAAGTCCAGATGATCAACCTGATCCAACTCCTCCTAAGATATAAAGCTGCGACCATCAGACATATCTGGGCGGTATAAAGGAGGATCTGACCCTGCAAAATTGCTGCTAAATGGACATAAAGAGGGGCGTGCTCCAGAGCTGGATGGGTCAAATGAAGATGCCTCTGACGGATCTCGGCCAAGGTGCCTGATAAAGAAATGAGCTCTCTCCAACTTTCGAGTCAGATCTTCTATCTGGTCTGTATGAGTGGGCTCCTTGAGGAAAGCTATCCATTTCGTCATCATCACAAACCCTGACACCTTGTATACCATAAACTGAGTAGCAGGAGTCTGAGCTCCAATAGTGCGAGGACTCCACCAGCTGCTAAATGCCTCTTGGCTGTACGGGCCCTCTGATAAGGCAAAGCCATCTATGCCCTCCATAGGGATGTCTGTCAATGGCACAATCAACGGCCAATGATGCCAAGCAGGAGGAGCAATGGAAATACAGATCTCCCCTGTAATGCTGCTAATAGCACGCTCTCTAAGATAGAGCTCCCAGCCTCCCTCTATGACAACGAGACTCTGCGGGTCGATAAAACAAACTCCCGACCTGTAGGGACGCCTCCCTCAAATCTAATGGTCAAAAACTCTGAGGTATACGGCACCCAGGATACTAATCCAGCCATCAAAAGCTTTAACTAAATACGGGCATGAGTAAGCCCCTCAGCAACAAGGACCTCCGTCAAAGTAGAGTGATGCCATCACCGTCCTCGAGGATACGTGTGACGCCCCCAAATTCAGGACCGCCACTTTGTCACTCAAATTCGGTTCATCACGTGCTCATGGTAATACAATAATAACTAAAATCTCACATCCACAGCGGAAGATCTAATTTAGAATAATATACAATGATTTATTATAATTATTCCCCCAAGTCTCGCAACCTACAGTACTTAATAGATTATATAATAATATCAATTAACGACTTATTATATAATCTAACTTAAGCTTAAACATAATCAAATTCAGTCTTACTACATCATCATAATACAACATTAAAATATTTTAAAACATAAAAGAAACAAGCTAGTTGGTAGCCTTGCCCTTGCCCTTATCAATGCCCGAAGGTTCACCATGCTCTCCCTTAACTGAAATATTTTAGGGAAAGCAAGAATGAGCACAATTTTCCCAGCAAGTAATATACAATAAGGGTGTGTAATATAATTCTCAATTCTCGAAAGGGTATAGCAAGGTTTGATAGTTCAAGGATAGCAAGAATATCAACAGTTCTCAATAACAGTCGCTAAGGACAGAATAATATCAATATGATTTCATACTAAATCAATTTAAGATTTCAAGATAACTGAATACTGAGCAGTCACTAAGGACTATAAACTTCTACTAGAATTAACAGTATTAAACTGATAACCCAAATCAAAAACAAGTACAACAGGTGATCAGCCTAAAGTACTCTACGTTATGAATAACAATCAATCATACTCAAGTACGAACGTCGGTTCTCCGATAATTATATATTCCCTTCAAAGAAAGTTGTTCTTCTCAGTCAAATACAAGATTCCGCACCAATCAATTGGTTTGGGTCACTTTTCAATAATATAAGTCTAGCCGAATCAAACGACATAGACACTTTCACAATATTCAAGAGCAATACCAAGTTCAACATGAATAATAGCTTTAATGAAATAAGATTTCAAGTATGCTAATTCAATTCAACCGATTAAGTAAAGAAACTAGTTCGCAATATACAAGGATAAAATACTTGCACCGTAAAAGAGTGTAAGTTAGGAAACTTGCCTTAAGCATAGTTTATCCCCGTAAATTAATCAACACTTTTTGAATCCTATCGTAATATAGTTATGTATATATGATATTCATTAGTCATATAGTTTAACATTATATCTCATCTCGTATATACGATAATCACATAAGCTAAGTCTTGACCTAGCGACACAGTTATATAGTATTATATTAATATAATTTCTGTCCTTAACGTTCCTCTTTTTGAGTTAAAACACATTCTCATATCATATAAGATTGCAACAACTAGCAACATACTCTCATATTTATTAATATCATATAAAACCACAATCAATACTAAATACATTTTATTTTAGCAAGTTATAGCATTTATATAAGTTAACCGTCAAAATCGGTTTCAAATAACAACATATAATATCACATAGCATATATACGCTAAAGAATACTTTTATGTTTGTATAACCTTCCCTCGTTCCAAACATATGTGATATAGCTTCTAAGTTAACCCTTTCGACAACTTACGGTCATTCAAGGTCATGGAATTCACAAGGCCTATCATGCTCGCTTTTAAAACACGTAAGGTATTCATATACTTATTTTCAGCATGTTCATGAGTATTCATATCGCATACATGCAACTATTATTGTGATTAGTTTGAAAACATGTTTCGTTTACGCAAATTTTGAATCACGACAACTAATCATGGTATGTATACATGTACGATGCATGAGTGAGTCTACGAGTACTATCAAACATGTTTACAAATATCAGAATTCACATCTCAATATACATGTTAAGAGTTCATTTGTAAAAACTTACATTTCCGTTACTTATGAGGTTTGCATGTTCGTATTTCGTTATGAAACTTATCTACATAAGTGACCATACAATTCATGTGTTTCTAGGCCATACAAATGTGTCTCAAAAGTCAGAATGTCTAAAATGGATACAACGAATCAACGTCCATTTTGAAATCCTAAGTTTATTTCAGAAATCTATAACTTCATCGTTCACATAAGTGATCTGAATGTAACATGCTCATACTATTTTAACAAGTCCATATATATGTATTAATTATACCAGCATGCTTGTTCTAATTCATTTCAATAACTATTACTTAGCAGCAATCAAGTAGGAATCAAAAATTCAAAATCTGCAGCAGGAGGCCTACGTAGCTGTGCTGCGCCGCAGTGTAATGCCGGCGCAGCTGCGCCGTGCCTGGTTCGACTCAAGACACAGTCTGCTTCGGCAGACTTCCAGGCCAATTCCCAAAATACTCCACGAAGTCAGTCCTAAACATACCATATTGCTTCCTTATCATATTATAAGACTACATAACATTCAATCAAGCATTCTAACCTCCAATTGTCATCTAATTTTACAACATCAAGAATTTAAGTTTTGTCAGAAAAATGAAAATGATAATGGTGAACAACTACATTCCAATCCCAACATGTATATAAGTCCATGTAACTACTAAGCAATCTTTCTATACTTCAATTAACATACATTGCATCCTTAACCAATCAATTAAGAAATCTCAAAAATTTTGCAGAAACAGAAAATGGAGAATGAAGAATAAGGAATGATTAATATACCTCTGTTAATGGTTTGAGCTTGCTAATGCTACTATAGAAATTCCTTCTAAACTAAATAGACAATCACAGTATACTCTCTTCTCTTAGAAATTTTCAGCAATATGAAAGGTGAAGGAGATGGGTTTATATTTATAGAGGAAATGATATCCAGACATTGCATTTGCCCAACAAATTGAACCACGAGATTTATGAATTGCATGGAGGTTAAGGAGTAGTAGGTAAATGGTTGGTGAATCAAATCATCAAACCACTCCTCTCATGATCATGATAGCTAGGAGCTATGGAAGTTTACTGAGTTTATGGAATATAGGTAATATGATAGTTTGATGGGTGTTCACGTGTACAAGGGTTGTGCCTTACAATATGGGACAAAGCACACTAAGCTCGGCATTTGCAAATGAACTACATGTTACACTTGTATTACAATACACATATCATATACTTATATTATATGTACTTTAAGTCATCATGAAATGTACCAATATAATTCAATGAATAGGTAACATTGCAATGTAGTAAATATAATTTGTACATATATAATCCATGTACATTCTTATCTTACTGAGATAATTTAATTGGAAGTTGTCACATTACACTGTTCCCTTTATTAATACTAATAGTTTACAATATATTCATGATATATTATTCAATGTATACCTACATATTTATTGTCACACAAGCACAAACATGTAGCTTATATCTTAATACATGGTCACACTTAAGTGTTTCTTTACACTATATAGTTGTATTCCATATACTTTATATTCAATTATTGCACACTTGCACGTAACAATCAATATAATCTCCTTATATTAATTACTTGCTTAGTTGTTTTATTATTAATAATGTCAAATAAATAAATTATCCACCTTATCAATTAATTAACAATTATATTAATTAATCCCTTCCTCGTAATTATTAATAACACTTAATTAATAATCATAGGATTAATTATCACATTAACAAATATAATTCCCAGCATATTTATAACCAAGTAGTTTATTATTATTATATTTCTTGCAATAATAATAATCATGTATTATTAATCAATCACAGTTAATATTCCATAACCATTAATTAATATTCTACAATAGCAATTAACAATTAGTATAGATTAATTGTTTACTTAATAATTCATTCGTTAATTAATATAATCATTAATAATCCTCATTACTGTGCCACATAAGGCTATCAACGAGTTTATCGCAAACTCCATAAATTTCTCAATTATTATAATAATTATTCAATTTTATATAATTGAATCAATCCTTCTCACAACACAAAATCATTTACATTCAAATAAATTCTCACTTCCATTAATATATTTATGTTAATATTAATAAATTATCGGGTATTACAATACGTCTCCAGACCTAATGCAGTGGCGGGTCGTAGGCAAGGAAGCCTCTCAAATGCCTTGAGCTGACCATGTAAATATAAAAAGTCCTTAGTGACCAAGACTGACAAAAATAAATACTGAAATCAAAAAGGTATAGAAAGATGTACTAACTAGTAGAAACGGGTAAAATCCTAACCAATCCTCCGTCAAACCCTTTGAAAGTATGCGCATGCCACGAAAAAAATAGGAAAAGTTATGGAGCCCCAATCATAGTTACTGAGGCGCTCTACATGTCGAGTGGCGCTAATTAAAGAAAAGGACACAGTAGACGAGTTATCCGCCTTGAAATAACCCCTGATAAACCTCAATAACAATCGCCTCAAAATGTGATCCCTAGCCCTCTGGTCATCAGGCGGAGGCACCAGCAAAGTCCCATCCTGGGCATCTCTACTCAAGGGACCAGATCGGACCAACCGACCCTTGAACGCCATTGTAGGAACTTCTAATAAGGACCGAATGACAGTGGGGGTAATGTCAGCCACGACAGGCACTGACTCTCCCTCAAACTCAATGCCGGTGAAAAATCTCCAATCCATAGGAGTCATCATCACCTCGCAATCTAGTAGATAAAGGGACTTAGTCTGGTGGAACCAGCGCTCAGACAAAGCCATCATATATCCCCATGGGCAACGGCGGGGCAGAATCGAGAAGAATGCGTGGGACCCCCAGCCGTCTATGACGTCCCTGTACTCCTGGTGCATCGTTGAATAAAGGGAGTGCACATTAAACCAGTTCCCTTGAGGCTGCAAAAAGCGGGGAACCTACATCAAAAACCAACCCCAGGTCAAAAACCTGTGCCCCAAGAATGGAAAAAGGAAGAAAAGAATTCGGGAAAGATAAAAACTTCAAGTCACCTCATTGGCATGGAGATATCTTGAAGGATGGAGACTCAAGTTGCCCAGCAGCTCCCGAGTAGGCACAACAATGTCTGAAACCTCCGCACGTGGAGCCTGAGCTGGAGCAGGAGTAGGAGCAGCCAAAAGAGCCTCCTCATCATAAATGTCAAGCGGTTGTTCGTCCTGCATTGGGCGAATCACCGACTCCACTAATCCACGCAGGGTCGAGCTGGACGTGGCTGAGGAACATCAGAAGCCCTCATACGTCTAACACACCAGGATACCCTACTAGAATTGCTGGGTCTGTCACGGTCCATCACCAACAATAAGTCTCCAAATTAACTCAAAAAGGGCGTGGTAAGCTTAAAACTTGTGGCTTATTATTTTCAATCAGTATATCATATATCTCTAGGTCCTAAGACATGCATGGGTCAGTCGAGAATACCCAATAAAGTCAAAACTGCATGTTTTCAAAACCCAGAAGATAAAAACCTGCATTGGTCAGTCAAAAATCCCCAATAGAGTCAAAACTGCATGCTTTTAAGTGCCTAAGATTTTGGAAAATTTTTGCCAGAGCCTCTTTTGTAAAATAAAATGTCCACAGGGACATAGGCATGTCTAGGTGGCCAGTCAGTAGCACACCTACCCAAAAATAGAAATAGTTCATATTTGTTAAAAAAAATCAAAAATCAACCTCACATGGTAACCAAATTACCACGAACATTTTTTAGTTAAAAATCCAGGCTCACTAGGCCTCAAAAAGGATGACTAAACTGACCAAAAAGAGCAAAATAGCACTGTCTCAGAACCTGAATTTTCTTACATCCAAATGTGCATTACAGTAAGATATGCATACATACGTAGTCAAAAAAAATTTAATAGGTCATATAGGCATATATTTTTCATACATTGCGTCTAAAAGCTCCCTAAATGGTTTACATTCTTTTAACGGTCAAAACTTGTGAAAAAAGGGCGTAAAACATTACCTGCCGTGCGATGAACGCGTAGGAACTGATGGAATCAGAAAATAGCTGTCCACGCTCCGTAGATCTGAAAAATAAGATCGAGATCCGTTTGGAACTCAAAACTGAAAGTGTTTCAAAGGAAATCCTGCTGCCCAATAAATAGCCCAAGTAGAAGCGGGCCCACCTACAGCTGCCGCACCTCCACCTGTGGCTCCCCAGGGTGGGCCCCACTCCCCCGAGGTCGATTCGACTCGGGTTAAAACAGAGTTTGTATGAGCTGCCAAGTCAAATCTGAGAAAAAATAGCTACGCGATTGAGCTGTTTGTCTGGAAATCTTGCGTTTAAGCAGCGTAATCTTGACAGAAAGGGGAACATCCTGAAAACCCTTGATATTCATCCTGGAGCCATGTCCGGGGTCCACTAATGTAGACTGCCAAAAAAACAGCATCAAATTGCAAAAATTCAACATTGTCGAAGTTCGGGTACAGATCGAAGCCAGTTTCAACCGTTGGTTCTATTCCAATGAAGTTCGGGTACAGACCGTTTCGACGTTGGAAAATTTAAGAAATACCGCGGGTCGGTTTATAACCCGGTGTTCCTCAAATCGATCTTCCTAAGTTATCTCTACCCTTATTCTTTGTTATTGCAAAAAGGTTTTGAAGGGTTTTTTTAGGAAAGAGGCCAACATGTGTATATGTCGATGATTTGATTTAAAAAGAGTCGCCAGTTGGTAGTTTTTGAAATGGTTGTACCAGCTCAACCGAATTTGATTTAAAAAGAGGCCCAATTGTTGGACACTGTCGAAACTTGATCTTTAAAATTGGAGTTTCGAGTTCGGGGGCTTGGTTAAGTGTGGTGAAGGTGTTAGGCACCCCAGGACTCCTGTGTAAACACATTACATCAATCTTTTCAATATTACCCTTAAAATTGGAATGTGTGAGTGAATGCTATTTGAAAATTGGGCCTTTTGATTGATTGAAAGCTTTGACAGGCTTCGTTGAGCCTATATACGAAGGGTTTGATTTGATTTGCAAAAGGCTTTGAAATTAAATTGACAGTGATGTTTTGAAAGCTGTTTATCAAACCCCTACGCTGACATATGAATTGAAGCATATCGCTACTCTCAATTTTATCTTTATAGCCTTAAGGATGCATGTAAGTGGTGATTTGTCGGGCTGCGAAGCATCCTCAACCACTGAAATATAAAGTGTCGGTCTCCTCATGGGTATGAAAACCATCGGAAGGACGCTGACATAACAATCCATATTTTCAATATGTTGAGACCTTAAATCCGGATAACCGTTTTAAGGTCTGTGTATGTACTTTTTTATAGAAAAACTGGCAGGGAACATCTGTAAATTGAAGTTTGTCCATCGTGGGAATCAAATTCTGATCAGTTTGATTATGAATCCCACGATTCCTAGGCTCACATATGAGTTGTTAGAAAAAACCTGCACAATTCAAATTTGTACAGAAACAGATAAATATCCCAAGATTGCCAGAACCAGGGAATCATTTAGTAAATCCCGGTCCACACGGCCGAAGCGTCTCGTTCCAACTAGATAGCGATCTAAGGGACGCGAGGTTGCTTTTGAAGCTGAAACTATAAAATTAACTAGATTTGAAGAAATCTCAGCCATTAAAGCTAGAACTGGCGAGATTTGGATAAATCTAGTCCGCCCACAGAAAAATTAATGCAAATTCATATACAAATGATTGCTAAATGCAGCAGTTGAATAAATTAAATAAAGCAATATATATAATTATATATATATAAGCTGTAAAAGGGCGATGGGTTTTCACTCGCAAGCACGGACTAGAATTGAAATATATATATATATATATATATATATATATATATAAACTTTAAATAACCACGAAATAATACAGGCTGTGACAAAAATAATATATATATATATATATATATATATATATATATATATATAAACAGTAAAAATGACGATGGGTTTTCACACTTGTGCCCGTATTGGAATTAAAATTGACAGAAAGTAGTCACCCAGTGACTGGGGAGAGCACCCAGTATAGGAAAATGTGCAAAAGCAATAAAATGGCCACGAAATAGTCCAGGCCCACTGAATATATATATATATATATATATATATATATATATATATTGACAGAAATGTAGTCAACCTGGACTGATATGAGTACCAGTGATGGTGAATGTCGCTTATATATGCGTAAATATATATAAAAGCGGTAAACTACCTCGGATCTGACATCCGGGCTTGACTGAATTGAAATGTTAGTATATAAACAGTTAAATATGTACAAAAAATGCCAAACCCGGACTGGAAAGATAACCCAGTCCGGCGAAGTTGCCAAAATGTGCGTGCTAGTGTATTGAAGCTACTGGAGCTGACGGATCGTCAATCCGAGTTGTAGAAATATTGAAAAAGTAGTTTATGTACAAAAATATATCAATTTGTGACGAAAACGGCCACGGAACTATGTTCCGGACATATTTAGAAGATGAAACTTTGTGTGCAAGTGTAAAGTAGTGCAAAGTAGTAGTATTGACTAGCTGATCGTAAAAATACTTACAATGGGCTGCAATACGAGCTTTTTGCCAAATCGTAGGCTTTAAACATCCAAATCTACTGGTGGTTTTTTGATATGTGCTAGTATATAGGTATATATACGTTTTGGAGTGAAAATATTTAGGTTTGGAAGAGCTGTAAAAGTCAGAAAATCAAACTGGCAAGGCTTCGCTGCGTTCCGGCTTTTTTGAAATGAACGGGGGGCACGTTTAATTATAGGCCAGGGAGCCTCCACTCTACCTGCGGCAACCGTTGGTAGAACTGTGGCTCCCTTAGGTAGGGCCCACGTGCCCGACTTGGTTGTCTCGAAGAATGTGCACTCCAAGCAATGTGATGTCTGGTCAGAAACTTTCTAACTTTTGATCGGAGCGTCCGTTTGAGGCTTGCGATACCTTTCTGGAAAGCTCTAGCTGAGAGTGTCGCAATGATAATGGAAAAAACATTTTTTGCATCCAGGAAGACGGGTTCATAACTAAGTCTTTGATTCCCCGCAGTTTGTCCGTTGAGCTGTCTTGCGTAGTTGCCACTCGGGATCGTCGTTAGGGTTCATTCTGACTTTGCCGGCATCGATTTGGCTTGAGTTTGGCCAAGTTGGTTGAGAGTTGATGAAATTAAGTTTTACCCCTCCCGGGGCTGCATGTAGTGTCGGCATGGTCGCTAGGTGACTTTCGAGAGCTAATTCCAAGACTTGGATCTCAGTCGAGTCTTTTAACCTCAGGGTTGTCTCTGAGGCAGACGGGGTCGTTCCAGGTTTTGCTCTAGAGTTGTTGTGATGCTTCAGGTTGATGTTTGAAGTTGAACTGACGTCCCGGGTTGAGACCAGGGTTGACTTTATGGCCCGATATTGAGGTCGGGGTTGATTGGTATCTCCCGGGTTGCTGTCGGGGTTGAATTGACTTCCCTGGTTGAGACCGGGGTTGATTTTGACTTCCTGGGTTGAGATCGGGGTTGAGCTTGAGGATCTGATTGACTTTTGGAACTTGATTGATAGTCCGATTGACTGTCGGAGCTTGATTGATGGTCCGATTGACTGTCGGAGCTTGATTGATGGTCCGATTGACTGTCGGAGCTTGATTGATGGTCCGATTGACTGTCAGAGCTTGATTGATGGTCTGATTGACTGTTGGAGCTTGATAACCGATATTGGGAATCAGATTTAGGTTGAAGAACCGATGTTGGTGGCTGGATTTGGATTGATTGACGGTTTTGCCCGCCTACCGGGTTGGTATTGGGTCAAGGAAAATTTCTAGTGTCTACAGACCAAAGCCAGTTTCAACCGTTTGTTCTACTCCAGCGAAGTTCGGGTATAAACCGAAGCCAGTTTCAACCGTATGTTCTATTCCAGCAAAGTTCGGGTAAAGACCAAAGCCAGTTTCAACCGTTGGTTCTACTCCAGCAAAGTTCGGGTATAGACCAAAGCCAGTTTCAGCCGTTGGTTCTATTCCAGCGAAGTTCGGGTACAGGCTGAAGCCAGTTTTCAGCCGTTGGTTCAACCCAATGAAAGTTCGGGTACAGTCTGAGTTTAATTTAGCCGTTAGCTTCAACCCAATGAAGTATTGGGTCTAGGCCGAAGTCCAGTCCAATCGTTGGCTCAACCCCAATGACGTTTCAACCGTCGGATTACTCCATGTCATATCAGGAGATGGTTTAGGTGTTGAAAACAATATTAGACTCCATCCCCACAAAGGATAGATGATGGAATCTGTTATATACATCCTCAAAAGGATCAACAAGATGGTATCGATATTATCAACCTCATCAGAATCTACGAAGCCATTGCAGAGGACGTCATCCCCAGCAGAAGATGACGTAGACACTCAAGGGTAACCTTAACCCATCAAAGGTATCTAACTTGCACAACATACCTTTCAACGATCACATTTTAAGTGTCTAGTAATCTTTATCCTGCTCATTCCATTACATTGCATGAACATGATAAAGAGGGGCATCTGTAGACACTCAAAATTTTCCATGCCCCAATACTAACACTGTAGGAGGGAAAAGCCGTCAATCAAAAACAACCCCGGTACCAATGCCAAGCTGCCAATCCAAACCCGACCCCCCAATGCCGGTCTTCCAGTTCAAATCCGATCACTAATATCGGTACTCAACCTAAATCTGATCCCCCAATATCGGTACTCAAGCTAAATCCGATCACTAATATCAGTACTTAACCTAAATTCAATCCCCAATATCGGTACTCAAATCAAATACGATCCCCAATATCGGTATTCAAATCAAATATGATCCCCAATAGCGATACTCAATCCAGCTCCAATCTCCAATCGGACCGTCAATCCAGCTCCGATCTCCAATCGGACCGTTGATCCAGCTCCGATCTTTAATCGGACAGTCTATTTAGCTCTGATCTCCAATCGAACCATCGATCTAACTCCGATCTCCAATCGGACTATCGATCCAGTATCGATCTCCAATCGGACTGTCGATCCAGCTCCGATCTCCAATCGGACCGTCTATCCAGCTCTAATCTCCAATCGGGCCGTCTATCCAGCTCCAATCTCCAATCAAACAATCCACCTAGCTCCGATATCCAATCGGACTGTCGATCCAGCTCCGATCTCCAATTAGACAGTCAATCTAGCTTTGATCTCCAATCGGATCATCAAATCAGATCCGATCTCTAATTGGACAGTCAGATCGACCCCGATCTCAATATCTGGCCTTCAAATCAACTCTGATCTCCAATCGAACAGTCAGATCAACCCCGATCTCAATATCGGGCCTGCAGTTCAAACCCGGTCTCTAATATCGGGATAACCACAGCACCGATCAACCGTATCAGGATGTCAACTATGCCCCGATCTCAACCTGGGAGGTACAGATGTGACGCCCCCAAATTTGGACCGCCACATAGTCTTGAATTCAGTTCGTCATGTTCTATAATCTAACACTATAATAATAATACAACTAAATGTCGCATTGCACAGCGAAATAATACACAACACTACTACCGAATAGATTACATTTAATTAATATAATTTATTCACGTCCCAAGGTCTCACAACTTAAACATCGATTACATAGCTTAAACATATCTTAAGCATATATAAACCAATGCTCAGCCAGAATCCACCCCTGTCTATAGGGAAGAGTTTGAAGGACTGAAGAACCAGATAGCCGAATTAGCCAATTTCCTGAGAGAGAAGAGTAATGCTCTTAAAGGGAAACAAGTATAGGGTCACACAGAACCAGAGACACCCGGTGGTAGTCAAGAGACTGGAAAAACAGACACTCAAATCCCTGATCCTCAGAACCAGGGTACTACTAACAAAACCCCTGAAATCATCATCCCTAACAAAGAGCAGGAAGCTGGTGACATTCTGAAGAAAGTCCAATAGATGGAAGAAACCATCCGGTCCATCAAAGGGACTTGGGCATTTGGCAGTGTTAATTATTCAGACTTATATATTTTCCCTGAGGCTCGTTATCCCAAAAAATTTCAAGTCCCTGATTTTGAGAAATACGATGGATTGGGAGACCCCTACACTCACTTAAAGGTGTTCAGTTGAGAGCTCGGATCCTATGCAGAGGATGAGAAACTCTGGATGCAGTTATTCTAGAAAAGTCTGACTGGAGAGGCTAGAGCTTGGTATGCCCGTTTGGACAACTGTAAAATTCACAGCTGGGAAGAGCTAGCACATGCCTTCCTCAATCAATACAGTTTCTAGTCTCAACTGGCTCTAGATAGATATCAAATAACCAAAATCAAGAAATAAAGTACTGAGTCATTCAGAGATATACTCAACGTTGGAGACGAATGGCAGCACAAGTCACTCCACCTATGACTGAGTCCAATATAGTCATGACCTTCATCGACATTCAAGAAGCCCTATATTATGAAAGGGTCCTAGCAGGCATAGGAAAGACATTTTCAGAAATGATCAAACATGGAGAAATGGCTGAAATGGGGCTAAAATTTGTGAAGATAAAGGATCTGACAGCCTTAGAAGCCGTTAACGAACATATCCAGTCCGAGAATTATGGGAGTAATCCCCGGAGAGTACATAAAAAGAAAGATGAAGAAGTTTCCTTAGTACTACAAGGACAGAACCAGAGGAGCGAGTCGAGCAGTATGCCCATTCAAAGGAGGAACTATTCCCCTTTTCAAGCTCCAGCAAAACCTTCAAACCCGCCATTCCAGAAAAATTTGGAGGCCAGGCGTCGAAAAAAGTTCACCCCCATAGGGGATTCACTCGAGAATGTAATAAAACTGTTGACAGCATAGAAAAAGATTGTGCAACTCCTTCCACCAAACCAATACTAGTGGACGAAATTTTGACCCAAGTAAGAAGTGTGCCTACCATTCCGGAGCTTTGGGTCATGATACACAAGACTGTTGGTCTCTCAAGCACAAAATCCAAGACTTGATAGACAATGGAGAGATTGTGGTGACCAAACCGGAGCAACCACACATACAAGATAATTCCCTCCCTCAGCACAAAGAGGAGGGTGTCGACATGATTAGCATGCAAAATGGAGAAGGATTCAAGTACCTCCGGTACGTCGGAGAGTTAACTCAATCCAGCCTAGACAGTTGGTAGTTATCAGAAAGGTGATTCTTGATAGAACTGGAGATTAAGTCTATCAAGGAACATGTAGGACAATTGGCAAAATTGGTTGTACATCAACATTAAATAACCAGGCAGCTGATAAACCAATCCAACCAACAGGAAACAAGTTCTCCTACCCCTGAGATTAGCCCCATTGCTATGAGGGATCACTACCAGTTTCATAAACATGAACCCTGGGCGGACAAGATGTCTTAGGAGGAGAAGTTCCAGGCTGGTCGGGAATTCGCTTTTCAAAGGAATTTCACCAACTTGAATCAACCTATGAAAGAGATCCTCCAAATGTTAATTAATGAGTGAATGGTTGCAGACTTATTACCCATGATAAATCCTGGATCCAGGAAATTCAACCCTGACCAAATCTGTCAGTATCACTCCAATGCACCTGGTTATAACACTGAAGATTGTGGGGACTTCGTAACTTGATTCAGAATATGATTGAAAGCGGTGAACTGATAAGAGGGAACCAGGATTATGGCCTTCCTGATGAAGAAACTCTCTTTATTCCCACTTCATGGAATCAGGATACAGTGGCTGTTATTTTCTATGATAAGGAGCCAGCCCTCACACCCTTAGTACTGCCTGGGAAAGGGTTCCAAGAAGCACATAATCATGTGAAGGTGGCCGCACCCGAGCCTTTAATCCTGCCTTTCAGACCCCATTATCTAGTGACCAGTCTTAAAAGAGTTCCCTGGAATTATGGGAAGGATGAAGGGTCAATTTCAAACCACATTGCCATTGTGCCAAAAGAGAATCCATTATACCTGCCTCAGCGCGTAATCAAATTAGTCATCAAAGCCAAAGAAAAGGTGGCGGAAGACAAAATTGAAGAGTTCCTCAATAAAATGGGATACAATAAAATCAAGGGGGTGCAAAGTTTGAAGGATGCACCCAAGTAGATGTCCATCCTAGATTTGGTGTTATCATCAGTGGATCATCGCAACATTCTGGTGAAGGTACTGGAAGAAGCCCATCTGCCAAAGATAGTGGGTGCCGATAAATTCAATCACGTGGTAGAACACGTCTTCAATAGCAATGTGATATATTTCACTGACGATGATATACCCGCAGAAGAGACGGGCCATCGTAAGTCACTGCACATAGCGGTGATGTCATCAGGGTATGTGATCGGAGGTGTGCTGATAGATGGAGGATCATCCCTAAACATCTGTCCCTACGACACCTTGGAGAGAATGAGGATCAACCCAAATTTGATCAGAACAAGTCATGTGGTCATCCGGGCTTTCGATGGATCTCTCCGAGAGGCTATGGGAGAAATTGAGCTTCCTCTGGAGATTGGTCCACACACTTTATATGTATCTTTCTAGGTGCTCAACATCACCACAGGATACAAATTATTGTTGGGCAGGCCATGGATCCACATGGCAGGAGCTGTGCCATCCACCCTCCATCAGTAACTCAAATATATTATCAATGTCAACCTAATCATGCTGAATGTCGAACCGGAGTACCCTATCTGCATACAGGGAGACATGCCAAAGATTATTCTGGATGCAGGGATTGAACCTGCTAGTTTTCAAGCCTTGGAGGTAAGCGATACTCATTACCTACCAGTTGGGGCACCAGCCTTGAAGCCTAAAGTCTCCCTCGAAGTGATAACAGTGGGCTAAGAGATGGTATCTTGGGGTTTCCACCGTGGAAAATGATTAGGAAAAAATCAGCAAGGAATCAAAAGCCCGGTGAAAATTTTGAGTCAGTCGGGGAGAGCCGGATTGGTCTATTCATCCGGGTCAAACCACCGGAACCCACATAAGCATCCTAAGGCTCATGATGCCACCATACTATTGCCAGACCTCACTGATGCTGGATTTGTGAAGCCAATAAGGAAGATCTCTACTTTTGTGTCAGCCATGTTATTTCCTCCAATCATACCGGTAGGTGAGAGAAAGACAAGCTTGAAGGGGATAGCAAAAAGGGAAAAGAAAAGTTCATGTACGAAGGACGAGACCCATTTGCTAACATGCAGGTCCTCATACACTACAAAGGTATGAATGATGATATCCCAAACCGTGACGAGGAGGATCAGACCCAAACTCCTCGCATCAAAAAAGAAAAGGGATGTAGTTCAAAGATAAACCCCGACCCTATTTTGATGGATGTCTCAGTCATTATCAGAGAAAAAGCAGACGAGCACAATTCCTTGATCCTTCCTATTAATGAGGATCTGAACCTGGATAACTGGAGCAACGCCCCCTTGCCTTATCCAAAAAGGGACTCCAAGATTGGATTTGTTTGTCCATGCTGATGAGATGCCAACCTGTCATAGTGACTATAATTTTGATGTAGAACATAACTTTGACTTGATGGAAGTTGATCAAGAGAAGGAAGATGACTATGAGATGCCCGAGAAAATTAAAAAATGGGTCAAAGACAAACCCAAACTGAACCTCGACCAAACCACCACTATCAACATAGGAACCTCAGAAAATCTCAAAGAAATCCAGATAGGCATAGACCTCACACAAGATCAAAAAGTCGACCTGATCGAACTCCTAACATAGTTCCAGGATGTGTTTTTATGGTCACATGAAGACATGATTGGCCTATCTACTGACATTGTCATCCATCGAATGCCCATCAAAGATGGATTCAAGCCAGTTAATCAGAAGCTCTGGCGATTAAAACCTGAATGGAGTCTAAAAGTCAAAGAAGAAGTCGTTAAATAATTCAAGGCCGGTATCATCATGGTATCAACATACCCGGAGTGGCTGTCAAACATAGTTCATGTGCCTAAGCCCGGAGGGAAAGTCCGAGTATGTGTAGATTACAGGGATTTGAACAAAGCCTGCCTCAAGGATAATTTCCTGGTACCTTTCATCCATATCTTAATAGACAACACGATGCAGTATGGCATGTATTCTTTTGTGGATTGCTTTGATGGCTACCATCAAATCATGGTTGCTGAAGAAGACCGGGAGAAAATTGCTTTATCACTCCCTGGGGAACATTCTGCTATAGACGTTTGTCCGTTGGCCTCATCAATGTCGGGGCCACATATCAGTGAGCCATGATGGCCCTATTTCATGATATGACGCATAAGAAGATAGAGGTCTATGTGGATGACATCATCATCAAATCCCGAAAGGAGGACGATCACATTGACCATCTCAAGAAGCTGTTCCACATGTTACATAAATACAACCTCAAGCTGAATCCCGCCAAATGTGTTTTGGCATCAAGTCGGGCAAGTTGTTGGGATTCTTAGTGAGCAATAGAGGCAATGAGCTGGATCCTACCAAGATTAAAGCCATCTTTGAGATGCCAGTACCTCGAATAGAGAAGGAGATACGCGGGTTCCTAGGAAGGATCAATTTTATAAGCTGATTCATTTCCCATCTCACAGCAAATTGTGGACCTATCTTCAAGCTAATAAGGAAGAATTCCTCTGCCAAATAGAATGAGGATTGTCAGAAATCCTTCCTTGCCATCAAGAAGCAGCTGATCGAAGCACCAGTATTGGTACCCCCAAGGGACGGAGTTCCCTTATTTATGTACTTGTCCGTCAATGCCAATGCAACCAGTTATATGTTGCGACAGAAAGATGATAGTATTAAGGAGAGAGCCATCTACTACATCAGCAAAAGATTCAGCAGTTGGGAATATAAGTACACCCTGATCGAGAAAACTTATTATGCGTTAGCGTGGGCCACTATGAGGTTACAATATTATATGCATGGGCCCACGACCTACCTTATATCCCAGATGGATCTGCTAAAATACGTATTCAACAAGCCAATATTGAATTGTTGACTATCCAAATGGCAGTTGATCCTACAAGAATTCAACATTGTCTACATGACTCAGAAGTCCATCAAGGGTCAAGGCATTGCAGATCAACTAGCCGAAGCACCATCAGGAGGGTTCGAACCTCTTAAGACATACTTCCCGGATGATGGGATCATGACAATTCAACAAATTCGACAAGAAAATACAGTCCAACCATGGAAAATATATTTTGATGGAGCGGTAAACATGGAAGGTGCAGGAGCTGGGGCAGTCCTTATCTCTGGTACGGGAGAACTGAGACGCCCCCAAATACGGGTTTCCAAACATCAGGTTTGGTGCTCACGATCCATCATACATATCACATCTAACTACCCATTTATTAATGAAAAACATCATTCATAACATTACTTAATACAAATTTTAATAATATCCCAGGTTAACTAACCTTGACATAATTTACATACCCTTATGTATCCAAAAGGTTTACATAATTAATTTACATAATATAACATAACCATTGAAAGTTGACAATAACTACTCCTGAGCCTTGCCTTTGTCCCTGTTAGAACCTTCTACTACCTCGGCCTTAGCTGAAATGTTTTATTTAAGCAAGGGTGAGCAACGAGTTTGCTCAGCAAGTTAAAGTATACAATAAAGGATATATATCATGAATAGAAGAGTCTAGCTTCTATAGAACTTCAACAATACTCAAAGGGTTTTGAAGTGGCTGAAGAATAATTCAATCTTAATAATAAAACTTTCTCAAATTTCATACTGAATGACATATCAAGGATGAAAGAATCAAATTCTTTCAAAGATTCAATAATATTCTAGTGAATAAAAAGAATTAACAATACTGCAACAATATTCAATAAAGTGAAATATTCCCAGATTTCATGCTAAGTGATCACAAAAGGATCATAAACTAATAGAGGAATTATTAGTTATTAAAACTAAATTACCTCATGAATATAAGTTAGTTATAAAAACTAAACTATACTCCTCTACAAGTAACTGGAGCGGCCAACTCCTTTGTTCCTTATATTATGCATAATACTCAATAATAGCGCAAAGGTCAATTTGCGACAATAAAATTTGTTCATCTCAGTCTTACATCATGAGTCTGTACCATAACAATATGATTTGAATTGCTTTCAAAGAAATACTATGATTTCAACATATAATATCAATACTGATCAATTCAAAATCAATGGCATAGATCTTCCAACAATAAATCAGTTCATAATAAATAGGACGTTTCATGATTTAACAAATATTAGTCCCGCCAAAACAATTAGCTGAGACATGACTTATAAACTGTTCAAATAATAGAACAAGAATCAATTGCACTACGTACGAACCACAATAATCATTATAGATGTGAATAACTAACAATAATTATTCACTACCATGCTTGAAAAATAATAACTCAAGTTTGAGTTAGAGAACTTGCCTGATTCATTGACTACTGCTACGCAATTTAAGTTAATTTCTTTTGTAAGACCTATCATTAATAAGAACGATCTCTTAATTGGCATCATATATCGTACTCATAATAATTTATCTAACATGTAATCACATAATCAAATATTAGATATCCTTAACACCATACTTATTGACAAGTCTAAACCTAGCACACATCGAGTCATTAATAGTATTCAATATAGTATACTGAGTGGTTTCCCACAAATAACCAACAAATTAGTTTTCGTCTCGTCTACACTATTTTCACAGTGAGTTAGATCGGTTACTAATTCGTATATACCTTCCCCATATGAAGAAATTGTTTAGCTCAGCTACTATACATCAACCATTAAAGAGTACGACTGTACTACTTTAGACTTAACTTATGGATTAAAACTTAATTTTTTATTTATAAGTTCTTCTTTACAAACTAGCAAACCATATAACTAATCCAGCAAAGAGCATTGCAAATCCAGTAACCTGGATTACCAATCCAGCCACCTTGATTACCAATCCAGCCACCTGGATTGACCAAATATACCAATCCAGTAACCTGGATTAGCCAAACAGAACAATCCAGTATCCTGGATTCAAATTGATTTTCAATTTAGTAAACTATTTCCTAATTCAGCAGACTGGATTCAAACTGACATCTAATCCAGCAAGCCTGGATTGAACTGACATTCAATCCAGCAACCTGGATTCACTAATTTTCCAAGAAAAATACTAAATCATCTTATTATTTTTCTATTCTTTGGCCAAACATACATACCTATATTCCATACACAAAAAGTTTATTTCTAAAAATTTTCAACTCCATTAAGTATTTTTTAAAAATCCATTTCTAGTTAAAACCTTAAGAAATTAGCTACATCATGCTTAACTCCAGAAATTCTCAACTCTTGGCGGGATCTTAGACGTTTTAATGTGAGCTTCCAGTTTAAATTTTATGGCCATCGAAGTTATAGAACTCCGGTTATAGCGATTTTTATCGGAAAAACCCAAATATTGAAACAGCCATAACTCGGTCAATTTAAGTAGGAATAAGCTCATTTTTGGACAAGAGCTACTTTATCTCATATATTTTCTTGTCCCACAAGATTGGATTTTATTACATTAATTAAGTTGCCAAAATTTCCCTTGAAAAATCCGAATAGCCTACTTTTGTCATTTTTTAGATTTTATCCCTTTTACTAAAATTAGTCCATCCGAAAATCTACAACATATTTTTCAGTGATTCCACTTGGATCTACTAGAAGACTCATATATCTAACTATAAAAATTAACCACACTCAAAAATTCAAAATATATTGAGAGATATGATTGTTTTATTTTAATGTTCCGTTTTCTCGAAAATCTGATTTTCTAACTTTTGTATTTTCTAAGAAAACATCCATGATCTCTTGATTAATCCAACATTAAACATCATAAACTATCATAATACATAATAATACTCCTTAAGATCAAAGATCTATCATGATCCACTATCTATTTCATTAATACTTCACCAAACACAATCAAAACATAATCTATGCAAAAAAAATTAGAGTTTTCTAACTTTTCAATACATTGTTTCCATTTCTTACTTTAGATCTAATTTTTGACATTCAAAAGTGATAGATTTAAATATAAAATACTTATTAACACAAAGATATAAGTTTTTGGAGTTTTGAATGATAGATCCAAGTGTTTGATTGAAGATAACTAGAATAAAATGCATAAACTAGTTAAAGCTTATACCTTTGCTTGTATGCTTCTCTCTTCTTCTACCTAAGTTTGTTTAAGGAACTAGATAGGTTTAAAAAATCTCTCTTCTCTCCCTCTATGTGCTGCCCGAACTCTCTCTCTCTCTCTCTCTTGGTTTCTTGTGGTTTCTCTCTCTTTCTATCTGTACTTGGTTTAGAAAATGAGATAAGAACAAAAGATATTCTTTTAACTTAGTTAGTAAATAATAATGTATAGATAAGATATATATCTATCATATCTTTTGTTAATATCTATCTCCATCATAGCTAATATTATCTCTTCTCTCTCTCATCAATACATGAGGATAGGATTTAATTGGTGGACAAATAAATGAATGACACCTAGCATGGAGTTAGTGAGTTCAATCATTACATACACTCCCCCTCCTTTCCTCCCTTAATGTGCCTCCCACCTCCTCCTTTATTAGCTAATTTAGTTTATTTTTTTATTGCCTCATTTTGCTTAAGAAATGACTACAATATCCTATATCAAGTGGGCTAAAAATTGAGCCACTTAATTAATCTTTTGGGCTTGCTAAGAAATTATTTGGGCCATATAAATTAGGCTAGGTCCAATTAATTTTATCTTTCTCTAATCATTTAGTTAGGGTTTCCGTTACACACATTTGTAAATAAATTCCTTACTCATATATATTTAATTTCATAACCCAATTAAACTTGCTTTACTTAGGTTATAAAATTAATTAATTGAGATGAATAAAATAAATCTCTTAGGGTTAGTATATATTTTTAAATAATATCATTTTCTCATATTATAACACATTAGGTTATTTACTTATCATACCTAATATATGTATTAGGTTACATAACTTTAATCTTAATTCTCTTTACAAAATAAATGTATACACATTATCTAATGCATATTTATTCAATCACGTACATCATTCACATATGTCTTAACATATTCCCCTAGTGTATTAACTTAATAATCCCGAACTGGCTTAATAAGTTATAAACACTCACATATTCATATCAATAACTAATTACTTAAATATTATATATCTTTTTAATTTAATAATCAATGCTAACATTCAAGCTATGTTAATTTCTTACATAACTTATATTACTCGTTCTTGAAAATGATTAAGTATACTTCTTAGTTAATAAATTAACTTTCTAGCTTAATTCACATATACACTTATATGGTTTAAATACTTCTTTAAAAAAAATTATTCACAAAAATTACACATATAATCATGTGAAATTCTCGGTCTTTACATTCTCCCCTCCTTATAAGGATTCTGTCCCCGGAATAACTATTTTCTTATACTCAAATTATGTCTATCCTTAGACACTCATTTCTTAATCAATCAATTTTATTGAATTACTCTCCTATTTCCTATCCCAATTCAAGGCGAAAAATCTTAGCTTACTTCAAGTCTCGTTTGCCTTGGCATAGCTCATATTTAACTGTTATATTTAAGTATCATATTTGTGCTTTCTCTTACTCTTCTATGGGACCTCTAAGGGTTACCATAGACCTCATTGCATAATCGTGTTCTACTAACTTTTTAAAGTTGTATCATCAATTCCTTCAAATTTATATACGCGATACAAACCTATAACTCATATATCAACCTGTGACTCGAACCCGTAATGGAATAGTACCTTGCAGTGATATCTATCAATTAAATCCTATACGGTTATATTATTAAGAAAAATCTTTACTTGTCACCACTTCTTTTGCTGTCGCTGCGTCTTGAACCGTTATGTTAAACGTGCGCGCCGTCGATCTTCCCTGTTGAGCAGGTCCTTTGATTGCCAGTGTTCTACTGTTGTTTCCTCTATTGTTGTTTCCCCTTTCTGCATTCTTCTTTGGACAGTTACAAATTTGATGATCTAACGATCCACACGATAAACAACCTTGTATCTTCTTTGGACTGGTACAATTGGGAGAGATGTGTCCCTCTTGTCCACAGTTGAAACACACTCCTTTTCCCATCAAACATACTCCCGGATGCTTTTTATCGCAATTTGCACATGGCTCACCTCTCTTCCTATTATCTCCTAACTTGTCTCCAGATTCGGTATTTTCCTTCCACTTACGATTATTAGAGTTACTTCCTCCACTGCTACCTCCTCCATTTGCCTTTTTCCTTTTCTCTTGATGATATCTTGACACGGCTTCACTTCCTCCTTCAGCGATTATTGCTTTTTCTAACAGGGCCGAAAATGTATTAATCTGCAACACAGCTACCTTGTTATATATCCCTGGCTTCAATCCATTCTCAAACCTTCGCGCCTTTCGTACCTAAGTGCCCACCTAATGCGTAGCAAATCTCGCTAGTTCGTTGAATTTGGCGGCATATTCTGCAACCGACATATTCTCCTGCTTCAACTCTAAGAAGTTTACCTCCATTCTTACTTGCATACTTTCTGAGAAATAATTCTCAAAAAATAATTCCTTAAACGTTGTCCAGGTTACTACTGCTGTCCCGGCTCTAGCCTTGTTTGTCTCCCACCAGTAATTCGCCTCACCCTTTATCAAATAGGTAGCAAAATCTATCTTTTGGTCCTCCTCTACTCTAGGAATAACAAAAGCTTTCTCCATCTCCTTTACCCATGTTTGTGCTTCTATAGGGTCAGTGGTTCCCTTAAATTCCAGAGGTCCTACAACCTTAAAGTCTTTAAAGTTAGCCAATCGATTAGCTGGTCGATTTCTTACTGTTGGGGCTCTAGTTTACATAGCTTGAGCTAGCATGTCTACGAAGTTCTGCATTGGATCTTCTTGATCTCCTTCATTATTCACAGACAGTTCCTCCCTTTGGTTACGGTTTGGTCGTCTTGGCGGCATTATCTGATTAAATAAAGAATTATATTAATCCTTTGTCATTACGCCACATCTTATTAGTAGTATAATAAGAATTTAATACAAAATTTTAAACTTAAACCAATTTCAGCTTGCTGGATTAACTAATTCAGCTTACTGAATTATTAAATTCATCAGATAAACATTTTAATATTTTATTTCTCAAAATTTATTTACTTATTCAAACATACAATCATATCATTGCATTTATATTCATATTCATGCAAATAGTATATAGTACTTTTTAGTACATAACGCATACTGCTACTAACATTTACTATCCCTTTGTGACAAAAGTCGGGATTCATTACTACAACTTTATAAAAAAAGTTGAGACATACAAAGGTTATCTTGATATTCATACAAACCAGAATATTATACTCATATATATATATATATATATTTACATATACCTACTCATCATCTAGGATACAATATTACTAACATATTATCTTACTGCAAAAGATTCTACTTCTTACACTTAATCTTTCTTTAGTCTACTTCCTTCACCTGTCTTCATCTTAGGACAATTCTTAACCCTATGACCCATTCCACCACATGTAAAACATTCTCCTTTCTTTGGCTTAGGACAATTTTGTGATATATGTCCTCCTTGTTCGCAATTATAACACACATTTTTACCCTTCATACATTCCCCGAAATGCTTATTTCCGCAGTCAATACATTCCTTCTTCCTCAGTAGTGTATTCTCTTGCTGGTCCCCCGAGTAACTGTCGTTGTTCCTTTTTCTTTTATTATTATTTCCCTTCTCCTTCTTATTTACAACTTTAGACGATACATTGCCCTCAGCTCTCATACCATTGATTTGTGCCTTCAGATCATTTTGTTCTTCTGTTATCTCGCTCAATGCTTTTATCAACTGGTCATTTAATAGTCTTTCTGTGTTCCATATTTCCTCCAAGAAAAACACCTTATCCCTTAAATCTTGAACTTCCACAGATGCTTGTGTTGGGTTTGTACGTAACACAATCATGCAATCAAATCACATAAATAGGGCGGAAGCGTAAGAAACTAGGTTTTCAAAATTTATACAAACCCATTACCATGATCATTCTTGTCATCAATTATCAGTGAATGAAGAAGGAGAAAAACAGAATTAAACCTTTGAAGATTCAAGCTTCCTCAGGTACAAGTTCTACTCCTTTGATTCCTCTGTAGTGGCTCTTTCCCTTGATCAATGTCAGCCACCCAAATGTTTGGCCTCTAACGGTGATCCACCAAGGAAGATGAAGAACTCAGTAAGATCGGTTATTGTCTTAACCCTTGTTTCTATCTCTATAGAATATGTGTACTCCCAACTCTTGAAAAATTCACGTACCTTATTTCTGATATAAGACTCTCTTATATAGATATTAGGTTAACCCTCCTAATCCAATTAGAATAGGGTTTTATTTAATTAATTAATTAATTACTTTTAATTAATTTATATCCTAATCATTATTAGGATTGAGAGAGAGTACTGATATTATATTAATTCCTAAACTCCTTTAGAATTAAAATAATAATAATAATAATAATAATATTAATAAGACTCCTCTTATTAATTTATATTTAATATTTCTAAAATATTAAATAATAAACATTGAGCTATTTAATTTATTCTATCATCATAGATTAAATTAATTATACTTAATGCATTATTACTATCATGCCATTTTCTTCTTAAATAATTCTTCTTCCTTTTATGGTGTGACCCTTTAGGTTCTCCATATTAAACCGGTTGTGAATAAATCAATTAGAACAATTCTAATCTTATTTAAATAAACAAATTAAACTAATAATCTATTTAAATAAATAACATTTATTCTATAATAGGGATAAGCCTCCCTAGCGATCAACGACTTTCTAGATAATATAGATTTCAACATTAATCATAAAAGAACTTGTGAGTTAATAGTTACCGTACAATTCAATCCTTCCACCATACAATGTCCCAATTAAATATAAGACATGGATTTACTGTCAAGTCTTAATTTATTTAATCATATGTATTTCGATTAGAAAATGCACAACTCCAAATAATGCAAATTAGAAACCTCTTTCTAATTTCATTCTACCTTGGCCAAGGATTCCTGGGTTGTCATTTAACGAATCATATAGGACATATCTCCTCTTTTACTAGAGGTGGTAGATTCTTTATTGATCATTCATTATCTCCATATGTAACTCATTACACCCAAGCATACCCTATATATGCCTTAAAAGGCCTTAAGGAATTAGTCAAAGTATAATTTGTTACATACAAGATACTATGATGATCTCAAGTCCAAGGATCACATGTACTACTATCACATTAGGAATTCCTATTGACAGGCGAGTAAAACTCCATTAGGTATTCCATAGCGAGTCATGTTCAGTGAACTTATTCTCCAATAAGCACCTACATACTTGCTTTAGTGTCTCCACACAAATGACCATGAGATCAGTCATCCTCATCCAATGAGCAAGCAACATATATACCAATCTATCCGGATTTACTAATCCCCATTTTAGTAATCCCACAATTGGGAACTATTTAAGTTTTTAAGCTTTCTAAGAATTTAGATCTCATTATCATGATCTCATCATGATTCTAAAAGCATTGCTTAAAACTATGGGTTATTTACATATTATAAAAACAGCACCATGTAGATAATTATATGCCTTAAATGAATATTTTATTAATAAATAAATAAGATTGTTTACAAAGTATGTGCTTTGTCATCATACATGATTGGCTTGTATGCACACTACTATCAGCTTGACCTTCTTCTATTACTACTTTACCTTTTTCCCCATCTTCGATCTTTGTTTCTAGCTCCACATTAGTTTCTTTTGAATCTACCTCTTCCTCTTCATCCAACTCCATCTCGGGGTACTCATCATGATCGCTTGCTAGATTTACCGCAGGTTCATCTCTTAAAACTTCCTCAACTGACTCACTCTGAGCTGGCACCTCGGCTAGCGGCATTGGTGCAGCTGCTACCATCTCCGCAATCATCTCATCATCTCCTGACATCCTATAATAAGTTTTAAATAACTTAATTAGTACATCACCATTAAACACAATCCATAAACACTAAGTGTCCACATATCTTACTATTGATGAATTTTTCTCAATCAATCACTTAGAACTCTTAATGAGTATTCTCTACCCTTCGTATGGTTATATTCCTAAGGCTTTTCCCCCCACATAAGGTTTATAACCTACATCTTTGATAACAACTTGAGACGCCCCCAAATCTGGGTTCCCTAACCTCAGTTTGGTGTTCACGATCCTTCATACATATCACATATAACTACCCATTTATTAATGAAAAACATCATTCATAACATTACTTAATACAAATTTTAATAATATCCCAGGTTAACTAACCTTGACATAATTTACATACCCTTATGTATCCAAAAGGTTTACATAATTAATTTACATAATATAACATAACCATTGAAAGTTGACAATAACTACTCCTGAGCCTTGCCTTTGTCCCTGTTAGAACCTTCTGCTACCTCGGCCTTAGCTGAAATATTTTATTTAAGCAAGGGTGAGCAACGAGTTTGCTCAGCAAGTTAAAGTATACAATAAAGGATATATATCATGAATAGAAGAGTCTAGCTTCTATAGAACTTCAACAATACTCAAAGGGTTTTGAAGTAGCTGAAGAATAATTCAATCTTAATAATAAAACTTTCTCAAATTTCATACTGAATGACATATCAAGGATGAAAGAATCAAATTCTTTCAAAGATTCAATAATATTCTAGTGAATAAGAAGAATTAACAATACTGCAACAATATTCAATAAAGTGAAATATTCCCAGATTTCATGCTAAGTGATCACAAAAGGATCATGAACTAATAGAGGAATTATTAGTTATTAAAACTAAATTACCTCATGAATATAAGTTAGTTATAAAAACTAAACTATACTCCTCTGCAAGTAACTGGAGCGGCCAACTCCTTTGTTCCTTATATTATGCATAATACTCAATAATAGCGCAAAGGTCGATTTGCGACAATAAAATTTGTTCATCTCAGTCTTACATCATGAGTCTGTACCATAACAATATGGTTTGAATTTCTTTAAAAGAAATATTATGATTTCAACATATAATATCAATATTGATCAATTCAAAATTAATGGCATAGATCTTCCAACAATAAATCAGTTCATAATAAATAGGACGTTTCATGATTTAACAAATATTAGTCCCGCCAAAATAATTAGCTGAGACATGACTTATAAACAGTTCAAATAATAGAACAAGAATCAATTGCACTATGTACGAACCACAATAATCATTATAGATGTGAATAACTAACAATAATTATTCACTACAATGCTTGAAAAATAATAACTCAAGTTTGAGTTAGAGAACTTGCCTGATTCGTTGACTACTACTGCGTAATTTAAGTTAACTTCTTTTGTAAGATGTATCATTAATAAGATCGATCTCATAATTGGCATCATATATCTTTCATAATAATTTATCTAACATTTAATCACATAATCAAATATTAGATATCTTTAACACCATATTTATTTACAAGTCTAAACCTAGCACACATCGAGTCTTTAATAGTATTCAATATAGTATATTGAGTGGTTTCCCACAAACAGACAACAAATTAGTTTTCGTCTCGTCTACATTATTTTCACAGTGAGTTAGATCGGTTACTAATTCGTATATACCTTCCCCATATGAAGGAATCGTTTAGCCCAGCAACTATACATCAACCATTAAAGAGTACGACTAAACTACTTTAGACTTAACTTATGGATTAATACTTAATCTTTTATTTATAAGTTTTTATTTACAAACTAGCAAACCATATAACTAAACCAACAAACTGCATTGCAAATCCAGTAACTTGGATTACCAATCCAGCCACCTGGATTGACCAAACATACCAATCCAGTAATCTGGATTATCCAAACAGAACAATCCAGCTTCCTGGATTCAAACTAATTTTCAATTTAGTAAACTATTTCCTAATTTAGCAGACTGGATTCAAACTGACATCCAATCCAGTAAGCCTGAATTGAACTAACATTAAATTCAGCAACCTGGATTCACTAATTTTCCAAGAAAAATACCAAATCATCTTATTATTTTTCTATTCTTTGGCCAAACATACATACCTATATTCCATACACAAAAAGTTTATTTTTGAAATTTATCAACTCCGTTAAGTATTTTTCAAAAATTCATTTCTAGTTAAAACCTTAAGAAATTAGCTCCATTCTTCTTAACTCCAGAAATTCCCAACTCTTGGCGGGATCTTACATGTGTTAACGTGAGCTTCCAGTTTAAATTTTATGGCCATCGGAGTTTTAGAACTCCGGTTATAGCGATTTTTATCGGAAAAACCCAAATATTGAAACAGCCATAACTCGGTCAATTTAAGTAGGAATAAGCTCATTTTTGGACAAGAGCTACTTTATCTCATTTATTTTCTTGTCCTACAAGATTGGATTTTATTACATTAATTAAGTTGACAAAATTTCCCTTGAAAAATCCGAATAGCCTACTTTTGTCATTTTTCAGATTTTATCCCTTTTACTAAAATTAGTCCATACGAAAATCTCCAACATATTTTTCAGTGATTCCACTTGGATCTACTAGAAGACTCATATATCTAACTCTAAAAATTAACCACACTCAAAAATTCAAAATATATTGAGAGATATGATTGTTTTATTTTCATGTTCCGTTTTCTCTAAAATCTAATTTTCTAACTTTTGTATTTTCTAAGAAAACATCCATGATCTCTTGATTAATCCAACATTAAACATCATAAACTATCATAATACATACTAATACTCCTTAAGATCAAAGATCTATCATGATCCACTATCTATTTCATTAATACTTCACCAAACACAAACAAAACATAATCTATGCAAAAAAAATTAGAGTTTTCTAACTTTTCAAAACATTGTTTCCATTTCTTACTTTAGATCTAATTTTTGACATTCAAAAGTGATAGATTTAAATATAAAATACTTATTAACACAAAGATATAAGTTTTTGGAGTTTTGAATGATAGATCCAAGTGTTTGATTGAAGATAACTAGAATAAAATGCATAAACTAGTTAAAGCTTATACCTTTGCTTATATGCTTCTCTCTTCTTCTACCTAAGTTTGTTTAAGGAACTAGATAGGTTTAAAAAATCTCTCTTCTCTCCCTCTATGTGCTGCCCGAACTCTCTCTCTCTGTCTGTCTTGGTTTCTTGTGTTTTCTCTCTCTTTCTATCTGTACTTGGTTTAGAAAATGAGATAAGAACAAAAGATATTCTTTTAACTTAGTTAGTAAATAATAATGTATAGATAAGATATATATCTATCATATCTTTTGTTAATATCTATCCCCATCATATCTAATCTTATCTCTTCTCTCTCTCATCAATATATGAGGATAAGATTTAATTGGTGAACAAATAAAGGAATGACACCTAGCATGGAGTTAGTGAGTTCAGTCATTATATACACTCCCCCTCCTTTCCTCCCTTAATGTGCCGCCCACCTCCTCCTTTATTAGCTAATTTGGTTTATTTTTTTATTGCCTCATTTTGCTTAACAAATGACTACAATATCCCTTATCAAGTGGGCTAAAAACTGAGCCACTTAATTAATCTTTTGTGCTTGCAAAGCAATTATTTGGGCCATGTAAATTAGGCTAGGTCCAATGCTTTTAATTTTGTCTTTCTCTAATCATTTAGTTAGGGTTTTCATTACACGCATTTGTAAATAAATTCCTTACTCATATATATTTAATTTCATAACCCAATTAAACTTGTTTTACTTGGGTTATAAAATTAATTAGTTGAGATGTATAAAATAAATCTCTTAGGGTTAGTATATATTTTTAAATAATATCATTCTCTCATATTATAACCCATTAGGTTATTTAATTATCATACCTAATATATGTATTAGGTTACATAATTTTAATCTTAATTCTCTTTACAAAATAAATGTACACACATTATCTAATGCATATTTATTCAATCACGTACATCATTCACATATGTCATAACATATTCCCCTAGTGTATTAACTTAATAATCCCTAACTGCTTAATAAGTTATAAACACTCACATATTCATATCAATAACTAATTACTTAAAGATTGTAGATATTTTTAATTAAATAATCAAGGTTAACATTCAAGCTATGTTAATTTCTTAAATAACTTACATTACTCTTTCTTGAAAATGATTAAGTATACTTCTTAGTTAATAAATTAACTTTCTAGCTTAATTCACATATACACTTATATGGTTCAAATACTTCCTTACAAAAAAATTATTCGTAAAAATTACACATATAATCATGTGATATTCTCGATCTTTACAATAACAATATCCTGTGGCTACCAAGCTGCAGTTTGTCAACACCAACAACACAGCTAAGTATGAAGGCTGCATAATGGGGTTTAAGTTAGCCCAATCCATGGGTGTTAAGCATCTATTGGTCTTTGGAGACTCTAAATTGGTTATCAGACAAACCACTGGGGCATATCACACCAAAGAACTGTATTTGTTGCCTTATCATAGGCAGGTCGTCAAAATATCCATGGAGTTTGAAGACATAACCTTCATCCATATTTCTCAAGGTAGGAATAACTTCGATGATGCATTGGCAACGTTGGCTTCTTTGATCCTCATATCCAATAGGAGGAGGATCCCCGACTTCCAAATCATAAGCCAAAATGCCCCGATATACGAGAATTACATAGGAGAAGTATCAGATGAAATACTTCCTACCAAACAGCCTTGGTATCAAGACATCAAGGAATATCTCCGAGATGGATCTACACCCGCTGGGGCAAGCCACTCTAAGCGAAAGCAAATGCACAAGATGGCCATGAAGTTCTATCTGAGCGGAGATGCACTCTACAAAAGGGATGCTGCAATAGGGCACTTAAGATGCCTTGATAAAGAGCAAGCCCAGAGATTGATGGATGAAGTCCACGGCAGAATCTGTGGTCCACACATAAGCAGTCATCTGCTAGCCAATAAGATATTAAGAATTGGGAATTATAGGATCTCTCTCAAACCTGACTGTTACGATCATGTCAGGAGATGTTTTCAATACCAAGTCCATAGAAATTCCATACATGCTCCTCCAAATGAGCTACACAACATGAGTTTACCATGGCCTTTCTCTATGTGGGGAATGGATGTGATAGGTCCAGTAGAACCCAAAGCCATCAATGGTCATCGATTCATCTTCACCATAATCGATTACTTCACCAAGTGGGTTGAAGCTGCCTCTTTTCCCACAGTCACCAAAGAGGTCATCATTGGTTTCATCAGAATTAATGTCGTCTGTCGATATGGACAACCGGAGGTGATCGTATTAGACAACGCCAAGTACCTAAACAATTAGATGATGAGAGAATTATGCAGCAAGTTCCACATCAAACATCTCAGTTCCGTCATCTATTGGCCCAAGATGAATGGTGATGTCGAAGCTGCCAACAAGAACATCAAGAAGATCATGCAGAAGATGTTCGCCAATCACAAAGAATGGCCTGACCTGTTGCCTTTAACCCTGTTAGCATACATGACGTCAATGCGTACTTCTACTGGGGCTACCCCCTACTCATTGGGCTATGGCATGGAAGCAGTACTTCCTATAGAAGTAGAAATGGAGTCCCTAAGAGTTTTGATAGACGCTCAGATGGAGGAAGACCAGTGGTTGCTAGATCGGTACCACCAACTATCCCTGATAGATGAAAAGAGGGCTACAACCATTTTCCACGGGCAGTTATATCAGCAAAGGATTGCTCGATACAATAATAAAAAAGTCTAAATATGACAATTCAAAGAGAATGAGTTGGTGCTAAAGAAATTTTGGCCAATCAAGATGAAGCCAAAGGAAAGTTTGCCCCAAATTGGGAAGGCCCTTTCATTGTCAAGGAAGTGTTTTAAGGAGAAGCTATCAGATTGCAAGAGATGGACGGGAGTGAATTTCCCCAACTCATCAACTCAGACACTATAAAAAGGTACTATGTTTGAAGCACATGCATACCAGCATCCTGGTCATGCGAATCAAATCAGTTCGATTTTCACTAAAAAAACAAAACTACGAATGACCTGTCCTCCGCCAACCCGGGAGTACGTAGGAAGCATTTTCTGGTGCGATTAAACCAAACAAAAACTCAAAAAATCATCAAACCAAACTCAAAAGAAACACGTCTCAAGCCTCTCTTATAGAAAAACTTGAACTACGAATGACCTGATCTCCCTCAACCCTGGAGTAAGTAGGCAGCCATTCACGGTGTGGTATGACCTTTAAAAAAATATAAAAACCATACCCAAGACACCAAAATCATATAAAACCTAAATTCTATCAAGCCTCCATGGTCAACAGGCCCATCTGAGATATTCTCTAACATCTCAATGTCAGTCCATCAAGGAGAAGCTCGTGATACATCAACAACAGCAAGTTATAAAAGAAGTGGTAATCACTCAGCAATGACAATGCATATCCAACAGGGTAGTGAATCAAAATATATTTCTCTGATATATAATACTGTTTGATATATACAATGTGTCCTGTACATGACAAAAATGGCTGATCTAGTATATGCAAGAAAAACAAAACTAGTCTATGGACCCAAAGATAAATGGGACAATAGTGCCAACATAGCATCTCTCTCTGAAGATGGAGGAGCCGCTGCAAGCACAATACCTTCAGCCTCCATACGGGCCAAAACATCCACATCCATCTGCATAGTGGCACTGTGATCATTAATGTAAACACTCATATCGACAACCAGGTATGAGTTTCTAATCAGAGAGTAGTACTGTCAGCAATGCGGAGATCTCGAGAAGCTATGGCCTCATTCCTCTCTACAAAAGCAGCGTCCCTGGCAATCAAAGTCTCCTCAATCTAGACAAAAATAGCATCTCCAGAAGATCGAGCCTCATCTCTCTAGACCAATGTCGTATCCCGACTGGCTCGAGCCTCATCTCTATCAGCAAAAGCTATATCTCTGCCGAATAGGGCAGTCAACATCAGTGCCCTAGCCTGATCTCTCTCAAAACTTATCCTAGCTAGTGAATCTGCCAAAGCTGGATCTGTCCTGATAGGAATGATCGGCCGGTCACTAACTAAGGCTATTGTCAGACCCATGAACAAATCATCCTCCGTAGGAGAGTTAGGATCCTCCATAGGCTCCTCCTCATCTGAATCCACAATTGGAGCTGACTAGATGAATGCAGTTGATGCTATATCGGTTTCCAACCATGCCGAATACTCTAGAGAACGATCCGGATGGCTTGTAGAGAAATTAGACCTATCCCTATGAGTCCAACACTCATAAATCCTGATCAGGCTTACGACATAGAAGAAGCTGACATCTGCTGATCAATAGCCCCCTCAAAATGATGCAGGCTCTGGAACTGATCAAACTGACCCATAACTGCCAATAGATGGTAGGTGGTCACCCCTCTCAATCTCGTTAGGGGCAAGTAGTCCATGCCAGATGCATGGGTGATTAAGCTATAAGGGAGAGACTAGCCCTGAGCATGGCAGAATCAAAAAAGGATGCTCAATATCTGACAAAAAAGCTGACCATATCTCTACATTCGAACACTCTGCTAGCTGAAATGAGTAGGACATAGCTATCTCATGGGAGAAGCAATACCCTTGATGTCTAAAGAATCCGATCAAATGCAAATGGGTCATGAGCAATGCATACAGAAGGACAAAGCTACCTCGAAAAACCCCTCTGAATGGGTGCTGCAATATATAGCAGACCTCAATGTCTAGGCCAGTATCATCGGCGGGATTGTGCTACCTTGTCTAAGGGCACGGGCCCCGACCATCAAGCCCAGGTCCAAATACAGTGGCATGTATATATAGGCCACGATGCACATCAGCAAAACATCTATCCTGGCTGAATGCCATGTGTCGACGCAAGGGAAGAAGCAATCTCTTTTCCTCTGATATCCCTTTTTTTATTTGGAGGAGACTCTCTTTTTCTTTGGTTGTGTTTCCCTTCCTCTCTTATCCAGGGGAAAAAGAGGAATGCCCATATTTCCTAATTTGAATCTTATTCTACCCTTGCACTTTCGCTTTGTCTTTGGGATTCCGTTTAAAGGGTGAATTTTGTAGGAAACTGGTACCGACATATTTGTCGACAATTTTGAAAAGTTTGATTTTATTTTGATGATTGGACCGATTGAGACAGAGTCGCCAGTTGGTATTTTTTAAATGGATGTACCAAGTCATCCGAGTTTTAATGGTTTTTTCGCAAGATAGTCCAATACGTGACTCTAAAGATTGGTCTTAAAACCCTAGATTCATAGAATTCGGGGGCTAGGTTAAGCGGGAGGAAGGTGTTAGGCACCCCCCGACTCCCGTGCAAGCACGGTACCGCATCTTATTAATTTTCTATGCAAAAAGTGTGTGTGTGTGTGTGTTTTAATTTTGAAAGCTTTATTATTTTGTTTCTAAGTCTTTATTCTGGTGACTTGAAAGTAGTGTTATACCTCTTTTGCGCCTAGGTACGAAGGATTTGATTTAATCAAAAACTCATTTTTAACAAGATATATGAATTGAAATGATGTTTTGGAAAGTAAGGTTTTCAAATTCTTTGCACGACTAGGAATCGAGGACTTCGATACTTCCTTTTATTATTTACGTTATTTACGTGATCTACCCCGAATCGGTTTATTTCATCAAAAGCTCGTTGTGGTTTTCTTTGAGAAATCATTTTGATGGTATGAATGCAAAAGCGTTAAGAATGTTCGAATCATCATCGGGCATATTAGCCATCTCGATCAACCGAGCTCCTGTAATGAAAGTTTTCATTATCACGGGATCTTGAATCCAAGCTCTCGAGACTAACCCCTCGAATTCATTTTCAAGATCCAAATATTACGTGTACATCGATATTTACCTTATTTAAATCATTTACAACATAAAAATCGGTCCATCGTGGGAATCAAATTGGATCCATTCAAGGATCTCGATATTGGGATTCCTAGGCTCACATTATTGGCATAATATTACATATACATAACATCCACGACTTCGATACTAGATGATTTCATCGGTTGAAATCACCGTTCAAGCCAATTCGGCCCCCCTTTCACCTCTAAATATAGATTTAGGGCTATACGGGTTAACCAAAATCGTTCAAAGCAATAAACCCATAGATATACCATGGATCTAAGCCGTTATAGCCCCCGGGTTAAAGCTTCATGCTTAATAACCTCTCGGGGACTAGATTAGGCTTAGATCTAGGTATATCTAGCCTCCGAAGTCGATATACAACGTATTAAGCACAATATAACCGATAGAAATGTATAATCTATCAACTATTACACAATATGCTTAAAATACAACAAGTTTAACTATATTTAAACAAGATACTTCATTAATCTATCATTTGAACCAAGTTTACAAAGAAAATGAAGCTAAAAGTGCGTTATTTCACTTTGGGGGACGCCTGAATGAGCGTTTTAACTCCCAAGATGAACTAAGAACACTAAGAGGACTTCAAGTAGATCTATATGGGAGAAATAAGCTTCAAGTTGGTTGTTTAAGGTTCCACCCGAGCCTCTCTGTCTCTAAAAATGTCTATCTCTCTCTAAATATGTATCTCTCTCCCTTTAAAATGAACTAAGTGGGATGTTATAAGCTGCCAGAGGTAGCTGCAGATGTGGTTGTGGCTGGCCACAGATGTGGTCAAGGCTGGCCCAAGTGGGTCCCACCATCTCGGCTATTGGTCCTTCGATCTCAGTTCGGCAAGAGTTGACGTCCATCGCTCGACCTTTCAGACTGTCCTTGATATGCGTAGAGGGAATAGATCGATTCTAACGAGATTAGGGTTTGAGAATTTGATACTCATAGCCGAGATATATCCACCAGGTCCAGATATCAGTTAGCTGGCTTATCTCCTGATGGCACGTCATTTGAGGTTTGCTGAGGTGGTTTTCGATGATTACTGTCTCAGCTCGTCGATCTTCGATCAGGTCACAGTATGTTTGGACTTCATTAGTCCTCTTTATCATTCCTAGAGTTGTCTCCGAGATGACCAGGATCTTTTTCCCTCCTTCAGGGTTGTCTCCGAAGTAAAATGATGATTTTACCCTCCTGCAGGGTTAGTACGACAAAAGTGAAATTTCGAGTGTCTACAGATTCCCCTCTTTGTCATGTTTATGCAATGTAATGGAATGAACACGACAAAGATTAATAGACACGAAAAATGCATGACAAGGTATATTTGATGATGCAATATCATGTATAACATATGTGATGATATGTGAGATTTAGAAAAGGGTTACTTCCTTGACTGAGGAAGTTAAGGATTACGTTATCGGGGTTGAGTCGACCTGCATTGAATTGTAGTCAGTGGATTGCACCATCGGGATCATGTCGATGCCTTCACTGGTTTGTTGCCAACGGATTACATCATCAGAGTTGAGCTGACGCCTTCACTTGGTTGTAGCCAACAGATTACATCATCAGGGTTGAACTAACACCTTCACTGGTTTGTAGCCAACGGATTACATCATTGGGGATTTGCCGACCTGCGTAGGGTTGTAGCCAATGGATTACATCATCAGGGAATTTTCCAACCTGCGTAGGGTTGTATCCAATGAATTACATCATCGGGGATTTGCCGCTCTACGTACGGTTGTAGCCAACGAATTACATCATCGGGGATTTTTCGACCTACGTAGGGTTATAGCCAACGGATTACATCATCAAGGATTTGCCGACCTGCGTAGGGTTGTAGCCAACGGATTACATCATCGGGGATTTTTTGACCTGCGTAGGGTTGTAGACAACAGGATTACATCATCAGGGTTGAGGTAATTCCTTCACTAGTTTGTAGCCAGTGGATTACATCATCAGGGTTGAGTTGACGCCTTCACTGATTCGTTGTCGGTGGATTACATCGTCGGGGGTCGAGCCGACGCCTTCACTGATTTGTTGTCGATGGATTTCATCGTCGGGGGTCGAGCCTGACACCTTCACTGATTCTTTGTCGGTGGATTTCATCGTCAAGGGTCGAGCCAACGCCTTCACTGATTCGTTGTCAGTGGATTACATCGTCGAGGGTCGAGCCGATGCCTTCACTGATTCGTTGTCGGTGGATTACATTGTCGAGGGTCGAGCTGACGCCTTCACTGATTTGTTGTCAGTGGATTACATGGTGCAAGGTTGATCTGGACTGATTTTCTGGTCTTTTCCGCGTTCAACGTTGGGTTTTCTGATCTTCACCGAACTTCTGCTATTTCAAAGGATTTTTTTAGGGTTTTTGGGGTTTCAAACTGTCCCGAAAAGGTAGCTTCTTATATAAAGTGACCATTCTGAGCCCAAAAGAACACGTTTTGGACATCGTGTTACCAAATGGGAGGCCGCGGGACTCACTTGTGGCAGCCGTATATATGGTTGCGGCTGGAGCAACCATGATCAAGGTTGCCCCTAATCGGGTTTATACCCTCAGGAGGCCTCATTTCCACCTATTCCATTCGGATTTCTTCTCTTTTCTCTCTACAAAATCGAGCTCTCTTCCATTTTTACTCAATTCCGGCTTGATTTGGAGCGATCCGCCACAGTACATTCTTTCTTCGAAATATGGGTAACGTCTAGACTCCATTCTTTCGTGTTTTCGTTGGTGAAAATGCATATTTCCTTTCTTAAAGGAAATATATCTAACATGTATGCATGTATAGATAGATAAATGTGTTTATGATGCAATGCCTACCTACAGATCATCTTATGGACCGTATAGATGCGAGATATTGTCATTTATCAGTTAATCTAGATATACATTATATATATATATATATATATGTTAGAATAACTGTTTAAATTAATGTTTACATGCTTGGTTGTGATGGTGTACCCTCATAGGGTGATTTAATACATACTTCGGGCATGTGGATAGTCCGTTTTACAAAGGAGACTCTGGCAAAAAAAAATCATGAGCTAAATGTTCGGATCCTAGATACATTATAAATATACTAGGATGCACATAACATACACATTTAATGACACATGTAAGACATGCATAACGTGATGATTATATTTTATGGATTTAATTTGAAATTTACAAATGGTAAGAATATACCTAACTTGGCTTTGATTCCTACGAACTCATTGTTCAGATATGGATTCTGAGGGACTTAGTCGTTCCACAAGACGGCCGATCTCATCTGGAGTTCTCCGTCGTAGAGCTCTGTCCGAGGTTCCAGTTCCGCGCATTAGCAGACGAGTGCAGCGATTGACAGAGCCCGCTCGCCTGCCTGCTAGGGAGGATCATCCACTTTTGGATGAGGATGGAATTCCCGAGCCTGAGGTTCCGCCTCAGCCCCTTACTGAGCCTAGATTTCTTCTGGGCATTGAGGTAGAGGTTTTGGATTTACTGGGTACGGATCTGAGCCACCATCCCTCCATTCACTTGCAGGCGAATGAGGTACGTGATTTAATTTATTTTCTTTTCTCCTTTCTGTCAAAGACTGGTTTTCTTAACCTTGATGTCGTGCAGGTTCCGGAGTTTACCCAGCCCAGGGGTAATTGGTTTAGCATCTACGCTCTGTATCACTCGCTGCATCCCGAGTACAAGGCGATTGTGGATTCTTGGGGGTTTGCGACCTTCTTCACCATTGCTCCCCATCGCTGCCCTTAGGGCTATTTATGAGCTTTGGCCGAGAGATGGTTTCACCAGAGTCATTCTCTGCATCTGCTGGACTGCGAGGTTATGATGACTCCCCTGGATTGGAGATACATCACTGGCTTGGAGTTTACCGGTGATATGGTGCCTTTAGAGACGACTATCACTGCGATTATGGTGCACACCCTCCTAGGGTTTTCTTCTCAGGAGCAAGCCTTCAAGGCTCGTACTATTCGATCGGGATGCTTGGGCATCGATTCTGCTCGAGGCACCTTGCAGCAGGAGTTGCTTGTTGATTTGGTGGAGAGGGATCGCATCTTGCGGCGTCTGGTCCTGACCATCATGAGGGGTTATTACATAGTGAACAACTCCTCCACTATGCCCTTCAGCTTGGTAGGAGCCGTTCCAAACAGTAGACCGCATTGGGGACTACGATTGGGGATCATTTACATTCGCTCTTTTCCTGCTCGGGATACGACTGCGATCCGAGGGAGTTACCGACGCCTGGGTAGAATTCTACACGTTTTTTCTGGTAAGCCTTTTTGACCGTATTTCATTTATTTGACTTTTAATCAATTTATCTTTTCCCACGACTAATGGAGGGTTTGTTTGAATTGGCAGTTCTGGGCTTATGAGAGGCTTCCATGTCTTCGTCCTATCTCTGTCTTGGGTTTGGACACTTATCCCCGGGGACGTAGATGGCATCAATCTATTTTGTCGGAGGTCCCAGTCGCGGAGGGCTTTACCCATGCCCGTCTTCAGCTGGAGAAATTGATAGCTCAAGACATAGTATAGACCCCATATTTGGGAGAGCACTTGACTGAGGGATTTGAGGATGGCTTGTCGATAGGGCCAGAGTTTCAGTTATACACCCGCCGGATTCCATTCCTTTTTGATGGAGGTTAGGACTGTTGGGTTTGTACGAAACATAAGCATGCAATCAAATTACATAAACGCAGCGGAAGGGATGAAAAATTAGATTTTAAAATTTTCATACAAACCCTTAACCATGATCTTTCGTGTGCATCAATTATCAGTCAATACATAGAAGGAGAGGATGGAAATATACCTTTGAAGATCCAAGCTTCCTCAGGTACAAGTTCTACTCCTTTGATTCCTTTGATTCCTCTGTAATGGCTCCTTCCCTTGATCAATGTTAGCCACCCAAATGTTTGGCCTCTAACGGTGATCCACCAAGGAAGATGAATAACTCAGGAAGACTAGGTTATTGGCTTAACCCTTGTTTCTATCTCTATAGAATATGTGTACTCCCAACTCTTGGAAAAACTCACATCCCTTATTTTTGATATAAGACTCTCTTATATAGATATTAGGTTAACCCTCCTAATCCAATTAGAATAGGGTTTTATTTAATTAATTAATTAAACACTTTTAATTAATTTATATCCTAATCTTATTAGGATTGAAAGAGAGAGTACTGATATTATAGTAATTCCTAAACTCCTTTAGAATTAAAATAATAATAATAATAATAATATTAATAAGACTTCTCTTATTAATTTATATTTAATATTTCTAAAATATTAAATAATAAACATTAAGCTATTTAATTTATTCTATCACCATAGATTAAATTAATTATACTTAATGCATTATTACTATCATGCCATCTTCTTCTTAAATAATTTTTCTTCCTTTTATGGTGTGACCCTTTAGGTTCTCCATATTAAACCGGTTGTGAATAAATCAATTAGAACAATTCTAATCTTATTTAAATAAATAAATTAAACTAATAATCTATTTAAATAAATAACATTTATTCTACAATAGGGATAAGCCTCCCTAGCGCTCAACGACTTTCCAGATAATATAGATTTCAACATTAATCATAAAAGAACATGTGAGTTAATAGCTACCGTACAATTCTATCCTTCCACCATACAACGTCCCAATTAAATATAAGACATGGATTTACTGTCAAGTCTTAATTTATTTAATCATATGTATTTCAATTAGAAAATGCACAACTCCAAATAATGCAAATTAGAAACCTCTTTTTAATTTCATTCTACCTTGGCCAAGGATTCCTGGGTTGTCATTTAACGAATCACATAGGACATATCTCCTCTTTTACTAAAGGTGGTAGATTCTTTATTGACCATACATTATCTCCATATGCAACTCATTATACCCAAGCATACACTATATATGCCTTAAAAGGCCTTAAAAAATAAGTCAAAGTATAATTTGTTACATACACGATACTATGATAATCTCAAGTCCAAGGATCACTTGTACTACTATCACATTAGAATTCCTATTGGTCCGGCGAGTAAAACTCCATTAGGTATTCCATAGCGAGTCACGTTTAGTGAACTTATTCTCCAATAAGCACCTACATACTTGCTTTAGTGTCTCCACATAAATGACCATGAGATCAGTTATCCTCATCTAATGAGCAAGCAACATATGTAACAATCTATCCGGATTTACTAATCCCCATTTTAGTAATCCCACAATTGGAAACTATTTTAGTTTTTAAGCTTTCTAAGAATTTAGATCTCATTAGCATGATCTCATCATGATTCTAAAAGCATTGCTTAAAACTATGGGTTATTTACTTATTATAAAAACAGCACCATGTAGATAATTAAATGCCTTAAATTAATATTTTATTAATAAATAAATAAGATTGTTTACAAAGTTTGTGCTTTATCATCATACATAATTGGTTTGTATGCCCACTACTATCAATCTCCTACTTGCACTAAAGTCAATCGCCAAGGTATCTCATACCCATCTTCCCTAATACCCATCTTCTCTAAGTGACGATCAAACTACTGTTGTGTTAGAGCTTTAGTAAATGGATCTGCAATGTTGTCTTGAGAGTCCACACGCTCCAAGGTGAGGTTTCCTCTTTCAATGATCTCCCTGATCAAGTGAAATCGTCGCAACACGTGTTTGGATTTATGATGAGACCTGGGTTCCTTAGCCTGTGCAACCGCTCCGGTGTTGTCACAGTATACGGGAACTGCTTCTCCAATTCTAGGAACCACACCAAGTTCAGTTATGAACTTCTTCATCCAAACAGCTTCCTTTGCAGCTTCACTTGCAGCTATATACTCTGCCTCTGTCACTAAATCAGCAACTGTTTGCTGCTTGGAACTCTACCAACTCACTGCGCCTTCGTTCAAGGTAAACACATACCCTGAAATAGATTTACTGTTATCTTGGTCTGTTTGAAAACTTGAGACCGTGAATCCCTCGGGTTTTAATTCAGACCCACCGTAGACAAGAAAAATATCTTTAGTCCTTCTCAAGTACTTTAGGATATTTTTCACTGCCTTCCAGTGCTCTTCTCCTAGATTCGACTGGTATCTGCTCGTTACACTAAGTGCGTGAGCAACATCCGGTCTAGTACATATCATATCGTACATGATAGATCCTATTATAGAAGCATAAGGGATCTTACTCATACGGTCTCTCTCCTCAGGTGTCTTTGGGGCCTGTTTCTTAGAGAGACTTATTCCATGGCTCATTGGCATGAGACCTCTTTTAGAATCTTCCATGCTAAACCTCTTTAGTATCGTATCAATGTATGTTCCTTGGGATAAGCCGAGCATCCTTTTATATCTATCTCTATAGATCTTTATCCCCAAAATATAGGATGCTTCACCCAAGTCCTTCATGGAGAAGTTTTTAGATAACCAGATTTTAATTGATTGTAACATAGGAATGTCATTCCCTATCAGTAATATATCATCAACATATAATACAAGGAATGATACTGCGCTCCCATTAACCTTCTTGTATACACATGGTTCATCCTCGTTTTTGATAAAATCAAACTCTTTGATTGTCTCATCAAAACGAATGTTCCATCTACGAGAAGCTTGCTTTAACCCATAAATGGATCGTTGTAGCTTACAGACTTAATTTGTTCCAACTTTTGAAATAAATCCCTCTGGCTCTGTCATATACACATCCTCCTCAAGTTTCCTATTGAGGAAGGCCGTTTTCACGTCCATATGCCAGATCTCATAGTCATTGTAAGCTGCAATAGCAAGCAAAATCCTAATGGACTTGAGCATAGCTACTGGTGAGAATGTTTCATCATAGTCAACTCCTTGTCTTTGTTTGAAACCTTTTGCAACCTGTAATACCCGAGAATTTTCATATATTATTAAATAAATATATTAATGGGAATGAGAATTTATTTGAATATAATGATTTTGTGTTATGAGAATGATTAATTCAATTGTATTAAATTGAATAATTATAATAATTGAGAAATTGATGGAGTTTACGATAAACTCGATGAAATGCCTTGTGTGGCGAAGTGACGTAATATTAACGATTATATTAACTTAAGCGAACAATTAATCTATATTAATTGTTGATCGTAAAATATTAAATAATTGTCATCGTAGAATAATTGTTATAAAATATTAATGGTGAATGATTAATAATACGTGATTATTATTATTGCAAGAAATATAATAATAATAATGAGCAACGTGTCTATAATATAATAAGATTTATATTAAAGTAATGATTAATCATATAAGGGTTAATTAAATTGTTATGAAGATTAACAATTATATTGATTGATAAAGGATGTGTGTATATTATTAGTTACTATTTAATTAATAAGATGAGTAATTCTATGTGCAAGCAGGCGAATTAAATGTGTAACATATAGTAGCTAACTATGTATTATGTGAAGTGTAATATGACACTACTATATGGTAAGGCTTATTGAATTATGGGAGTTACATGATAATGCCTATGTTACATGTGAATATACACTAAAAGAATATGATATGGATTATATATGTGTAAATTAATTGTACCACATTGCCACGTTAAAAGTACATTGTGACTTAAAAGTATATATTATATAATCTAAGTGGACTTGTATAATATAAGTATGTGTTTATAGTATATAAATAATTAAAAAAGTTCCTTCATTCATTGAATAAGGCAAGATGTGTTGTGACATTAAAATAGCCTATGAGATAATATGTATGTAAGTATACATTAAAATAGTGTATCATGAATATAAATAATAATTGATGATTATTTATATATATAATGGAATAATAAAATTTAATAAAGAAGATAATGTGATGTGATTATATCCAAGTAAATTATATCCGGTATTAATAAATGTACATGGATTATATGATGTGAGTACATAGGTAATCCCTAATTTTTCCTAATATAGTAATAATTGTACATTAAAACCCATTTTTGTGGAAAGTATAGTAACCAAATTGAACTAATTAATCACATTGCTGGAAATTCAAATGTATCAGTTGCTCCAACAGTGGCCAAACAGTGGCCTATAATCCCATTGCGTAAACTTGAGCAGCTATACTCCATGGTGATGATGGCTAAGCATATGGCTGAGGAAGAGTAGTTGAGCAACTCCTTATTACCCATTGTTCTCTTCATCTACCTCATGAATTCTAACCTTTGAGCAAAGCCATTAACTAGATAACAATTCCTCTATAAATTGGTAGCTATGTTACTAAGTTTACGTTGCTATGTTTTGTCTGATAAAATTCTGAGAATTGAAGTTTGAGTGTTTGTTGTTCAAAGAAGAATCTAGCAATCACAGAAAGTTAGAAGCTAAGCAAACTAAGTTTCAAGAGGTATAATTCTGAATTCCATAATCTTCATTCTTGTTCACTTTCAAAGTTTCAAATCTTGATCACGTTGAATTGGGTTGTAATTGGGGTATAGAACAATAATTTAGTTGTTATAATAAACTTATAAGCATGTTAGAATACAATGTGATTGTTTTCAGTGAATAAATTTTATGAATTGGGTTGCTGTCTGCCGAAGCAGGAGCTTCCAGCTCTGTACAGGTAACGGCGCAGCTGCGCCCTGGTTATACTAGGGTGCTGCGCAGCTGCGCCAGTTTTGAACTGGGACGCTGCGCAGCTGCGCCGGCTACTGGATCTAGTTCCTGCTTTCTGCTAGAAATCTGTTATGGTATAAATAACTAATGTGACTTCAGCAAGTCTACTAATGAGCTTGACATGCCTATATGGATATATTGAGACAATGTAAGCATGTTTTACTAAGAGTTACACACATACTTATAGTTTGCGATAAACTTAGAGTTTTATAAACAAACTTCGAATTTGAAAATGAACTCGATATGTATACTTGCCCTGTTAACATTCTGACCTTGCAAGCATATTTGTATGATTTAAGGATGTATGAAAAGCATGCTAACTCGCGTATATAGGTTCAATAATAAAATGTGGACATGTGAACCTTACTAATGACAACATAAGCTTTAAATGTGGACTTTGACATGTTATATTAGGACTCTACGTTCTGATATTTTCAATATGATTGAATATGCTTTGAAGGCATCATACATGTACGTACTTGTTAGATGTAATGCAAGTTAATCAAGCATGAGTTCGATTAAGTCACGAACTAGTAACAGTGCTAGAATCACACATCCGTGACATAGAAGCATATGAACATGCGTATCAATAAAATATATGACTACTTTATATCTCTAAATGATAAGCATGACAACTTACGTAAATTCATGGCATTGCATAACCCTAAGTCGTTCGGGATCGTGAATTAAAAAAAAAAACTAAATCATATATGATTGGAATTTGAAAGATTGAACAAGCATGAAAGTATCCTTTAAATATGTGTACGTACTTTGTGATATCATATGTTATGTGTTACTTGAACCCAACGGTTAACTTATGAGAATGCCATAACTTGCTAAAATGAAATATATTTTAGTATTGCTTGTAGTCTTATGTGATATTAATAATATGCGAGTATGTTTACTAATTGTGGTATTCTCACATCATAGTAATGATGTATGAATATGATCAACTTAAGAAAAGAGGAAGTTAAGAACAGAAATTATATTCTATATAACTGTGTAGCTAGGTTAAAACTTAGCTTATGTGTTGATCATATATTCGAAGATAAAATGTGAAGTTAAATTATATGACTAATGAATATCATATATATACGTAATGGTATTACGATAGGAATTCGAAAGTGTTGGCTAGCTTTACGTGAGTAAACTACGCATAAGGCAAGTATCCTAAACCCTTGCATTATTTTATTCAACGGATATCGTAAACGAGTATCTAAACCTTATCTCCTTGGATACAAGTATTCTATCTTTGTATATTGCGAACTAATTTCCTACTTAATCGTTTGAATTGAATTAGCATACTTGAACTCTTATTTCATTAAAGCTATTATTCATGTTGAACTTAGTATTGTTCTTGAATATTGTGAAAGTGTCTATGCCATTTGATTCGACTAGACTTATATTATTGAAAAGAGACCCAAACTAATTGATTGGTGCGGGATCTTGTATTTGACTGAGAAGAACAACCTTCTTTGAAGGGAATATATAATTGTCGGAGAATCGACGTGCACACTTGAGTATGGTTGATTGTTATGCATAACGATGGTGCTTTAGGCTGATCACCTGTTGTACCTGTTTTTGTTGGATTTTCAGTTTATTATTGTTAATTCTAGTAGAAGTTCATAGTCCTTAGCGACTGCTCAGTATTCAGTTATCTTGAAATCTTGAATTGATTTGTTATTGAATCACATTGATATTATTATGTCCTTAGTGACTATTATTGAAAACTGTTGATATTCTTGTTATCCTTGAACTATCAAACTTTGTTATACCCTTTAGAAAATTAAGGATTTTATCACTTACCCTTATTGTATATTACTTGCTGGGCAATTTGTGCTCATTCTTGCTTTCCCAAAATATTTCAGTTAAGGCAGAGCAGGGCGAACCTTCGGGCGTTGATAAGGGCAAGGGCAAGGTTACCAACTAGCTTGTCTCTTTTACGTTTTTAAATATTTTAATGTTGTATTAAGATGATGTAGTAAGACTGGTTTTGATTATGTTTAAGCTTAAGTTAGGTTATGTAATATGTCGTTAATTGATATTATTATGTAATCTATTAAGTACTGTAGGTTGCGAGATTTGGGGGAATAATTATAATAAATCATTGTAAATTATTCTAGAATAGATTTTCCGCTGTGATCGTGTGATATTAGTTATTATTATCGTGATGTATTACCATGAGCATGTGATGAACCGAATTCGAGAGACCAAGTGGCGGTCCTGGAATTTGGGGGCGTCACAGGTTGGTATCAGAGCTGTAGTTATAAACCTTAGGAACGAGTGTCCTTGGACTATAGCTTAGGTGAACTTAGAAGTTAGGAAGGAGATAAAACTTATGTAGAGTTTTCCTTGAGAGACTTAGACTGTTATGAAATGTAACTTCATTCTATACAATGAACTTATGTGTATTTAACATTCTAATGGAGTTGCTGTTTGTTTGTCTCGTGTTTGTGATTGTAGGATGACAGACACAGGGGTACCTAGTAGAGTGGCAGAGGAGGAGCCCAGGGATATACACGTAGTATACGAGGCACCTCTAGAGGCTACACCAGTGCAGGCTGTTGCACCATTCGAGTCTGACGACGAGGATGAGATTGAGATAGAGTCTGATCCAGAGGAGGAGCCGATGGAGGATGAGCCAGTAGAAGACTCGGATGAGGCTACTATAGAGGAGCAGATGTTAGGAGAGTACGAGGAGCGGATCCTAGAGTTAGACTGCAGGGTCCAGGAGCTGGAGACAGAGGCCCAAGAGAGAGAGTCCGAGTTCCAGAAGCTGAGGGACGAGGACCACCAGAGGAAGCTGACTATACAAGAGTTAGAGGTGGAGATTGCCTATCGTAGGGAGGCAGGGATCCAGATGGGGACTATGTTTCACAGGTCAGTGGCTAGGAATGTAGATTTGGCAGAGAAGCTAGAAGAGGTTGAGCAGAGGGAACTGAGTGAGAAGACTGAGAAAGAGGCACTCCGTACTCAGCTAGAGTTGGAGGTGATGGATAGGTTACACTTCGAGGAGAAGTGGGAAGCGTCCAATGAGAGAGCTGACGACCTTGAGGACGAGGTCAGGTGCAAGAAGAGAAAGATGAACAAGATGGGGTATGTGTTCCGTTCAGCTTTTGAAAGGGTGATTGATGGTGTGTACCACTACCCGGCAGAACAGGGACAGACTCTACATACCTTGAGCCGAGAGCTGGTTGCGTATATAGCACAGTTGGAGTACAAGAGCGCAGTGGAGCGCGGGATGATGGGATGAGATTTCCTTAGTCAGTCTAGTGGTAGTACTAGTTGTGTCTTTATGTATTGTATATACTATGTTGTAATTCCGATCATTTGTGTAAGATGTGGGATAATGATGTAAACCCCGAGTTAGCTTTTGTTCGAGGGGTAGTATGGTGGTAGGTTGCTATATTCCCCATCTTTTGTGATATTAGGGGATATATGTGATAACATTTATAGCAGTATGCTAGGAAAATCATGTAATGAAACGATTTGGCATATGAATATAAATGTAGTTTATTTCAGAAACGTGTTATAGATTTATTCTTTTAGTATTAGAAGAAATACTTAAGTAATATACTTTAATAATAATAAAATGGAAACTTGTGATGTAGATAATGCCGCCCAGACGTAGATTAACTGCACCCGAAGAATCTGTTAACAATGAGAGGTAACAAGTAGACCCGATCCAGAAACTGGTAGAGTTGTTAGGAGAAGCCTTAAGGGGAAGGAACAATGAACCCGTTCGCCCGAACCCTCAGACTGTGCCAGTAACGACCTTTAAAGACTTTAAGAGTGTAGGACCCCCAGCGTTCGATGGAACTACCGACCCAATCGTCGCACAAACGTGGATCAAAGAGATCGAAAAAGCTTCCACTATAGCTAGCGTAGGCGAAGATCAGAAGACGGTGTTTGCCACGTACATGATGAGGGGAGAAGCAAACTACTGGTGGGAGGCTAATCAACAAAAAGCTGGAGAAGGAATAATAGCTTGGGATAAGTTTAAGACGCTGTTCTTCGAGAATTACTTCCCGAAGAGTATGAAGAATCGGATGGAGGTGAAATTCTTAGAGTTAAAACAAGGTGAGATGACGGTGGCACAATACGCGGCTAGGTTTAATGAACTAGCACGATTTGCGGAGCACCAAGTTGGTGATGAAGAGAGAAAGGCTAGACGTTTCGAACAAGGGTTGAAGCCGTGGCTATTCAATAAGGTATCAGTTCTTCAAATTGATTCCTTTGGAACATTACTAGAGAAGGCAATCATTGCGGAAGGTGGCAGTGAGGCCTCAAGTTTGTATAACAAAGAAAAGAAAGGAAAGAATGCTGGAGGAGAGAATCGTACGGGAGGAAGCAGTAGCGGAGGAAGCAACTTGGGAAAGAGAAAGTGGGAGAATAACAACAACCACAAAAACAACAATAATCAATCAGGGAATTTTCGTGGAGGTTTCAAGAAGAGGGCTGAAGGATGCCCGAAGTGTGGAAAGAATCATCAGGGCGAGTGCTGGAAGGGACGTGGCACTTGCTACAACTGTGGACAGGAAGGGCACATCTCGCCCAACTGTCCGAAACCAAAGAAGATACAAGGATGCTTTGCATGTGGCTCGACAGAGCACCGAATTAAGGACTGCCCAAAGAAGGGAAGTGGCGGAGGTAGTAATCAGCAAGGAGGAAACAAGCTGATGATCGGTGGACCGGCACAATCCAACCGCCCAACCGCCAAAACCTTTAACATGACCATCCAAGACGCCGTGGCTGCGAAGGACGTGGTGTCAGGTATAATCCCAATCAATGATATAAATGCTTATATATTATTTGATTCGGGTGCCACCTGTTCTTTTGTATCTGAAGAATTTGCTAGTAGACTTAGTACACCCCAAGAACGATTAGAAAATCCTTTGATCATAGAAGTTGCTAATAAGGAAGCGATCCCTGTAGAATACGTTTATCGAAATTATCGCGCAAACATTAGAGAACATGAACTGAGCGTAGACTTGATTCCTATTAGATTGGGAGAATTTGACGTAATACTGGAAATGGATTGGTTGTATAACCATGCTGCGATAATTGACTGTCAGAACAAATGTGTGAACCTTCAGACTCCGAGTAAGTCTAAGGTAGTGTTTTATGGTAGCTCATCGCTTAAGCAATCGTGTTGCGTTACGATGATGCAGGCCAATAAATTGTTAAGGAAATGATGTGTAGGTTATTTAGCTTACATAGTTGATACTCGAAAAGAGGGAATAGAAATTAAGGATATATCCGTAGTGAATGAATTTCAAGATGTATTTCCAGACGATCTGCCTAGTCTTCCGCTAGACAGGGAAATCGAATTCATAATAGACTTAGCACCGGGAACGGCACCGATTTCGAAAGCTCCGTATCGTATGGCGCCAGTAGAAATGAAGGAATTGATGATACAATTGCAAGAGTTGTTGGATAAAGGTTACATTCGACCAAGTGTTTCTCCTTGGGGAGCACCAGTGCTATTCGTTAAGAAGAAGGACGGGTCGATGAGGCTCTGTATCGATTATCGAGAGTTAAACAGAGTAACGATCAAGAACCGATATCCGCTACCGAGGATAGACGACTTGTTTGATCAACTGAAGGGAGCTAAGTGTTTCTCGAAGATCGACCTACGAACAGGATATCATCAACTGAAGGTACGGGATGAGGACATACCAAAGACTGCGTTTCGAACCCGTTATGGACACTACGATTTTTTGGTAATGTCATTTGGATTGACTAATGCTCTGGCAGCATTTATGGACTTGATGAACCGAGTTTTCAAGCCATACTTGGATAAATTTGTAGTGGTTTTTATCGACGACATTTTGATCTACTCGAAGACAGAGGAAGAACACGCCGAACATCTGAAGATTGTTTTGGAAGGACTAAGGAAGGAGAAGATGTATGCAAAATTTTCAAAGTGCGAATTTTGGATAGAGAAGGTTCAATTCTTAGGCCACGTGGTGGATAAGAATGGAATTGCTGTAGACCCTGCGAAGGTTGAAGCAGTAAGTAATTGGGAACAACCGAAAACACCGACGGTGGTGAGAAGCTTTTTAGGGTTAGCTGGGTACTATTGGAGATTTATCCAAGATTTTTCTAAGATAGCAACCCCGTTGACCAATTTGACTAGAAAGACGGTGAAATTTGTATGGACCGACAAATGTGAAGAGAGTTTTCAGGAGTTGAAGAAGAGATTGAGCGAAGCACCTGTATTATCATTACCATATGATGCAGGAAATTTTGTGGTGTATAGTGATGCATCGCACAAGGGACTTGGCTGTGTGCTTATGCATCACGACAATTAAAGGATTACGAAAAATGATACCCTACTCATGACTTAGAGTTAGCGGCAGTAGTTTTTGCGTTAAAGATATGGAGGCATTATTTGTACGGAGAAAAATGTGAGATATACAAGGACCATAAAAGTCTGAAGTATATCTTCACACAGAAGGAGTTGAACATGCGGCAGAGGAGATCGTTAGAATTAATCAAAGACTATGATTGTGATATTCTTTATCCCCCGGGAAAGGCGAATGTGGTTGCCGACGCTCTGAGCAGGAAAGGAAGGGAGAAGTTGTTTAATTTGACGACTCAGGAAGAATTGATAAGAGAGATGGAGAAATTGGAAATAGAAGTTAAAGAACCAGAGAAGCTTGGAGAGAAGTTGTTTGTAATGGAAGCTCATCCGACATTGTTGGATAGAGTAAAGGAAGCCCAAGAAAATGATGAAGAGTGCGAGAAATTCCGAAAGAGGATCACACAAAATAAGGAAGAGAAATTTCGAATGGTTAAAGACAGTATCTTAAGATTTGAAGGAAGAGTGTGGGTACCAGCGGTAACTGAGTTAAGGGAAGAGATTTTGCACGAGGCACATAATACGACATATTCCGTTCATCCGGGAGGCACTAAGATGTACCGAGATTTGAAGCAACATTTTTGGTGGCCCAATTTAAAACGGGAAGTTGCAGAGTGCGTTAGTAGATGTTTGACTTGCCAACATGTTAAAGCAGAACATCAGCGGCCGAGTGGTTTACTACACTCGTTGGAAATACCATAGTGGAAATGGGAGCATATTACGATGGACTTCGTGGTAGGACTACCAGCTACGCAGAAAGGTTATGATGCCATTTGGGTTATCGTGGATCGACTAACCAAGATCGCACATTTTCTACCAATCAAGATCCGCTACAGTTTGAACCAATTAGCGAGTCTGTATGTAAAAGAGATTGTTTCACGACATGGAGTACCGGTATCAATTGTCTCTGATCGAGATCCGCGCTTCACGTCGAATTTTTGGAAGAGTTTACAAGAGAGAATGGGAACACAGTTGAGGTTGAGTACTGCTTACCATCCTCAGACCGACGGACAGAGTGAGAGAACGATACAAACACTGGAGGACATGCTTAGGACTTGTGTGATGGATTTTAAGGGAAATTGGGACGACCACCTACCCTTAGTCGAATTTGCGTATAATAATAGTTACCATGCGAGTATCGGCATGCCACCGTATGAAGCTCTTTACGGGAGAAAATGCAGAACGCCATTATGTTGGGACGAAGTCGGAGAACGACGAATACTCGGACCAGAGTTAGTTCAACAAACCGCAGACGTGGTGACAGTGATAAGAGCCAGATTAGTAGCAGCTCAAGACCGCCAGAAGAAATACGCAGATTTGCATCGGCAGGACCGAGACTTCAAAGTCGGCAGTTTCGTATTCTTGAAGGTATCTCCATGGAAGGGAAAAATCCGTTTCGGCAATAAAGGAAAATTGAGTCCAAGATTCATAGGACCGTTCGAGATACTGAAGCGAGTGGGCGAAGTGGCATACAAAGTTGCGTTACCACCCGAGTTGGAGCATATCCACAACGTGTTCCATATTTCCGTGTTGCGACCGTACAAGGCCGACTACAAGCACGTGATTTCTTACGAGCCCATTCAAGTGGAGAAGAACTTGGCGTATGAAGAAATTCCTGTCCAGATATTAGATAGGAAAGAACAAACTTTGAGAAATAAAATTATTTCGTCTGTAAAAGTACTTTGGCGTAACCACGATGTCGAGGAGACAACGTGGGAATTAGAAGATAGGATAATGAGGGATTATCCCCATTTATTTGTGTAACCTCGTAGCAATTCCGGGACGGAATTTTTATAAGGGGGGGGGGGAGGATGTAATACCCTAGAATTTTCATAAATTATTAAATAAATATGTTAATGGGAATGAGAATTTATTTGAATATATTGATTTTGTGTTATGAGAATGATTAATTCAATTATATTAAATTGAATAATTATAATAATTGAGAAATTGATGGAGTTTACGATAAACTCGATGAAATGCCTTGTGTGGCACAGTGACGTAATATTAACGATTATATTAACTTAAACGAACAATTAGTCTATATTAATTGTTGATCGTAAAATATTAATTAATTGTCATCGTAGAATAATTGTTATAAAATATTAATGGTGAATGATTAATAATACGTGATTATTATTATTGCAAGAAATATAATAATAATAATGAGCAACGTGTCTATAATATAATAAGATTTATATTAAAGTAATGATTAATCATATAAGGGTTAATTAAATTGTTATGAAGATTAACAATTATATTGATTGATAAAGGATGTGTGTATATTATTAATTACTATTTAATTAATAAGATGAGTAATTCTATGTGCAAGCAGGCGAATTAAATGTGTAACATATAGTAGCTAACTATGTATTATGTGAAGTGTAATATGACACTACTATATGGTAAGACTTATTGAATTATGGGAGTTACATGATAATGCCTATGTGACATGTGAATATACACTAAAAGAATATGATATGGATTATATATGTGTAAATTAATTGTACCACATTGCCATGTTAAAAGTACATTGTGACTTAAAAGTATATATTATATAATCTAAGTGGACTTGTATAATATAAGTATGTGTTTATAGTATATAAATAATTAAAAAAGTTCCTTCATTCATTGAATAAGGCAAGATGTGTTGTGACATTAAAATAGCCTATTAGATAATATGTATGTAAGTATACATTAAAATAGTGTATCATGAATATAAATAATAATTGATGATTATTTATATATATAATGGAATAATAAAATTTAATAAAGAAGATAATGTGATGTGATTATATCCAAGTAAATTATATCCGGTATTAATAAATGTACATGGATTATATGATGTGAGTACATAGGTAATCCCTAATTTTTCCTAATATAGTAATAATTGTAAATTAAAACCCATTTTTTTGGAAAGTATAGTAACTAAATTGAACTAATTAATCACATTGCTGGAAATTCAAATGTATCAGTTGCTCCAACAGTGGCCAAACAGTGGCCTATAATCCCATTGCGTAAACTTGAGCATCTATACTCCATGGTGATGATGGCTAAGCATATGGCTGAGGATGAGTAGTTGAGCAACTCCTTATTACCCATTGTTCTCTTCTTCTACCTCATGAATTCTAACCTTTGAGCAAAGCCATTAACTAGATAACAATTCCTCTATAAATTGGTAGCTATGTTACTAAGTTTACGTTGCTATATTTTGTCTGATAAAATTCTGAGAATTGAAGTTTGAGTGTTTGTTGTTCAAAGAAGAATCTAGCAATCACTGAAAGTTAGAAGCTAAGCAAACTAAGTTTCAAGAGGTATAATTCTGAATTCCATAATCTTCATTCTTGTTCACTTTCAAAGTTTCAAATCTTGATCACGTTGAATTGGGTTGTAATTGGGGTATAGAACAATAATTTAGTTGTTATAATAAACTTATAAGCATGTTAGAATACAATGTGATTGTTTTCGTGAATAAATTTTATGAATTGGGTTGTTGTCTGCCGAAGCAGGAGCTTCCAGCTCTGTACAGGTAACGGCGCAGCTGCGCCCTGGTTATACTAGGGTGCTGCGCAGCTGCGCCAGTTTTGAACTGGGACGCTGCGCAGCTGCGCCGGCTACTGTATCTAGTTCTTGCTTTCTGCTAGAAATCTGTTATGGTATATATAACTAATGTGACTTCAACAAGTCTACTAATGAGCTTGGCATGCCTATATGGATATATTGAGACAATGTAAGCATGTTTTACTAAGAGTTACACACATACTTATAGTTTGCGATAAACTTAGAGTTTTATAAACAAACTTTGAATTTGAAAATGAACTCGATATGTATACTTGCCCTGTTAACATTCTGACCTTGCAAGCATATTTGTATGATTTAAGGATGTATGAAAAGCATGCTAACTCGCGTATATAGGTTCAATAATAAAATGTGGACATGTGAACCTTACTAATGACAACATAAGCTTTAAATGTGGACTTTGACATGTTATATTAGGACTCTACGTTCTGATATTTTCAACATGATTGAATATGCTTTGAAGGCATCATACATGTACGTACTTGTTAGATGTAATGCAAGTTAATCAAGCATGAGTTCGATTAAGTCACGAACTAGTAACAGTGCTAGAATCACACATCCGTGACATAGAAGCATATGAACATGCGTATCAATAAAATATATGACTACTTTATATCTCTAAATGATAAGCATGACAACTTACGTAAATTCATGGCATTGCATAACCCTAAGTCGTTCGGGATCGTGAATTAAAAAAAAACTAAATCATATATGATTGGATTTGAAAGATTGAACAAGTATGAAAGTATCCTTTAAATATGTGTACGTACTTTGTGATATCGTATGTTATGTGTTACTTGAACCCAACGGTTAACTTATGAGAATGCCATAACTTGCTAAAATAAATATATTTTAGTATTGCTTGTAGTCTTATGTGATATTAATAATATGCGAGTATGTTTACTAATTGTGGTAGTCTCACATGATAGTAATGATGTATGAATATGATCAACTTAAGAAAAGAGGAAGTTAAGAATAGAAATTATATTCTATATAACTGTGTAGCTAGGTTAAAACTTAGCTTATGTGTTGATCATATATTCGAAGATAAAATGTGAAGTTAAATTATATGACTAATGAATATCATATATATACGTAATGGTATTACGATAGGAATTCGAAAGTGTTGGCTAGCTTTACGTGAGTAAACTACGCATAAGGCAAGTATCCTAAACCCTTGCATTATTTTATTCAACGGATATCGTAAACGAGTATCTAAACCTTATCTCCTTGGATACAAGTATTCTATCTTTGTATATTGCGAACTAATTTCCTACTTAATCGTTTGAATTGAATTAGCATACTTGAACTCTTATTTCATTAAAGCTATTATTCATGTTGAACTTAGTATTGCTCTTGAATATTGTGAAAGTGTCTATGCCATTTGATTCGGCTAGACTTATATTATTGAAAAGAGACCCAAACTAATTGATTGGTGCGGGATCTTGTATTTGACTGAGAAGAACAACCTTCTTTGAAGGGAATATATAATTGTCGGAGAACCGACGTGCACACTTGAGTATGGTTGATTGTTATGCATAACGATGGTGCTTTAGGCTGATCACCTGTTGTACCTGTTTTTGTTGGATTTTCAGTTTATTATTGTTAAATCTAGTAGAAGTTCATAGTCCTTAGCGACTGCTCAGTATTCAGTTATCTTGAAATCTTGAATTGATTTGTTATTGAATCACATTGATATTATTATGTCCTTAGTGACTATTATTGAAAACTGTTGATATTCTTGTTATCCTTGAACTATTAAACTTTGTTATACCCTTTAGAAAATTAAGGATTTTATCACTTACCCTTATTGTATATTACTTGCTGGGCAATTTGTGCTCATTCTTGCTTTCCCTAAAATATTTCAGTTAAGGCAGAGCAGGGCGAACCTTCGGGCGTTGATAAGGGCAAGGGCAAGGCTACCAACTAGCTTGTCTCTTTTACGTTTTTAAATATTTTAATGTTGTATTAAGATGATGTAGTAAGACTGGTTTTGATTATGTTTAAGCTTAAGTTAGGTTATGTAATAAGTCGTTAATTGATATTATTATGTAATCTATTAAGTACTGTAGGTTGCGAGATTTGGGGGAATAATTATAATAAATCATTGTAAATTATTCTAGAATAGATTTTCCGCTGTGATCGTGTGATATTAGTTATTATTATCGTGATGTATTACCATGAGCACGTGATGAACCGAATTCGAGAGACCAAGTGGCGGTCCTGGAATTTGGGGGCGTCACAGGTTGGTATCAGAGCTGTAGTTATAAACCTTAGGAACGAGTGTCCTTGGACTATAGCTTAGGTGAACTTAGAAGTTAGGAAGGAGATAAAACTCATGTAGAGTTTTCCTTGAGAGACTTAGTCTGTTAAGAAATGTAACTTCATTCTATACAATGAACTTATGTTTATTTAACATTCTAATGGAGTTGCTGTTTGTTTGTCTCGTGTTTGTGATTGTAGGATGACAGACACAGGGGTACCTAGTAGAGTGGCAGAGGAGGAGCCCAGGGATATACACGTAGTATACGAGGCACCTCTAGAGGCTACACCAGTGCAGGCTGTTTCACCATTCGAGTCTGACGACGAGGATGAGATTGAGATAGAGTCTGATCCAGAGGAGGAGCCGATGGAGGATGAGCCAGTAGAAGACTCGGATGAGGCTACTATAGAGGAGCAGATGTTAGGAGAGTACGAGGAGCGGATCCTAGAGTTAGACTGCAGGGTCCAGGAGTTGGAGACAGAGGCCCAAGAGAGAGAGTCCGAGTTCCAGAAGCTGAGGGACGAGGACCACCAGAGGAAGCTGGCTATGCAAGAGTTAGAGGTGGAGATTGCCTATCGTAGGGAGGCAGGGATCCAGATGGGGACTCTGTTTCACAGGTCAGTGGCTAGGAATGTAGATTTGGCAGAGAAGCTAGAAGAGGTTGAGCAGAGGGAACTGAGTGAGAAGACTGAGAAAGAGGCACTCCGTACTCAGCTAGAGTTGGAGGTGATGGATAGGTTACACTTCGAGGAGAAGTGGGAAGCGTCCAATGAGAGAGCTGACGACCTTGAGGACGAGGTCAGGTGCAAGAAGAGAAAGATGAACAAGATGGGGTATGTGTTCCGCTCAGCTTTTGAAAGGGTGATTGATGGTGTGTACCACTACCCGGCAGAACAGGGACAGACTCTACATACCTTGAGCCAAGAGCTGGTTGCGTATATAGCACAGTTGGAGTACAAGAGCGCAGTGGAGCACGGGATGATGGGATGAGATTTCCTTAGTCAATCTAGTGCTAGTACTAGTTGTGTCTTTATGTATTGTATATACTATGTTGTAATTCCGATCTTTTGTGTAAGATGTGGGATAATGATGTAAACCCCGAGTTAGCTTTTGTTAGAGGGGTAGTATGGTGGTAGGTTGCTATATTCCCCATCTTTTGTGATATTAGGGGATATATGTGATAACATTTATAGCAGTATGCTAGGAAAATCATGTAATGAAACGATTTGGCATATGAATATAAATGAAGTTTATTTCAGAAACGTGTTATAGATTTATTCTTTTAGTATTAGAAGAAATACTTAAGTAATATACTTTAATAATAATAAAATGGAAACTTGTGATGTAGATAATGCCGCCCAGACGTAGATTGACTGCACCCGAAGAATCTGTTAACAACGAGAGGGAACAAGTAGACCCGATCCAGAAACTGGTAGAGTTGTTAGGAGAAGCCTTAAGGGGAAGGAACAATGAACCCGTTCGCCCGAACCCTCAGACTGTGCCAGTAACGACCTTTAAAGACTTTAAGAGTGTAGGACCCCCAGCGTTCGAGGGAATTACCGACCCAATCGTCGCACAAACGTGGATCAAAGAGATCGAAAAAGCTTTCACTATAGCTAGCGTAGGCGAAGATCAGAAGACGGTGTTTGCCACGTACATGATGAGGGGAGAAGCGAACTACTGGTGGGAGGCTAATCAACAAAGAGCTGGAGAAGGAATAATAGCTTGGGATATGTTTAAGACGGTGCTCTTCGAGAATTACTTCCCGAAGAGTATGAAGAATCGGATGGAGGTGAAATTCTTAGAGTTAAAACAAGGTGAGATGACGGTGGCACAATACGCGGCTAGGTTTAACGAACTAGCACGATTTGCGGAGCACCAAGTTGGTGATGAAGAGAGAAAGGCTAGACGTTTCGAACAAGGGTTGAAGCCGTGGCTGTTCAATAAGGTATCAGTTCTTCAAATTGATTCCTTTGGAACATTACTAGAGAAGGCAATCATTGCGGAAGGTGGCAGTGAGGCCTCAAGTCTGTATAACAAAGAAAAGAAAGGAAAGAATGCTGGAGGACAGAATCGTACGGGAGGAAGCAGTAGCGGAGGAAGCAACTTGGGAAAGGGAAAGTGGGAGAATAACAACAACCACAAAAATAACAATAATCAATCAGGGAATTTTCGTGGAGGTTTCAAGAAGAGGGCTGAAGGATGCCAGAAGTGTGGAAAGAATCATCAGGGCGAGTGCTGGAAGGGACGTGGCACTTGCTACAACTGCGGACAGGAAGGGCACATCTCGCCCAACTGTCCGAAACCAAATAAGATACAAGGATGCTTTGCGTGTGGCTCGACGGAGCACCGAATTAAGGACTGCCCAAAGAAGGGAAGTGGCGGGGGTAGTAATCAGCAAGGAGTCAACAAGCTGATGATCGGTTGACCAAAATAATCCAACCGCCCAACCGCCAGAACCTTTAACATGACTGTCCAAGACGCCGTGGCTGCGAAGGACGTGGTGTCAGGTATAATCCCAATCAATGATATAAATGCTTATGCATTATTTGATTCGGGTGCCACCTGTTCTTTTGTATCTGAAGAATTTGCTAGTAGACTTAGTACACCCCAAGAACGATTAGAAAATCCTTTGATCATAGAAGTTGCTAATAAGGAAGTGATCCCTGTAGAATACGTTTATCGAAATTGTCACGCAAACATTAGAGAACATGAACTGAGCGTAGACTTGATTCCTATTAGATTGGGAGAATTTGACGTAATACTGGGAATGGATTGGTTGTATAACCATGCTGCGATAATTGACTGTCAGAACAAATGTGTGAACCTTCAGACTCCGAGTAAGTCTAAGGTAGTGTTTTATGGTAGCTCATCGCTTAAGCAATCGTGTTGCGTTACGATGATGCAGGCCAATAAATTGTTAAGGAAATGATGTGTAGGTTATTTAGCTTACATAGTTGATACTCGAAAAGAGGGAATAGAAATTAAGGATATATCCATAGTGAATGAATTTCAAGATGTATTTCCAGACGATCTGCCTGGTCTTCCGCCAGACAGGGAAATCGAATTCATAATAGACTTAGCACCGGGAACGGCACCGATTTCGAAAGCTCTGTATCGTATGGCGCCAGTAGAAATGAAGGAATTGATGATACAATTACAAGAGTTATTGGATAAAGGTTACATTCGACCGAGTGTTTCTCCTTGGGGAGCACCAGTGCTATTCGTTAAGAAGAAGGACGGGTCGATGAGGCTCTGTATCGATTATCGAGAGTTAAACAGAGTAACGATCAAGAACCGATATCCGCTACCGAGGATAGACGACTTGTTTGATCAACTGAAGGGAGCTAAGTGTTTCTCGAAGATCGACCTACGAACAGGATATCATCAACTGAAGGTACGGGATGAGGACATACCAAAGACTGCGTTTCGAACCCGTTATGGACACTACGAGTTTTTGGTAATGTCATTTGGATTGACTAATGCTCTGGCAGCATTTATGGACTTGATGAACCGAGTTTTCAAGCCATACTTGGATAAATTTGTAGTGGTTTTTATCGACGACATTTTGATCTACTCGAAGACAGAGGAAGAACACGCCGAACATCTGAAGATTGTTTTGGAAGCACTAAGGAAGGAGAAGATGTATGCAAAATTTTCTAAGTGCGAATTTTGGATGGAGAAGGTTCAATTCTTAGGCCACGTGGTGGATAAGAATGGAATTGCTGTAGACCCTGCTAAGGTTGAAGTAGTAAGTAATTGGGAACAACCGAAAACACCGACGGTGGTGAGAAGCTTTTTAGGGTTAGCTGGGTACTATCGGAGATTTATCCAAGATTTTTCTAAGATAGCAACCCCGTTGACCAATTTGACTAGAAAGACGGTGAAATTTGTATGGACCGACAAATGTGAAGAGAGTTTTCAGGAGTTGAAGAAGAGATTGAGCGAAGCACCTGTATTATCATTACCAGATGATGCAGGAAATTTTGTGGTGTATAGTGATGCATCGCACAAGGGACTTGGCTGTGTGCTTATGCAGCACGGCAAGGTCATTGCATATGCATCACGACAATTAAAGGATTACAAAAAACGATACCCTACTCACGACTTAGAGTTAGCGGCAGTAGTTTTTGCGTTAAAGATATGGAGGCATTATTTGTACGGAGAAAAATGTGAGATATACACGGACCATAAAAGTCTGAAGTATATCTTCACACAGAAGGAGTTGAACATGCGGCAGAGGAGATCGTTAGAATTAATCAAAGACTATGATTGTGATATTCTTTATCCCCCGGGAAAGGCGAATGTGGTTGCCGACGCTCTGAGCAGGAAAGGAAGGGAGAAGTTAAAGAACAAGAGAAGCTTGGAGAGAAGTTGTTTGTAATGGAAGCTCATCCGACATTGTTGGATAGAGTAAAGGAAGCCCAGGAAAAGGATGAAGAGTGCGAGAAAATCCGAAAGAGGATCACACAAAATAAGGAAGAGAAATTTCGAATGGTTAAAGACAGTATCTTAAGATTTGAAGGAAGAGTGTGGGTACCAGCGGTAACTGAGTTAAGGGAAGAGATTTTGCACGAGGCACATAATACGACATATTCCGTTCATCCGGGAGGCACTAAGATGTACCGAGATTTGAAGAAACATTTTTGGTGGCCCAATTTAAAACGGGAAGTCGCAAAGTGCATTAGTAGATGTTTGACTTGCCAACGTGTTAAAGTAGAACATCAGCGGCCGAGTGGTTTACTACACTCGTTGGAAATACCATAGTGGAAATGGGAGCATATTACGATGGACTTCGTGGTAGGACTACCAGCTACGCAGAAAGGTTATGATGCCATTTGGGTTATCGTGGATCGACTAACCAAGATCGCACATTTTCTACCAATCAAGATCCGCTACAGTTTGAACCAATTAGCGAGTCTGTATGTAAAAGAGATTGTTTCACGACATGGAGTGCCGGTATCAATTGTCTCTGATCGAGATCCGCGCTTCACGTCGAATTTTTGGAAGAGTTTACAAGAGAGAATGGGAACACAGTTGAGGTTGAGTACTGCTTACCATCCTCAGACCGACGGACAGAGTGAGCGAACGATACAAACACTGGAGGACATGCTTAGGACTTGCGTGATGGATTTTAAGGGAAATTGGGACGACCACCTACCCTTAGTCGAATTTGCGTATAATAATAGTTACCATGCGAGTATCGGCATGCCACCGTATGAAGCTCTTTACGGGAGAAAATGCAGAACGCCATTATGTTGGGACGAAGTCGGAGAACGACGAATACTCGGACCAGAGTTAGTTCAACAAACCGCAGACGTGGTGACAGTGATAAGAGCCAGATTAGTAGCAGCTCAAGACCGCCAGAAGAAATACGCAGATTTGCATCGGCAGGACCGAGACTTCAAAGTCGGCAGTTTCGTATTCTTGAAGGTATCTCCATGGAAGGGAAAAATCCGTTTCGGCAAGAAAGGAAAATTGAGTCCAAGATTCATAGGACCGTTCGAGATACTGAAGCGAGTGGGCGAAGTGGCATACAAAGTTGCGTTACCACCCGAGTTGGAGCATATCCACAACGTGTTCCACATTTCCGTGTTGCGACCGTACAAGGCCGACTACAAGCACGTGATTTCTTACGAGCCCATTCAAGTGGAGAAGAACTTGGCGTATGAAGAAATTCCTGTCCAGATATTAGATAGGAAAGAACAAACTTTGAGAAATAAAATTATTTCATCTGTAAAAGTACTTTGGCGTAACCACGATGTCGAGGAGGCAACGTGGGAATTAGAAGATAGGATAATGAGGGATTATCCCCATTTATTTGTGTAACCTCGTAGCAATTCCGGGACGGAATTTTTATAAGGGGATATTAATGGGAATGAGAATTTATTTGAATATAATGATTTTGTGTTATGAGAATGATTAATTCAATTATATTAAATTGAATAATTATAATAATTGAGAAATTGATGGAGTTTACGATAATCTCGATGAAATGCCTTGTGTGGCACAGTGACGTAATATTAACGATTATATTAACTTAAGCGAACAATTAATCTATATTAATTGTTGATCGTAAAATATTAATTAATTGTCATCGTAGAATAATTGTTATAAAATATTAATGGTGAATGATTAATAATACGTGATTATTATTATTGCAAGAAATATAATAATAATAATGAGCAACGTGTCTATAATATAATAAGATTTATATTAAAGTAATGATTAATCATATAAGGGTTAATTAAATTGTTATGAAGATTAACAATTATATTGATTGATAAAGGATGTGTGTATATTATTAATTACTATTTAATTAATAAGATGAGTAATTCTATGTGCAAGCAGGCGAATTAAATGTGTAACATATAGTAGCTAACTATGTATTATGTGAAATGTAATATGACACTACTATATGGTAAGGCTTATTGAATTATGGGAGTTACATGATAATGCCTATGTGACATGTGAATATACACTAAAAGAATATGATATGGATTATATATGTGTAAATTAATTGTACCACATTGCCATGTTAAAAGTACATTGTGACTTAAAAGTATATATTATATAATCTAAGTGGACTTGTATAATATAAGTATGTGTTTATAGTATATAAATAACTAAAAAAGTTCCTTCATTCATTGAATAAGGCAAGATGTGTTGTGACATTAAAATAGCCTATGAGATAATATGTATGTAAGTATACATTAAAATAGTGTATCATGAATATAAATAATAATTGATGATTATTTATATATATAATGGAATAATAAAATTTAATAAAGAAGATAATGTGATGTGATTATATCCAAGTAAATTATATCCGGTATTAATAAATGTACATGGATTATATGATGTGAGTACATAGGTAATCCCTAATTTTTCCTAATATAGTAATAATTGTACATTAAAACCCATTTTTTTGGAAAGTATAGTAACTAAATTGAACTAATTAATCACATTGCTGGAAATTCAAATGTATCAGTTGCTCCAACAGTGGCCTATAATCCCATTGCGTAAACTTGAGCAGCTATACTCCATGGTGATGATGGCTAAGCATATGGCTGAGGAAGAGTAGTTGAGCAACTCCTTATTACCCATTGTTCTCTTCTTCTACCTCATGAATTCTAACCTTTGAGCAAAGCCATTAACTAGATAACAATTCCTCTATAAATTGGTAGCTATGTTACTAAGTTTACGTTGCTATGTTTTGTCTGATAAAATTCTGAGAATTGAAGTTTGAGTGTTTGTTGTTCAAAGAAGAATCTAGCAATCACAGAAAGTTAGAAGCTAAGCAAACTAAGTTTCAAGAGGTATAATTCTGAATTCCATAATCTTCATTCTTGTTCACTGTCAAAGTTTCAAATCTTGATCACGTTGAATTGGGTTGTAATTGGGGTATAGAACAATAATTTAGTTGTTATAATAAACTTATAAGCATGTTAGAATACAATGTGATTGTTTTCGTGAATAAATTTTATGAATTGGGTTGCTGTCTGCCGAAGCAGGAGCTTCCAGCTCTGTACAGGTAACGGCGCAGCTGCGCCCTGGTTATACTAGGGTGCTGCGCAGCTGCGCCAGTTTTGAACTGGGACGCTGCGCAGCTGCGCCGGCTACTGGATCTAGTTCCTGCTTTCTGCTAGAAATCTGTTACGGTATAAATAACTAATGTGACTTCAACAAGTCTACTAATGAGCTTGGCATGCCTATATGGATATATTGAGACAATGTAAACATGTTTTACTAAGAGTTACACACATCCTTATAGTTTGCGATAAACTTAGAGTTTTATAAACAAACTTCGAATTTGAAAATGAACTCGATATGTATACTTGCCATGTTAACATTCTGACCTTGCAAGCATATTTGTATGATTTAAGGATGTATGAAAAGCATGCTAACTCGCGTATATAGGTTCAATAATAAAATGTGGACATGTGAACCTTACTAATGACAACATAAGCTTTAAATGTGGACTTTGACATGTTATATTAGGACTCTACGTTCTGATATTTTCAACATGATTGAATATGCTTTGAAGGCATCATACATGTACGTACTTGTTAGATGTAATGCAAGTTAATCAAGCATGAGTTCGATTAAGTCACGAACTAGTAACAGTGCTAGAATCACACATCCGTGACATAGAAGCATATGAACATGCGTATCAATAAAATATATGACTACTTTATATCTCTAAATGATAAGCATGACAACTTACGTAAATTCATGGCATTGCATAACCCTAAGTCGTTCGGGATCGTGAATTAAAAAAAAAACTAAATCATATATGATTGGATTTTGAAAGATTGAACAAGTATGAAAGTATCCTTTAAATATGTGTACGTACTTTGTGATATCGTATGTTATGTGTTACTTGAACCCAACGGTTAACTTATGAGAATGCCATAACTTGCTAAAATAAAATATATTTTAGTATTGCTTGTAGTCTTATGTGATATTAATAATATGCGAGTATGTTTACTAATTGTGGTAGTCTCACATGATAGTAATGATGTATGAATATGATCAACTTAAGAAAAGAGGAAGTTAAGAATAGAAATTATATTCTATATAACTGTGTAGCTAGGTTAAAACTTAGCTTATGTGTTGATCATATATTCGAAGATAAAATGTGAAGTTAAATTATATGACTAATGAATATCATATATATACATAATGGTATTACGATAGGAATTCGAAAGTGTTGGCTAGCTTTACGTGAGTAAACTACGCATAAGGCAAGTATCCTAAACCCTTTGCATTATTTTATTCAACGGATATCGTAAGCGAGTATCTAAACCTTATCTCCTTGGATACAAGTATTCTATCTTTGTATATTGCGAACTAATTTCCTACTTAATCGTTTGAATTGAATTAGCATACTTGAACTCTTATTTCATTAAAGCTATTATTCATGTTGAACTTAGTATTGTTCTTGAATATTGTGAAAGTGTCTATGCCATTTGATTCGGCTAGACTTATATTATTGAAAAGCGACCCAAACTAATTGATTGGTGCGGGATCTTGTATTTGACTGAGAAGAACAACATTCTTTGAAGGAAATATATAATTGTCGGCGAACCGACATGCACACTTGAGTATGATTGATTGTTATGCATAACGATGGTGCTTTAGGCTGATCACCTGTTGTACCTGTTTTTGTTGGATTTTCAGTTTATTACTGTTAATTCTAGTAGAAGTTCATAGTCCTTAGCGACTGCTCATTATTCAGTTATCTTGAAATCTTGAATTGATTTGTTATTGAATCACATTGATATTATTATGTCCTTAGTGACTATTATTGAAAACTGTTGATATTCTTGTTATCCTTGAACTATCAAACTTTGTTATACCCTTTAGAAAATTAAGGATTTTATCACTTACCCTTATTGTATATTACTTGCTAGGCAATTTGTGCTCATTTTTGCTTTCCCTAAAATATTTCAGTTAAGGCAGAGCAGGGCGAACCTTCGGGCGTTGATAAGGGCAAGGGCAAGGCTACCAACTAGCTTGTCTCTTTTACGTTTTTATATATTTTAATGTTGTATTAAGATGATGTAGTAAGACTGGTTTTGATTATGTTTAAGCTTAAGTTAGGTTATGTAATAAGTCGTTAATTGATATTATTATGTAATCTATTAAGTACTGTAGGTTGCGAGACTTGGGGGAATAATTATAATAAATCATTGTAAATTATTGTAGAATAGATTTTTCGCTGTGATCGTGTGATATTAGTTATTATTATCGTGATGCATTACCATGAGCACGTGATGAACCGAATTCGAGAGACCAAGTGGCGGTCCTGGAATTTGGGGGCGTCACAGGTTGGTATCAGAGCTGTAGTTATAAACCTTAGGAACGAGTGTCCTTGGACTATAGCTTAGGTGAACTTAGAAGTTAGGAAGGAGATAAAACTCATGTAGAGTTTTCCTTGAGAGACTTAGTCTGTTATGAAATGTAACTTCATTATATACAATGAACTTATGTTTATTTAACATTCTAATGGAGTTGCTGTTTGTTTGTCTCGTGTTTGTGATTGTAGGATGACAGACACAGGGGTACCTAGTAGAGTGGCAGAGGAGGAGCCCAGGGATATACACGTAGTATACGAGGCACCTCTAGAGGCTACACCAGTGCAGGCTGTTGCACCATTCGAGTCTGACGACGAGGATGAGATTGAGATAGAGTCTGATCCAGAGGAGGAGCCGATGGAGGATGAGCCAGTAGAAGACTCGGATGAGGCTACTATAGAGGAGCAGATGTTAGGAGAGTACGAGGAGCGGATCCTAGAGTTAGACTGCAGGGTCCAGGAGCTGGAGACAGAGGCCCAAGAGAGGGAGTCCGAGTTTCAGAAGCTGAGGGACGAGGACCACCAGAGGAAGCTGGCTATGCAAGAGTTCGAGGTGGAGATTGCCTACCGTAGGGAGGAAGGGATCCAGATGGGGACTCTGTTTCACAGGTCAGTGGCTAGGAATGTAGATTTGGCAGAGAAGCTAGAGGAGGTTGAGCAGAGGGAACTGAGTGAGAAGACTGAGAAAGAGGCATTCCGTACTCAGCTAGAGTTGGAGGTGATGGATAGGTTACACTTCGAGGAGAAGTGGGAAGCGTCCAATGAGAGAGCTGACGACCTTGAGGACGAGGTCAGGTGCAAGAAGAGAAAGATGAACAAGATGGGGTATGTGTTCCGTTCAGCTTTTGAAAGGGTGATTGATGGTGTGTACCACTACCCGGCAGAACAGGGACAGACTCTACATACCTTGAGCCGAGAGCTGGTTGCGTATATAGCACAGTTGGAGTACAAGAGCGCAGTGGAGCGCGGGATGATGGGATGAGATTTCCTTAGTCAGTCTAGTGGTAGTACTAGTTGTGTCTTTATGTATTGTATATACTATGTTGTAATTTCGATCTTTTGTGTAAGATGTGGGATAATGATGTAAACCCCGAGTTAGCTTTTGTTAGAGGGGTAGTATGGTGGTAGGTTGCTATATTCCCCATCTTTTGTGATATTAGGGGATATATGTGATAACATTTATAGCAGTATGCTAGGAAAATCATGTAATGAAACGATTTGGCATATGAATATAAATGAAGTTTATTTCAGAAACGTGTTATAGATTTGTTCTTTTAGTATTAGAAGAAATACTTAAGTAATATACTTTAATAATAATAAAATGGAAACTTGTGATGTAGATAATGTCGCCCAGACGTAGATTGACTGCACCCGAAGAATCTGTTAACAACGAGAGGGAACAAGTAGACCCGATCCAGAAACTGGTAGAGTTGTTAGGAGAAGCCTTAAGGGGAAGGAACAATGAACCCGTTCTCCCGAACCCTCAGACTGTGCCAGTAACGACCTTTAAAGACTTTAAGAGTGTAGGACCCCCAGCGTTCGAGGGAACTACCGACCCAATCGTCGCACAAACGTGGATCAAAGAGATCGAAAAAGCTTTCACTATAGCTAGTGTAGGCGAAGATCAGAAGACGGTGTTTGCCACGTACATGATGAGGGGAGAAGCGAACTACTGGTGGGAGGCTAATCAACAAAGAGCTGGAGAAGGAATAATAGCTTGGGATAAGTTTAAGACGCTGTTCTTCGAGAATTACTTCCCGAAGAGTATGAAGAATCGGATGGAGGTGAAATTCTTAGAGTTAAAACAAGGTGAGATGACGGTGGCGCAATACGCAGCTAGGTTTAACGAACTAGCACGATTTGCGGAGCACCAAGTTGGTGATGAAGAGAGAAAGGCTAGACGTTTCGAACAAGGGTTGAAGCCGTGGCTGTTCAATAAGGTATCAGTTCTTCAAATTGATTCCTTTGCAACATTACTAGAGAAGGCAATCATTGCGGAAGGTGGCAGTGAGGCCTTAAGTCTGTATAACAAAGAAAAGAAAGGAAAGAATGCTGGAGGAGAGAATCGTACGGGAGGAAGCAGTAGCGGAGGAAGCAACTTGGGAAAGAGAAAGTGTGAGAATAACAACAACCACAAAAATAACAATAATCAATCAAGGAATTTTCGTGGAGGTTTCAAGAAGAGGGCTGAAGGATGCCAGAAGTGTGGAAAGAATCATCAGGGCGAGTGCTGGAAGGGACGTGGCACTTGCTACAACTGCGGACAGGAAGGGCACATCTCGCCCAACTGTCCGAAACCAAAGAAGATACAAGGATGCTTTGCGTGTGGCTCGACGGAGCACCGAATTAAGGACTGCCCAAAGAAGGGAAGTGGCGGGGGTAGTAATCAGCAAGGAGGCAACAAGCTGATGATCGGTGGACCGGCACAATCCAACCGCCCAACCGCCAGAACCTTTAACATGACCGTCCAAGACACCGTGGCTGCGAAGGACGTGGTGTCAGGTATAATCCCAATCAATGATATAAATGCTTATGTATTATTTAATTCGGGTGCCACCTGTTCTTTTGTATCTGAAGAATTTGCTAGTAGACTTAGTACACCCCAAGAACGATTAGAAAATCCTTTGATCATAGAAGTTGCTAATAAGGAAGTGATCCCTGTAGAATACGTTTATCGAAATTGTCGCGCAAACATTAGAGAACATGAACTGAGCGTAGACTTGGTTCCTCTTAGATTGGGAGAATTTGACGTAATACTGGAATTGGATTGGTTGTATAACCATGCTGCGATAATTGACTGTCAGAACAAATGTGTGAACCTTCAGACTCCGAGTAAGTCTAAGGTAGTGTTTTATGGTAGCTCATCGCTTAAGCAATCGTGTTGCGTTACGATGATGCAGGCTAATAAATTGTTAAGGAAAGGATGTGCAGGTTATTTAGCTTACATAGTTGATACTCGAAAAGAGGGAATAGAAATTAAGGATATATCCGTAGTGAATGAATTTCAAGATGTATTTCAAGATGATCTGCCTGGTCTTCCGCCAGACAGGGAAATCGAATTCATAATAGACTTAGCACCGGGAACGGCACCGATTTCGAAAGCTCCGTATCGTATGGCGCCAGTAGAAATGAAGGAATTGATGATACAATTACAAGAGTTATTGGATAAAGGTTACATTCGACCGAGTGTTTCTCCTTAGGGAGCACCAGTGCTATTCGTTAAGAAGAAGGACGGGTCGATGAGGCTCTGTATCGATTATCGAGAGTTAAACAGAGTAACGATCAAGAACCGATATCCGCTACCGAGGATAGACGACTTATTTGTTCAACTGAAGGGAGCTAAGTGTTTCTCGAAGATCGACCTACGAACAGGATATCATCAACTGAAGGTACGGGATGAGGACATACCAAAGACTGCGTTTTGAACCCGTTATGGACACTACGAGTTTTTGGTAATGTCATTTGGATTGACTAATGCTCTGGCAGCATTTATGGACTTGATGAACCGAGTTTTCAAGCCATACTTGGATAAATTTGTAGTGGTTTTTATCGACGACATTTTGATCTACTCGAAGACAGAGGAAGAACACGGCGAACATCTGAAGATTGTTTTGGAAGCACTAAGGAAGGAGAAGATGTATGCAAAATTTTCAAAGTGCGAATTTTGGATGGAGAAGGTTCAATTCTTAGGCCACGTGGTGGATAAGAATGGAATTGCTGTAGACCCTGCTAAGGTTGAAGTAGTAAGTAATTGGGAACAACCGAAAACACCGACGGTGGTGAGAAGCTTTTTAGGGTTAGCTGGGTACTATCGGAGATTTATCCAAGATTTTTCTAAGATAGCAACCCCGTTGACCAATTTGACTAGAAAGACGGTGAAATTTGTATGGACCGACAAATGTGAAGAGAGTTTTCAGGAGTTGAAGAAGAGATTGAGCGAAGCACCTGTATTATCATTACCAGATGATGCAGGAAATTTTGTGGTGTATAGTGATGCATCGCACAAGGGACTTGGCTGTGTGCTTATGCAGCACGGCAAGGTCATTGCATATGCATCACGACAATTAAAGGATTACAAAAAACGATACCCTACTCACGACTTAGAGTTAGCGGCAGTAGTTTTTGCGTTAAAGATATGGAGGCATTATTTGTACGGAGAAAAATGTGAGATATACACGGACCATAAAAGTCTGAAGTATATCTTCACACAGAAGGAGTTGAACATGCGGCAGAGGAGATGGTTAGAATTAATCAAAGACTATGATTGTGATATTCTTTATCACCCGGGAAAGGCGAATGTGGTTGCCGACGCTCTGAGCAGGAAAGGAAGGGAGAAGTTGTTTAATTTGACGACTCAGGAAGAATTGATAAGAGAGATGGAGAAATTGGAAATAGAAGTTAAAGAACAAGAGAAGCTTGGAGAGAAGTTGTTTGTAATGGAAGCTCATCCGACATTGTTGGATAGAGTAAAGGAAGCCCAGGAAAAGGATGAAGAGTGCGAGAAAATCCGAAAGAGGATCACACAAAATAAGGAAGAGAAATTTCGAATGGTTAAAGACAGTATCTTAAGATTTGAAGGAAGAGTGTGGGTACCAGCGGTAACTGAGTTAAGGGAAGAGATTTTGCACGAGGCACATAATACGACATATTCCGTTCATCTGGGAGGCACTAAGATGTACCGAGATTTGAAGCAACATTTTTGGTGGCCCAATTTAAAACGGGAAGTCGCAAAGTGCGTCAGTAGATGTTTGACTTGCCAACGTGTTAAAGCAGAACATCAGCGGCCGAGTGGTTTACTACACTCGTTGGAAATACCAGAGTGGAAATGGGAGCATATTACGATGGACTTCGTGGTAGGACTACCAGCTACGCAGAAAGGTTATGATGCCATTTGGGTTATCTTGGATCGACTAACCAAGATCGCACATTTTCTACCAATCAAGATCCGCTACAGTTTGAACCAATTAGCGAGTCTGTATGTAAAAGAGATTGTTTCACGACATGGAGTGCCGGTATCAATTGTCTCTGATTGAGATCCGCGCTTCACGTCGAATTTTTGGAAGAGTTTACAAGAGAGAATGGGAACACAGTTGAGGTTGAGTACTGCTTACCATCCTCAGACCGACGGACAGAGTGAGCGAACGATACAAACACTGGAGGACATGCTTAGGACTTGCGTTGTGACACCCCCAAATCCGGTATCTTAATTTCTACAGGATTTGGTGTTCACTGTTCCAATATCATACAACTATCTACCCATAAATAATGAAATTCATTTATTAGATAAATAAATCATCATCTTACATCATCTGAAATAAAAATACATCATAAATCCCAGGTTATACTTAACCTTAAATATCTGTTGCGGAAACGTAAATAAATAAGTCTTAAATCATCACACATAAATCTTAAACTTTAACATTATTCATGACAACACAAATCTTCATCACTTGTTAGCTTTTCCTTTGCCCTTGCTACTAGAAGGTACATCACTTCGTTCATTATTAGCTGCAATGTTATTATGCAAGAGTGAGCACGGATGCCCGCAAGTATAAAAATATGACAGAATAATAACATGCGAGTGAAAGAATTCTGAATAACAGAAAGCTCAACATTTGAATCAAGAATATTAACCAAGAGTCAAATTACTTCTCAACTTTTGAATCAAGAATATTTGTCAAGAGTCAAATTAATTCTGAGGGTCATTAAAACCTTGAACCGAGTCTTAGGTTGTCAAGTATATTAACCTTTCCAACCTTTAACAGTCACAAGACTATAGACTTTACCTCTCGTACTTAGGGAGATCAGCCCTTCGTACTGATACTATGCACACTATCTTAACGCTTTAAGCATCTTCATTAATTCCCTATATTAGGGTTGTTCATCTCAGTTTGACATCAGAATCCGCACCAAATAAAGTTGGTTTGGATAACTCAATAAATGATATTCAGATTGAATATTAACTTCTCAAGGTATACAATCGAATAAGTATTGTACACTTAAATGATACTTTTAAAAGAATCATGACATCTCATGTGAAATTCTAAACTTGGATATTCAAGAGTAAGAATTTGCTCAACAATAGTAATTAAGCATAGCAATTGCTTAATTTAAAGAGTTTAGTTTAGGAGACTTGCCCAACAATAATAGTAAGTTAGGGATAGAAAACTTGCTCAAATATAAAGATTTGAGTTTAGGAAACTTGCCTCGTGCGCAAGCTACAATTATTACTCACTTCTTTAATTACTCTTACCTATCAATACATTCACAATATCAATTAATCACAAGTTCGATATGATGATTGATTTACAATAGTATTCTTCAAACTTATTATTAGGTTTTCAAATAATGGTTTACGTTGATTAATTAACTTGTTAATTAATCACGTATCTTAAGTTATTAACTTGTATTAATAACTCATTACATACATAACATGTCATCATGTTAATTAAATTTAAAATAATGTCTTAATGTTTATAACACATTATTTAACCTTTACAAATAATAGTTTAAGTCATGTAATTAATTTATTAATTAATTACATAACATAAATTATTAAACTCATATCAATATTTTATTATATTTATGCAACATGTGTTCATGTTCATTAGACTCAAAACACATTTCAAAATTTTCCAACACTTAGCAAAAAAAAATTTCAAAATTTTCGGACAGGCGCGGCCGCGCGCCATTTTGCCTTGCAGCCGGCGCGGCCGCGCGGCTGCGGAATTTCAGAATCTGAAGTTCGCGAACGAACACATATTTTCTCCCAATTCACATTATTACACTGATTTATAATGTTACCCATGAAGTATAAACTTCACAGGAACATTATATATCACTTATAACATATTCTTAACATTCCAAGTTATGTAATTATACAAATCAAAATATTAATTTTCACTGTTCTTCAAAACTTTCAAGAGTTTAATGAAAAACATAAAAATCTCCTTACGGATTCGTTACTACACCGAATCCATTCATTTCAATTCCATTTTCTTTGTTTTACATATACAATCATATTCATGTATCAATTTAAATATAAACATATGATTCAATCATTAATTTAACCCATATGGGTTATTCACCCATATTCAATACTCTGTAATTTCATCAAACCCATTTATTAACAAAGTTATTTGGTGTGATCAGTGTAAATCATGGATACATGATCCAACACATAATACTAACATATACGGTCACATATATAATAACCTCACACTTTAATTTCCCAAAAATAAGTACTGATAGAGAAATTTTTACAACATCGTAGAAAACTCTGTAACTTTTTGAAAAAAACAATTAAGGCCAAATTATATAAAATTGATTACTTTAAAACATGTATATACGTTAGAAAATATGTTATAATTACATACCCATATAGATAAAGCCATATCATAACCCAATTGGAAAACCCAATTTTCACAGAAAACTTAAAAGTACGTATTTAAGAAATCTTAATTTTGAAAACTTAAAAGAAGAATTACCCTTTTGGTATGAAGATAACACAATCACAAACAATACTTAAGATTTCTCAAATTCCTTTCTCTCAATCTCTTCTTCTTCTTCTCTCTGAAACTTTCTACGTTTTTCTTTCTCTGACTTCTCTAATTTCTTCTGATAAAATGACTTAGGAAGATAACGTACATATATATATAAATATATAATATATCCGTTGTAATATAACTCCCACAAGGGCCTTGTTTGGCTTCTTCTTCTTTTATTTTTTTTCCATTTATTTTAATAAACTAATTTACTATATACTTAATTGTCACATCACTTATTAATTAATTAATTTTATTTAAATTAATTAAATAAAATAAGATAATTCACATTAAACACATTGTCACATAATTAATATTTTTATTTGTTAATTATGTCAATTCATTAACTCATTAATTAATTATTAAATTAATTAAAGTAACATATGCTTATTTAATTAATTCAATTAATCAAATAAACTCAATTAATTAAATACTTTGAACTATTAAATCACTACATATTAATTTAATTAATGTCACACATATAATTAAATTAATCTACCACAAATTCATGAATTAATTATTTAATTCAATAATTAAATCATTAAAAATATTTATTTATCTCCATAAATATTCAATATCTTTACAAAATTCTTGTTCGTCACATCTTTCCCCCCTTAAAAGGATTCTGTCCTCAGAATCGCTGTTCGATTAATAATTTCGTCCCATCACATTCTCATAACCAAAATATTTATTTATTTCAATAAATATTCAAAACAACTTTGCAAAACTCTCGTTTGTCACATCTTTCCCCCCTTAAAATGATTCTGTCCCCAGAATCACGTTCACCTATTCAAGAAAATAAGTGTGGATAATTCTTCATCATATTCTCTTCGAGTTCCCACGTAGCTTCTTCAGCGTTGTGGTTCCTCCAAATTACCTTAACAGAAGGTATTACTTTGTTCCTGAGAACTTGCTCTTTCCTGTCAACTATCTGAACAGGAACTTCTTGGTATGATAAATCTTTCTCAAATTGTAGGGGTTCATATTCTATCACATGTTTGTAATCGGGTTTATAACGTCGTAATACCGACACATGGAAAACGTTGTGGACATGCTCCAGTGCCGGAGGTAAAGCTACCTCATAGGCTACTTCTCCAATTCTTCGGAGTACCTCAAAGGGTCCAATGAACCTTGGGCTCAATTTTCCCTTCTTACCAAATCTGATCTTTCCCTTCCAAGGAGAGACCTTCAAAAATACAAAACTACCCGATTCAAACTCTACATTCTTGCGGTGTGGATCGGCGTATTTCTTCTGCCTATCCTGAGCCGCTACTAATCTTGTCCGAATTACTTTAACTATTTCTGCCGTTTGTTGGACTAACTCTGGTCCTAGCAATTGTCTTTCACCAACTTCATCCTAATACAGTGGAGTTCTGCACTTCCTACCGTACAACGCTTCGTAAGGCGGCATACCAATACTAGCGTGGTAACTATTATTATAACCAAATTCTACAAGCGGCAAATGATCATCCCAATTGCCTTTAAAATCCATTATGCATGCTTTAAGCATATCCTCTAATGTTTGGATCGTTCTTTCACTTTGTCCGTCAGTCTGAGGGTGATAAGCGGTGCTCATCCTCAACTGTGTTCCCATGCATTCTTGTAGTCGCTTCCAGAAATTCGATGTGAAGCGCGGATCACGGTCAGAAATAATTGACACTGGCACCCCGTGCCTCGAAACAATCTCTTTTACATATAACTTCGCCAATTGTTCTAGGTTAAATCTGATTTTGATTGGAAGAAAGTGTGCGGATTTCGTTAATCGGTCGACGATAACCCATACTGCGTCATAGCCTTTCTGGGTCGTCGGAAGGCCAACAACAAAATCCATTGTAATATGTTCCCATTTCCATTCTGGGATTTCTAAAGGTTGTAACAAACCACTTGGTCTTTGGTGTTCTGCCTTGACCCTTTGGCAAGTCAGACACTTGGCAACACAATCGGCAACGTCCCTCTTCAAATTTGGCCACCAAAAGTGTTGTCGTAAATCCTGATACATCTTGGTACTTCCGGGATGAATGGAATACCTCGAACTATGAGCCTCGCTCAGAATGTCCTCCTTGATTTCTGGTATTGGCGGTACCCAAACTCTACTTTCAAATCTCAAAAATCCTTCGCTATCCATTTTAAATCTAAGTTCAGTCCCTTCAGATATCTTTCTCTTTACTTCCTCACATTCCTTATCCAGGATTTGTGCTTCCTTAATCTTATCCAATAAAGTTGTACCAGCTTGCAGGTGGAACAGTTTCTCGTCAGTCTCCATTGGACATCCTACTTCCAATTCCAGCTTTTCCATTGCTGAAATCAATTCTTCCTGTGCTGTCAGCATCAGCAACTTTTCTCGACCCTTTCTGCTTAAGGCGTCGGCTACAACATTCGCTTTTCCTGGGTGGTATAAGATATCACAATCATAATCCTTTATTAACTCCAGCCACCTTCTTTGGCGCATATTCAAGTCTTTCTGTGTGAAAATATACTTCAGACTCTTATGGTCTGTATATATTTCACACTTTTCCCCATAGAGATAGTGTCTCCAAATCTTTAAAGCGAATACCACCGCAGCCAATTCCAAATCATGGGTTGGATATCCCTTCTCGTAATCTTTTAGTTGTCGTGACGCATACGCAATGACTCTGCCGTTTTGCATAAGCACACAGCCTAGCCCTTTATGCGACGCATCACTATATACCACAAAATTTACTGTGTCATCCGGAAGGGACAACACAGGTGCTGTACTTAACCTTCTCTTAAGTTCTTGAAAACTTTCCTCACACTTCTCCGTCCAAACGAATTTCACAACTTTCCTAGTCAAATTCGTTAATGGAGTGGCGATCTTGGAAAAATCCTGAATAAATCTTCTATAGTAACCAGCTAATCCAAGAAAACTTCTTACTTCCGACGGTGTTTTCGGCTGATCCCAATTCATCACCGCTTCGACTTTGGAGGGATCCACCGAAATTCCGTCCTTATCAATCACATGTCCGAGAAATTGCACCCTTTCAATCCAGAATTCACACTTTGAGAATTTGGCATACAACTTCTCTCTTCTTAATACTTCTAACGTCAACTTCAAATGCTCAACATGTTCTTCCTTGGTCTTAGAATAGACCAATATATCATCAATAAAAACCACTACGAATTTGTCCAGAAACGGCTTGAACACTCCATTCATTAGGCCCATAAATGCTGCAGGCGCATTTGTTAGACCAAATGACATAACCAAAAATTCGTAGTGACCATATCGTGTCCTAAACGCTGTCTTTGGGACATCTTCGGGCCTCACCTTCAACTGATGATAACCACTTCTCAGGTCTATCTTCGAGAAATATCTCGCTCCTTTTAATTGATCAAACAGATCATCAATCCTTGGCAACGGATACCTATTCTTAATGGTAACCTTGTTCAATTCTCTATAGTCAATGCAGAGTCGCATCGTTCCATCCTTCTTCTTAACAAATAATACCGGCGCTCCCCACGGTGATACGCTCGGTTGAATATATTTCTTGTCCAACAGCTCTTGTAGCTGTACCATCAATTCTTTCATTTCTACCGGAGCCATCCGGTACGGTGCTTTCGATATTGGAGCCGTTCCTGGCACCAAATCGATAACAAAATCTACTTCCCTGTCAGGCGGAAGTCCTGGCAGATCATCCGGGAAAACATCCACGAAGTCTCTTACGACTGGTATTTCTTCTAACTTTGAATTCTCTTTACGACTATCGACTATGTAGGCTAAATACCCCACACAGCCTTGTCTTAATAACTTCCTGGCCTGCATCATCGTCAGACAACTCGCTTGTCTAGGCGATTTGCTGCCATAAAACACAACCTTTGATGGAGTCATAAGGTTAATACATTTCTTCTGGCAATCAATTACGGCTCCATAATTGAATAGCCAATCCATTCCCAGGATAACGTCAAATTCTCCAAGTTTAATCGGGATAAGATATACATTCATAACGTTACCCTTAATATCCACTCTACAGTTCTTGTGTATATACTTAACAGGAATTACTTCCTTGTTCGCAATCTCTATGTTCATAGGGATTTTTAATTCGTCTTTAAGCAATTCTAAATTCTTTGCAAAGTCATCGGATATAAATGAACAAGTAGCACCCGAATCAAATAAAACATAAGCATTGACTTTATTGATCGGAATGATACCTGACACCACATCACGAGACTGCACAGCGTCTTGTACGGTCATGTTAAATGTCCTTGCAGTTGGTCGGTTTGTTGAAGTCGGTCCGGTAATGGTAAGAGGATTTCCACTATTATTTCCCTTATGTCCACCTGACCCTGCCCCTCCAGATGCCTTCTTTGGACAGTCTCTAACCAAGTGATCCTTTGACCCACATGTATAGCAGGCACTCTTCTTAGGGTTAGGGCAGTTAGGTGCTATGTGGCCTTCCTGACCACAGTTATAACAAACTCTTTTTCCTTTCATGCAGACTCCCAAGTGAGTCTTCCCACAGGTTGGGCATGGTTCTAACTTTTTCTTCTGACTACCTTGCTGACTTACAGACGACGGGTTGTCATTCCATTTTCGTTTATGATTATTAATTCCCCCTGTGTGATTGCCACTAGCCTTATTGTTTCCTTCACTATCATTCTTCTTCTTCTTTTGATCCTGATTGTACTTAGACACCGCTTCGCTTCCACCTTCAGCGAGAATTGCCTTCTCCAGAACTCCAGCAAAAGTGTTCAATTGAAACATCGACACCTTGCTATACAACCAGGGTTTCAGTCCCTGTTCAAAACGCCTAGCCTTTCTTTCGTCAGTATGCACCTGATATTGGGCAAACCTAGACAATTCGTTAAACTTTGCCGCGTAGTCGGGCACAGACATATTCCCCTGCTTCAACTCCAGAAACTGCACCTCCATTTGATTCTGGGAGCTGGTCGGGAAATACATCTCGAAAAACATTTCTTTAAACCTTTCCTAGGTTATTACACCTTCTCCTCCCCTGATCTTATTTGCCTGCCACCAATAGCTGGCTTCTGATTTTAACATAAATGTCGCGTAGGCGGTCTTCTGGTCCTCCCTAACACGGGCGACCTCAAAAATTTTCTCCATTTCCATAACCCAAGTCTGAGCTTCTATCGGGTTCGTGGAACCCTTAAAATCTGGCGGTCCCATTGCCTTAAAGTCTTTAAATGAGGTGTTTGGTGGAGCTTGAGGCTGATTGTTCATCGCTCCAGCCAACAGATTTACCAACTGCTGAACGGGGTTCGCATTGGCATCATTGTTGTTATTGGTTGATCCCTCTTGGGCTTGTCGACGATTTTGTCTCCTTCTTGGCGGCATATTTCTGTTAAGAATATATGCTCATTAGATCTTTATTAAATCACTTAAATATTTAAGAATTAACTCAAATATTTAACATAACCACTTTAACTACTCTTTTCTTTTCAAATAACCTTTGATATTTTATTTAAATCAAAAGTTTTAAACATAGTACTATAGCATCTCTGCCATTTACTTCAACTATCCCAAGATAAAGAATCTTCAGGATTTAGTTTCTCAAAATATTCCTTTGTTTTTTTAATCACATCGGAATTTACATTAACTACTCCAAAGAGTATCACATAATGTTAAATACTTTAACATACTCACTTAACCCATATCATCTTAAACAACTTTATTATTTTATTAAAACCAAAAGCTTTTAATACAATACGATAGCATTTCTGCCATGTACATCAACTATCCTGAAATAAAGTTACTACAGGACTTACATTATCACAATATTCCTTTGTTTATAATTACATTGGAATTTACATTATTTACGATTGTTTAAACGTTAACAATATCATATTATCCTATCACGGCCTACTAAGGCGTCGGACAGCTTCACTACGTTCCTCCTCTATAATGCGGGACATAGTCCTGCGATCTAACATATACCCAGGAAGTCCCTCGAACTGAATTGGATATCTCATAACTCGGTCCTGGGCCTCATCCATTGCCCTCAGAAACGTGTAGCACGTCTCTGCAACCTTAACTCTCTTCGCACGCGCATCATCCTCTGCCAGATCTGCACGTCGTGCATTTCTCACCCAAGCTTCTTCCACTATGGCGAGTCTTTCAGATTTCTCTTTCAACTCATTCTTTAACTTTTCTATCTCCTCTGTCTTCTGCTCACTTTGGCCCTTCTCATGAACCAAATCCCACTCCACATTGCCAAGACGGGTGTGGAGTGTCTCAATCTCACCACCCTGAGCAACTGACTGCTCCCTCAACTCCTGAATTGTATCTCGTAACTCTACGTTGCGATCATATAATAAATCATACATATCAGCACTGTCAGAGTTCGGTGGAAACTCCTCAAGGTCTTCCTCCTCCTCTTCCTCTTCCTCTTCAGGGTCTTCCTCCTCCTCGGCTGCCTCAGCCGGGATCTCAACCTCCTCAGGGTCCTCCTCTGAGTCAATCTCTGGCTCATGCTCCTGACCAAAATCTGGATGTACAGGAGATGGCTCTGACTGTACTAACTGCTCCCAGACAGTGTGTTTGTCCCGGGGCTCCTCATCTCTAGTCTCTAGGTGTACAACATCCCCGGACTGACTAGCTCCTCCAGTATCTGACATCCTGACAAAATAAGTTTTAAGTCTTAGTTTTTACGTGATGTTAATCAATACTCTAACAAGTATGAACACATAAGCACATAGCACATAAGGTAATTTTATTATCTTTCTTAGAACTCAATCAGAGTTGTCATTACTATCTTCATGAAGGCTACTATCCTAAGGTTTTCCCCCCACCTAAGGTTCATAACCTACGGCTCTGATACCAACTTGTGACACCCCCAAATCCGGTATCTTAATTTCTACAGGATTTGGTGTTCACTGTTCCAATATCATACAACTATCTACCCATAAATAATGAAATTCATTTATTAGATAAATAAATCATCATCTTACATCATCTGAAATAAAAATACATCATAAATCCCAGGTTATACTTAACCTTAAATATCTGTTGCGGAAACGTAAATAAATAAGTCTTAAATCATCACACATAAATCTTAAACTTTAACATTATTCATGACAACACAAATCTTCATCACTTGTTAGCTTTTCCTTTGCCCTTGCTACTAGAAGGTACATCACTTCGTTCATTATTAGCTGCAATGTTATTATGCAAGAGTGAGCACGGATGCCCGCAAGTATAAAAATATGACAGAATAATAACATGCGAGTGAAAGAATTCTGAATAACAGAAAGCTCAACATTTGAATCAAGAATATTAACCAAGAGTCAAATTACTTCTCAACTTTTGAATCAAGAATATTAGTCAAGAGTCAAATTACTTCTGAGGGTCATTAAAACCTTGAACCGAGTCTTAGGTTGTCAAGTATATTAACCTTTCCAACCTTTAACAGTCACAAGACTATAGACTTTACCTCTCGTACTTAGGGAGATCAGCCCTTCGTACTGATACTGTGCACACTATCTTAACGCTTTAAGCATCTTCATTAATTCCCTATATTAGGGTTGTTCATCTCAGTTTGACATCAGAATCCGCACCAAATAAAGTTGGTTTGGATAACTCAATAAATGATATTCAGATTGAATATTAACTTCTCAAGGTATACAATCGAATAAGTATTGTACACATTAAATGATACTTTTAAAAGAATCATGACATCTCATGTGAAATTCTAAACTTGGATATTCAAGAGTAAGAATTTGCTCAACAATAGTAATTAAGCATAGCAATTGCTTAATTTAAAGAGTTTAGTTTAGGAGACTTGCCCAACAATAATAGTAAGTTAGGGATAGAAAACTTGCTCAAATATAAAGATTTGAGTTTAGGAAACTTGCCTCGTGCGCAAGCTACAATTATTACTCACTTCTTTAATTACTCTTACCTATCAATACATTCACAATATCAATTAATCACAAGTTCGATATGATGATTGATTTACAATAGTATTCTTCAAACTTATTATTAGGTTTTCAAATAATGGTTTACGTTGATTAATTAACTTGTTAATTAATCACGTATCTTAAGTTATTAACTTGTATTAATAACTCATTACATACATAACATGTCATCATGTTAATTAAATTTAAAATAATGTCTTAATGTTTATAACACATTATTTAACCTTTACAAATAATAGTTTAAGTCATGTAATTAATTTATTAATTAATTACATAACATAAATTATTAAACTCATATCAATATTTTATTATATTTATGCAACATGTGTTCATGTTCATTAGACTCAAAACACATTTCAAAATTTTCCAACACTTAGCAAAAAAAAATTTCAAAATTTTCGGACAGGCGCGGCCGCGCGCCATTTTGCCTTGCAGCCGGCGCGGCCGCGCGGCTGCGGAATTTCAGAATCTGAAGTTCGCGAACGAACACAGATTTTCTCCCATTTTCTCCCAATTCACATTATTACACTGATTTATAATGTTACCCATGAAGTATAAACTTCACAGGAACATTATATATCACTTATAACATATTCTTAACATTCCAAGTTATGTAATTATACAAATCAAAATATTAATTTTCACTGTTCTTCAAAACTTTCAAGAGTTTAATGAAAGACATAAAAATCTCCTTACGGATTCGTTACTACACCGAATCCATTCATTTCAATTCCATTTTCTTTGTTTTACATATACAATCATATTCATGTATCAATTTAAATATAAACATATGATTCAATCATTAATTTAACCCATATGGGTTATTCACCCATATTCAATACTCTGTAATTTCATCAAACCCATTTATTAACAAAGTTATTTGGTGTGATCAGTGTAAATCATGGATACATGATCCAACACATAATACTAACATATACGGTCACATATATAATAACCTCACACTTTAATTTCCCAAAAATAAGTACTGATAGAGAAATTTTTACAACATCGTAGAAAACTCTGTAACTTTTTGAAAAAAACAATTAAGGCCAAATTATATAAAATTGATTACTTTAAAACATGTATATACGTTAGAAAATATGTTATAATTACATACCCATATAGATAAAGCCATATCATAACCCAATTGGAAAACCCAATTTTCACAGAAAACTTAAAAGTACGTATTTAAGAAATCTTAATTTTGAAAACTTAAAAGAAGAATTACCCTTTTGGTATGAAGATAACACAATCACAAACAATACTTAAGATTTCTCAAATTCCTTTCTCTCAATCTCTTCTTCTTCTTCTCTCTGAAACTTTCTACGTTTTTCTTTCTCTGACTTCTCTAATTTCTTCTGATAAAATGACTTAGGAAGATAACGTACATATATATATAAATATATAATATATCCGTTGTAATATAACTCCCACAAGGGCCTTGTTTGGCTTCTTCTTCTTTTATTTTTTTTCCATTTATTTTAATAAACTAATTTACTATATACTTAATTGTCACATCACTTATTAATTAATTAATTTTATTTAAATTAATTAAATAAAATAAGATAATTCACATTAAACACATTGTCACATAATTAATATTTTTATTTGTTAATTATGTCAATTCATTAACTCATTAATTAATTATTAAATTAATTAAAGTAACATATGCTTATTTAATTAATTCAATTAATCAAATAAACTCAATTAATTAAATACTTTGAACTATTAAATCACTACATATTAATTTAATTAATGTCACACATATAATTAAATTAATCTACCACAAATTCATGAATTAATTATTTAATTCAATAATTAAATCATTAAAAATATTTATTTATCTCCATAAATATTCAATATCTTTACAAAATTCTTGTTCGTCACATGCGTGATGGATTTTAAGGGAAATTGGGACGACCACCTACCCTTAGTCGAATTTGCGTATAATAATAGTTACCTTGTGAGTATCGGCATGCCACCGTATGAAGCTCTTTACGGGAGAAAATGCAGAACGCCATTATGTTGGGACTAAGTCGGAGAACGACAAATACTCGGACCAGAGTTAGTTCAACAAAACGCAGACGTGGTGACAGTGATAAGAGCCAGATTAGTAGCAGCTCAAGACCGCCAGAAGAAATACGCAGATTTGCATCGACAGGACCGAGGCTTCAAAGTCGGCAGTTTCGTATTCTTGAAGGTATCTCCATGGAAGGGAAAAATCCGTTTCGGCAAGAAAGGAAAATTGAGTCCAAGATTCATAGGACCGTTCGAGATACTGAAGCGAGTGGGCGAAGTGGCATACAAAGTTGCTTACCACCCGAGTTGGAGCATATCCACAACATGTTCCATATTTCCGTGTTGCGACCGTACAAGGCCGACTACAAGCACGTGATTTCTTACGAGCCCATTCAAGTGGAGAAGAACTTGGCGTATGAAGAAATTCCTGTCCAGATATTAGATAGGAAAGAACAAACTTTGAGAAATAAAATTATTTCGTCTGTAAAAGTACTTTGGCGTAACCACGATGTCGAGGAGGCAACGTGGGAATTAGAAGATAGGATAATGAGGGATTATCCCCATTTATTTGTGTAACCTCGTAGCAATTCCGGGACGGAATTTTTATAAGGGGGGGAGGATGTAATACCCTAGAATTTTCATATATTATTAAATAAATATATTAATGGGAATGAGAATTTATTTGAATATATTGATTTTGTGTTATGAGAATGATTAATTCAATTATATTAAATTGAATAATTATAATAATTGAGAAATTGATGGAGTTTACGATACACTCGATGAAATGCCTTGTGTGGCACAGTGACGTAATATTAACGATTATATTAACTTAAGCGAACAATTAATCTATATTAATTGTTGATCGTAAAATATTAATTAATTGTCATCGTAGAATAATTGTTATAAAATATTAATGGTGAATGATTAATAATACGTGATTATTATTATTGCAAGAAATATAATAATAATAATGAGCAACGTGTTTATAATATAATAAGATTTATATTAAAGTAATGATTAATTATATAAGGGTTAATTAAATTGTTATGAAGATTAACAATTATATTGATTGATAAAGGATGTGTGTATATTATTAATTACTATTTAATTAATAAGATGAGTAATTCTATGTGCAAGCAGGCGAATTAAATGTGTAACATATAGTAGCTAACTATGTATTATGTGAAGTGTAATATGACACTACTATATGGTAAGGCTTATTGAATTATGGGAGTTACATGATAATGCCTATGTGACATGTGAATATACACTAAAAGAATATGATATGGATTATATATGTGTAAATTAATTGTACCACATTGCCATGTTAAAAGTACATTGTGACTTAAAAGTATATATTATATAATCTAAGTGGACTTATATAATATAAGTATGTGTTTATAGTATATAGACAATTAATAAAGTTCCTTCATTCATTGAATAAGGCAAGATGTGTTGTGACATTAAAATAGCCTATGAGATAATATGTATGTAAGTATACATTAAAATAGTGTATCATGAATATAAATAATAATTGATGATTATTTATATATATAATGGAATAATAAAATTTAATAAAGAAGATAATGAGATGTGATTATATCCAAGTAAATTATATCCGGTATTAATAAATATACATGGATTATATGATTTGAGTACATAGGTAATCCCTAATTTTTCCTAATATAGTAATAATTGTACATTAAAACCCATTTTTTTGGAAAGTATAGTAACTAAATTGAACTAATTAATCACATTGCTGGAAATTCAAATGTATCAGTTGCTCCAACAGTGGCCAAACAGTGGCCTATAATCCCATTGCGTAAACTTGAGCAGCTATACTCCATGGTGATGATGGCTAAGCATATGGCTGAGGAATAGTAGTTGAGCAACTCCTTATTACCCATTGTTCTCTTCTTCTACCTCATGAATTCTAACCTTTGAGCAAAGCCATTAACTAGATAACAATTCCTCTATAAATTGGTAGCTATGTTACTAAGTTTACGTTGCTATGTTTTGTCTGATAAAATTCTGAGAATTGAAGTTTGAGTGTTTGTTGTTCCAAGAAGAATCTAGCAATCACAGAAAGTTAGAAGCTAAGCAAACTAAGTTTCAAGAGGTATAATTCTGAATTCCATAATCTTCATTCTTGTTCACTTTCAAAGTTTCAAATCTTGATCACGTTGAATTGGGTTGTAATTGGGGTATAGAACAATTATTTAGTTGTTATAATAAACTTATAAGCATGTTAGAATACAATGTGATTGTTTTCGTGAATAAATTTTATGAATTGGGTTGCTGTCTGCCGAAGCAGGAGCTTCCAGCTCTGTACAGGTAACGGCGCAGCTGCGCCCTGGTTATACTAGGGTGCTGCGCAGCTGCGCCAGTTTTGAACTGGGACGCTGCGCAGCTGCGCCGGCTACTGGATCTAGTTCCTGCTTTCTGCTAGAAATCTGTTATGGTATAAATAACTAATGTGACTTCAACAAGTCTACTAATGAGCTTGGCATGCCTATATGGATATATTGAGACAATGTAAGCATGTTTTACTAAGAGTTACACACATACTTATAGTTTGCGATAAACTTAGAGTTTTATAAACAAACTTCGAATTTGAAAATGAACTCGATATGTATACTTGCCATGTTAACATTCTGACCTTGCAAGCATATTTGTATGATTTAAGGATGTATGAAAAGCATGCTAACTGGCGTATATAGGTTCAATAATAAAATGTGGACATGTGAACCTTACTAATGACAACATAAGATTTAAATGTGGACTTTGACATGTTATATTAGGACTCTACGTTCTGATATTTTTAACATGATTGAATATGCTTTGAAGGCATCATACATGTACGTACTTGTTATATGTAATGCAAGTTAATCAAGCATGAGTTCGATTAAGTCACGAACTAGTAACAGTGCTAGAATCACACATCCGTGACATAGAAGCATATGAACATGTGTATCAATAAAATATATTACTACTTTATATCTCTAAATGATAAGCATGACAACTTACGTAAATTCATGGCATTGCATAACCTTAAGTCGTTCGGGATCGTGAATTAAAAAAAAAACTAAATCATATATGATTGGAATTTGAAAGATTGAACAAGCATGAAAGTATCCTTTAAATATGTGTACGTACTTTGTGATATCATATGTTATGTGTTACTTGAACCCAACGGTTAACTTATGAGAATGCCATAACTTGCTAAAATAAAATATATTTTAGTATTGCTTGTAGTCTTATGTGATATTAATAATATGCGAGTATGTTTACTAATTGTGGTAGTCTCACATGATAGTAATGATGTATGAATATGATCAACTTAAGAAAAGAGGAAGTTAAGAATAGAAATTATATTCTATATAACTGTGTAGCTAGGTTAAAACTTAGCTTATGTGTTGATCATATATTCGAAGATAAAATGTGAAGTTAAATTATATGACTAATGAATATCATATATATACGTAATGGTATTACGATAGGAATTCGAAAGTGTTGGCTAGCTTTACGTGAGTAAACTACGCATAAGGCAAGTGTCCTAAACCCTTGCATTATTTTATTCAACGGATATCGTAAGCGAGTATCTAAACCTTATCTCCTTGGATACAAGTATTCTATCTTTGTATATTGCGAACTAATTTCCTACTTAATCGTTTGAATTGAATTAGCATACTTGAACTCTTATTTCATTAAAGCTATTATTCATGTTGAACTTAGTATTGTTCTTGAATATTGTGAAAGTGTCTATGCCATTTGATTCGGCTAGACTTATATTATTGAAAAGAAACCCAAACTAATTGATTGGTGCGGGATCTTGTATTTGACTGAGAAGAACAACCTTCTTTGAAGGGAATATATAATTGTCAGAGAACCGACGTGCACACTTGAGTATGGTTGATTGTTATGCATAACGATGGTGCTTTAGGCTGATCACCTGTTGTACCTGTTTTTGTTGGATTTTCAGTTTATTATTGTTAATTCTAGTAGAAGTTCATAGTCCTTAGCGACTGCTCAGTATTCAGTTATCTTGAAATCTTGAATTGATTTGTTATTGAATCACATTGATATTATTATGTCCTTAGTGACTATTATTGAAAACTGTTGATATTCTTGTTATCCTTGAACTATCAAACTTTGTTATACCCTTTAGAAAATTAAGGATTTTATCACTTACCCTTATTGTATATTACTTGCTGGGCAATTTGTGCTCATTCTTGCTTTCCCTAAAATATTTCAGTTAAGGCAGAGTAGGGCGAACATTCGGGCGTTGATAAGGGCAAGGGCAAGGCTACCAACTAGCTTGTCTCTTTTACGTTTTTAAATATTTTAATGTTGTATTAAGATGATGTAGTAAGACTGGTTTTGATTATGTTTAAGCTTAAGTTAGGTTATGTAATAAGTCGTTAATTGATATTATTATGTAATCTATTAAGTACTGTAGGTTGCGAGACTTGGGGGAATAATTATAATAAATCATTGTAAATTATTCTAGAATAGATGTTCCGCTGTGATCGTGTGATATTAGTTATTATTATCGTGATGTATTACCATGAGCACGTGATGAACTGAATTCGAGAGACCAAGTGGCGGTCCTGGAATTTGGGGGCGTCACACAACTAGTTGGGCCTTATAGGTCTCTACCTTGCCGTCTGCTCCCGTCTTTCTTTTAAAGACCCATTTACACCCAATAGGCTTAATGCCTTCAGGTGGTGAAACCAAAGTCCATACTTTGTTCTCATACATGGAGTCCATTTCAGATTTCATGGCTTCAAGCCATTTCCCTAAGTCTTTATTACTCATAGCCTGTTCGTAATTCAATGGATCATCATCATTTATGATGTGTACCTCATCGTCATCCTCTATAACGAATCCATACCTCTCAGGCATCTTTGGTACTCTTCCAGATTTACGAATAAGGTGTGGTACAGTAGGTTATTCTACTTGGTCAGGTACCTGACTTTGATCCATGGTAACTTGTGGTTCTTAAACTTTTTCAAGATATATTTTACTCCCACTAACCCCTTCATGGATAAACTCTTTCTCCAAGAAGGTAGCATGTTTCGCAACAAACACCTTTTGATCAGTTGGATGATAGAAATAATACCCTACGATTTCTTTAGGGTATCCCACAAATCTACACTTGTAGGATTTAGTCTGTAGCTTATCATTTTCAAACTTTTTGACATAAGCTGGACAACCCCAAGTCTTAATATGCTTAAGATTTGGTTTCCTCCCTTTCCACATCTCATATGGAGTCTTTAGAGCAGATTTGGTAGGTACCTTGATAAGTAAGTATGCAGCCGTTTCTAAGGCATATCCCTAGAAGTAAATTGGAAGGTCGGTAAAACTCATCACAGATCGAACCATATCCAACAGTGTTCGATTTCTCCTTTCAGATACTCCATTTAACTGTGGTGTACCTGGAGGAGTCCATTGTGAGATTATACCATTTTCTTTGAGACAATTGAGAAACTCACCGCTTAAGTATTCTCCACCTCGATCTGATCGAAATATCTTAATACTCTTGCCCGTTTGTTTCTCTACTTCACTTCTGAACTCTTTGAACTTTTCAAATGATTCTGATTTGTATTTCATTAAATACACATATCCAAATCTTGAGTGATCATCAGTGAAAGTAATAAAATAAGAATACCCACCTCGTGCACTTGTTGTCATAGGTCCACAAACGTCTGTCTGAATCAATGCCAACAACTCTATAACTCTTTCTCCTTTTCCATTAAAAGGAGATTTAGTCATTTTACCCATGAGACAAGATTCACAAGTTGGATATGATTCATAATCGGATAGCTCGATGAGCCCATCTTTATGCAACTTGGATAATCTTGTTTCATTGATATGACCGAGTCTATAGTGCCACATGTAGGTATAATTAATATCATCTCTTTTCTTTTTCTTAGTTTGTTCAATTTGAAATATATTTTCTTGTAAGTCAAGTATATAAAGTCCATTTCGCAAATTTCCAATACCATATAAAACATCGTCTTTATAAATAGAACAACCATTGTTCTTTATAACAACGTCAAAACCTTCCATATCCAATATAGAAATTGAAATAATGTTTTTAATAATATTCGGAACATAATAACAGTTATTAAGATAAATGGACTTTCCCGAAGGCATTGCTAAACAATAAATTCCTACAGCTAATGTAGTAACCTTTGCTCCATTCCCCACTCGTAGGATCACCTCTTCATTGTTCAACTTTCTACTTCTGACCAGTCCCTGCACAGTGTTACATATGTGAGACCCACAGCCGGTATCCACTACCCAAGTAGAATTATGACTTTCAGAAAAATTAATTTCAATCATAAACAAACCTTGATTGGAAGTCGAAGTTTCTCTAAGCTTCTTCTCTGCTAGAAACTTCTTGCAGTTCCTCTTCCAATGTCCCGGCTCGTTGCAATGAAAGCACATTCCTTTAGCTAGTTCAAGTTTCTTTTGTTCCTTTTCTTTCCCCTTTCCCTTATCCTTCTTGGATTTCTTATTTTCAGAAGACACCTTGGGCCTCTTCCTTTTATTGGAAGAATCCACCATCAAGACATGGTTCTTCTTGGATGAGAAGTGGCCTTCTACAGTTTTCAGCATGTTAAGCAGCTCAGGCAAGCTGACATCTAGCTTATTCATGTGAAAATTAACCACAAACTGCGAGAAGGTCTCAGGGAGTGACTGCAAGACCAAGTCTTGACTCAACTCCCCATCCATGACGTACCCAAGTTGTCCAAGGCGTTCAATCAAATTGATTACCTTACGAACATAAGTCTCGACGGCAGTGCCCTCGGTCATCCGAGATCGGAAGAGCTCCTTAGATATCTCATATCTAGCAGTCCTACTCTGTTCCCCATACAACTCCTTGAGGTGAAGCAGCATAGTAGGAGCATCCATTTTTTCGTGCCGACGCTGAAGCTCGTTATTCATGGATGCAAGCATGATGCATTGAGCCACAGATGCATCATCTTGCCACTTATTGAAAGTAGCAATCTCTTCCTCAGAGGCTGTTTCTGAAATAGATTCAGGGATAGTTGAATTTAGAACATAAGAAATCTTTTCAGCAGTGAGAACAATTCTCAAATTTCTTAGCCAGTCCTTAAAATTCGGGCCGGTAAGCTTATTTGCATCAAGTATGCTTCGTAATGAGATTAGTGATTTTGATATTTTTAAAATTCTGCATGTGAAAAGACAACATTTTTAGCAAACATTCATTTTATTAACTTTGCATAGAAAAATAAATTTAGGTCATTATTTTAAATTGGTATCTTCCACTATTTTCATCAAACTATATTACCCTCACTTATATAGTAGCAACATCTAATTAAAGATTTGCTAGTGAGATTAAGGATCCCATTTCAAATGTATATAACCTTGTGGATAGCACAACAAGCGATATATAAATAAATAGGTAGACAAATCTTGTCAATTACATCACCATGTAACTCCTTTTATTTTGCCTCTTAAATCATAATGGTCATGTGTGTGCACATTCGAACTAAAATGATTTAAGTTAAGTCCAGTCTAGCACTTCCATAAATTAAAAAAAATAAAAATTCGTCCTTGTGGAGAGCACAATAAGACTAGATCGTTCAATTTTATTGATAAGCATCAAATGTGATTAATTAACATCTTAAATATTCAATACTCACCTTGTGTATAGCACAACAAACTCATATTAAATATTTAATACTCGATTAATTGACCATGCTAGAAGGCGACGTTCGATATTCCAAATATCATTTGAACGCTTCGGATTTAATATTATTTCTTTGAGGGTTTGTTATTATTTGTCTCATCTTGTTAAGCGCACATGCACATATATATATAAAATATGCGTCATTTTATTAAACATGCGAAGCATGTTTGCATAAAATATAATATATATAATATTTAGCATGCAATATAGAATACTATATTCTACCCGGATTAATTATGGACTTTTATTCTAGTTTGGTTCACTAGAGCCACCAAGTGAACCAAAAGGTCAAACCTAGGAGTGCAATAATTTAAATTTAAATATAACTATTACATTTAAACCCGGGCTCCATACAAATGGGTCTTTACGCGTTCCTTACTCCTTGGTCTCCAGTTTCTTCAAGATAATTCTAACTATTTCTATTACATAAACTATAATTAAATAGAAACCTTGATCAGCAGTCAAGGGGAAGTACATAGGAAGGAGATAGAATTTATATCGAGAATAAATAAAACCATAGAAGGCGAGGTACGCAGACCCCATTTATTAAAACCCATACATTCAAGCATTCATCCAAAATAAAATCCAATCACATTGGTCATAGTCCATAATCAATCCCTTTTATTATCATACATATCATCATATGTATCAATAAAACATCCATTCATCTCATGAAAATAAAATCATTCCATATAAGTATTAATATCAATTAATGGGCAAAAGTTTGCTAAACTTTATTTTTGGAAAAATAAACTCCTTTATTTCATTCAAAAATAATTCCAAATTAAACTCTTTAATTTTAGCAATTCTGAAATCTCATTTCATATAAAATAAACATCTTTATTTTAAACCTTTGTTAATTAAATAAACCATTCATTTAATTAAATAAAACAAAAAAAAATTTCATTTCCTGTCCAATGGCGCAGGGAACCGGCGCAGCTGCGCAGCATGAAAACCAGAAGCAGACACTGGCGTAGTTGCGCAGCAAGAAAGCCTTGCACCGGCGCAGCTGCGCAGCTTCGCAGAATTAGAAAATAAAATTTGTTGCCCAAGAACTCGATCCAATCACATATCATACATGTATGCCTTGCACCGGCGCAGCTGCGCAGCTTCGCAGAATTAGAAAATAAAATTTGTTGCCCAAGAACTCGATCCAATCACATATCATACATGTATGGAATCACATACACTGATAATTAGCACAAGATTGGCTCTGATACCACTGTTGGGTTTTTACGAAATATAAGCATGCAATTAAATTACATAAACGCAGCGGAACGGATGAAAAATCAAATTTTAAAAATTTCTTACAAACCCTTAACCATGATCTTTCTTGTGCATCAATCATCAGTCAATACATTGAAGGAGATGATGGAATTATACCTTTGAAGATCCAAGCTTCCTCAGGTACAAGTTCTACTCCTTTGATTCCTCTGTAATGGCTACTTCCCTTGATCAATGTCAGCCACCTAAATGTTTGGCCTCTAACGGTGATCCACCAATGAAGATGAAGAACTCAGAAAGATAGGTTATTGGATTAACCCTTGTTTCTATCTCTATAGAATATGTGTACTCCCAACTCTTGGAAAAATTCACGTCCCTTATTTCTGATATAAGACTCTCTTATATAGATATTATGTTAACCATCCTAATCCAATTAGAATAGGATTTTATTTAATTAATTAATTAAACACGTTTAATTAATTTATATCTTAATCTTATTAGGATTGAGAGAGAGAGTACTGATATTATATTAATTCCTAAACTCCTTTATAATTAAAATAATAATATTAATAAGACTCCTCTTATTAATTTATATTTAATATTTCTAAAATATTAAATGATAAATATTAAGCTATTTAATTTATTCTATCACCATAGATTAAATTAATTATACTTAATGCATTATTACTATCATACCATTTTCTTCTTAAATAATTCTTCTTCCTTTTATGGTGTAACCCTTTAGGTTCTCCATATTAAACCGGTTGTGAATATATCAATTAGAACAATTATAATCTTATTTAAATAAATAAATTAAACTAATAATCTATTTAAATAAATAACATTTATTCTATAATAGGGATAAGCCTCCCTAGCGCTCAACGACTTTCCAGATAATATAGATTTCAACATTAATCATAAAAGAACATGTGAGTTAATAGTTATCGTACAATTCAATCCTTCCACCATACAATATCCCAATTAAATATAAGACATTGATTTACTGTCAAGTCTTAATTTATTTAATCATATGTATTTCGATTAGAAAATGCACAACTCCAAATAATGCAGATTAGAAACCTCTTTCTAATTTCATTCTACCTTGGCTAATGATTCCTGGGTTGCCATTTAACGAATCTCATAGGATATATCTCCTCTTTTACTAGAGTTGGTAGATTCTTTATTGACCATACATTATCTCCATATGCAACTCATTATACCCAAGCATACCCTATATATGTCTTAAAAGGCCTTAAGAAATAAGTCAAAGTATAATTTGTTACATACAAGATACTATGATGATCTCAAGTCCAAGGATCACTTGTACTACTATCACATTAGGAATTCCTATTGACAGGCGAGTAAAACTCCATTAGGTATTCCATAGCGAGTCCACGTTCAGTGAACTTATTCTCCAATAAGCACCTACATATTTGCTTTAGTGTCTCAACACAAATGACCATTAGATCAGTTATCCTCATCTAATGAGCAAGCAACATATGTACCAATCTATCCAGATTTACTAATCCCCATTTTAGTAATCCCACAATTGGAAACTATTTTAGTTTTTAAGCTTTCTAAGAATTTAGATCTTATTAGCACGATCTCATCATGATTCTAAAAGCATTGCTTAAAACTATGGATTATTTACAAATTATAAAAACAGCACCATATAGATAATTAAATGCCTTAAATTAATATTTTATTAATAAATAAATAAGATTGTTTACAAAGTATGTGCTTTATCATCATACATGATTAGCTTGTATGCACACTACTATCAGGGACTACCTCAGGGAGCGCGCTATTCGATGCATTACTGGGGAGATTCGCCTTCCTTATCTTCCTCCAGTTCAATGCTTTTGGCCTTTATCTTCGTTAATTGCATCGATTCCCACCCTGGGGTATGATGGTCTTCACTTGTCCGACGGTCCAATCTCTTTGGCGAACTTTATCGCTTGGTGGGTCCGGTGCACGATAAGAGCTCAGACCCGGGCTACCCAGTTGTTGGGAGTCATGGTTCAAGGATCCTTTATGATGAAGGACTAGATATCATGTTTTCAGGAGCCTTCTCATTAGGATCAAATTGTTGCTTTGAGACTTCAGTTGGAGCAGCTGTCGGCCTATTGTAGTTACAATGGCTTGGACCCGTCCTTGGCTAGTACTTTTGCTTCTCAAGGTCATGAGGCTGGACCGTCATGCGATGGTAGCTCTCATAGTGCTGGACCCTTCGGTTTTGGTGGCTTTCAGTATAGAGATGTTCCTTTCACCGATCACCCAGATGCGCAGGAGACACATTATCGCCCAGATCAGCAGGATGTGCCCACTCTCTGTAGACGACCTCAGGTTGATCAGTTTAATTATGCCCTCACCTCCTTGGGTGATTTTGACGACGTGGCGAGCCCATAGGTCATCTGTTAGTCTTTGGGCCTTTGTGCCCTGTTGGTCCGATTAGATGACACAATTAACGCGCAAGTATACGCCGCCAGCAAGTAATAAAGAGTAAGTAAAGATAGTTCCCACGGAGAATTAACAGATAAAAGGTTGCCAAACCACTAGCACATAATCGCCTCAGTCTTATTTAAACGAGCGATAAAGAGTTGGAATTAAAACTAAGTTAACTAGGCAAGGAATTAAAACATGCAATAAATAATCCTAAGGTAGAATCTGAATAATGAAGATAAGAGATTCCAATTTTTCCTAATGATTCGTCTAAGTCGACATACTTCCAATTAGGTCAAATTGATCATTACTAGGTTGTAAGCCAAGAACACGAAAGTGAGAGAAGGCCATCTTTCGATGCACCTAATCCATATCACGTGCAATCCACAGATGATAAAACGCACGTGAACACCCACATTACCTAAACCACTATATGTCTATGTGATTTACAAATAATTAGGGTTTAAGGTCAAGTCCTTATTGACTACGAGCGGCGCTTCGGTATATGTCTATCCTAAGCACAAATCATGCGTCCAACGCCATGTGAACGTACAATCGCCCGCTACTACGATTAGATCTAAACCCACACTTTGTCTTTCAATCCTATGTGGGTTATCACAGTAATTGGTCATGACTCAATTAAGCAATGAAAGCATAAATCGTAGTAGACAATCACATAGCAATCAATAAGAACCAACATGGAATAGAAATCAACATAGACTACTCAATAGATTCTATTCGAACCTCAAAATAAGGTCTAAGTCATAAATGACTCAAACATATCATCCACAAGTTGAATATACATCATAAGATTGCAAATAGGAAGCAAAGAGATTCAAAAGATAGAAAATAGCAAATCTAAGTGCTCAAGCTCCTTGTTAAATCTCCAATGGAATCCACTTGCTTCAATCTTCTTCTCTAATCTAACCCTAGAATCTAACTAACTAACTAAACCCCAATCTAACACTAATCTACTCGTAATCTAAACAAGAAATGTAAGGGAAATGGAAGAACAAGCTAAGGCTAGGGCTTAAGGCCAATATTTGATGCTCTTTCTTGCCATAAACGAGCCCCCTTATATCCCAATCAAAAGCCAAGTCCCGTTCAATCGAAAAGTCAAGTCTGGCACAGCTGGGGACTGGCGCGGCCGCGCCCAAAATACCCTAGAAATCCGCGCGCCCGCGCCAAGGATTTTCTATTGCAGAGTCCTCTAGTAAAACGGCCATAACTTTTGATCTGAGAGGAGTTACGAGACCTACCACCTGTGAAATCGAAGCTTATCGAAGAGCTCTACAACTTTCATTCTTTGAGCATTGAGAAATAATGGATGGATGAAGGCTGAAATTGAGCTCCAAGTGACAGCTACGCATGAAAACTCAAAACCGTGAGGTTTGGACGTCCGTTGGTATACGGGGCATAACTCTCGCCTCCGAACTCCGATTTGGATGATTCAAGATGTTCCGGAAAGCTTATAAGATGCTCTACAATATGAACCAAGTTCCAATTCAAGAACATGAAATGAACGCGAACCACCCAAACGATGTCCGGATTGCACTTCCTTCCCATTTTTGCTTCAAAGGCCATTTTTGCTTCAAAGACCATTCTTGCTCCTTTTGGCCTCTAGACTCGTGGCATCACCTTCATTGCTTCCTCACCCATGCTATCTTCATGTTTTAAACCCATTTCAGTGCTTTGTCCCATTTAAGCGTTCTTTTGCCCTTTTAAGCTCAATTTGCACCCGGAGAGTTTCTAAACCTGAAAATCACAAAACAAAGCAAAAACACATAAAACGCACAACGATACTTGAGTTTAAGCAACAGAATGAGTTGGTTACTATCCGAATAAGTGGTCACAAAAGGCATTTATCAAATACCCCCAAACTTAAACGTTGCTTGCCCTCAAGCAACCAAAACAAAACTAAACAAAAGATGCAATGCAGTATCTACAATGTATGCAACCAACGCTATCATGAATGCGAATCCAAGTTCCCAGCCAGTATTGAACTTTCAAAGCAATGCCTCAGAAAACCACGAGATAGTCGAAATAGATAAGCTACCCAAAACAAGACCATAAGGCATATTCTGCAAATCCAAAACTGTCAGCACTGATGTATTGTGCGTTGTGTGCTTGGCAACCATTAAACATGCTTTGAACAAATATATCACATACTATGCTTCTTAGGTGAAAAACAAGCTTTAACTTAAGAAAAGCCGTAAATCATATAAGTTCTAACCAAGACCATGTATTACTAAAGTTAAGAGTCAACAGGGGGTGTTCATTAAGCTATTATTACTCACGAGGGCGTATTCGCACTTTCCCGTGTACATAATCGACTATGCAATGCCTAGTCCTTTTAGGCTTTTCAATGATACCCATGTAGCGAGCTTTTGACCAACGATTTCCAGACCAGACGGCCTTAGGGCGCTGGGTGCAGAGACACCCCGAGGGCTTACTTGCTCGAATATCAAAGGCCACAGAACTCGACGTAGCCGAAGTGTTTATTCTATTTTTTTCCTTTTTCAATGCATTTTCTTTTGTTTTCTTTTTCTTTTTCTTTTCCTGCAAGAGAGTGCGTCTTACGCTCCGTCTTCCCGCATAAATCATGCATGTCCCCTGTTTCCCCCAAACTTAAGCTTTTAACAGTCTAGTTATTATTATATGGGAACTGAAACTCTTTTATTAAAACATAGTTTTTCCACCAGAAGACAAGTATGTAAACATTTAAACTTAGCAAATCAGGGTGTTTACTCTATCGTGCTTACTGGTTACACAGTATCTGACAGGTAAGGATTTACATATATGACCATGAAATCAGGCTTAAGTCTCAAATCAGTTCAACAATCAAGTGATTTCAGTTTCTTCATAGGCAACATACATAACTAACCAATTGAAAACTGGATTCATGCAGTATGCTCTAACACAGAATGCAAAAACAAAAGAAATTTTTTAAAATTTTCACAAATTTTAACTATTAACAACCTACATGCACTAAATAAACAAACACAATATGCAATATGAATGCAACTACCCTATATGCAAAATAAAGCCAATACCCCCAAACTTAAACTATTCAATGTCCTCATTGAAGGTAAAGGTAAAAAAAAACTCCCCTATTTGGCTTCTGATACTGCATGAAATGAAATGGCGCCCTCTCAGAAGTTTCCCCTCCTCTCTCTGCTTTGGCAAAATAAACCCCGCTCAGCACTGTACTCAACGAACCAACCTAATTCCATATCAATCTTGCTTTGCTAGAGATCCCACACTCAATATCTCAATTGATCAAGTTAAGAGGATAAGGTGGATGAGAATTGGTACTTTGGATTGAGGAGGTAGGAGGTTTTCAAAACTAAGGCTTGTAGTGGGGGGGAATTGCATAAAATGGAAGAGATGGGGGATTGCATTAAGGAACTGAGGGCTTGGGATTATAGGGACTGAGGCTTGGGGGCTGCTAATAATTGACATGAAGTGGTACCCCCCAAAATCTACAGGATTTTTCCCAAGACAAGCCTAGTTTATGTGTGGCGCGGCCGCGCGTGGTAATGCCTTGGATTGGGCGCGACCACACGGACCATCAGATTTTGTTGCTGCAGATTTTTGGCATGAACTGAGGTTGGCTTTTGCTTTTCGTTCATTTTGAGCAGCCTTTGACCTGAAATACGCAGACAATACTTATTAAGCCCTCCTAGACTAACAAAGGTATATAAAATCTATTTACATCAAGAGAATGAACATGGAAAGATATATGCATTTATATTCCCAAAAATTCTCTAAAGGCGTATACGCAATATGCAAGTGTATCAAAATATATGCCATAAGCTTCATGGTCCCAAAAAGATATGCACTAATGCCTAAGTTCAAAAATGTAGGCATGGAACTCCTAATCTACTAGCATTCAGAAATTTTAAACTAAATACTAAACCAATAAGAATTAAACAAGGGGGGGAGTATGATAGAAAGCAGGAAATGGAGAATTAAACAAGGAGGGAGAAAGAGAAATGATGGGGTGCCTCCCATCGAGCGCTTGATTTATAGTCCTCTAGCTGGACTGTGTCTGACCACTACTATCCGACTCCCCGATGATATTGGAGAACCCCTCCATCCATCAGAATTGATATATGCTTTTGGAGGCTTCCCAATAGAGGAGAACTCGGATTTAAACTACCTAGCATCGGATATGTATATGAATTCCCCAGAAAAAAGGTCGGGGAGCTAGGCACGGGTTCTGTTGTGTAGGTGAAATGATTGGGGCATGGAGGTATAGACCACACAACGGACTCTTTTTCTATTCTCTTCTCTTCTGACCTCCATGGTTTGAAGCTCATGGACTCTCTCATGTCATAGAGATCAGTATCTGTAATATGGCTACCAAGGGGGCAAGGGTGTGCAAACTTGACTGGCTTGTTCCACTCAGGCGGAGGAGGCTCTTGGGGGATTGTCACTTTTGGTTCATATTCATACTCCACATCCCCAATTGGCTCTTCGATATCCATTACCTTTCACTCATCCAGCTCCAAGTGCACCTCAGGCTCTTCATCAGTATCTGCATCCATCTCATAGCACCAATCTTTTTGAGGGTCATAACTCACGGTTTCAGTCATTGGAGGCACAAAATCTTGCACTGTTGTCTCTTGTTCACATACCTCCTCCTTCCTTAATGTCGTTCTAATCTGCTCCACCCAAATCTAAAGATTCTCAATAGATTGCTCTTGCTCAATCAAGGTCTCCTCTGTCGATGCTATGGAATTCCCCCATATAATTTCCAATCCTTCCTTTTTTGTTTCAGCCTCGGGCTCCATGTACTGATGCTCATTGGTAGGAGTGTTATGGATTAGGGACCATCTGATTCTGGAAGTTCTGGTTTGATTGCTCTTGGCTCCTAAGCCTCTCCTCTTGGCTTTCTCAGCTCCTATACATGAATTCTAATGGAGACTGTTCTCCTAGTAAACATGGGGATTGATATGAGGGTTCTGGTGCATAAGTTGGACTTGGCTCATATTGTTCTTGATAGCTCACAGTATGGTTTTGCATCCCTTGTTCATCCTCTATCATCAAGGCCTTGCTAATCTGCTCTGCCCAGTTCTGAATACTCTTGAATGACTTCTGTTGCTCATTCAAGATGTCCTTTAGTGATTCTATGCCACTTCCTTCCTCCAAGCTTGCATTTTCTGTGTCACCCTCAAAATTGTGTTGAGGCTCGTAAACTGGAGTCTGGAAGGTGCATTCTGGGGCGAATGCGGGATTTGGATCCCAGTGTTGGTCTTGATAGTAGTCTAATGAAGGGTTTGCTGAAGGGTCTGGGTGATACCCCCAATTTGGCTGATAAGTGGGATAAGGTTCGGTGTAGGAATAACCACCCCCATACTGCTCCTGTCCAAAACTGATAGGCTCCTGATGGCTCGTGCAGCTTCCAGCACCATAGTCATAGGTCACTGCCGTCTCTCAATTCTGCTAAGCTGAGACAGTATCCAGCTTCCTCGAGAGAACCTCTAGCTGTGCTGAAAGTGTTGCGATTGGGTTGACGCCATCATTTCGCATTTCCCATGTTTTCTCTTGCATTGTACCATTCATGGATAGAAATTTAAGTCCATTGTACCTGAGAAGAGAATATGAGAAGAGAATTAAACAAAAATAAAAATAAAATGTTTAAAGTGAGACTAATTTGATTTAACTAATGTTGGCAAACAGTTATCCAAATAATTCCCCAACAACGACGCCAAAAACTTGTTGGTCCGATTAGATGACACAATTAACGCGCAAGTATACGCGGCCAGCAAGTAATAAAGAGTAAGTAAAGATCGTTCCCACGGAGAATTAACAGATAAAAGGTCGCCAAACCACTAGCACATAATCGCCTCAGTCTTATTTAAACGAGCAATAAAGAGTTGGAATTAAAACTAAGTTAACTAGGCAAGGAATTAAAACATGCAATAAATAATCCTAAGGTAGAATCAGACAATGAAGATAAGAGATCCCAATTTCCCCTAATGATTCGTCTAAGTCGACATACTTCCAATTAGGTCAAATTGATCATTACAGGTTGTAAGCCGAGAACACGAAAGTGAGAGAAGGCCATCTTTCGATGCACCTAATCCATATCACGTGCAATCCACAGATGATAGAACGCACGTTAACACCCACATTACCTAAACCACTATATGTCTATGTGATTTACAATAATTAGGGTTTAAGGTGAAGTTCTCTATTGACTACGAGCGGCGCTTTGGTATATGTCTATCCTAAGCACAAATTATACGTCCAACGTCATGTAAACGTACAATCACCCGCCACTACGATTAGATCTAAACCTATACTTCATCTTTCAAGTCCACATAGGTTATCACAGTAATTGGTCATGACTCAATTAAGCAATGAAAGCATAAATCGCAGTAGACAATCACATAGCAATCAATAAGAACCAACATGGAAGAGAAATCAACATAGACTACTCATTAGATTCCATTGGAACCTCAAAATAAGGTCTAAGTCATAAATGACTCAAACATATCATCCACAAGTTGAATATACATCATAAGATTGCAAATAGGAAGCAAAGAGATTCAAAAGATAGAAAATAGCAAATCTGAGTGCTCAAGCTCCTTGTTGAATCTACAATGGAATCCACATGCTTCAATTTTATTCTCTAATCTAACTCTAGAATCTAACTAACTAACTAAACCCCAATCTAACACTAATCTACTCCTAATCTATACAAGAAATGTAAGGGAAATGGAAGAACAAGCTAGGGCTAGGGCTTAAGGCCAATATTTGATGCTCTTTCTTGCCATAAACGAGCCCCCTTATATCCCAATCAAAAGCCAAGTCCCGTTCAATCGAAAAGTCAAGTCTGGCACAGCTGGGGACTGGCGCGGCCGCGCCCAAAATACCCTAGAAATCCGCGCGCCCGCGCCAAGGATTTTCTATTGCAGAGTCCTCTAGTAAAACGGCCATAACTTTTGATCTGAGAGGAGTTACGAGACCTACCACCTGTGAAATCGAAGCTATCGAAGAGCTCTACAACTTTCATTCTTTGAGCATTGAGAAATAATGGATGGATGAAGGCTGAAATTGAGCTCCAAGTGACAGCTACGCATGAAAACTCAAAACCGTGAGGTTTGACGTCCGTTGGTATACGGGGCATAACTCTCGCCTCCGAACTCCGATTTGGATGATTCAAGATGTTCCGGAAAGCTTATAAGATGCTCTACAATATGAACCAAGTTCCAATTCAAGAACATGAAATGAACGCGAACCCAAACGATGTCCGGATTGCACTGCCTTCCCATTTTTGCTTCAAAGGCCATTTTTGCTTCAAAGACCATTCTTGCTCCTTTTGGCCTCTAGACTCGTGGCATCACCTTCATTGCTTCCTCACCCATGCTATCTTCATGTTTTAAACCCATTTCAGTGCTTTGTCCCATTTAAGCGTTCTTTTGCCCTTTTAAGCTCAATTTGCACCCGGAGAGTTTCTAAACCTGAAAATCACAAAACAAAGCAAAAACACATAAAACGCACAACGATACTTGAGTTTAAGCAACAGAATGAGTTGGTTACTATCCGAATAAGTGGTCATAAAAGGCATTTATCAAATACCCCCAAACTTAAACGTTGTTTGCCCTCAAGCAACCAAAACAAAACTAAACAAAAGATGCAATGCAGTATCTACAATGTATGCAACCAACGCTATCATGAATGCGAATCCAAGTTCCCAGCCAGTATTGAACTTTCAAAGCAATGCCTCAGAAAACCACGAGATAGTTGAAATAGATAAGCTACCCAAAACAAGACCATAAGGCATATTCTGCAAATCCAAAACTGTCAGCACTGATGTATTGTGCGTTGTGTTCTTGGCAACCATTAAACATGCTTTGAACAAATATATCACATACTATGCTTCTTAGGTGAAAAACAAGCTTTAACTTAAGAAAAGCCGTAAATCATATAAGTTCTAACCAAGACCATGTATTACTAAAGTTAAGAGTCAACAGGGGGTGTTCATTAAGCTTATAAGATGCTATACAATATGAACCAAGTTCCAATCCAAGAACATGAAATGAACGCGAACCACCCAAATGATGTCCGAATTGCACTTCCTTCCCATTTTTGCTTCAAAGGCCATTCTTGCTCCTTTTGGCCTCTAGACTCATGGCATCACCTTCATTGCTTCCTCACCCATGCTATCTTTATGCTTTAAGCCCATTTCAGTGCTTTGTCCTATTTAAGCGTTCTTTTGCCCTTTTAAGCTAAATTTGCACCTAGAGAGTTTCTAAACCTGAAAATCACAAAACAAAGCAAAAACACAGAAAACGCACAACGATACTTGAGTTAAGCAACAGAATGAGTTGGTTATTATCCGAATAAGTGGTCATAAAAGCCACTTATCATGCCCCAATATCTTGTACTTTTTTATTTTTAGTTTTCATATGTATCATAGGTATGACACTGATGTTTATGAAACTAATGTACTTGGCGGATATCTTTGTATGATGTTTTCTATTTATTTATCTCACATGCTATTTTATCACGCGTTATGATGCATGCTTCAGATATATTTAAATGATTGGATAGAGATTGACCCCTGTATGGTCTTATTAACACAGTTTTTACAGATGTCATCCTCTCCTGTGGTGCGTTTGGACCACCTTCCTCTCAGCCACGTAGCTACTAGTTTGAGGGTTTGGTATGATCAGTTGCCATATACCGACCGTGTTGATGTCAGCCGCATTATAGGCTACTCCATGTCTCTGCTATCATTTCAAATTTCGGAGGGATTTGTTGCCGGGATACTCAGGTATTGGACTACTGAGCGTCATGTCTTTCGATTCGGCTCGGCCGAGTTGACTCATACGTTAGAGGAGTATAGTCATATCTCGGGATTGTAGATGGAGAGGCTATGTGTTCGGATGGCTTTGGGCCATATGTGCTGCCAGTTCATGACGATGACTAGACTTAGGAGGGTAGTTGTGATGGCCGAGGTGGGTGGTAGCCACATTATCTCCATGGACTTTATGATTAGGCACTTTACTTCTGCAGATAGCTTTACTGCTTATCACGGAGACTTCGCCATTTCAGAGGAGCGATGGCATGGTGCCCGAGTGGATGCCTTGGTTATGTGCCTCATAGCCTATCTATACATGCCATTTTATACTAATCAGCTGGATGTGGCGATGTCGATGGCTGTTAGAGCTCTCCGAGAGAACTTTACTATATGACCCCTTATCCTAGTAGAGACATTGATATCAGCCTCTATTTGCCATGATGCTGGTGACAGGAATTCAGAGGTAGCCCAGTGCTTCTATACATCTGGTTGATGGCGCACCTTCGACCGATAGGGCTGCTTCGCAGTCATAGTTTCTGTTTTGGATATGGCTTGTCTCAGGTCTATTCATATTGCCCGACTTCTTGCGTCGATGAGGCATCTTGGAGTTCATTTCTGATTGCCATGGAGGAGCATTTTGCCATAGTCATGTATTCTGGGTAACTGTTCCTTTATGAGTTTCACCACCAATGTGGCCGATCTGGATTTCCTCCTATTGGCTGGTTTGAGGAGTGTGACTACCTATCATCCTCTGGCGATGATGGGTCAGTTTGATCAGTACCAAGAGGTCCATACATTTGAGAGGATTGAGGATTATCGCTTCCCCATCTGCTCAGTTACCGAGGTTGATTTGGCTCGAGTTTATGGGTTCTGGTCTCATTGACAGACAGCAGAGTTTAGAGATGGCCATCCGAGCCGCTCTGCAGAGTATTCAGCTTGGCTTGAGTTGGATTTGGCACTAGAGACCGTAGATCAGGTTTGTATAGGATCTTTGTCTGATGACGATGGTTGGTCCACGAATGCAGTTGAACCGATGGAGGATCCTATATCTCCAACTGAGGATGCTTTATTTACAGAGTTGACAGCTTTTCTAGTGAGCACTGTCCCGCGTTCGACCTCAGTTTCCATGGAGGAGATGGATAGACAGCTTCACCTGGTGACCTTTGAGAGGGATCAGGCTCGGGCCCTATTGTTGACCACCTAGCTGGTCGGGATGCTGCTATCACTGAGAGAGATACAGCCCGTGCTTCCAGAGACCAGACCCTCGTTGACAGAGATGAGGCCCAAACTTTCTCAGATGGACTCATTGGTCTCGTACAGGGTGTAGTACAGAGTCAAGAGGAGATTTCTCGTATAGCAACAGAGATGCTGAGGCGGGTTGATATATTGGAGCACGAGTTCAGAGCTTCTCCCCCGACTACAGAGACTGCTGGATATTTGGTGATGTTGGCTCGTCTCACCCTTGATTTATAGCTTTATTTTATTTTCCTGTAGAGACTTTGTTATTATCACTTGTCATAGGTTAAAATCAACTTTGTATTTTAAACAGTTGTATATATAAAAAGAAGCAAGTTCAGTACATTTCCCTTGTTTGTGCATGTCTAACCATGTCCACGGTTGTCATTTTTGCTTCATAATTTATTATGTCGACATGGCACTAGTCTCGTCATGTGGCATCAGATTCGGCGGGAGTGATGCTGAGATGTGGCTAGGTCTTCTTCGCAAGAGCAGTCGATTGCATGGGCTTATGGATAGGTTTTCTGTATAGGCTATGATTTTGAATAATAGGAAAGTGTTTAGATTTTTGAAGGTTAGACCGCACCATAAATGGTTGCCTACGTACTCCCACAGATAGGAGATCAGGTCTTTCGTAGTTCAGGCTCAGACCTGAAAAGTTTGAAAAGGGGTTTACTTGAGTTTGAGTTTGGATTTGATAGGATTTTGATTTGATTTGAAGGGTTAGATTTGATAGAATTTTGATTTTTTCAAGGGTTAGACCGCAACATAAATGGCTGCCTACGTACTCCTACAGATAGGAGATCAGGTCTTTCGTAGTTCAGGCTCAAACCTGAAAAACTATACTTGATATATTTTTTCTTTTTCTTTTTTTCTTTTTTCATTTTTTTCTTTTTTTTCTTTTTTTCTTTTTTCTCTTTTTTTTCTTTTTTTTCTCTTTTTTTTATCAAGACATAGCAGTTCAGTTTGAAAGCGAAAAGGGGTCTCAGACATAATACCGTTTCACCGAATCGGAATTGATTAGTTGCGGGAATTCCCCACTGTCAATCTCTTCTAGTTTCAAAGCTCCGCCCGATAAGACTGCTTTGACAAGAAAGGGTCCTTCCCAGTTTGGGGAAAATTTTCCCTTACCTACATCCTGGCCCAGAATGATCTTCTTCAGTACCAAATCATGCTCTTTGAATTCCCGAGGTCGCACCTTCTTGCTATAAGATCTGGACATTCGCTGTTGATAGAGTTGGTCGTGGAATATAGCAGCAGCTCTTCTTTCATCTAACAGGGATAATTGATCGTATCGATATTGTATCCATTGGCTCTCCTCTATCTGGGCATCTAGTATCACTCTTAGTGATTCCATCTCCACTTCGATAGGAAGTACAGCCTCCATACCATATACCAGTGAGTAGGGTGTTGCCCCAGTCGAGGTTCGAGTCGACGTCCGGTATGCGAGTAGGGTTAACGGCAATAGCTCAGGCCATCCCCAGTGATTCGCTGACATCTTCATCATTATCTTCTTGATGTTCTTATTATCCGCTTCCACCGCGCCGTTCATCTTAGGACAATAAATAACCGAATTGAGGTGTTTGATATTGAACTTACTGCACAGTTCCCTCATCATCTCGTTATTCATGTTCTTCACGTTGTCTGATATGATAACCTCGGGTTGTCCATACCGACAGATGACATTGTTTCTAATGAAACCCACGATGACCTCCTTAGTGACCCTGGGGAAAGAAGCTGCTTCCACCCACTTGGTAAAGTAGTCAATCATAATGAAGATGAATCGATGACCGTTATTGGCTTTAGGCTCAACTGGTCCTATCACGTCCATTCCCCACATGGAAAAAGGCCATGGTGACGTCATGTAATGTAGTTAATTCAGAAGTGCATGAATAATGTTGGCATGGATCTGGCATTGATAACAACGCTTGACATGATCATCGCAATCCGCTTTGAGGGATATCCAGTAGTGTCTGGTCCTCAGAATCTTCTTGGCAAGTAGAGGTCCACTCATATGTGCTCTGCACACTCCACCATGTACTTCATTCATAAGTCGCTGGGCTTTATCTTTGTCTAGGCATCTCAGAAGTCCTACACCTGGATCTCTCTTATAGAGAGCATCTCCACTTAGGTAGAAATTCATGGCCATTTTCTGTATTCGCTTCTTCACGGCTTGACTCATCCTTTCAGGGGTTGACTGATCTCGCAAATATTCTTTGATATGGTGGTACCAAGGTGGTCTCGCAGGTGGTATCTCATCTGATATCTCCCTTACATTGTTTATATACGACGGTATATTCTGTACAGTAAAAGTGATGACAGGTATTCCCCTTCTTGTTGACCGGTTCACCAGTGAAGCTAATGTGGTCAATGCATCGGCAAAATCATTTCGGTCCCGGGGGATATGTATGAAGGCAATGTCTTCAAATTTCTATGGCATTCTGAGGGCATGTCAATGGTACGGTAGTAGATGCAGTTCTTTGGTGGTGTATGCCCCGGTAGACTGTCTGATGACTAGCTCCGAATCTCCAAATATAGCTAAACATTTTACTTCCATGGACTGAGCCAGCTTTAACCCCACAATGCACCCTTCATATTATGCGGTATTGTTGGAGTTGTTGAAATGCAACTTGGTGACCACGGGGTATTGATCTCTCGTGATGGATAACAGGACTGCCCTGGCTCCGGCACCCTCAGCGTTTGATGCACCGTCAAAATACATTTTCCAAAATTAAACTTGATCCTCCTTATCGATCAGTTGAACAGTCAGCACTTCCTCCTCCGGGAAATACGTTTCCAAAGGCTCAAAACCCCCTGTTAGTGCATCCGACAGGTGATCCGCAATCCCTTGCCCTTTAATGGACTTTTGGGTGACATAGATGATGTCGAACTATTGAAGGATTAACTGCAACTTGGATAAGCGACAGTTCAAAATCGGCTTGCTGAAGATGTATTTCAAAGGATCCATCCTCGATATGAGATAAGTGGTATGGCCGTGTAGGTAATGCTGTAACCTCGTGGCTGCCCTAGCTAATGCACAGCAGGTTCTTTCTATCAGAGTATATTTCCGTTCTCCGCTGCTGAAGCGCTTACTAAGATAATAGATAGCTCTTTCTTTCCCTATGTCATTCTTCTGCCCTAGTAGACAACCCATAGCATTGGAGTTGACAGAGATATACATGAACAACGAAATTCCATCCTTTGGGGGTACCAATATAGGTGCTTCAATCAACCTCTTCTGGATGGTGTAGAAAGCTTTTCGGCAGTCTTCATTCCATTTTCCCAAAGAATTCGTCCTTAACAGTTTGAAAATGAGCTCACAGGTTGCTGTTAACTGCAATATGAACCGGCTGATGAAGTTGATTCTGCCTAGGAAACCTCGGATTTCCTTATCGGTCTTTGGCTCAGGCATTTTTGTGATGGCTTTGATTTTGGCAGGATCCAATTTAATGCTCCGGTTGCTCATGAAAAATCCCAGTAGTTTGCCGAATTTCACCCCAAAAGCACACTTCGCTGGGTTTAACTTCAAATTGAACTTGCACAGTCGTTCAAACAACCTCTGATGATGGGTGCAATGGTCATCAACTTGTCGGGACTTTACGATGATATCATCCACATACACCTCGATTTCTTTGTGCATCATATCATGGAATAAGGTCATCATGGCTCTTTGATAAGTAGCGCCAGCATTGGTAAGGCCAAAAGATAGTCTTCAATAACAGATGGTTCCCCAAGGGGTAATGAAGGCGATCTTTTCCCTGTCTTCTTCAGCAACCATGATCTGGTGATATCCCGCAAAGTAATCAGCGAAAGAATACATCTCAAACTGTGCAGTGTTGTCGATTAATACATGGATGAACGGCACTGGGAAGTCATCCTTAAGGCTGGCTTTGTTGAGATCTCGATAATCCACACAAACTCGCACCTTTCCCCCAGATTTTGGCACTTTGACTACGTTGGACAACTATTCAGGGTAAGTTGACACCATAATGATTCCCACTTTGAACTATTTGATAATTTCTTCTTTGACCTTCAGGCTCCATTCTGGTTTCAACCGTCTTAATTTCTGCTTGACTGGTTTGAACCCTTCTTTAATTGGTAGTCGATGGATGACGATATCGGTGGATAGACCTATCATGTCTTCATAAGACCAGGCAAAAACATCCTTGAACTGGGTTAAGAGTTGGATTAGTTCTTTTTCTTGGTTAGAGGGAAGGTTAGTTCCTATCTGTATCTCTTTAGGATAGTCAAGGGTTTCGATATTTATGGTGGTGGTTTGATCGAGGTTGGGTTTAGGTTTATCTTCGACCCATGCTTTGATTTCCTCTGGCACCTCGTCATTATCCCTTTCCTCTTAGTCGATTCCCATAAAGTTAAAGTCCAGTTCTATATCGAAATCGTAATCATTACTCAAATTTGGCAAGTTATGGACATGTCTAGGACTACGCAAATTTGGAAACCTGAGACAAAAACTTAATTGCTAAATATATACAAGTAGTCGTCATTTACAAAAAGATTCATCAGTTAATATGATAACTAGCAATAACAAGCTATAGATGAAATAAAACAGACATAAATATAGGTAAAGGTAGAGCTCCCTGTCAGCGGTCACTTCCTGGTTTTACCCTTTCCGAACTATCTGTGGGGTGATCGTCCAATTGTTGGTCATGAGATCCTGGGAAGTTGCTAAGATAGACGCACTACTGGAGTAGTCGTCTTCCAAGATGGCCATAACTGGTTTGGAACTGGTCCCTAGTTCCTCGCTCGGGATGTTTACATTTCCCCAGTTAAGGACTAGGAGAATAGGTTGATCACTTGACAGATCTGCCCCATCGGACTTCTTCAGGACCTCTTTAGAGTGGCAAAAACTGCTCAGGAATTGCAACTGGATCTCTTCCAGAAACTTCTTATCTTTGGCATTCCGGGCCAAATCCTGGATAGGCTTTTCATCCCCGTCTGTCTGATGTCCTCTTTGATTGACTTTAGGAATCAGAAGGTTTGAAATAATGAGGGGGATCTTCTTGAGTGGCTTTTTAAATCCTATTTCACTGAGATTTGGCTTGAGGTGAATCAGATGATTAACTGGTTTATGCTTGTGAGGATTCTGATGTTTGGATCCAACAGAGTACCCGAGTCCAGCCTTACCCAACTGCGTGGGTATACGGATTGGGCTCCTGATTCCTTGGCCATTCTTCCCCAGTCCTTGGCCTAGTCGATGTCCTCAGGACAGCATCTCTTGGCCAACCGCCATTACTTTAGGAGATATTCGGGGGATTAAGATCGGCGCCCCCACAGAGTGATATCGCGGATTACTGATTTCGAAGGCTTGAAAACTAGCGGGCTCGATACCTTCATTCACACCGATCAGGGGCATATCTCCCAGGTCATGAACAGGATAATCAAGTTCTGCTCTGACAGTCACCAGATTGTCGTTAACGATATATTTCAGTTGTTGAAGAAGAGTTGAAGGAACGGCACCAGCCATATGGATCCATGGTCGTCCTAACAACAGATTATACCCGGTGGTGATCTTCAGGATCTGGAAAGGTATGTTGAAAGTGAAAGGGCCAATCTCCACAGAAAGTTCAATCTCCCCCACGGTATCCATTCTTGATTCGTCAGAAGCCCGTACCACGATATAGCTTTTCCGAATTCGGTTCGGGTTGATCTTCATCTTCTCCAAAGTATCCTATGGACAGATGTTCAAAGACGACCCTCCATCGATTAGCACGCCACCTACCATATATATCCTGACATAACGACAGCGATATACAATGGTTTGTGATGCCCAGTTCCTTCGGCTGGTATATCGTCGTCAGTGAAGGATATCACATTACTGTCCAGTATATGGCTGATCAAGTGCTAGAATTTCTTATTATCGATAGTCTTGGGTAAGTGTGCTTCCTCCAATACTTGGATCAGGATTTGACGATGGTCGTCAGAATCTAAAACCAAATCCAAGATGGAGATTTGATGGGGTTCAGCTTCCAACTGCCTCACTGTCCTAGCTTCACCGTGCCCCATCTTATGGAGGAACTCTGAGATTTTTCCAGTAGATACCTTCCCCAATACCATGGTTGTTGGTTTCGCCAAATGCCCAGGGAGGTAAAATGGATTCTCCCTAGGTATGATGGCGGTACAGTCAGGTGCAAATTTTATACCTTCTCCGTAATTCCACAGTACCTTCTTCAGGCTGAGAATTGGAAGTTGCGGCGAAGGAGCCAACATCAGGGGGTTAGGCTCTGATATCTCGAGAGTGGCTCTGTTTCTCTGCTCAGATACTCCTTGGATGGTTATGAGCCCGCCGGATGTTCCTTCTATGCAAAGGATATTGGCTATCATACCCTCTAAGTTCATCGGTCCTCGAGGGTAGTTTATCTCTTCCTCGTAGAAGATCTCAGCTTTGTTCATCAATTCCAGTTCCCCTGATTCAATCATGTTCTGGATTAGTTGTCGCAGGGCCCAACATTCCTCCGTGGCATATCTAGGAGCATTTAAATGTTAAAGGTAGGATCTGGAAGGATCGAAACAATTCGGTCATGTATCTGGGGGTGGCAGGAATTTTGTAATCTTCCCCTCCTCGATCAAGGTGCAGAGAATCTCCTTCCGAGACTGCCTTAACTGGGTGAATTTCTGTTTGGCGGCAAAATCTCGATAGTTCTGCAGTCTAGATTCTCGGGCCATCTATTTGGTCCATCTATCCTTCTCTTGGCAACGAATCTGATCCCTTCTGGAGGTTGAAACGTCTTGGACAGCTATGGGGTCAGCTGGCTTTGATAAGACCTGGTCTATTACTTGTTGGGTCAACTATTGTTGGTATACAACCAATTCTGCCAGCTGATCAACTTGCGCCTTAATTGAAGCCAATTCTTGCTCTACCCCATACTTTTCTTCAGGGTATCCCCATATGGCAGGGTCCTGTGCAGAGGGTAACTCTCCCATCTTCCTCAAGTATTTACGATTTTCCCTGCTTTCGGCACTGATCATGTTGACTCCTTCATTCGCATGCTGAGGCAGTGGGTTGTTGTTAACATTCAGTTGCTCAGCGGTTTTGACTATAATCTCCTCGTTGTCAATCAAGTTTTGAATTTTGTGCTTCAGAGTCCAACACTCCTGAGTATCATGCATCGGTGAGTTGGAATGGTAGGCGCATTTCTTATTGGAATCGAATTGCCTTCCATTTAGATCGGAAGGTGGAGCAAGCTCAACGATCTTTTTTTGGGCTATCAATAGGGCTAATATGTTCTCCAAGGAGTCTCCCAAAGGAGTGAATATCCTTCTTCGCTCGTTTTCCCCGGCCTTCATTGCAGTATAATTTCGGGTATTCACTGGATGAGGGTTCTGCCTCTGGATAGATGAGTTAGGGCTCTTGTTAACAGATTGTCCTTGCAATATTAAAGAGACATCTTCTTCCTTTCTCTTCGATCCTCTTTTGGGAGCGCTTGCATAATTTCTCGACTGTATGTACTCGGCTACGGCTTCCAAAGCAGTGAGGTCTTTGATTTTTCCAGACTTCAAACCCATTTCTGCCATTTCCCCGTGCTTAATAATTTCGGAATAGGATTTTCCTAACCCGGAGAGGTCTCTCTCATAGAAAGGGGCTTCTTCTATATCAATGAAGGTTGTCACCATCTCACCCTCATCCATTGGTGGGTTGACTTCGGTTTCCATTCGCCTCCACCTATGAGCATATTCTCTGAATGATTCATTGCCCAGTTTTTTGACTTTGGTAACCTGGTAGCGATCGGGTGCCATCTGGGATTGGAAACTGTATTGATTGAGGAAAGTATGGGCCAAATCTTCCCAACCTTTGACTTTGGAATTGTCTATCCGTGCGTACCACGTTTGGGCTTCACCGGTAAGGCTCTTCTGAAACAGCTGCATCCGGAGGTTTTCATCCTCAGCGTAAGTTCCAAGTTCACCTATGTAGACTTTCATGTGAGTGTATGGGTCTCCCAGTCCGTTGTATTTCTCAAACTCGGGGACTTAAAACTTATCCAGGTATCTCGCCTTTGGGAAAATACACAGATCTGAGTAATTCACGCTCCCGTGGGATCCTGTCTCCTTCATAAACCGGATAGCGTCTTCCATCTGTCTAACTTTCTTCCTAATGTCTCCAGTGTCTCTGTCCTCCCAGAGGTCTATGATTTCCCGTGTCGTCTTCTGGATCAGGGCCTCCTTTGGTACTTCAACATCGAGGGGAGAGATAGGTGTGGACGTATGGGTATCACCTTCCTTCTCAAGTACTTTCATATCTTCTTGCACAGAGGATTCAGTCGGACTCTTGTGCTTAGATTCCTGAGATACTTTGCATTGTTCTTTTAACAGGGTCGTCATCTCGGTCATCTATTTTTTAAACTACTCGAATTCATCTCGAGATACTGGGATGGGTTCTAATGAACTTCCTTCAGCCATTTGGACTGGTGAAAGGGCCTTTTTGGCTGGAGATCGGGTTCTAGGACCAATCTACACAAATTCAATATCTAGTTTAGACTCGATATTGGTGGATAGGGATGCATGATATACTATGCATCAGTTTAATGGTCTTTTAATCTTTTCCTGCAAAACAAAGGGTTAGTCAATTTGATGACAGGATATGAAAGATGTATGTATGACAGTTAAAGATAACGGTCATTTATATACACGGAAGATTAAATAGGGCATGAAGAAGCACACCGCGCATTTGTTTTATCAGAGGCTGACTTATCTTAGGGTTACTCTCACGGGCTGTTTGAAATTGGTTCCCAGATCTTCGCAATTTACTTGATGAAAACATCTATGTTTCAATTGGAGCGGATCTGTGTGGTGCCTTTCCTGAGCCTCACAATGGAAACATCCATAAGAGTCCAGTAATAAACAACCGACGGGATTGCCTCATAATGGAGGTACCACACAATATATATTCACATACATTCAGGTCCTCACCGAATGTAATATGATGACATTGTGTGAAGCACTAATATATTGTGCGAGGCACTAATATAAAATGCTAAACGATTGACACACAGAGATCATTCACACAAAAATGCATATGCAGAATGAAAATCAAAAAGTTTGATCACGGCTTAAGCCCTCTTTGAGTCCCCAGCAGAGTCGCCACCTGTCGGCGCCAGGAAGAAGCAATCTCTTTCCCTCTGATCTCCCTTTTTTTATTTGAAGGAGGAGACTCTCTTTTTCTTTAGTTGTGTTTCCCTTCCTCTCTTATCCAGGGGAAACAGAGGAATGCCCATATTTCCTAATTTGAATCTTAATCTACCCTTTCTCTTTTGCTTTATCTTTAGGGTTCCGTTTAAAGGGTGAATTTTGTAGGAAACTGGTACCGACATATGTGTCGACGATTTTGAAAAGTTTTATTTTATTTTGATGATTGGATTGATTGAGACAGAGTCGCCAGTTGGTATTTTTTAAATAGATGTACCCACTCATCCGAGTTTTAATGGTTTTTTCGCAAGATGGTCCAATGCGTGACTCTAAAGATTGGTCTTAAAACCCGAGATTCATGGAATCCAGGGGCTAGGTTAAACGGCGGGAAGGTGTTAGGCACCCCCCAAATCCCGTGCAAGCACGGTACCGCATCTTATTGATTTTCTATGCAAAAAGTGTGTGTGTGCGTGTGTGTGTGTGTGTGTGTCTTGATTTTGAAAGCTTTATTATTTTGTTTCTAAGTCTTTATTCTGGTGACTTGAAAGTCGTGATGTACCTCTTTTGCGCCTAGGTACGAAAGATTTGATTTAATCAAAAACTCATTTTTAACAAGATATATGAATTGAAATAATGTTTTGGAAAGTAAGGTTTTCAAATCCTTTGCCCGACTAGGAATCGAGGACTTCAATACTTCCTTTTATTCTTTACGTTATTTACGTGATCTACCCCGAATCGCTTTATTTCATCAAAATCTCTTTATGGTTTTCTTTGAGAAATCATTTTGATGATATGAATGCAAAAGCGTTAAGAAGGTTCGGATCATCATCGGGCATATTAGCCATCTCGATCAACCGAGCTCCTGTAATGAAAGTTTTCATTATCACGGGATCTTGAATCCAAGCTCTCGAGACTAACCCCTCGAGTTCGTTTTCAAGATCCAAATATTACATGTACATCGATATTTACGTTATTTAAAGCATTTACAACATAAAAACCAGTCCATCGTGGGAATCAAGTCGGATCCATTCTGGGATCTCATCACCGGGATTCCTAGGCTCACATTATTAGCATAATATTACATATACATAACGTCCACTGGCTTCGATACTAGATGATTTCATCGGTTGAAATCACCGTTCAAGACAATTCGGCCCCCCTTTCACCTCTAAATATAGATTTAGGGCTATACGGGTTAATCGAGATTGTTCAAAGCAATAAACCCATAGATATACCATGGATCTAAGTCGTTATAGCCCTTGAGTTAAAGCTTCATTCTTAATAACCTCTCGGGGACTAGATTAGGATTAGATCTAGGTATATCTAGCCTCCGAAGTCGATATACAACGTATTAAGCACAATATAACCGATAGAAACGTAAAATCTATCAACTATTACACAATATGCTTAAAATACAACAAGTTTAACTATATTCAAACAAGATACTTCATTAATCTATCATTTAAACCAAGTTTACGAAGAAAACGAAGCTAAAACTGCGTTATTTCACCTTGGGGGACGCGTGAATGAGAGTTTTGACTCCCGGGATGAACTAAGAACACTAAGAGGACTTTAAGTAGATGCTAGATGGGAGAAATGAGCTTCAAGCTGGTTGTTTAAGGTTCCACCCGAGCCTCTCTCTCTCTAGAAATGTCTATCTCTCTCTAAACATGTATCTCTCTCCCTTTAAAATGAACTAAGTGGGATGTTATAAGCTACCGGAGGCAGCCGCATATGTGGTTGCGATTGGCCGCAGATGTGGTCAAGGTTGGCCCAAGTGGGCCCCACCTGCTCAGCTATTAGTCCTTCAGTTTCGATTTGGCAGGAGTTGACGTCCATCGCTCGACCTTTCAGACTGTCCTTGATATGCGTAGAGGGAATAAATCTATTCTAACGAGATTAGGGTTTGGCAATTCGATACTCGTAGCCGAGATATATCCACCAGGTCCAGATATAAGTTAGCTGGCTTATCTCCTGATGGCACATCGTTTGAGGTTTGCTGAGGTGGTTTTCGATGATCACTGTCTCAGCTCGACGATCTTCGATCGGGTCATAGTATGTTTGGACTTCATTGGTCTTCTTTATCATTCCCGGGGTTGTCTCATAGATGACCAGGATTTTTTGCCCTCCTTCGGGGTTGTCTCCGAAGTCGAACAATGCTTTTACCCTCCTGCAGGGTTAGTACGACAAAAGCAAAATTTCGAGTGTCTACACAATGCCTCTGCCGAGATAAAGAAATCACCAGCGTGTCGATCATAACTATCCAGTCTGCCGAAATGATCGATCAAGATGTCAATCGAGATCACTCGTCCGAAAATGATCTCATCCATGATTACACTCTAACATAGACCCGACATTCGCAGGAACAGTCTCCTCATATCTCTAATAGCAGTACGGGCGCAAGGCAAGTCCAAAGCCAAACCAGTAAGCCGCTCGTACTCCTCCAAAGTCAGAGTCAGCTCATGCCGCCAGATGAGGAAAACCTGCCTCTCAGGTATCCAACAGGATAAGAGGCCATATAGGAATCCATATGGAATCTAGAAGTTCGCAAGGGCTAATGAATGCCTTAACATCCGATCCACTGTCCCTCTAGTTGGGAAGGGCAAGCTATCATACCACGACCTCAAGGACAATGCTACCACGGATGGTGGTACATGCTCGATGGGACTGACTGTCGAGGATGACATTTGTATCACCGTATATATCCCTAGTGGAGGAGCCTTTAGAAATGTACAAAGGCATCAGCTGAAATGAAAATATGCCTTACGGAGAGTATTGACAAACGTGGGAAACCATTGGTCTCAAACCAAGGTAGCATCAATAATGTTATCCCTATCAGAGTCGACAAGGCTATCATGAATGACGTCATCCCCAACAGAAAGTGACGAGGACAATTGCAGATAGCCTATCAGTGATATCCTACTAGTAACTGCCTGACAGTGCTGCCCCAAGGGTTATCATGAATGACGTTATCCCCAGCAAGAAATAACGTAAACATTCAATTATAACCCTAACCCCTCAAAGGCATCTAACATTCATCACATATCATGCCATGTATTGCTTTACCGTTACAATTGCATTTCTAGTGTCTAGCAATCTTTATCCTGTTCATTCAACTACATTCCATAAACATGATAAAGAGGGGCATCTGTAGACACTCAAAATTTTCTTCAGTACTATAGCAGACACTCAAAATTTGGCATTCCTATTACTAACCTTGTAGGAGGTCAAAATTGTCTATTTTAACTCAGCTCCGGTCTCAACCTGGGATGTCAACTCAGCCCCGGTCTCAACCCGGGAAGTATAGGTCAGCCCCGGTCTCAACTAGGGAAGTATAGGTCAGCCCCGGTCTCAACCTGGGACGTACAGGTCAGCTCCGATCTCAACCCGGGAAGTACATGTCAGCCCCGGTCTCAACCCGGGAGGTACAGGTCAGCCCCGGTCTCAACCCGGGAAGTACAGGTCAGCCCCAGTTTTAACCCGAGAGGTACAGGTCAACCCCGATCTCAACTTGGGAGGTACAGGTCAGCCCCGGTCTAAATCTGGGAAGTACAGGTCAACCCCGGTCTCAACTCGGGAGGTAAAGGTTAGTCCAGGTCTCAACCCGAGAAGTACAGGTCAGCCCCGGTCTCAACCCGAGAGAAACAGATCAGCCCCGGTCTCAACCCAGAAGGTACAGGTCACCCCCGGTCTCAACTCGTGAGTTACAGGTCAGCCCCGGTCTCAACCCGGGAGGTACAGGTCAGCCCAGTCTCAACCTGAGAAGTATAGGTCAGCCCCGATCTCAACTCAGGAGGGACAGGTCAAACCCAGTCTCAACCCGGGAAGTACAGGTCAGCCTTGATCTCAACCCGGGAGATACAGGTCAGCCCCGATCTAATCTCGGGAGGTATAGTCCATTCCCGGTCTTAACCCGGGAGGTCCGGTCGAGCTCCGGTCACAACCCGGGAGGCCAACTCAACTTCGGAGATAACCCCAAAGCCTCACATCATCTCTAGAGATAAACCTGGATGAACCAAGTCAGTCTCAGAGACAACCCTGAGGAAAAACATAATCGGCTGGGATCCAAACCTCGGAGACAACCCCGAGAAGTCAGCCAAAGGCCATGCCAGCACTGAAGGCAACCCCGGGAAAGGGAAAATTGGTCAATTTACCAACTTAAAGCCAATTTAGTCAAACTTGAGCCAAATTGATGCCACCAAGGTCAAAAAGAACAATAACAATGATCCCGAGTGGAAACAGTGCAAAATAACTCAACGGACAAACTGCGAGGAATCAAAGACCCGGTTATGAACCCGTATTTTTGGACTCGAAAAAGCTTTACTCCCATATCATTGTAACACTCTCGGCAAGGGCTTTTCGGAAAGGTATAGCACGCCTTAAACGGACGCTCCGATCAAAAGTTAGTAAGTTTCGAATATGACCTCTCATTGCTCGGAGTGCATATACTTCGATGTAACAGGACCTGCCACGTGGAGCCGCACCTCGACCTGTGGCTGCCGTAGGTAGAGCTTCTTCCATCGGGTCTATATATATGAGTGCACCCCCAACTCATTTAATATAGAAAACCGCTCTGAACCTCTGCCCGTTTGGTTTCTCAGCCCCACTCTTGTACTCCAAACCCAAATTTTATTACTCTAACACATAGATATACTCATATACTACCACATATCAAAAATTAACCGATAGAAACGGACATTTAAAGCCTATGATTTGGCAAAAAGCCCATATAGCAGTCCATTGTGAGTATTTTTACAATCAGAAAGTTTGTATTACTTCATTGCACTTTTATACACTTGCACGTTAGGTTTCACTTTCTGATTATGCTAGGAACTCAGTTCCGTGGCCGTTTTGATTATGTTTTCGTACATTCTATTACATAAAATTCATTTTCTAGCATTTTTATAACTCGGATCGTCGATCCGTCGCTTCTAACAGCTTTTATATACATATATCTTCGTTTCTAGCAACTTCGCATTTTTGCTTTTTAATGTGTATATTTAACTGTATATATACTAACTTTTCAATTCTGTCAAGCCCGGATGTCAAATTCGAGGTAGTTTACTGCTTTTATATATTTAACTCTCTCTCTATATATATATATATATATATATATTTCTAACTTATTTGGGCCTGGATTTATACTTCGTGGCCTTTTTATTGCTTTAATATATATATATTAACTATATATATTATTATTTACATTCTAATTTGGCCTGGATCATTCTGTGGCCTTTTTACTACTTTTATAAATATATATATATACTTACATTTTTGTCCGGGCAATGGATAGAATGTTCATCTCCCTTTACAACTTATATATATACATTTACATTCTGTCCAGCTTGGATTACTCCGTGGCTTTTTACAACTTTTAGATATATATATATATATATATATATATATATATTTTACATTCAAGTCCGGGCATCGGAATGAAAACCCACCACCCTTTACTGCTTTTATATATATATATATATATATATTCATTCTGTCAAGCCTGGATTAATCCGTGACTTTTTACAACTTTTATAAATATATATATATATTTACATCCCATTCTAGGTATCGGAGTGAAAATCCATCGCCCTTTACAGCTTCCGTATATATATATATATATATATATATATATATATATATATTTCTGTACTCATTAATGATTAAATTGATGCTTTATTCATTTGATATAGATCATCACTGACATTTCTATTGGCAAATTAGATTTTTTTAAATCTCGCCAACTCTAGCTTCCAAACAGTTCAAAATAGGTCCAGACGGAACCGGGAATCTAGAATGGCTGAAATTTACTTAAATCTAGCATTTTTTCTAGTTACAGTTCTGAAAGCAACCTCGCGTCCCTTAGATCACTATCTAGTGGGAACGAGAAGCTTCGGTTACTTGTGTGCCAGGATTTACTGATGAATCCTTGGTTCTAGAGACATCTAGATGTAAATATATATTTTATGTGCATATTTGAGCTATGCAGGTTTTATTGGCTTCTCTTTGTGAGCCTAGGAATCGTGGAATTCACAATCAAACTGATCTGAATCTGATTCCCATGATAGATAAACTCCACTTTACAAATGTACCCCGCCAGTTTCTCTGTAAAATGTACATCCAAAAGACCTAAAAATTATTATCCGGGTTTAAGGTCTCACACATTGAGAATAATGGTTTGTCGTGTCAGAGTCACTCCGATGGCTATCATGCCTATGAGAAGACCGACACTTGTATATCTTCTGTGGTCGAGGATGCTTCGCAGCCCGATAATCACCATTTAAATTTAGCCTAAAGGCTAAAAAGATAAAACTGAAGTGTTAACATGCTTCAATTCCTATGTTAGCGTAGGGGTTTGAAAACCTGCTTTCAAAACATCATTTCAATAATCTTGGCTAAAAAAGAGACTTTTGGAAATCAAATCAAACCCTTTGTATATAGGTTCAACCAAGCCTGTCCATGCTTTCAATCAATCAAATATAGGCTCAATTTCTTCCAACATTTACACACACACATTGCAGATTTAAAAGGGAAATATTGAAAAGATGCGGTACCGTGTTTACACGGGAGTTGTGGGGTGCCTAACACCTTCCCCACACTTAGCTAAGCCCCCAAACTTAGAACTTCGAATTCAAAGATCAAGTTTCGACATTATCCAGCAATTGGGCCTCTTTTTCAAACAAAACTCAGTTGAGTTGGTACAACCATTTCAAAACTACTAACTGGCGACTCTGTAAAACGTTCAAATCATCGACATGATACATGTTGGCCTTTTCCTAAAAAACCCTTCAAAACCTTTTTCACAATAAAAAGAATAAGAGTAGACAAAACTTAGGAAGAGAGAAAGATTCGGGTCCAACTCGACTCACAATTTTTTCCCAACGTCGACACAATGCATCGGCTACCTTTCAAAGGTGTATGATGGCTATCTTCTCCGACATGGTAGAACAGAATGTGGAGGTTCTCATGGATGACTTCTCAATTTTTGGGGACACATTTGATATATGCTTGGAGAATTTAGTCATAGTGTTAAAACGGTGTGTAGAGACAAACTTGGTGCTCAACTGGGAGAAGTGTCATTTCAAGGTACAAGAAGGAATTATTCTTGGGCACAAGGTTTCAAGCAAGGGATTGGAGGTCGACAAGGAAAAGTTGGAGACAATAGAGAGCTTATAATCACCAAATTTAGTTAAGGGGGTCCGCAGTTTTATTGGACATTCGGGGTTCTACCGTCGATTTATAAAGGACTTCTCCAAGATCACAAAGCCTTTGTGTAGTTTATTGGAGAAGGATGCTCATTTTAAATTCAATGAGGATTGTTTGGCATTATTTGAGCACTTGAAGAGAAAGTTGACGACAGCACCTATCATCACGGCTCCAGATTGGTCATTACCTTTTGAGGTGATGTGTAATGCTAGTGACTTTGTAGTAGGGGTTGTTTTGGGGCAGCGCAAGGAAAAGATGTTTCATGTCATTTATTATGCTAACAAGACCTTGACGGATTCACAACTCAACTACACAACTACTGAGAAAGAGTTATTAGCAATGGTGTATGCCTTCGATAAGTTTCGTTCATACTTAATTGGCACGAAAGTAGTGGTGTTTATAGATCATGCTGCCATTCGGTATTTGATTGCTAAAAAGGAAGCCAAACCCCGATTGATTCGATGGATTCTACTCTTACAGGAGTTTGACTTGGAGATTAATGATCGGAAGGGTACCGAGAACCAGGTGGCAGACCACTTGTCACGATTAGAGAATATGGGAAAAGACACGGATGATAGAGTTTTGATTAATAAGTCCTTCCTGGATGAACAACTTTTTATGGTCCAAGGCAAAGTCCCATGGTTTGCTGACTTTGCTAACTATTTGGTTAGCAACAACCTCCCTCCTGAGTTGTCAAGGCCGCAAAAGAAGAAATTTTTGCATGATGTCAAATGGTACACGTGGGATGAGCCATATCTCTTCAAGCAATGTGCAGACAGAATGATCAGGCGATGTATCCCTTATAGTGAGACAGAGAGCATGCTACATGATTGTCATGCATCAATGTACGGGGGACATTATGGAGGTGAGAGAACAGCGGCTAAGGTGCTTCAAGCGGGATTTTATTGGCCGACTCTCTTTAAGGACGCCTTACCACTTTGTACAAAAATGTGATAGATGCCAGCGGGTAGGAAACATCTCTAAGAGGAATGAAATGCCCTTAAACATGATTTTGGAAGTTGAAATCTTTGATGTTTGGGGTATTGACTTCATGGGACCATTCATCTCGTCGTGTGGTAATCTATACATCCTGTTGGTGGTTGACTATGTTTCTAAGTGGGTTGAGGTGGCAGATTTTCCAACAAATGACGCCAAAGTGGTCTTGAGGTTACAGAAAAGCATCTTCACAAGATTCGGGACACCTAGGGCCATCATTAGTGACAAAGGCAGTCACTTCTATAACAGACAGTTCACAGCTCTGTTGGCTAAGTACGGAGTGAATCATCGTGTTGCCACAGCCTATTATCCCTAGACTAATGGCCAAGCTGAAGTCTCCAATAGAGAATTAAAGTAAAATTTAGAGAAAATTGTCAACCCTACTAGGAAAGATTGGTCCCTCAAGCTCAATGATGCAGTTTGGGCCTACAGAACCGCATACAAGACAACGCTTGGAATGTCTCCGTATCAGTTGGTATATAGAAAGTCTTGTCACCTTCCCATGGAACTGGAACACAAGGCATTCTGGGCAATCAAAAAGCTAAATTTTGACCTCAAAGGTGTAGGGGAGAAGAGACTTCTCCAATTAAACGAACTCGATGAATTCAAACTGCAGTCTTATAAGAACTCAAAACTCTATAAGGAGAAGGTGAAGAGATGGCATGACCAAAAAATTATTGATAGGAAGTTTGAGCCGGGGTAATCCATGTTATTGTTCAATTTACGTTTTCATCTCTTCCTAGGAATGCTTAAGTCTATATGGTCGGAGCCATTCACGGTGAAAATCGTGTACCCTCACGGTGCGGTTGAGATTGTAGGCCAAGACCCGGACAGGCCGTTCAAGGTCAATGAGAAGAGATTGAAGCATTATTGGGGAGGCGAGGTCGATCGACAAAAGGCCTTCATGACCCTTATCACTCCATGATCATATCCAGAGAGAGTCAAGCTAATCGACAATAAACAAGCGCTAGATGGGAGGCACCCCATCCACTCTATTTTCTCTCCTCTTGTTTAATTCTTGTTACTTATCTATCATTCCCCCCCCCCCCCCCCCCCCCATGTTTAATTCTTAGAGACTTTAAGTTTAAGTACATTTTTTGATATCGTATAGTCAATTTCAATATCACATTTTTGAGAGTAGATACATTTAGTTTAAATAGTTCAATTTTGAGTTTGTGGAATAAGGATATGTCTCATCTTAGATACTCCTTTGTGCAGGAAATGGTTCATATACTAGAGAGTTGCTGAGTTGATAAATGTTGCAGAAGCAGCAGGATTAGGACCAGGGCAGCACGGCCGCGCCATCTGCCAAACCAAATTAAATGCGCCCGCGCCATCATTTTTTTATGCAGTGTGTTTCCAGGCCAAGCGCGCCCACGCCCCAGATGACCTAAGTCACGGCGTGCCCGCGCCAATCCCCATAAATTTCTTCTTTTAAAAGTCTGCAAAATCAGTCAACCCTTATATCTCCTATTCTAATTAGATCGACCCTCCTCATATCAAAACATAACACAACTCCTACTCCTACTCCACTACTTCAGAATTTCTATCCTAATCACAACCACTTCCAATCTTCTAACTTTATATATACATTCTCACGCAATCTCTCTCCACGTCCTCCTAAAAGCCCTAATTCGAACCCATTATCTCCACTCCATCAGAATTCTACTCTCCACTTCATCTCAACTGAAAGTTCTATATAAACCCTAACCACCATCACACACAAACCCATCTTCTGCTTCATCAAAGTTAGGGTTTACAGAGAGGGATTCATAGGGCAGAGTTTGGGGTTCTGAATTTGTCAATCTAAGGTTAAAATTTTCTGCAAAACTAATGGCACCGAAGAGAGCTCGTTCTTCCTCATCCTCATCTTCCAGTGAGAGCTACGGTGAATGGTGTAGCAGGGATGTTTTGGATGCATCAAAGTTTGTTAACTTGTCTGCCCAACAGCACTATGCGAAGGTTTTGGTGGCCAAGACCTTCATGTTGGAGAGGGGCCTTAAGCCAACCAAGAATGATGGAAAGCTATTGAGTATAATTCAAGACAGGGATGGATTAGCGTGGTGAGCACTCCTGTGGCTGCCCCTAGGGCAATTGTGCGTGAATTTTATGCTAATGCGAGGGAGACACATAATGGGATCTCCTACGTGTGTAGAAAACAAGTGAATTATCTTCCTACAGCTATCAATGAGGTGTTCCACTTGTTTCCTTTGTCTGCCGAGACAGTCAATTGCATAGTTGCTGAGAGATTTGAGACAAACTTGGACAAGTTAGTGAGGGACCTTTGCGTGCCAGGCACCAAATGGGCTATCAAGCCAGGCACTAATACGAAGACACACTTCCCACACACAGTGCTGAACAGATATGCCAAGGCATGGAACAATTTCATTTGCGCAAATATGATGCCCACCCCCTACCAGCATGATGTCACTACAGATAGGGCCACTATTTTGTATGGGATCATTACCGGCAAGTACATAGACATAGAAAACTTGATTCATCAGTCCATGCTTTGATACATGTGAGGCGATACCACCGGTGGGATTCCACATGCCTCAGTTGTGACTCAGCTATGTGTGAAGATGAAAAGTGGTTTTTATGACTACTTATTCAGATATTATCTAACTTGTTTTGTTGCTTAAACTCGGGTATCTTTGTGCTTTTCATATGTTTTTGCTTTGTTTTGCAATTTTCTTATTTTGGAACTCTATTAGTGCACAAGTGGCTCAAAAGGATGATATAGTGCAAAAAGGGGCAAGAAGCTAAGCAATGGAATAATGGCATGATGTTGGACAGAATAAATAGGGATCAAGAAGCTTGGCATTAAGAAGATGGCAGCCAAGTGCAGCAGCAGAAGCAAGCAGCAGATAAAAATAGAATTTAGCAAAGTTGCAGATGACGCGCGGCCACGCCGAGTTAACTAAGGCAGCACGCGCACCCGAGCCAATATCCAGGCCAGAACGCTCAGTTTTGCATCGTCGCGGCCACGCCAGGACCAAAGCTTAATGACGTGAGGTCGCGCCAGTTCGAAACTTGACCAGCATTTGACTTTCACTTAGGCAGATCGGGGATTGGCTTGGAGGCTTATATATGAGGGCTTTTGCCCATTTTATCAGACATCTTCCTTTGCCCTAGCCCTAGTTTAGCTCTTTTTTCTCTTCTCTTTACATTTTGTCTAGATTAGGTTAGGAGTAGATTAATTCTAGGTTTAATTAGTTAGTTTCTAGGGTTTAATTAGAGAAGAAGATTGAAGCAAGTGGATTTCATTGGAGATTCAACAAAGGAGCTTCAACACTCAGATTTGCATTCTCTATATTTATAATCTCTTTGCTTCCTATTTGTAATCTTATAATGTGTATTCAACTTGTGGATGATAGATGTGCTTCATTATGATATCTTAAACTCTACTTTGAGATTTCAATGGAATCCTTTTGAGTAGTTTATATTGATATGCTTCCATCTTGGTCTTATTGATTGCTATGAGATTGTCTGTTACGATTCGTGCTTTCATTGCTTAATTGATTAGCTACCAATTATTGTGAAAACCTATATGGACTTGAAAGACGAAATGTGGGTTTAGATCTAATCGTAATAGCGTGCGATTGTATGTCTACATGGCGTTGGATGTATGATTTGTGCTTAGGATAGACATATATGGAAGCGCCGCTTGTAGTCAATTGAGAACTTGGACTTAAACCCTATTTATTTGTAAATCACATAGACATATAAGGTTTTAGATAATGTGGGTGTTCATGTGCGTTCTATCATCTGTGGATTGTATGTGATATGGATTAGGTGCATTGAAAGATGGCCTTATCTCACTTTCGTGTTCTCGACTAACATTCTGTGACAATTAATTTGACCTAACTAGAAGTATGTTGATTTAGATGAATCATTAGGGGAAGTTGAGATCTCATATCTTCATTATCTGATTTTACTCTAGGGTTAATTAGTTTAAGTTTATTTACTTGTCTAGTTTTAATTAAAACACTTTATCGCTCGTTTAAATAAGACTGAAATGGTCATGAGCTAGTGTTTTGGCGATCTTTTATTAGTTAATTCTCCGTGGGAACGATATCTGTACTTACTCTTTATTACTTGTTGACCACGTATACTTGCGCGTATTTGTCATTATATATCGGGACAACAAGTTTTTTGGCGCCGTTGCCGGGGACTTAATTTGATAACTGTTTGCCAACATTAGTTTCAATAAAATTAGTCTTAATTAAACATTTTTTTTATTTTGTATAATTCTCTTCCTATATTCTATTTTCAGGTACAATGGATCTCAGTGCTTATCCATGGTTTTACACATGGCAAGATCAACCAAGGGAAAAAGGGAATGATTACCTCGACCCAATTGCTACATTATCAGCACAGCTAGAGGTTCTCTCGAGGAAGTTAGACATTGTTGCAACCGATCAGAGTCAAGAGACGGCAGTTACTTATGACTATTGTGCTGGAAACTATAGGAGCCATCAGGACCCCATCAGCTTTGGACAAGAGCAGTATGGGGGTGATTACTTTATCCACGAGTATCCCAATTATTATCAAGATCAAGATCTGGAGTATCACCCAAACTCTTCAGCAAGCTATTATCAAGACCAATACTGCGAGCAAAGTCTAATATACGCACTAGACCCTACATATCAATCTCCTTGTTTCTAAGAACAGTCAACAAAAGACTTCATGTATAGGGTCTTAGCAAACCAAGAGGAGATGATTGGGAGCCAGGAAATATCGAACCAGAATTTTCAGATCCAGATGGCACAAATCATCAATACCCCAACCAATGCGACTCAGTACATGGATTCCAAGGCTGAAACAGAAAAAGCAAGATTGGAAAGTTTGTGGGGAAACTCCATAGCATCAATAAAAGAGATCTTGATTGAGCAAGCGAAGTTGATTGAGAATCTTCAAAATTGGGAGAATCAAATTAGCACGACTTTAATGAAGGTGGAAATGATTGAGCAAGGTATAAAGACTCAAGATCTTCAGAATCCAATACCTCAATTGTTTGAAGTCAAGAGCAATGCCCCTCAGAATACTTGGTGCAATGATATGGATGCTGAAACTGATGGAGAGCCAGAAGTGCACTTACAACTGGACGAACTGAAAGAAAGGAATATCAAGGAGACACTTGGGGACGTGAAAAATTATGAATGTGAGCCAACCGTGACAACACCCCAAGTGCCTTCTCCGCCTAAGTTGGAAAAGCCAGTGAAGTTTACTACATCCATGCCCCCTTGGTAGTCACATTACTAATACGGATTTCGAGAATATAAGAGAGTCCGCACTTTTGAAACCATGGTGGTCTGAAGAAGAGAGAATTGAAGAAGAGCCCGTTGTGTTGGGTGTACCTCAATGCCCCAATAGCTTTACGAAAACAACGGAAGAAGCGCCTATCTCCCCGAACTTCAAAATGGGGCATTCATATACACATCATATGCTAGGCGACTCAAATCCGAAGCCTCTCATTAAGGGGAACCTCCTAATGCACATGGCAGTCTAATGGATGGGGGTTTCTCAAATAACGTCGAGGAATCGGATAGCGGTGGCAAGACAAAGTCCAGCTTTCGGACTATAAACCAAGCGCTCGATGGGAGGCACCCCATCAAATCTCTCTCTCTCCCTACTTATTTAATTCTACTTGTTTATCTCCATTTCCCTCCCCCTTGTTTAATTCTAAGTAGTTTGGAAAGTTGAAATTTTTTAATAATTTTTGGTTTTGAAAGCTCATTGCCTATATTTTTGGACTTAGGCATTAGTGCATATATTTTTGGGACTATAAAGGTTATTAAACATATTTTGGAAGCACGAGCATATTGTATATACGCGCATATAGGAGTTTTTGGGAATTCGCATGCATATATCTCCATATGTTTAATTTTCTTAGTTGTAAATAGTTAATATTTAGTTTTGGTGGTTTAGAGGGCTTAATAAATGTTGCTTGCATTTCACAGGCTAAAGCTGCTTGGAATGCAGCAAAGTTTAAAAGCCCAGCCTCAATGCATGTCAAAAGCTGAGTATCAGAAATATGGGGAAGTGCGTAGCTGCGCTGGAATCAAGGCTAATAGGCGTGTGGCGGCACGGCATGCAGGTTGTCTCAGACTTAAGGCAAAAATTCAGTAGAAATTGAGCACCCCACATCATTTCATTTAGCAGGCGAGGCTAACTAGGGGAGTTCCTTTTACCTTTTACCTTCAAGGAGGACATTGCAGTTTTTAAGTTTGGGGGTATTAGGGGGTTATTTTTGCATGTAGTTTAGTTCATTTCTCATTTTTCATATTGTGTTTGTTCAATATAGTGCATGTAGGTTGTATTTTGTTAAAATTTTGTCAAATTTATTTGTTTTGTTTTAGATGGTTGTTTTAGAACATATTACATGAATTCAGTTTCAGTTGGGTTGTTATTTTTTTGGCTTATGAGGAAACTAAAATTACTTGATTTTTGAACTGATTTGAGACTTGAGCTTGATTATAATGTTATATATATAAATCTTTATCTGTCAGATACTGATGTCACCGGTCAGCACTCTAGAGTAACCACCATGACGTGCTTAGTTTATATTTTCACATACTTGTCTTCTGGTGGGAAATCTATGTTTTAATGAAAAGAGTTTCAGTACACATGTAATAATAACAAGACTATAAAAAGCTTAAGTTTGGCGGAAACAGGAGGTATGCATGCTATTTGGGGAGATGGAGCATAAGACGCACTCTCCTATGAAAAAGAAAAGAAAAAGAAAAAGAATGTGAATAAACACATCGGCTACGTCGAGTCCTGCGGCCTTTGATATTCGAGCAAGTAAGCCTGAGGGGTGTCTTATCACCCAGTGCCCTAAGGCATCGCGGTCTGGGAGTCGTTGGTCGAAAGCTTGCTACACGAGTATCATTGACAAGCCTAAGAGGACTAGGCATTGCACAGTCGAATGTGTACACGGAAAAGAGCGAAAACGCCCTCGTGAATAAGTAAAAAGCATAAATAAACCTCCAGTGACTCTTAGCTTAAGTAATGCATGGTCTTGGTTAGAACTTATCTGATTTACTATTTTTCTTGAGTAGAAACTTTTTTTTCTCCTAAGAAGTATAGTATGTAATAAATTTGTTCAAAAGCATGTCTAACGGTTGCTAGGCACACACACACTACATCATTACTGACAGGTTCGGATTTGCGAGGATATGCCTTATGATCTTGTCTTGGGTAGCTTTCTGTTTGATTATCTTGTGGTATTTTTGAGGCATTGCTTGTGAATTTCAATACTGACTGAGATTTGGATTCGCATTCATGATAGGATAGGTTGCATTCATTGTAATTATTGCATTGCATCTTTTGTTTGGTTTTGTTTTGGTTGCTTAAGGGCAAGCAACGTTTAAGATTGGGGGTATTTGATAAGTGGTTTTTATGACCACTTATTCAGATATTATCTAACTTGTTTTGTTGGTTAAACTCGGGTATCTTTGTGCTCTTCATATATGTTTGCTTTGTTTTGTAGTTTTCTTGTTTTGGAACTCTCTTAGTGCACAAGTGGCTTAAAAGGATGATATAGTACAAAAAGGGGAAAGAAGCTAAGTATTGGAATGATGGCATGATGTTGGACAAAACAAATAGGGATCAAGAAGCTTGACATTAAGAAGATGGTAGCCAAGTGCAGCAGTAGAAGCAAGCAGCAGCTAAAAATAGAATTCGGCAGAGTTGTAGTTGCCGCGAGGCCACGTCGAGTTTACTAAGGCAGCACGCGCCCGCCTCAATATCTAGGCCAGAATGCTCAGTTTTGCATCCGCGCGGCCGCGCCAGGACCAAAGCTTAATGCCGCGCGGCTGCGCCAGGACCAAACTTGACCAGCATTTGACTTTCACTTAGGCAGATCGAGGATTGGATTGGAGGCTTATATATGAGGGCTTTTGCCCATTTTATCAGACATCTTCCTTTGCCCTAGCCCTAGTTTAGCTCTCTCTTCTCTTCTCTTTACATTTTGTCTACATTAGGTTAGGAGTAGATTAATTTTAGGTTTAATTAGTTAGTTTCTACGGTTTAATTAAAGAAGAAGATTGAAGCAAGTGGATTTCATTGGAGATTCAACAAAAGAGCTTGAGCACCCAGATTTGCATTCTCTATCTTTACAATCTCTTTGCTTCGTATTTGTAATCTTATGATGTGTATCCAACTTGTGGATGATAGATGTGCTTCATTATGATATCTTCAACTCTATTTTGAGATTTCAATGGAAACTTTTGAGTAGTTTATACTGATATGCTTCCATGTTGGTCTTATTGATTGCAACATTTTCTGTTACGATTCGTGCTTTCATTGCTTAATTGAATAGCTACCAATTACTATGATAACCTATATGGACTTGAAAGACAAAATGTGGGTTTAGATCTAATCGTAGTAGCGGGCAATTGTATGTCTACATGGCGTTGGATGTACGATTTGTGCTTAGGATAGACATATACCGAAGTGCCGCTCGTAGTCAATTGAGAACTTGGACTTAAACCCTATTTATTTGTAAATCACATAGACATATAAGGGTTTAGATAATGTGGGTGTTCATGTACGTTCTATCATCTGTGGATTGTATGTGATATGGATTAGGTGCATTGAAAGATGGCCTTATCTCACTTTCGTGTTCTCGACTAACATTCTATGACAATTAATTTAACCTAACTAGGAGTATGTTGATTTAGATGAATCATTATGGGAAGTTGAGATCTCATATCTTCATTATCTGATTTTACCCTAGGGTTAATTTGTTTTAGTTTATTTACATGTCTAGTTTTAATTAAAACACTTTATCGCTCGTTTACATAAGACTGAAATGGTTATGAGCTAGTGCTTTGGCGATCTTTTATTAGTTAATTCTCCATGGGAACAGTATCTGTACTTACTCTTTATTACTTGTTGACCGCGTATACTTGCGCGTATTTGTCATTATATATCGGGACAACAAGTTTTTTGGAGACGTTGCCGGGGACTTAATTTGATAATTGTTTGCCAACATTAGTTTCAATTAAATTAGTCTTAATTTAAATATTTTTTTATTTTGTTTAATTCTCTTCCTATATTCTATTTTCAGGTACAATAGATCTCAGTGCTTATCCATGGTTTTACACAGGGCAAGATCAACCAAAGGAAATAGGGAATGATGACCTCGACCCAATTGCTACATTATCAGCACAACTAGAGGTTCTCTCGAGGAAGTTGGACATTGTTTGCCAGCGATCAGAGTCGAGAGACAGCAGTTACTTATGACTATTGTGCTGGAAACTATAGGAGCCATCAGGACCCCATTAGTTTTGGACAAGAGCAGTATAGGGGTGATTACTTCAACCACGAGTATCCCAATTATTATTAAGATCAAGATCTGGAGTATCACCCAAACTCTTCAGTGAGCTATTATCAAGACCAATACTGCGAGCAAAGTCCAATATATGCACTACACCCCACAAATCAATCTCCGCGTTTACAAGAAGAACAGTCAACAAAAGACTTCATGTATAGGATCTTAGCAAACCAAGAGGAGATGATTGGGAGCCAGGAAATATCGAACCAAAATTTTCAGATTCAGATGGCACAAATCATCAATACCCCAACTAATACGACTCAGTACATAGATTCCAAGGCTGAAACAGAAAAGGCAAGATTGGAAAGTTTGTGGGGAAATTCCATATAATCAACAAAAGAGATCTTGATTGAGTAAGCGAAGTCGATTGAGAACCTTTAAAATTGGGCGAATCAAATTAGCACGGCTTTAATGAAGAAGGAAGTGATTGCGCAAGGTATAAAGACTCAAGATCTTCAGAATCCAATACCTCAATTGTTTGAAGTCAAGAGCAATGGACCTCAGAATACTTGGTGCTATGATATGGATGCTGAAACTGATGGAGAGCCAGAAGTGCACTTGCAACTAGACAAACTAAAATAAAGGAATATCAAGGAGACACTTGAGGACGTGAAAAATTTTGTATGTGAGCCAACCGTGACAACACCCCAAGTGCCTTCTCCGCCTAAGTTGGAAAAGCCAATGAAGTTTGCACATCCATGCCCCCTTGGTAGTCACATCACTAATAGGATCTCGAGAATATGAGAGAGTCCGCACTTTTAAAACCATGCTGGTCTGAAGAAGAGAGAATTGAAGAAGAGCCCATTGTGTTGGGGGAACCTCAATGCCCCAATAGCTTCACGAACACAACGGAAGGAGTGCCTAGCTCCCCGAACTTCAAAATGGGGCATTCATATACACATCATATGCTAGGCGACTCAAATCCAAAGCCTCTCATGAAGGGGAACCTCCCAACGCACATGGCAGTCTAATGGATGGATGGTTTCTCAAATATCGTCGAGGAATCGGATAGCGGTGGCAAGACAAAGTCCAGCTATTGGACTATAAACCAAGCGCTTGATGGGAGGCACCCGTTCAAATCTATCGCTCTCTCCCTACTTGTTTAATTCTACTTGTTTATCTCCATTTCCCTCCCCCTATTTAATTCTAAGAAGTTCGGAAAGTTGAAAATTTTTCAACAATTTTTGGTTTTGAAAGCTCATTGCCTACATTTTTGGACTTAGGCATTAGTGCATATATTTTTGGGACTATAAAGCTTATTGAACATATTTTGGAAGCACGAGCATATTGTATATACGCGCATATAGGAGTTTTTCGGAATTTGCATGCATATATCTCCATATGTTTAATTCTCTTAGTTATAAATAGTTAATATTTAGTTTTGGTGGTTTAGAGGGCTTAATAAATGATGCTTGCCTTTCACAGGTTAAAGCTGCTTGGAATGAAGTAAAGTTCAAAAGCCCAGCCTCAATGCATGTCAAAAGATGAGTATCAGAAATCTGGGGAAGGGTGCAGTTGCGCTGGAATCAAGGCTAATAGGCGCGTGGCCGCGCGGCATACAGGTTGTCTCAGACTTAAGGTAAAAATTCAGCAGAAACTGAGCACGCCACGTCCATTCATTTAGCAGGCGAGGATAACTAGGGGAGTTTGTTTTACCTTTTACCTTTAATGAGGACATTGCAGTTTTTAAGTTTAAGGATATTAGGGGGTTATTTTTGCATGTAGTTTAGTTCATTTCTCATTTTTCATATTGTGTTTGTTCAATATAGTGCATGTAGGTCGTATTTTGTTAAAACTTTGTGTTAAAAATTTGTCAAATTTTTTTGTTTTGTTTTAGATGGTTGTGTTAGAACATATTGTATGAATCCAGTTTCAGTTGGGTTATTATTTATTTGGCTTATGAGGAAACCAAAATTACTTGATTTTCGAACTGATTTGAGACTTAAGCTTGATTATAATGTCATATATATAAATCTTTATCTGTCAGATACTGATGTCACCGGTCAGCACTCTAGAGTAACCACCATGACGTGCTTAGTTTAAATTTTCACATACTTATCTTCTAGTGGGAAATCTATGTTTTATTAAAAAGAGTTTCAGTACTCATGTAATAATAACTAGACTATAAAAAGCTTAAGTTTGGGGGAAACAGGAGGTATGCATGTTATTTAGGGAGATGGAGCGTAAGACGCACTCTCCTATGAAAAAGAAAAAAAAAGAAAAAGAATGTGAATAAACACTTCGGCTACGTCGAGTCCTGTGGCCTTCGATATTCGAGCAAGTAAGCCCGAGGGGTGTCTTATCACCTAGCGCCTTAAGGCCTCGCGGTCTGGGAGTCGTTGATTGAAAGCTCGCTACACGAGTATCATTGAAAAGCCTAAGAGGACTAGGCATTGCACAGTCAAATGTGTACACGGGAAAGAGCAAAAACGCCCTCGTGAGTAAATAAAAAGCATAAATAAACCTCCCGTGACTCTTAGCTTAAGTAATGCATGGTCTTTGTTAGACCTTATCTGATTTACTATTTTTCTTGAGTTGAAACTTGTTTTCCCCTCAAAAGCATAGTTTAAGATAAATTTGTTCAAAAGCATGTCTAATGGTTGCTAGGCACACACACACTACATCATTACTGACAGGTTCGGATTTGCGAGGATATGCCTTATGATCTTGTCTTGGGTAGCTTTCTGTTTGATTATCTTGTGGTATTTCTGAGGCATTGCTTGTGAATTTCAATACTGACTGAGATTTGGATTCGCATTCATGATAGGATAGGTTGCATTCATTGTAATTATTGCATTGCATCTTTTGTTTGGTTTTGTTTTGGTTGCTTAAGGGCAAGCAACATTTAAGATTGGGGGTATTTGATAAGTGGTTTTTATGACCACTTATTCAGATATTATCTAACTTGTTTTGTTGGTTAAACTCGGGTATCTTTGTGCTCTTCATATATGTTTGCTTTGTTTTGTAGTTTTCTTGTTTTGGAACTCTCTTAGTGCACAAGTGGCTCAAAAGGATGATATAGTACAAAAAGGGAAAGAAGCTAAGCATTGGAATGATGACATGATGTTGGACAAAACAAATAGGGATCAAGAAGCTTGGCATTAAGAAGATGGTAGCCAAGTGCAGCAGTAGAAGAAAGCAGCAGCTAAAAATAGAATTCAGCAGAGTTGCAGTTGCCTCGCGACCACGCCGAGTTTACTAAGGCAGCACGCGCCCGCCCCAATATCTAGGCCAGAATGCTCAGTTTTGCATCCGCGCGGCCGCGCCAGGACCAAAGCTTAATGTCGCGCGGCTGTGCCAGGACCAAACTTGACCAGCATTTGACTTTCACTTAGGTAGATCGAGGATTGGCTTGGAGGCTTATATATGAGGGCTTTTGCCCATTTTATCAGACATCTTCCTTTGCCCTAGCCCTAGTTTAGCTCTCTCTTCTCTTCTCTTTACATTTTGTCTACATTAGGTTAGGAGTAGATTAATTTTAGGTTTAATTAGTTAGTTTCTACGGTTTAATTAAAGAAGAAGATTGAAGCAAGTGGATTTCATTGGAGATTCAACAAAGGAGCTTGAGCACTCATATTTACATTCTCTATCTTTACAATCTCTTTGCTTCGTAATTGTAATCTTATGATGTGTATCCAACTTGTGGATGATAGATGTGCTTCATTATGATATCTTCAACTCTATTTTGAGATTTCAATGGAAACTTTTGAGTAGTTTATACTGATATGCTTCAGTGTTGGTCTTATTGATTGCAATGACATTTTCTGTTACGATTCGTGCTTTCATTGCTTAATTGAATAGCTACCAATTACTATGATAACCTATATGGACTTGAAAGACAAAATATGGGTTTAGATCTAATGGTAGTAGCGGGCAATTGTATGTCTACATGGCGTTGGATGTACGATTTGTGCTTAGGATAGACATATACCAAAGCGCCGCTCGTAGTCAATTGAGAACTTGGACTTAAACCCTATTTATTTGTAAATCACATAGACATATAAGGGTTTAGATAATGTGGGTGTTCATGTACGTTCTATCATCTGTGGATTGTATGTGATATGGATTAGGTGCATTGAAAGATGGCCTTATCTCACTTTCGTGTTCTTGACTAACATTCTATGACAATTAATTTAACCTAACTGGGAGTATGTTGATTTAGATGAATCATTATGGGAAGTTGAGATCTCATATCTTCATTATCTGATTTTACCCTAGGCTTAATTTGTTTTAGTTTATTTACATGTCTAGTTTTAATTAAAACACTTTATCGCCCGTTTAAATAAGACTGAAATGGTTATGAGCTAGTGCTTTGGCGATCTTTTGTTAGTTAATTCTCCGTGGGAACAATATCTGTACTTACTCTTTATTACTTGTTGACCGCGTATACTTGCGCGTATTTGTCATTATATATCGGGACAACAAGTTTTTTGGAGCCGTTGCCGGGGACTTAATTTGATAACTGTTTGCCAACATTAGTTTCAATTAAATTAGTCTTAATTTAAATATTTTTTATTTTGTTTAATTCTCTTCCTATATTCTATTTTCAGGTATAATGGATCTCAGTGCTTATCCATGGTTTTACACAGGGCAAGATCAACCAAAGGAAATAAGGAATGATGACCTCGACCCAATTTCTACATTATCAGCACAACTAGAGGTTCTCTCGAGGAAGTTGGACATTGTTTGCCAGCGATCAGAGTCGAGAGACAGCAGTTACTTATGACTATTGTGCTGGAAACTATAGGAGCCATCAGGACCCCATTAGTTTTGGACAAAAGCAGTATGGGGGTGATTACTTCAACCACGAATATCCCAATTATTATCAAGATCAAGATCTAGAGTATCACCCAAACTCTTCAGCGAGCTATTATCAAGACCAATACTGCGAGCAAAGTCCAATATATGCACTACACCCCACAAATCAATCTCCGCGTTTACAAGAAGAACAGTCAACAAAAGACTTCATGTATAGGATCTTAGCAAACCAAGAGGAGATGATTGGAAGCCAGGAAATATCGAACCAAAATTTTTAGATCCAGATGGCACAAATCATCAATACCCCAACCAATACGACTCAGTACAAGGATTCCAAGGCTGAAACAGAAAAGGCAAGATTGGAAAGTTTGTGGGGAAATTCCATAGCATCAACAAAAGAGATCTTGATTGAGCAAGTGAAGTCGATTGAGAACCTTCAAAATTGGGCGAATCAAATTAGCACGGCTTTAATGAAGAAGGAAGTGATTGGGCAAGGTAGAAAGACTCAAGATCTTCAGAATCCAATACCTCAACTGTTTGAAGTCGTGAGCAATGGACCTCAGAATACTTGGTGCTATGATATGGATGCTGAAACTGATGGAGAGCCAGAAGTGCACTTGCAACTAGACAAACTAAAATAAAGGAATATCAAGGAGACACTTGAGGACGTGAAAAATTTTGTATGTGAGCCAACCGTGACAACACCCCAAGTGCCTTCTCCGCCTAAGTTGGAAAAGCCAATGAAGTTTGCACATCCATGCCCCCTTGGTAGTCACATCACTAATAGGATCTCGAGAATATGAGAGAGTCCGCACTTTTAAGACCATGGTGGTCTGAAGAAGAGAGAATTGAAGAAGAGCCCATTGTGTTGGGGGTACCTCAATGCCCCAATAGCTTCACGAACACAACGGAAGGAGCGCCTAGCTCCCCGAACTTCAAAATGGGGCATTCATATACACATCATATGCTAGGCGACTCAAATCCAAAGCCTCTCATGAAGGGGAACCTCCCAACGCACATGGCAGTCTAATGGATGGATGGTTTTTCAAATATCGTCGAGGAATCGGATAGCGGTGGCAAGACAAAGTCCAGCTATTGGACTATAAACCAAGCGCTTGATGGGAGGCACCCGTTCAAATCTATCGCTCTCTCCCTACTTGTTTAATTCTACTTGTTTATCTCCATTTCCCTCCCCCCTGTTTAATTCTAAGAAATTTGGAAAGTTGAAAATTTTTCAACAATTTTTGGTTTTGAAAGCTCATTGCCTACATTTTTGGACTTAGGCATTAGTGCATATATTTTTGGGACTATAAAGCTTATTGAATATATTTTGGAAGCACGAGCATATTGTATATACGCGCATATAGGAGTTTTTGGGAATTTACATTCATATATCTCCATATGTTTAATTCTCTTAGTTGTAAATAGTTAATATTTAGTTTTGGTGGTTTAGAGGGCTTAATAAATGATGCTTGCCTTTCACAGGTTAAAGCTGCTTGGAATGAAGTAAAGTTCAAAAGCCCAGCCTCAATGCATGTCAAAAGATGAGTATCAGAAATCTGGGGAAGGGCGCAGTTGCGCTGGAATCAAGGCTAATAGGCGCGTGGCCGAGCGGCATACAGGTTGTCTCAGACTTAAGGTAAAAATTCAGCAGAAACTGAGCACGCCACGTCCATTCATTTAGCAGGCGAGGATAACAAGGGGAGTTTGTTTTACCTTTTACCTTTAATGAGGACATTGCAGTTTTTAAGTTTAAGGATATTAGGGGGTTATTTTTGCATGTAGTTTAGTTCATTTCTCATTTTTCATATTGTGTTTGTTCAATATAGTGCATGTAGGTCGTATTTTGTTCAAACTTTGTGTTAACAATTTGTCAAATTTTTTTGTTTTGTTTTAGATGGTTGTGTTAGAACATATTGTATGAATCCAGTTTCAGTTGGGTTATTATTTATTTGGCTTATGAGGAAACCAAAATTACTTGATTTTCGAACTGATTTGAGACTTAAGCTTGATTATAATGTCATATATATAAATCTTTATCTGTCAGATACTGATGTCACCGGTCAGCACTCTAGAGTAACCACCATGACGTGCTTAGTTTAAATTTTCACATACTTGTCTTCTAGTAGGAAATCTATGTTTTATTGAAAAGAGTTTCAGTACTCATGTAATAATAACTAGACTATAAAATGCTTAAGTTTGGATGAAACAGGAGGTATGCATGTTATTTAGGGAGATGGAGCGTAAGACGCACTCTCCTATGAAAAAGAAAAAAAAAAGAAAAAGAATGTGAATAAACACTTCGGCTACGTCTAGTCCTGTGGCCTTCGATATTCGAGCAAGTAAGCCCGAGGGGTGTCTTATCACCTAGCGCCTTAAGGCCTCGCGATCTGGGTGTCGTTGATCGAAAGCTCGCTACATGGGTATCATTGAAAAGACTAAGAGGACTAGGCATTGCACAGTCAAATGTGTACACGAGAAAGAGGAAAAACGCCCTCGTAAGTAAATACAAAGCATAAATAAACCTCCTGTGACTCTTAGCTTAAGTAATGCATGGTCTTTGTTAGACTTTATCTGATTTACTATTTTTCTTGAGTTGAAACTTGTTTTCCCCTAAGAAGCATAGTTTGTGATAAATTTGTTCAAAAGCATGTCTAATGGTTGCTAGGCACACACACACTACATCATTACTGACAGGATCGGATTTGCGAGGTTATGCCTTATGATCTTGTCTTGGGTAGCTTTCTGTTTGATTATCTTGTGGTATTTCTGAGGCACTGCTTGTGAATTTCAATACTGACTGAGATTTGGATTCGCATTCATGATAGGATAGGTTGCATTTATTGTAATTATTGCATTGCATCTTTTGTTTGATTTTGTTTTGGTTGCTTGAGGGAAAGAAACGTTTAAGTTTGGGGGTATTTGATAAGTGGTTTTTATGACCACTTATTCAGATATTATCTAGCTTGTTTTGTTACTTAAACTCGGGTATCTTTGTGCTCTTCATATGTTTTTGCTTTTTTTGCAAGTTTCTTGTTTTGGAACTCTTTTAGTGCACAAGTGGCTCAAAAGGATGATATAGTGCAAAAAAGGGCAAAAAGCTAAGCAATGGAATGATGGCATGATGTTGGACAGAACAAATAGGGATTAAGAAGCTTGGCATTAAAAACATGGCAGCCAAGTGCAGCAACAGAAGCAAGCAGCAGCTAAAAATAAAATTTAGTAGAGTTGTAGGTGCCGCAAGGCCTCGCTGAATTTACTAAGGCAGCATGCGCGCCCGAGCCAATATCCAAGCCAGAACGCTCAGTTTTGCATCGGCGCGGCCGCGTCATGACCAAAGCATAATGTCGCGCGGCTGCGCCAGCTCAAAACTTGACCAGCATTTGACTTTCACTTAGGCAGATCGGGGATTGGCTTAGAGGCTTATATATGAGGGCTTTTGCCCATTTTATCAGACATCTTCCTTAGCCCTAGCCCTAGTTTAGCTCTCTCTTCTCTTCTCTTTACATTTTGTCTATATTAGGTTAGGAGTAGATTAATTCTAGGTTTAATTAGTTAGTTTCTAGGGTTTAATTAAAGAAGAAGATTGAAGCAAATGAATTTCATTTTAGATTCAACAAAGGAGCTTGAGCACTCAGATTTGCATTCTCTATCTTTATAATCTCTTTGCTTCCTATTTGTAATCTTATGATGTGTATTCAACTTATGGATGATAGATGTGCTTCATTGTGATATCTTAAACTCTACTTTGAGATTTCAATGGAACCTTTTGAGAAGTTTATATTGATATGCTTTCATGTTGGTCTTGTTGATTGCTATGAGATTGTCTGTTACGATTTGTGCTTTCATTGTTTACGTTATTAGCTACCAATTACTGTGGTAACCTATTTGGACTTGAAAGACAAAATGTGGGTTTAGATCTAATCGTAGTAGCGGGCTATTGTATGTCTACATGGTGTTGGATGTATAATTTGTGCTTAGGATATATATATAGCAAAGCGCCGCTCATAGTCAATTGAGAACTTGGACTTAAACTCTTTTTTGTAAATCACATACACATATAGGGGTTTAGATATTGTGGGTGTTCATATACGTTCTATCATCTGTGGATTGTATGACGCCCCCAAATTCCAGGACCGCCACTTGGTCTCTTGAATTCGGTTCGTCACGTGCTCATGGTAATACATCACAATAATAATACGACTAAATGTCGCATCACACAGCGGAATAATACACAACTAATACCGAATAAATTACATTTAGATAATATAATTATTCACGTCCCAAGGTCTCGTAACTTAAACAGTGATTACATAGCTTAGACATATCTTAAGCAATAATAACCTTAACTAGTATATAATATCATAAATTCTACATAATATTAAGCTACTCCGTAGCCTTTCCCTTGCCCTTGTCGGTACTCGAGGGTCCGCACTGCTCGACCTTAACTGAAATATTTTTAGGGAAAGCAAGAATGAGCACAAATTGCCCAGCAAGTAATATACAATAAGGGTAAGTGATATAATCCTTAATTTTCAAAAGGGTATAACAAAGTTTGATAGTTCAAGGATAACAAGAATATCAACAGTTTTCAATAATAGTCGCTAAGGACAGAATAATATCAATGTGATTCAATAACAAATCAATTCAAGATTTCAAGATAACTGAATACTGAGCAGTCGCTAAGGACTATGAACTTCTACTAGAATTAACAATAATAAACTGAAAATCCAACAAAAACAGGTACAACAGGTGATCAGCCTAAAGCACCATCGTTATGCATAATAATCAATCATACTCAAGTGTGCACGTCGGTTGTCCGACAATAATATATTCCCTTCAAAGAAGGTTGTTCTTCTCAGTCAAACACAAGATCCAGCACCAATCAATTAGTTTGGGTCGCTTTTCAATAATATAAATCTAGCCGAATCAAATGGCATAGACACTTTCACAATATTCAAGAACAATACTAAGTTCAACATGAATAATAGCTTTAATGAAATAAGAGTTCAAGTATACTAATTCAATTCAAACGATTAAGTAGGAAACTAGTTCGCAATATACAAAGATAGAATACTTGTATCCAAAGAGATAAGGTTTAGATACTCGCTTACGATATTCGTTGAATAAAATAATGCAAGGGTTTAGGATACTTGCCTTATGCGTAGTTTACTCACGTAAAGCTAGCCAACACTTTCGAATTCCTATCGTAATACAATTACATATATATATGATATTCATTAGTCATATAATTTAACTTCACATTTTGTCTTCGAATATACGATCAACACATAAGTTAAGTTTTAACCTAGCTACACAGTTATATAGAATATAATTTCTATCCTTAACTTTCTCTTTTCTCAAGTTGATCATATTCATACATCATTACTATCATGTGAGACTACCACAATTAGCAAACATACTCGCATATTGTTAATATCACATAAGACTTTAAGCAATACTAAAATATATTTCATTTTAGCAAGTTATGACATTCTCATAAGTTAACCGTCGGGTTCAAGTAACACATAACATATGATATCACAAAGTATGTACACATATTTAAAGGATACTTTCATGCTTGTTCAATCTTTCAAATTCCAATCATATATGATTTAATTTTTAATTCACAATCCCTAACGACTTAGGGTTATGCAATGCCATGAATTTACATAAGCTGTCATGCTTATCATTTAGAGATATAAAGTAGTCATATATTTTATTGATACGCATGTTCATATGTTTCTATGTCATGGATGTGTGATTCTAGCACTGTTACTAGTTCGTGACTTAATCGAACTCATGCTTGATTAACTTGCATTACATATAACAAGTACGTACATGTATGATTCCTTCAAAGCATATTTAATCATGTTGAAAATATCAGAATGTAGAGTCCTAATATAACATGTCAAAGTCCACATTTAAATCTTATGTTGTCATTAGTAAGGTTCACATGTCCACATTTTTTTATGGAACCTATATACGCTAGTTAGCATGCTTTTCATACATCCTTAAATCATAAAAATATGCTTGCAAGGTCAGAATGTTAACATGGCAAGTATACATATCGAGTTCATTTTCAAATTCGAAGTTTGTTTATAAAACTCTAAGTTTATCGCAAACTATAAGTATGTGTGTAACTCTTAGTAAAACATGCTTACATTGTCTCAATATATCCATATAGGCATGCCAAGCTCATTAATAGACTTGTTCAAGTCACATTAGTTATTTATACCATAACAGATTTCTAGCAGAAGGCAGGAACTAGATCCAGTAGCCGGCGCAGCTGCGCAGCATCCCAGTTCAAAACTGGCGCAGCTGCGCAGGGCCTTGGCCAGCAAAACATAAGTCCATCACTGGCGCAGCTGCGCAGCACCCTAGTATAACCAGGGCGTAGCTGCGCCGTTACCTGTACAGAGCTGGAAGCTCCTGCTTCGGCAGACAGCAACCCAATTCATAAAATTTATTCACGAAAACAATCACATTGTATTCTAACATGCTTATAAGTTTATTATAACAACTAAACAATTGTTCTATAATCCATTTGGCATGTTTTGCATCCATAATCATGAATTGGAATTTGGACAGAAATCAAAAATGAAGAACAAGAATGAAGACCATGGAAAGATGATTATACCTCTGTTATGTGAATTAAGCTAGCTAAGATGAACTCTCTCAACTTCTTAGAATGTTATCACTGATATATAACTTAGCTCCCAATTCAATACTTAGCAAAATCTCAGCAAAGAAGAATGGAGGAGAAGAGTTCGTATTTATAGAAAAAACTAATACACAGACAATGCAATTATATCCCAAATCAAACTAACGGATTATAGGAATGCATGAAGGTTATCAAAGGGTAGGTAATTAGTGGTTGGATTCCATCATTATAACCACTCCCCATTGCATGATGATTATCTAAGTTGCTGATTTTGAGATGGTAGGGAGTAGCATAGCCTTGAGTATTTCACGTGAAGGAGAATGAGACTAGCATTTAGGGACAAGGCAATATGAAACTCAGCATTTGCAACATGAAGTGTATTAAGACTAAGGCCATATATACATATATCATACACTTAGGCTATTATATATATATTCATACTATATATCATAATTAACATTATAATGTAAGTCACATGCTTAATATTTCAAGGTAGTAGATGTGATATGGCAATGTAACATACATATCATCCATGTACATTTATTAATACCGGATATAATCACATCACATTATTTCCTACAAGTGATTTCAATTTATTCATGATGTATTATTTTAATGTATACTTACATGCATATTGTCACATAGGCATTAATCATGTAGCTCACATAGTTTAATTAATCTTAATACATAGTCCATATATAGTATAGCCACATAAATGTTGCACCACACTATATAGTATAATTGTATTCCATATACTTTATATATTCAAGTATTGCACATTTGCACATATCAATTAATATAATCTTATTATATTAATAACTCACTTATTTGTCAAATAAATAAATTATTTATCTCATTGATTAATTAACGATAGTATTAATTAATCCATTCCTCATTGATTATTAATTTCCATAATAATTGATTAACGCTTATATGATTAAATATCACATTAAATGAATATAAATTTTATTATATTATAGACACGTTGCTCATTATTATTATTATATTTCTTGCAATAATAATAATCATATATTATGAATTAATCACCATTAATATTCCATAACCATTAATTAATATTCTACGATAATTAATATAGATTAATTGTTCGCTTAAATTAATATAATCATTAATATTACGTCACTATGCCACGCAAGGCTTTCATGAGTTTATCGCAAACTCCACATATTCTCAATTATTATAATTATTCAATTTAATATATAATTGAATTAATTCATCTCATAACACAAAATCATTTATATTCATATAAATTCTCATTTCCATTAATATATTTATTTAATAATATATGGAAATTCTCGGGTATTACATCCTCCCCCCCTTATAAAAATTCCGTCCCGGAATTGCTACAAAGTTACACGAATAGATGGGGATAGTCCTTCATCATCCTATCTTCTAACTCCCACGTTGCCTCCTCGACATCGTGGTTACGCCAAAGTACTTTTACATATGAAATAATTTTATTTCTCAAGGTTTGCTCTTTCCTATCTAATATCTGGACAGGAATTTCTTCATACGCCAAGTTCTTCTCCACTTGAATGGGCTCGTAAGAAATCACGTGCTTGTAGTCGGCCTTGTACGGTCGCAACACAGAAATGTGGAACACGTTGTGGATGTGCTCCAATTCGGGTGGTAACGCAACTTTGTATGCCACTTCGCCCACTCGCTTCAGTATTTCGAACGGTCCTATGAATCTTGGACTCAATTTTCCTTTCTTATCGAAACGGATTTTTCCCTTCCAGGGAGATACCTTCAAGAATACGAAACTGCCGACTTTGAAGTCTCGGTCCTGCCGATGCAAATCTGCATATTTCTTCTGGCGATTTTGAGCTGCTACTAATCTGGCTCTTATCACTATCACCACGTCTGCGGTTTGTTGTACTAACTCTGGTCCGAGTATTCGTCGCTCCCCGACTTCGTCCCAACATAATGGCGTTCTGCACTTTCTTTCATAAAGAGCTTCGTACGGTGGCATGCCGATACTTGCATGGTAACTATTATTATATGCTAATTCTACTAAGGGTAGGTGGTCGTCCCAATTTCCCTTAAAATCCATCACGCAAGTCCTACGCATGTCCTTCAGCGTTTGTATTATTCGCTCACTCTGTCCGTCTGTCTGAGGATGGTAAGCAGTACTCAACCTCAACTGCTTTCCCATTCTTTCTTGCAAACTCTTCCAAAAATTAGACGTGAAGCGCGGATCTCGATCAGAGACAATTGACACCGGCACTCCATGTCGTGAGACAATTTCTTTTACGTATAAGCTGGCTAACTGATTCAAACTGTAGCAGATCTTGATTGGTAGAAAATGTGCGGTCTTGGTTAGTCGATCCACGATAACCCAAATAGCATCATAACCTTTCTGCGTAGCTGGAAGTCCTACCACGAAGTCCATCGTAATATGCTCCCATTTCCACTCTGGTATTTCTAAAGGTTGTAGTAAACCACTTGGCCGTTGATGCTCTGCTTTAACGCGCTGGCAAGTCAAACATCTACTAACGCACTCTGCGACTTCTCGTTTCAAATTGGGCCACCAAAAATGTTGCTTCAAATCTCGGTACATCTTAGTGCCTCCCGGATGAACGGAATACGTCGTATTGTGTGCCTCATGCAAAATCTCTTCCCTCAACTCGGTTACTGCTGGTACCCACACTCTTCCTTCAAATCTCAAAATACCGTCTTTATCCATTCGAAATTTTTCTTCCTCATTTTTCGTGATCCTCTTTCGAATTTTCTCACACTCTTCATCCTTTTCCTGGGCTTCCTTTACTCTATCCAATAATGTCGGATGAGCTCCCACTACAAACAACTTCTCTCCAGGCTTCTTTGGTTCTTTCACATCTATTTCTAATTTCTCCATCTCTCTTATCAATTCTTCCTGAGTCGTCAAATTAAATAACTTTTCCCTTCCTTTTCTGCTCAGAGCGTCGGCAACCACGTTTGCCTTTCCCGGGTGATAAAGAATATCGCAGTCATAATCCTTGATCAATTCTAACCACCTCCTCTGACGCATATTCAACTCCTTCTGTGTGAAGATATATTTTAGACTCTTGTGGTCCATGTATATCTCACATTTTTCTCCGTACAAATAATGCCTCCATATCTTTAACGCAAAAACTACTGCCGCTAACTCTAAGTCGTGAGTAGGGTATCATTTTTCGTAATCCTTAAGTTATCGTGACGCATACCGCAATGACCTTGCCGTGTTGCATGAGCACACAACCAAGTCCCTTGTGCGATGCATCACTATACACCACAAAATTTCCCGCATCATCTGGTAATGATAACACAGGTGCTTCGCTCAGTCTCCGTTTCAGTTCTTGAAAACTTTCCTCGCATTTGTCGGTCCATACAAATTTCACCGTCTTTCTAGTCAAATTGGTCAGCGGGGTTGCTATCTTAGAAAAATCTTGGATGAATCTTCGATAGTATCCGGATAACCCTAAAAAGCTTCTCACCTCCGTCGGTGTTCTCGGTTGTTCCCAATTACTTACTACTTCAACCTTCGCAGGGTCTATAGAGATTCCATTCTTATCCACCACGTGGCCTAAGAATTGAACCTTCTCCATCCCAAATTCGCACTTTGAAAATTTCGCATACATCTTCTCCTTCCTTAGTGCCTCCAAAACAATCTTCAGATGTTCGGCGTGTTCTTCCTCTATCTTCGAGTAGATCAAGATGTCGTCGATAAAAACTACTACAAATTTATCCAAGTATGGCTTGAAAACTCGGTTCATCAAGTCCATAAATGCTGATGGAGCATTAGTTAATCCAAATGACATTACCAAAAACTCGTAGTGTCCATAACGGGTTCGAAACGCAGTCTTTGGTATGTCCTCATCCCGTACCTTCAGTTGATGATATCCTGTTCATAGGTCGATCTTCGAGAAACACTTTGCTCCCTTCAGTTGATCAAACAAGTGGTCTATCCTTGGTAGCGGATATCGGTTCTTGATCGTTACTCTGTTCAATTCTCGATAATCGATACAGAGTCTCATCGATCCGTCCTTCTTCTTAACGAATAACACTGGTGCTCCCCAAAGAGAAACACTCGGTCGAATGTAACCCTTATCCAACAACTCTTGCAATTGTATCATCAATTCCTTCATTTCTACTGGCGCCATACGAAATGGAGCTTTCGAAATCGGTGCCGTTCCCGGTGCTAAGTCTATTATGAATTTGATTTCTCTGTCTGGCGGAAGACCAGACAGATCGTCCGGAAACACATTTAGAAATTCATTAACTACGGATATATCTTTAATTTCTACTCCCTTTTTCTGAGTATCAACGATGTAAGCTAGATAACCTACACATCCTTTCCTTAACAATTTCCTGGCCTGCATCATCGTAACGCAACACGATTGGTTAAGTGATGAGCTACCATAAAACACTAACTTATACTTACTCAGAGTCTGAAGGTTCACACATTTATTTTGATAGTTAATTATCACAGCATGGTTATACAACCAATCCATTCCCAGTATTACGTCAAATTCTCCCAATCTAATAGGAATCAAGTTTACGCTCAGTTCATGTTCTCTAATGTTTACGCGACAATTTCGATAAATGTTGCCTAATTTATTAATTACAATTGAACACGTATACTTGCGTGTTAAAGTGCTATTAATAAATTAGGCAACAAGTTTTTGCCGTTCTTTCTCCCCCAAAATGACCACCATAGTCAGATGCATGACATTGGTACAGAATATTCTCCATTTCACTTTCCGGAATGCACCTTCTTATTACTTGATCTCCACATTGTTTAAATAAAAACGGCTCATCCCATAAATACTGTTTCACATCATAGAGAAATTTCTTCTTCTGCTGACTCGTCAAATCTGGCGGAAACACCTTACTCACAATGAAATTTACATAATCTGCATACCATGGTGTATCCATCCTTACCGCAAACAGTTGTTCATCTGGAAAAAATTCGTTGATCACTGTTGTGTCATTTTTTTAAATTTGTATACAATGAGGACATTGCATATTTTAAGTTTGGGGGTGCATTCATTTCGTATTTGCATGTAGTGGTCATTTGTATTTGCATGTAGTGGTCATTCTTATTGAAAAAAATAATAATAATAATAATAATAATAATAAATATATAAAAAAATGCATTTAGTTAGTTCATATTGCATGAATCCAGGCATTGAGTTAGTTGAAGACGACTTAGCCAATGATGAGATTGGAATTATATATAGTTTAACAGTACTGACAATTGAGACATGGATGTAGTTTCGTATTGTGATGTAAATCTTATCCCGTTTGAAAACTGATGTAATCGGGTAGCACGTTAGGTTAACCATTGTGATTAACTTAGTTTAAATGATAGCATAATTGTCTTCTTGGGGGAAATCTTTGTTCTAATGAAGGAAAATTTGTAAAGTTGTGGTAAAAGCTAGGATGACGCAGAAACTTAAGTTTGGGGGAAAATATGGGATTTAAATTGAAAAAAAATTGATGAAAAAAAAAATGCAGAAAAAAAAAGAGATATATATACAGATGAATAAACACGTTGACTTGTTTAGTTCTGTGGCCTTTGCTACTTGAGTAAGTAAACCCTAGGGGATGTCTTTACACCCAGCGCCCTAAAGCCGTCTGGTTTGGGAGTCGTTGGTCGAAAGCTCGCTACATGGGTACCATTGAAAAGCCTAAGAGAACTAGACAGTGCATAGTCAAGTGTAAACACGAGAAAGAGCGTAAATGCCCTCGTGAGCAAATAAAAGAAAAATAAATAAATCCCGTATTGACTCTTAACTTGGTGATTGTGAAAGTTCTAGCCAAAGCTTAACTTGTTACAAAGATTCTTAAGTTAAGATATGTGTTTTTCCCTCTAAGAAGCATATTATGCAATGTATTTGAACTGTAGTTGATTTTAATGGTTGTTAAGCACACACACACTACATCAGAAACAACAGGCTTTGATTTACGGATTGGTATGAGCTATTGAATTGTCTTATTTGGATGTATTGTTTGAATCTATTGTTGACACCTCTGAGGCATATTTGTTTGATTTCTTCCTGACTGATGGCTGGATGCGTAGACATTTAGATAGGTTGCATTTGCATTATTGCATTGTTTGGGGACAAACAATAAAATAAGTTTGGGGGTATTTGATGAGTGAGTTGTATACTTACGAATCAGATATTGTTTAGCTTAATTATTGTTATCCTTAAGTGTTTTTAGTATCTTTTTATTAGTTTTTGTGTTTATTTCTTGTAGGATGGAGCTGGAGGGATAAACTGGTCATTTGGGAGAAGAAAAGAATTAAAAATCATTAAAATTGGAGCTGAGTGGCATTTTTTTTTAGTTCTGCATTCTCTAACCGTGATAAATGATCCGCAACCTGATTTTCTGTTCCTTTTCGGTCTCGGATCTCCAAGTTAAACTCTTGTAGCAATAATACCCATCGAATCAATCTCGGTTTCGCATCTTTTTTTGCTATCAAGTACTTAATTGCCGAATGGTCTGTAAACACAATCACCTTTGTCCCAATCAAATATGAACGAAATTTATCAAATGCATACACAACTGCTAGGAGCTATTTCTCGGTAGTGGTATAATTCAGTTGGGCACCCGTTAATGTCTTACTAGCATAGTATATAGCATGAAAAATGTTATCCTTTCGTTGGCCAAGGACTGCGCCAATCGCAAAGTCACTAGCATCACACATTAACTCGAATGGGATACTCCACTCTGGCGCTATGATTACAGGTGCGGTAACTAGTTTCTTTTTCAAGATATCAAAAGCTTCCAGGCATGCTTGATCAAAGTTGAATGGGACATCCTTCTCCAAAAGATTGCAAAGTGGTTTTGTGATTTTGGAGAAGTCTTTTATAAATCTTCTATAGAAACCAGCATGTCCCAAAAAACTTCGAATACCCTTTACTGAAACTGGTGGCGGGAGGCTCTCAATGGTTTCGATCTTAGCTCTATCAACCTTAATTCCTTTTGATGACACTCGATGACCCAAGATTATCCCCTCTTGCACCATAAAATGACATTTCTCCCAGTTTAAAACCAAATTCGTTTCCATACACCGTTTGAGCACAAGAGTGAGATTTTCCAAACAATAATCGAACGAATCCCCAAAAACTGAAAAATCATCCATAAATACCTCGAGATTTTGTTCGACCATATCGGAGAAAATAGCCATCATACACCGTTGAAATGTTGCCGGCGCATTACATAATCCAAAAGACATTCTGCGAAAAGCAAAAGTACCATATGGGCATGTGAATGTCGTCTTCTCCTGATCCTCGGGTGCAATGGCAATCTGGTTATAACCTGAGTATCCATCTAAGAGGCAATAATACTCATGCCCTGCAAGCCTGTCCAACATCTGATCTATGAATGGTAGAGGAAAATGGTCCTTACGAGTGGCCTTGTTTAACTTTCTGTAATCCATACACACCCGCCAACCCGTAACTGTTCGAGTCGGGATCAATTCATTATGCTCATTTGCAACTACTGTCATTCCTCCTTTCTTTGGCACACATTGAACCGGACTTACCCATGAGCTATCTGAGATAGGGTAGACAATTCCTGCATCCAACCATTTAATAATTTCCTTTTTGACAACCTCCTTCATTATGGGATTGAGTCTTCGTTGTTGTTCAACAGTCGGTTTTGCTTCATCTTCCAATAGAATCTTATGCATGCAAATTGATGGGCTTATCCCCTTGATGTCCGCAAGTGTCCACCCAAGAGCAGTCTTGTATTGCCGAAGTACCCTTAGTAGCTTTTCTTCTTGAACCTCATCAAGTGATGCAGATATTATGACTGGTAGAGTAGAAGAAGAACCAATGTATGCATACCGTAGATGGTTAGGCAATGGTTTAAGTTCCAAGGTTGGCGGTTCTTCCACTGATGATTTGACCTTTTCTGATGGCTTTCCCCAGTAGTCCAAAGGTTCAATTGTTGGCCTGACTCGTGTGAATTTTGGCAATGAATCTAACATATGAGCCAATTCTAATGCAGTTGAGTCATCAGACATGTTCTCACTTACCAATGCTGTTTCTAGAGGGTCTTCATTTATTGTTTTGATATTTGTTTCCCTAATCGCTCCCTCAATCAGATCAACCCTAAAACATTCTTCTTCTTCCTTTGGGAACTTCATAGCTTTGAATACATTAAAAGTCACCTCTTCGTCTTGGACCCTCATTGTTAACTCTCCTTTTTGCACATCAATCAATGTTCTACCCGTAGCTAAAAACGGGCGCCCAAGAATAATTGGTATATTGCTATCCTCCTCAAAGTCAAGAACTATGAAGTCCACAGGGAATATAAATTTATCTACCTTTACTAGTACGTCTTCCACTATTCCCTTGGGGTATGTGAGAGATCTATCAGCAAGCTGCAAAGTAACATTCGTTGGTGTAGCTTCCTTCAACCCAAGCTGTTGATAGACTGATAATGGCATAAGGTTGATGCTTGCTCCCAAATCACACAGACATCTACTGAAAAACTGAGTTCCTATTGTGCACGGAATGGTGAAGCTACCCGGATCCTTCAACTTCGGTGGTAGCTTTCTCTGTAGAATAGCACTGCATTCCTCCGTCAATGCTACTGTCTCGAACTCTCCTAGCTTTCTCTTCCTCGATAGAATATCCTTCATGAATTTTACATAGCTAGGCATTTGTTCTAGAGCATCTGCGAATGGAATATTAATCTGTAGCTTTTTAAACACTTCTAGAAACTTTGAAAATTGTCTGTCTAACTTCTGTTTCTGAAATCTCTGTGGAAATGGTAAAGGTGGTGTAACTGACATCTGCTTTTCTTCTTTCTGCTTTTCCACCACTTTTCCCTCAGACTTACTTTCTGAATTTTCAGATTCTTTTCCATCTACCTTCTCGTTACTCTCTTTCTTATGCTCATCAGAGTCTGTAGCCAACTCCTTCCCACTTCTGAGTGTAACTGCTTTACATTGTTCATTCCCATCCTTCCTCGGATTCTTCTCAGTATCACTTGGTAGCGAACCTTGAGGTCGGTTGTTTAAAGCACTTGCTATCTGCCCAATCTGATTTTCAAGATTCCTTATTGCTGCTGATTGGTTCTTTGTTGTTGCTTCAAACTGAGTTGCCATTCTTGCAAGTAATTCCTCCATTTGAGATAACTTGTCAGGTTGTTGAGGTTGCTGATGTTGTTGAGGTTGTGGGTGTTGAGGCTGAAATCCAGGTGGATGTGACTGTCTTGGAGCTTGAGCTTGTGCTTGTGACTGATTATTGCTCCAAGATAGATTTGGGTGGTTCCTCCATCCTGGGTTATAACTATTTGCATTATTACCTTGTTGTCGATTATAATTAGACACAAATTGCACTGATTCAGGACTTATTGCACACTGATCACTTGAATGGTTCCCCGCGCACAATTCACATACCATCGCCACAGTTTGCCTATTTTGATTCCCCATATGTTCAATTTTCTGTGTTAGAGCTGCAATTTGGGCTGACAATGCTGTAACTGCATCTACCTCTAGTATCCCAGCAACCTTTGGTTGTGTCATTCTAGCAGTTGGCCATTGGTAGTTGTTAGCTGACATCACCTCTAGCAAACTGTACGCTTCATTAAAATTCTTTGTCATGAAGGCACCTCCAGATGCCGCGTCAACACTAGCCCGTATACCACCCATGAGCCCATTATAGAATGATTGTACTATTAGCCAATCGGGCAATCCATGGTGTGGACATTTTCTCATGTACTCTTTAAATCTCTCCCAGGCGTCATATAATGACTCTGAATCAAATTGAGTGAAATTGGTTATCTCGTTCCTCAACTTTGCAGTTTTGGCAGGAGGAAAAAACTTTGCTAGGAACTTCTGTGCCAGATCATCCCAGGTGGTAATGGATCCAGGAGGAAGTGAATGTAACCATCCTCTTGCTTTGTCTCGGAGAGTGAACGGAAACAAACGAAGTCTAACTGCGTCGTCTGAGACTTGGTTGTATTTGAATGTGTCACAAACCTCTAGAAAACTCACCAAGTGCTCATTCGGATCATCATTAGCCAAGCCCCCAAACTGTACCAAATTTTGAATCATTTGGATAGTTCCTGGCTTAATCTCAAAAGTTGCAGCATTAATTGCCGGTCGTTGAATGCTTGACCTGATCCCATCCATTTTTGGCATAGCATAATCCTGAAGGGATTTCTGTTGCCCCTCAGCCATTGTATCTTGCTTCTCAAGTGCCTCTCGCGTTTCTTTAACCCACTTACGCAACTGTTTGAACCTTTTATCGATATCGTCTTCGTATGGTTCAAGCTCCGACTGTTTCGATCTAGTTTGCATACACGAGAGAAGATAACCTGAGAGAGAAAAAAATGAAAATAAAAGTCTAAATTAAGATTAACTATATCAAAATTAATAATAACGAAATATTAAACTAATTTCCCCGGCAACGGCGCCAAAAACTTGTTGCCTAATTTATTAATAGCACTTTAACACGCAAGTATACGTGTTCAATTGTAATATTCAGCAAGCAAGGATATCGTTCCCACGAAGAAATAGATTAACCTTTATCAATTATAAATTTTAATTCAATCAATCTTATTTTAAACTACGAAATATTGGTCGTAATATGAAAATCTAACTTAGCAAAATTAATAACTAAGATCAATGTTCACAAGATTAATGCAGATTTAACAGGTTAAGATTACACTTCCCTTGGTATTTCATTTAAATCAATATACTTCCCATTTAATTCAATTAATTAATACGAATCATTATCCAAGAATGCTTTATAAAATTCACACACTTTTTCCCAAAACACGTGAACAAATCCTCCTAAATCTGATCCTCAAGACACAGAATTACCAGGAACACCCTAGTTAATTAATTCACTATATTCCTATGTGAATCAAGTTAATTAGGGTTTTACGTACAAATTCTTTCAATGGATACAAAAGACACATAGGTATATTCCTATCCTACATACTAATCATATTAACCCTATTCAGATTATATGAACAGATGTTATTATATCCAGATCTCAATCTATACTCGATCTTCCAATTTTATATAGATTATCACAGTAATTGTTGGCCAAACAATTAATCAATAAGCAAAAGATATAATAAACAATTCAATAAAAACCAACTTTCATTCAATGGGAAGGTTCAATTTAAACTACATACCAAGTTCCGTTGCAATCTTAATTAAAGTTTAGTGCATGATAATAATAAATAAAAACATCATCCAGATTAATAATCCAAACATCCCAAGTAATTACAAAAGATAAAACTAGAGAAGAGAAGAAGAAACTCTGAATTTGCTCCAATACTCTCTCTTTGATCTTCAGCCCTTGTAATCCTCCTTTGTGTTTTCCTTCGTTGTTCTCTCTGCAAATCCTTGTCGTCCGAAATTCCACGATCTCTTTTTTTTAAGTCTTCTTTCTTTTTGTATTAGTCCAAACCCTTTTCCAGAGTCCTTTTTCTTTTCCAAATCAATTTAGCAGCAAAAATAACCAACATTAGGCGTGGCCTAGCGCACTAGGCGCTAGGTTCAGTGCAATCCAAGCGCACTGTGCGCTAGACAAAGACCAGGTAATTACAAAAATGCCACTCAGCTCCAATTTTAATGATTTTTAATTCTTTTCTTCTCCCAAATGACCAGTTTATCCCTCCAGCTCCATCCTACAAGAAATAAACACAAAAACTAATAAAAAGATACTAAAAACACTTAAGGATAACAATAATTAAGCTAAACAATATCTGATTCGTAAGTATACAACTCACTCATCAATAAACATATTCTACAGGGATCACTTCCTTATTAGCAACTTCGATGATCAAAGGATTTTCTAATCATTCTCGGGGTGTACTAAGTTTACTAGCAAATTCTTCAGATATAAAAGAACAGGTGGCACCCGAATCAAATAATACATAAGCATTTATATCATTGATTGGGATTATACCTAACACCGCGTCCTTTGCAGCCACGGCGTCCTGGACGGTCATGTTAAAGGTTCTGGCGGTTGGGCGGTTGGATTGTGTCGGTCCACCGATCATCAGTTTGTTTCCTCCCCCTTGTTGGTTACCACTTATGCCACTTCCCTTCTTTGGGCAATCCTTAATACGGTGCTCAGTTGAGCCGCAAGCAAAACACCCTTGGATCTTCTTTGGTTTCGGACAGTTTGGCGAGATGTGCCCTTCCTGTCCGTAGTTGTAGCAAGTGCCGCGACCCTTCCAGCACTCACCCTGGTGGTTCTTTCCACACTTTGGGCATCCTTCAGCCCTCTTCTTGAAACCTCCACGAAAATTCCCTGATTGATTATTGTTGTTCTTGTTGTTGTTGTTGTTGTTCTCCCACTGTCTCTTTCCCAAATTGCTTCCTCCGCTACTGCTTCCTCTAGTACGGTTCTCTCCTCCAGTATTCTTTCCTTTCTTCTCCTTGTTATACAGACTTAAGGCCTTACTGCCACCCTCCGCAATGATTGCCTTTTCCAGTAATGTTGCAAAGGAATCAATTTGAAGAACTGATACCTTATTGAACAGCCACGGCTTCAACCCTTGTTCGAAGCGTCTAGCCTTTCTCTCTTCATCACCAACTTGGTGCTCCGCAAATCGCGCTAGTTTGTAAAACCTAGCCGCATATTGCGCCACCGTCATCTCACCTTGTTTTAACTCTAGGAATTTCACCTCCATCCTATTCTTCATTCTTTCGGGAAGTAATTTTTGAAAAATAGCATCTTAAACTTATCCCAAGCTATTATCCCTTCTCCAGCTCTTTATTGATTAGCCTCCCACCAGTAGTTCGCTTCTCCCCTCATCATGTACGTGGCAAACACCGTCTTCTGATCTTTGCCTACGCTAGCTATAGTGAAAGCCTTTTCGATCTCTTTGATCCAAGTTTGTGCGACGATTGGGTCGGTAGTTCCCTCGAACTCCGGGGGTCCTACACTCTTAAAATCTTTAAAGTTTGTTACTGGCACAGTCTGAGGGTTTGGGCGAACGGGTTCATTGTTCCTTCCCCTTAAGGCCTCTCCTAACAAGTCTACCAGTTTCTGGATCGGGTCTACTTGTTCCCTCTCATTGTTAATAGATTCTTCGGGTGCAGTCAATCTACGTCTGGGCGGCATTATCTGCATCATAATTTTTCATTTTATTATTATTCAAGTATATTATTTAAGTATTTCTTTTAATATAAAAGAATAAATTTATAACACATTTCTGAAATAAACTTCATTTATATTCATATGCCAAATCGTTTCATTATATGATTTCCCTAGCATACTGCTATAAATGTTATCACATATATTCCCTAATATCACAAAAGACGGGGAATATACCAACCTACTACCATACCACCCCTCTAACAAAAGCTAACACGGGGTTCACATCATTATCCCACATCTTACACAAAAGATCGGGATTACAACATAGAATGTACAACACATAAAGATAAATGCTACTAACTACTACTAGACTGACTAAGAGAATCTCATCCCATCATCCCGCGCTCCACTGCGCTTTTGTACTCCAACTGTGCTATATACGCAACCAGCTCTCGGCTCAAGGTATGTAGAGTCTGTCCCTGTTCTGCCGGGTAGTGGTACACAACATCAATCACCCTCTCAAAAGCTGAACGGAACACATACCCCATCTTGTTCATCTTTCTCTTCTTGCACCTGACCTCGTCCTCTAGGTCGTCAGCTCTCTCATTGGTCGCTTCCCACTTTTCCTCGAAGTGTATCCTATCCATCACCTCCAACTCTAGCTGAGTACGGAGTGCTTCTTTCTCAGTCTTCTCACTCAATTCTCTCTGTTCTACTTCTTCCAGCTTTCCTGCCAGATCTACATTTCTCGCCACCGACCTGTGGAATAAGGTTCCCATCTGGATCCCTGCCTCCCTGCGGTAAGCGATCTCCACCTCTAACTCCTGCATGGCCAGCTTCCTCTGATGGTCTTCGTTCCTCAGCTTCTGGAACTCAGACTCTCTCTCATGGGCCTCGGCCTCCAGCTCCTAAACCCTGCAGTCTAACTCTAGGATCCACTCCTCATACTCTCCTAGCATCTGCTCCTCTACAGTAGCCTCATCAGAGTCCTCTACTGGCTCATCCTCCATCGGCTCGTCCTCCATCGGCTCCTCCTCTGGATCAGACTCGATCTCAAACTCGTCCTCGTCATCAGACTCGAACGGTGCAACAGCCTGCACTGGTGTAGCCTCTAGAGGTGCCTCGTATACTACATGTATATCCCTAGGCTCCTCCTCTGTCACTCCACTAGGTACACCTATGTCTGTCATCCTACAATCACAAACACAAGATAAACAAACAGCAACTCCATTAGAATGTTAAATAAAATATAAGTTCATTGTATAGAATGAAGTTACATTTCATAGCACGCTAAGTCTTGCTCTAGGGAAAACTCTATGTGAGTTTTATTTCCTTTCCAACTTCTAAGTTCGCCAAAGTTATAGTCTAAGGACACTCGTTCCTAAGGTTTATAACTACAGCTCTAATACCAACCTGTGACGCCCCCAAATTCCAGAACCGCCACTTGGTCTCTTGAATTCGACTCATCACGTACTCATGGTAATACATCACAATAATAATACGACTAAATGTCGCATCACACAGCAGAATAATACACAACTAATACCGAATAAATTACATTTAGATAATATAATTATTCACGTCCCAAGGTCTCGTAACTTAAACAGTGATTACATAGCTTAAACATATCTTAAGCAATAATAACCTTAACTAGTATATAATATCATAAATTCTACATAATATTAAGCTACTCCGTAGCCTTTCCCTTGCCCTTGTCGGTACTCGAGGGTCCGCACTGCTCGGCCTTAACTGAAATGTTTTTAGGGAAAGCAAGAATGAGCACAAATTGCCCAGCAAGTAATATACAATAAGGGTAAGTGATATAATCCTTAATTTTTGAAAGGGTATAACAAAGTTTGATAGTTCAAGGATAACAAGAATATCAACAGTTTTCAATAATAGTCGCTAAGGACAAAATAATATCAATGTGATTCAATAACAAATCAATTCAAGATTTCAAGATAACTGAATACTGAGTAGTCGCTAAGGACTATGAACTTCTACTAGAATTAACAGTAATAAACTGAAAATCCAACAAAAACAGATACAACAGGTGATCAGCCTAAAGCACCATCGTTATGCATAACAATCAAACATACTCAAGTGTGCACGTCGGTTCTCCGACAATTATATATTCCCTTCAAAGAAGGTTGTTCTTCTCAGTAAAATACAAGATCCCGCACCAATCAATTAGTTTGGGTCGCTTTTCAATAATATAAATCTAGCCGAATCAAATGGCATAGACACTTTCATAATATTCAAGAATAATACTAAGTTCAACATGAAAAATAGCTTTAATGAAATAAGAGTTCAAGTATGCTAATTCAATTCAAACGATTAAGTAGGAAACTAGTTCGCAATATACAAAGATAGAATACTTGTATCCAAAGAGATAAGGTTTAGATACTCGCTTACGATATCCGTTGAATAAAATAATGCAAGGGTTTAGGATACTTACCTGATGCATAGTTTACTCACGTAAAGCTAGCCAACACTTTCGAATTCCAATCGTAATACAATTACGTATATATATGATATTCATTAGTCATATAATTTAACTTCACATTTTATCTTCGAATATACGATCAACACATAAGCTAAGTTTTAACCTAGCTACACAGTTATATAGAATATAATTTCTATCCTTAACTTCCTCTTTTCTCAAGTTGATCATATTCATACATCATTACTATCATGTGAGACTACCACAATTAGCAAACATACTCGCATATTATTAATATCACATAAGACTACAAGCAATACTAAAATATATTTTATTTTAGAAGTTATGGCATTCTCATAAGTTAACCGTCGGGTTCAAGTAACACATAACATATGATATCACAAAGTATGTACACATATTTAAAGGATACTTTCATGCTTGTTCAATCTTTCAAATTCCAATCATATATGATTTAGTTTTTAATTCACGATCCCTAACGACTTAGGGTTATGCAATGCCATGAATTTACATAAGTTGTCATGCTTATCATTTAGAGATATAAAGTAGTCATATATTTTATTGATACTCATGTTCATACGTTTCTATGCCATGGATGTGTGATTCTAGCACTGTTACTAGTTCGTGACTAAATCGAACTCATACTTGATTAACTTGCATTACATATAACAAGTACGTACATGTATGATGCCTTCAAAAGCATATTCAATCATGTTGAAAATATCAGAATGTAGAGTCCTAATATAACATGTCAAAGTCCACATTTAAAGCTTATGTTGTCATTAGTAAGGTTCACATGTCCACATTTTATTATGGAACCTATATACGCTAGTTAGCATGCTTTTCATACATCCTTAAATCATACAAATATGCTTGCAAGGTCAGAATGTTAACATGGCAAGTATACATATCGAGTTCATTTTCAAATTCGAAGTTTGTTTATAAAACTCTAAGTTTATCGCAAACTATAAGTATGTGTGTAACTCTTAGTAAAACATGCTTACATTGTCTCAATATATCCATATAGGCATGCCAAGCTCATTAATAGACTTGTTCTAGTCACATTAGTTATTTATACCATAACAGATTTCTAGCAGAAAGCAGGAACTAGATCCAGTAGCCGGCGCAGCTGCGCAGCGTCCCAGTTCAAAACTGGCGCAGCTGCGCAGGGCCTTGGCCAGCAAAACATAAGTCCATCACTGGCGCAGCTACGCAGCACCCTAGTATAACCAGGGCGTAGCTGCGCCGTTACCTGTACAGAGCTGGAAGCTCCTGCTTCGGCAGACAGCAACCCAATTCATAAAATTTATTCACGAAAACAATCACATTGTATTCTAACATGCTTATAAGTTTATTATAACAACTAAACAATTGTTCTATAATCCATTTGGCATGTTTTGCATCCATAATCACGAATTGGAATTTGGACAGAAATCAAAAATGAAGAACAAGAATGAAGACCATGGAAAGATGATTATACCTCTGTTATGTGAATTAAGCTAGCTAAGATGAACTCTCTCAACTTCTTAGAATGTTATCACTGATATATAACTTAGCTCCCAATTCAATACTTAGCAAAATCTCAGCAAAGAAGAATGGAGGAGAAGAGTTCGTATTTATAGAAAAAACCAATACACAGACAATGCAATTATATCCCAAATCAAACTAACGGATTATAGGAATGCATGAAGGTTATCAAAGGGTAGGTAATTAGTGGTTGGATTCCATCATTATAACCACTCCCCATTGCATGATGATTATCTAAGTTGCTGATTTTGAGATGGTAGGGAGTAGCATAGCCTTGAGTATTTCACGTGAAGGAGAATGAGACTAGCATTTAGGGACAAGGCAATATGAAACTCAGCATTTGCAACATGAAGTGTATTAAGACTAAGGCCATATATACATATATCATACACTTAGGCTATTATATATATATTCATACTATATATCATAATTAACATTATAATGTAAGTCACATGCTTAATATTTCAAGGTAGTAGATGTGATATGGCAATGTAACATACATATCATCCATGTACATTTATTAATACCGGATATAATCACATCACATTATTTCCTACAAGTGATTTCAATTTATTCATGATGTATCATTTTAATGTATACTTACATGCATATTGTCACATAGGCATTAATCATGTAGCTCACATAGTTTAATTAATCTTAATACATAATCCATATATAGTATAGCCACATAAATGTTGCACCACACTATATAGTATAATTGTATTCCATATACTTTATATATTCAAGTATTGCACATTTGCACATATCAATTAATATAATCTTATTATATTAATAACTCACTTATTTGTCAAATAAATAAATTATTTATCTCATTGATTAATTAACGATAGTATTAATTAATCCATTCCTCATTGATTATTAATTTTCATAATAATTGATTAACGTTTATATGATTAAATATCACATTAAATGAATATAAATTTTATTATATTATAGACACGTTGCTCATTATTATTATTATATTTCTTGCAATAATAATAATCATATATTATGAATTAATTACCATTAATATTCCATAACCATTAATTAATATTCTACGATAATTAATATAGATTAATTGTTCGCTTAAATTAATATAATCATTAATATTACGTCACTGTGCCACGCAAGGCTTTCATGAGTTTATCGCAAACTCCACATATTCTCAATTATTATAATTATTCAATTTAATATATAATTGAATTAATTCATCTCATAACACAAAATCATTTATATTCATATAAATTCTCATTTCCATTAATATATTTATTTAATAATATATGGAAATTCTCGGGTATTACAGATTGTATGTGATATGGATTAGGTGCATTGAAAGATGGCCTTATCTCACTTTCGTGTTCTCGACTAACATTTTGTGACAATTAATTTGACTTAACTGGGAGTATGTTGATTTAGATGAATCATTAGGGAAAATTGAGATCTCATATCTTTATTATCTGATTTTACTCTAAGGTTAATTAGTTTAAGTTTATTTACTTGTCTAGTTTTAATTAAAACACTTTATCGCTCGCTTAAATAAGACTGAAATGGTTATGAGCTAGTGCTTTGGCGATCTTTTATTAGTTAATTCTCTGTGGGAAAGATATCTGTACTTACTCTTTATTACTTGTTGACCGCGTATACTTACGTATATTTGTCATTATATATCGGGACAACAGCAGGCAGGGGTTGACTGGGAGAATGAGCAAGTACAGATGCCCATGAAGGACATCGACCATGCCGCCATCAAGAAGTATTCTGAATGGGACGGTGGCAAGGCTCATCCTTGAGGCCTTGGATTTTTTTTTCCTCGTGCTCCAATGCGTGAAGAAGAAGCTCCACCGCAGTCATCTCTGGCAGCAGGGCCACCTCTGGGAGATAGAGCTAGTCATGATCGCCAGATGCGGCGGATGCAGTCGAGGATGAACGTTCTGCACGTCAATTTTCAGACATATGCAGATGGACTGTCTGGTGCACTTGCACAAGCGTTCTCTCAGTAAGGCGTGCTAGTCAAGTTTCTAGTCTTCGGTACAGTCATGCCATATCCACCACCAGATTCACCACCCGAGCCACAGTCGGGTGGCCACGATGATGCTTAGGGGAGTTTCCTTACCCTTTACTTCCAATGAGGACATTGTTTATTTCAAGTTTGGGGGTATTGGGTTTTAGTTGCATATAATAGTAGTTGCATGTTTAGTTTGCATTTTCTTACTTGTTAGTTAGTTTTGCATGTTTTAGTTTCTTATCTTTTGTTTATTTGTTTAGTTTTATTTGTTTAGTTTGCATTTCGCATTGCATGATCCCATATTTCAGTTAGTTTGATTTCCATTTGGCCGATGATGATATTGGAATTGTATTGATTCTTGAACATTGTTAATAGCTTAGGCTCGGTCATATTTTCATTTCATGATGTTAGTCTTTGCCTGTTGATTTTGATGTAACCGGATAGCATTGTTTTGTTATTTCTACTTGTTGGTTTAGATTAACACATACTTGTCTTTTGAGGGGAAAAGTCTAATTTTAATGATATAGTTTTGTAGACAGTGAGCAATGACCATAATGACACGAAAATTCAAGTTTGGGGGAAAACATTGGGTATGCATGCTATATAAAAATAAATAAAAATATAAAAATATAAATGAGAAAAAGAAAAGAAAAAAAGAATGTTGAATAAACACCTTGGCTGGTCGAGTCCTGTGGCCTTTGATATTCGAGCAAGTACGCCCTAGGAATTATCTTTACACCCAGCGCCCTAAAGCTTTATGGTTTGAGAGTCATTGGTCGAAAGCTCGCTACACGGGTATCATTGAAAAGCCTAATAGGGCTATGCATTACACAATCGGGTGTAATCACGGGAATGCACGAATATCACCCTCGTGAGTGAATAAAAGCATAATAAACCCTTTGTTGACACTTAAACTGAATTAATGTGTAGTCTTGGTTGGTGCTTCATATGTTTGTAGTTTTGCTTGATTTAAAGCCTTACTTTTCCCTCTTAGAAGCATAGTATGTGAAATTTTTACCTATATCAAGCTTAGTGGATTTTACCACACACACACACTACATCATTGTCAACAAATTTTGATTTTCAGATTGTATGTTATTTGAATTTATCTTGGTTGGATACTTTGTTCATATATCTTTGTGATTTCTCTAAGGCATCTCATATTAGAATTCATACTTGACTAAAATTGGATCTCATTATCATTTTAGCGTAGTAGCATTTCATATAGTTTGCATATGTGTTAGTTGCTTGAGGGCAAGCAATAGTTTAAGTTTGGGGGTATTTGATAAGTAGGTTTTATACCTACTTATTGGCTATCAACTTACCATAAGTATAGCTTATTCTCACATGTTTTAGTTACTTTTCATGTTTTTATCTTTGTTTTGTAGGATGCATGTTCGAGAACTATCTCGGTGGCATCGTGGGTGGAATGTGCAAGAAATCGACTTGATGGCGAGCAAATGGCATGTGGTGGTATGAAAATGACTTGGCAGGAGGAGTATGGAGCAGCAACAAAAGCCCAGCAACAGCAGTAGAAAACCAGTAGAGCAGCAGCAGAAATCTGTAGAATTTCATGCAGAGTGATTGCGCCCTTGTATAGAGCAAATGCAGCGCGCTCACGCCTGAAGGAGATTTAGCCAGCAGGCAGCGCGCTCGCGCCCCATTTGTACTGAGGGCCAGCGCGGTCGTGCCTGACTGGTTTGACCAGAATTGACTTTTTACTTAAAGTCCTAAATTGAATGTTTTTCTCAATTAAGGGTGTATTTGGAGCCTCTTCATTGTAGCTATCTCTCTTGATTTCTCTTAGATTTTGATATATTTGCATAAATTAGGGCTAGATTTGAAGGCATTTAAGGTTGGCTCTACATTGAAGGATCATATTGGAAGAGGAGAACTCATATTTGCTTATCTCATTCCTTAGTTTCTCTTTATTTTCATCTTTGGTTTTCAATGTATGAACAAATTTTGATGATTGTAAGACCCCAAATTTTATGAATAAGATTTAATTTTCTTTATATATTAATTTGAAATAGTAAAGTGTTGATTTGATAAATGTGATAAGTTATGGGTGAGATGTGCAAAGTTTACAAAGTAAGCAAGTGGTTATAAAATATTCGTTGTGTCGGGGAATATTCGTTTGGTCGAGGAATATTCTTTTTATCGGAGAATATTCGTACGACGGCGCAGTCATTGGTGGACCCCACAACGGAATGAATGTCGGATATAGAAAGCAACAGAAGTAACCTTTTTATAAAAATAACGGCAAAATTATTACCGTTAGTACTGTTGAAATACCCGATGGTTAAAATACAGTAATACGTGGTGTTGCACAGTAGCACACGGTATTGCATAGTAGCACACGGTATTGCACAGTATTTGGAATTATTGATTCTTACGTAGGAAGGCACTTACTCAATTATTGTTACAGTAATTACTGTTCAATATTTTATATTATTAATTCAATAATTGCGTAATATTTTATTGGTTCAATATTTGCTACATTGATATTTTATATCAATAAGTGCTACTTTGCTATTATATATTAGTGATTCAATAATTGTCATTGCATAGTATTTCAAATTATCAAATCAATAATTCATATTATTTGAATAATATTATTAGATAGCATTATTGGTAATGTCTAAGAAAGTTCTGTCTAGGAAAGGGGTTGATTAATTGCGCGCCAGTAAGGAGAAATCCTTAACGGAAGGCCCCCTCTTTCCTGGGAACGACCTGGTTGTCAATATTGTAATTCTGTAATATTAATTATGAATAATTAATTTTTGATATATATGATAAGAAAATATTTATTTAATGTGGATTTAAACGGAAGAATTTTTAACATGTGACATTTGCTGAAAGTTGGTATTTTATCTTTTCCGATAAAATAATTCATTCAAATATATTGTTATAATATTACATTATAGTAGTATGATGTGATTATATAATAGTATGATTTTTATAATTAGAATGGTAACATTATTATAGTAAATTTATGGTATAAAGATTAAACGAGGTGGAAGAGTGCAAATTAAATTTGAACTCTTATGATGCAAACAATGATGTCATCGGAGCGATGAGGTAAGCAAGGATGTCATCGGAGGGATGAGGTAAGCAATGATGTCATAGGATCGATGATGTAAGCGATGATGTCATAAATTATGGCAAAAAGACTATTTTCTCCTTACTCTGTCGAGCCTATAAATAGAAGCTCATTTCTATATTATTTCTCACCAATTCACTAAAGCTATAGAGAGAGAAAGTATAGAGAAAATAAGAGAGAAAGAAGAAAAGTATTCTGCTATTACACTAGTGCAGTCTCCAAATTTTTAAGGTAAGGGATATTATTTCTTTCGTATTCATGAAGAGAGTTATTTTCTTTCAATACTCGTAAGGGTTGTTATTCCATTTTTTATTATTCTGTTGGAATAACCTGTCTACGCAGACTACCGCATACATGGTAAAATCCTGTTGTTATTCCATTCTTTATTATTTTGTTGGAATAACCTGTCTACGTGGACTACTGCAAGCCTGGTGAATAACCCTTCGTATTCAGTTGATATTAAATTGTGAAAATAATCTATCTGAGCGGACTACCGCCTGAGGGATGAAAATCCAATTGCAGTTTCGTATATTGTTTCATTTCAGATTCCTAACTCTAAACTTACTACGGTAAGTATTGCTTCTATAATTCCTGAAATGATCAGAAATTCCTTGAGTTTTGCGCTTCATCTAATATCATTTCACTGGAATATTGGTCTGAACTTTCTTGTGAAATTTTTATCTTTTTCATGTCGAGTTACTATTCACGAGTTACTATTCATGAGTTACTATTCACAGGGTACTATTCACGGTAAAAAAAATATTTTTCTTCCAAATCATCTTTGATTGGATCTAGGTTTTGATCTTCATTCTTGAACTCTGGATAAATTCTCTAATATTTGTCCTTTATCTCACTAGATCCGTTATTTATATTGTTTTTTATCATCCTCAGTCCTAAATGGTGATATAACTGAATATCTTTGGCCAGTAGTACAAAGATGAATGATTATTTGATGAATCTCTTTGGCCTGTAGTGCAAAGATGATTACCTGATGAATATCTTTGGCCCGTAGTGCAAAGATGGACAGGTGTTGAGATAAATATGACTAATTGGTGATACAAATGAATATCTTTGGCCCGTAGTGCAAAAGATGAATATTTGATTCGAGATGTATATTGATTGATGTTACAGGGATAAAATATTGATGATGGACTTTTAAATCAAAGAAGATAGTAGACATCATTCTCTACTTAACTCTTCTAATGAATTGTTATTTTCGCTGCGAATATTGATCTAAAATGTGTTGTCCATAATATTTTATCTGATTTATTGAAGGCTAACGATAATTTTTTTTTCATTATCTTAGTCATAATATTCTTTACTGGGCTAGTTGAGCTCACCCTTTTCTTCCATTGTTCTCTTCAGGAAATGAGAATATCGCGGGTACTAGTCGGGGAATAGAGTGATGGTCCGAGTTAGAGCTGTAGAAGTCCTCACTATTTTTTTTTAAATAGTGTGATAATAAATGTAATGAGGACTTAGTTTGAATGTTTATATTTTCTACATATCTGTATTGACACTCACAGTTGTGTGGTCGTATTTTGCACGACCGTTTGATATGAAAGATTGTATTTGGATTCTATACTATGTATTTGGCGACTCAGAATGGGTTGAGTACTGAACCTATTTTGGGGGCGTCATAATGATGGATATTGATTCTCTTATGAACTAATTTCTATTGTGGGATTTTAATGGATCTTAGTTCTTAATTCAGATTTGTATGCTTCCTTGTTGAGTTTTAATTGATTATATATGGATTGTCTAATGTGGTTTGCTTTGATTTCTTAATTGCTTGATCACCAATTACAGGAATAACTCATATGAAATTGAGAAATGAATTATGAGTTCATATTTGACCATATTAGCTTGTGTTTATGATTCTATATAGTGTTAGACTCCATAATTTGTGCTTCGAATAAACATATACCGAAGCACCGCTTGTAGTCATTTGAGAACTTGTGCTTAAACCCGGATTAATGTTAAGTCACATAGAAATATAGTTGTTTATGTAATTTGGGTGTTCACATTCATTCTATCATTTGTGGATTGCATGTGATATGGACATGGTTTATTGAAAAATGGCTATGTTTTGCTTTTGTGTTCTCGATTAACAATCCGAAGTAATCAATTGAGTTTAACAGGAGGTGTATCAACTTGAGTATTGCATTAAGTGAAGTTAGAATCCCATATCTCCCTTAGCTGAATTATTTGCTCGTTAATTAGTTGTCACTTGATAATCAACATTGTTAGATAAATCACACTTTGATCATCTGTTTAAGTAGACCGAAATAGTTACAAAACTGTTGCATGTTAGATTAGAGGCATTCATTATTCTCCGTGGGAACAATACTTTTCTTACTCTATATCACTTGTGGACCACGTACACTTGCGTGTGTGTGAGTGTTTTAATCAACACCCAAACAAGCCAACAATTGATTATCATGATACATACTCTCTAGTAATGGATGGAGTCACGTTTCGCTTTTTACTAGGTATGGCAACCATGGAAGGTTTGGAAACACGTCTGATGGATGTTGTAACAGCATACCTATATGGCTCACTTGATAGTGAGATTTACATGAGAATTTTCCTGAAGGATTAAAAATGGCTGAATCACAAAATCCCCACCGCATATATTCAATCAAGTTGCAACGCTCATTATATGGGTTGAAACAATCTGGTCGTATGTGGTATAATTGACTTAGTGATTATTTAATAAAAGACAAGTATATAAATAATCAAGTATGCCCATGTGTTTTTATGAAGAAAACACAAAGTGAATTTACCATCATTGCTTTATATGTGGATGATTTGATTCTTGTAGGTATTCCTAAAGAACTCACAAGAACTGCTACCTATTTAAAGGATGAGTTTGAAGTAAAAGATCTTGGGAAGACAAAATTTCGTTTGGGAATACAAGTGGAACATTTAGCATCTAGAAATTTTGTTCACAAATCCACATATACTAAAAATATTCTCAGTCGTTTTCATATGGATAAAGCTCACCATTTGACTACCCCGATGGTTGTTCGATCTCTAGAAGTTGATAAAGATCCATTTCGACCTCTAAAAAGTGGGGAAGACGTTCTTGGACCTGAAGTTCCATACCTAAGTGCAATAGGTGCTCTTATGTATCTTGCAAACTGTACACGACCTAATATTTCTTTTGCTAACAACCTATTGGCAAGATACAGTTCTTCTCCGACTAAAAGACATTGGGATGGGATCAAACACATTTTGAGATACCTCCGTGGAAGTATAGATCTTGGATTATTTTATCCAAGAGATTCAACATCACGATTAGTTGGATATGCTGATGCAGGATATTTATCAGATCCACACAATGGAAGATCACAAACAGGTTATGTATTTACATATTGTGACACAGCTATATCCTGGAAATTCACAACGCAAACTATGACAGCTACATCTACAAATCACTCAGAGATTCTCGCAATATATGAAGCAAGTAGAGAGTATGTTTGGTTGAGGTCATTTATTCAGCATATCCAAGAGTCATGCGGATTATCATCAATCAAAAATATTCCTACAATTATGTACGATGATAACGCTGCATGTATTGCTCAACTTAGAGGAGGATACATCAAGGGAGACAGAACAAAACACATCTCACCTAAATTCTTCTACACACATGAGCTGCAAAAGAAGGGTGATATAGATGTGCATCAAATTCAATCATGTGATAATCTAGCTGACTTATTCACAAAGTCACTACCAAATGCAACGTCTACAAAACTTCAGAATAAGATCGGAATGCGTTGACTGAAAGACTTATCACAACATTTCATCAAAGAATAATGAATTCTTTTTTAGGAGGAGATATGTACTCTTTTTCCCTTCGCTAAGTTTTTTCTCACTGGGTTTTCTTAGCAAGGTTTTTAATGAGACATAATCTTCTTTCTTAGGAAATCAAGGGAGAGTGTTATAATATGATTTCCTAATACTCAAAAGTCATAAGCTACATATTAGCTAGACCATTGGTCTAGTACTTTTTTTTTTGTGGATCTTGGTTGGAATTTTGTTCTCTTTCCTTGCCTATAAAAGACAAGCTTTTCTAATGAAAGGATACACCAACATAGAGAAAAAATATCTAAACTTCTATCTTACAAAGTTGTTTATTTCTTTAGTTCTATAACAAATTCTTTCTAATTAAAATTTTCAAATTTTATTAATGATGATACAACCAGCAATTATTATTGTTAAAAGGTGTGACAAAGGACATCTGAATCCAACACTACCCTATTAAATACTAACTATGTACACACAATAGTTACACAATTCAAGTGTATTAGCACTTTTCTTTTTGTTTTCACAAAAATTCCAAAGAAGAGAAAGAGCACAAAACACCTGCCACAATCTCATGACACATTGTATGACAACCTATGGAAGTCATAATCAACTAGAAAAGAGACAGACGAAGAGAGAGAAAGTGGAGGGAAGCAAAATAAGCAGGTCACCCGCGACATTATTCATGTTTGAATACAATACAAAATCTTGACTTGATCTGCTCATATATAATCATAATAATAATAGTGATAAAACCCTAATTAGTAAAATCCAAAATGCCACACAATGAAGTACCAAATAGTTAAAAATCACATAAACAGAAGTAAGTAGCTAATAAGCGTAATGCTATGCTTAGATAAATTAAACAGCTTTTGTCTAATTAACTAGCATTATTCAACTATTAAACGATCAGGTGCATGTCTCGCGGGCCACGCCTAGCTTTGAATTTGGCACGTCGAAAAGCACCCTATGATTTTGTTGTTGCAAGTTAGCTATGACATTGAGCACAGAGTTCACATTATCTGGTGCAGCGGCCATTGCTAGGCAAGTGATGCTACCAGAGGAGCTGTGGATGAGGAAATTGTCCTGCGGGAGCGTCACATTCATGCCAGTGAACATAAATGTGATCAACGGGATCGTAATTGGGACTGAATAACACGTGTCAAAACCGCCTAGGGATGACACCATCGCAGTGGGGCCCATTCGCCTTCGAAATTCGTCTCTCACAACAATGTAGGCTGGTTGTACTAGCCGAGTAAAGACCGTGCCTGAAATAAAGAAGAGAGGTACTAGTGTTTATTTTTTAGGCATGTAATACAATGGTTTGCTTGAAGAAAATTGGTACTAATTTGGTTGGACCATCACTACACAAGTCCTCCACTTTAAGAAGTCAAAGTTGCTAAAATGTTGCACATGAAAGTGATCAATTTTTTCAAACAAACATGGGAAAACCCATGTTAGGGGTGGTCCTATTGCACATATTAGCACTATTTCTCCCATGGCCTAATTTTTGGGCACCTTGCCAGAATTCACTAGCATGTACCAAACTAACAGTCTCAAAATTAATTGTCGCTAAAAAAAACACTCCATACGTTCTAAAAAAATCATTTTGAACTTTGAAAGTAAGATTGAGATAGTTTTAAATTTAAAATTAATGTGATTCATATAAATTATAAAAACAAATATTCCTTTTATTCGCTCCACTAAAAGAAAACCGTTTAGAGGGTGGAAATCACAAAATAGTCTTCTTTTTATTGATAATAGTATACAAATTAAAATAACATATTATTTTCAAATATAATAACAAAATTTCACTAATATGTCATCATTACTAAATCAACCACTAATTATATTTAGGGATATATATATATATATATATATATATATATATATATATATATATATATTTAAAATCTACAAATTTTGTGAATGAAACTCTTTTGTGGAACGGAAGTATTAATTTGTAATTCATTAATTTGATTCGTTTAAAATATTCATAATTTTATTGATTAAAAATAAATAAATTGATATTAAATTTAAAAATATTATAAATTGACCTCAAAAAAATTATATTATATTTTAGAACAGATATCAAAATAATATAGTGAAATTTTGAATAAAGAATATTACCAGAATCAAAAATTGTTCCGGCACCAGTTGTAGGGTTGAATGACAATGCAGTGGCCGGAATGTCGACTATTTTTCGGCCAACTTTGATTGCAACCAAGTTCACATAGTAAAGTGATGATCTTTTAGGATTCCTCAGTAATTGGGTGTACTTGATCTTAATGGGCTGGCCCACAGGCCCTAACCTAAGTGAACCGGAGAAGTTCAGAGACTTGAAGCTGGGCAGGCAATAAGAGAATGTGGACTTATAGAGGCTTTGGGTTTGGGACAATAGTGATAATGGGCCCCGGCCCAGGCCAAGAATGCCTTGTGGTGGCACGGATGTGCCGGTGGTCTTCTGTATGCAGCCGAAAGTGTAGTCGGGAATGACGTCAGTTGCGAGTTTCATGGAGTCTTGTGATAGGTTTGCCGCTACGGTGGAGCCGCCGTAGGTTGAGTTGAAGCTGCACGCAGTGGCTGTGCAGGTGGCGGGATTCAGCACCTAAAAATATCATTATTGGACTTGATGTTAGCAAAATTAAAATGTCTAATTCCACAAATATAAAAAATTATTCGGCTTGATTTAGCAAAATTATATATATATATATATATATATATATATATATATGGGAATTCATCCATGGCCACCGGTTGTCATGGGTACTATTGAGCAATCAAGTTTTCTACCGTTGATAGCATAATGTAAGGCTGAGATTTAAAAAAAAAAATCACCCTGCCGCTACAGGCTGTAGCGGCAGGCTTGGCCCTTGTCTTCCTTAATTCCTTGCCGCATGCACACATCCCATTAACTACTTACTTGCCCAATTTGCTTCCATTTACCTATTATGTATACTATTAGTAAATTAGTAATAATATTAATTTTGAATATTATTAATAAATTATTAAATATTAATAGTAAATTTCAAATTAAAATATTAAATAATATTAATATTAATATTAATTATGAATATTATTAGTAAATTAGTAAATATTAATATTAATTATGAATATTATTAGTAAATTAGTAACTATTAATAATAAATTAATAACTTATGAATATTATTAGTAAATTAGTAAATATTAATAATAAATTATGAATATTATTATTAAATTCGTAACTATTAATAATAAATTATAAAAATTATTAGTAAATTAGTAAATATTAATATTATTTAATATTTACTAATAATATTCATAATTTATTTTTAATAGTTACTAATTTACTAATAATATTCATAATTAATATTAATATTATTTAATATTTTAATTTGAAGTTTTTTAGTAAATGGAAGCAAATTGGGCAAGTAAGTAGTTAATGGGATGTGTGCATGCGGCAAGGAACTAAGGAACAAGGGCCAAGCCTGCCGCTACAGCCTGTGGCGGCAGTGTGATTTTTTTTTAAATCTCAGCTTTATAATATGCTATCAACGGTGGAAAACTTGGTTGCTCAATAGTACCCATGGCAACCGGTTGCCATGTAATATAACTAACTTCGAGATAGGTAAAACGGAATTTGTGACGTAAAGACATCGCTCCCGTTAGTGGCCACGTTAGAGGCTTTGTGTCGCTTTATAATAGTATAAATTCTAATTATCTTTTTTTTATATAATAATTATCCAAAAAAAAATTCAAATTTTATTTCATTTGAATTTGTACTAGTTAGCACTACTCTAAATTTGTTTACAAGAGAGTTAAAGCTTATAATAGTTTTTTTAAGTTAAAGTAAAAATATAAGGAATATTGACCGATAAAATTAATGTATAGAAAATAATATGCGTCGTTTAAATTGTTAAGCAATTTTTTAAAAATAAATACACTAAATATAAATATTTATTATCACTTTTACTTTGATAATTGCGACACTCAAAACAAATAAATACCAAGAATCAAGTTTAGCAGATTGGGCAATTAAAGGGACTTCAATGTACTCCCAAATATTCGTGATAACTGGCAAAATGGGACCAATGACTATAGGAAAGTCACCGTAAATTGGACATGAAAAATAATGCTTTCTTTGTTGAAGGATATTTTCTTTAGCAAAAAATCTATGGTATTTCGAATATTTTCATCTGGATAAAATTCATTACAGCATTGTATAATATAACTTTGTGATGTAATTTTTGAACAAGGCAATCGCAAATTTTCCGAATACTCTAACAATACTCATTATTTTAAGATCAAATGATTATGTACATTATGACATTATCAGTAGTTTCTTAAGATCCATTATTACCTACCAAAATAAAATAAAATAAAGTAGTTCCTTAGGAGGCATAGTTTAACAGCCATAATTTGATTCAAATGGTATACTAATTTATAATTGAGGTACTGTACTTACTAGTACATTTTTCCCCCAAATTTCATTTTATCTGGTAATTTTGTCAGATATCTAGAATATTATACCATATTTGAAATTTTAAATGATGTGGCAGAGAGAGTATCGTAAAAAAGTGTAAATACATATAATAATTATATTTTTTATTGATTACTTCTAAAATATTACTCCTTCCGATTCTAAATTGAGAGTAAAAAAAATTTAAATTTATCTTTAATGATCCAACAAGATTATGAAAAATAATAATAAAAAATTATTTTTATACTAATAGACACCATTAAATGCATATTTACTCTTCACTTTATATATTTTATCTGATCTTTTTGTTTTTGAAGACAATTTTTTTTTTATACTTTTAATCATCTTTTTGGGACCCGGGGAGTATGTTTGTAGAGGGCTTACTTCAATCAGTTTGTTTCAACAAGTTCTTACCATAATAAGTTTGAAAAATGGCATTTCATTTTCAGCATGAAATATCAATCCTTTAAATTTAGTACTAAAAAAAATTCAATAAGTAATTGAAAAAAAATATGTGAATGCCTCTTAACAAGCATTATATTTAAAGTAAATTAAACAAAAAGATAAGACTATTAAAGTTCTTCTTTGACAGATATAATTTATAGTTAAAAATTTATTATAATCTTTGGTGAATGTTACAGACTCGGAAGTAAAAAATTATCCAAGCAGATCCAGTGATATAGTAGTGTTATTTAGGAAAAACGTACCACGAGCCAACTGGTGGCGCGTGGTGAAAGCGTCGCAAAAGTTAAAACCAAATGCAGTACCTGTTTGCACTGGGCAGCATCACAACCAAGGGTCTTAAAAGAGGTAGACTTCTCGGAAGCAAATGTAGTGGAAGCACAACCAATGCAGCCGGAGCACGGGACCCATGCCGCATCGCTGCTGGTATCCACCGCCATGAGGAATGTCTGCGGCGGCGTTCCAATAGCAGCCCTCACAATATAAGTCGGGCTCTGTATTATCCCTCGGCCGGAAGCTATCGGCACCACCGACTTCTTCCCGTTCACGAGGCTTGACAGGTAAAGCAGCCTATTCTTGTCTTGTGACTGCGTTTGAAGCACACGCGCCTCCCATGAGAGTGGTTCTGGTAGCCGGAATGGAGAGCAGGGGCTGTTTACAGGGAAGACTTGGAGGGTGGAACCTTGCTCTGGTTTGTCACATTTGGGGTGGTCGTCGAGGCCTTGGGCAATAGAGAGAAAGAGAAGGGTAATAATGGAAAAGATAAAGGGAAGGACAGGAGGGTTTGAGGGCTTCATAGCTTATAGAGTATTTGATGGTTTGGTTAAGAGAGTTTGGATGCGTTTAAATAGGAATGAAGGAGTGTAGTGTAGTGAAGAAGTGATTCATGCACTGTATTCCATGTACTTTTGTATTTTTGATAACCACTCAAGTGTCTCTTGCCCCCCATAAATCCCATCCATTTTATTTTATTTTATTTTCATAAAATAGAACGTAGTAGGTAAGGTATTTTAAGTTTTTGAAATGGCATACATTGCCGCTATAACAATCAGATACATATACGAACCCTCATCATAACTTTTTCGAGAACGAATGTCAAAAATTCTGTATGAGAGACGTTTACGACATAGAGAATCGTTATCAATTTCATGGAACTTAAACACAAATTTTTTGAACGAGATGAACTTCCCAATTACCACTAGACTGATCGATGTAATTGATTCAAAACCCTATTCATAAAAAAGATAATTTTGGTACTTTCTTTGTTCTTTAGTCTACTTTAGTTTCCCATTATGATTTACATAACTACACTGACTTTAAGTAATTATAAGAAATAATCATTTTATGTTAAGATCATTTTTAGAATATAATTTCACCTGCTAGTTATTTTTAAAAGTTGACACACATTTTTAGGACAGAGAGCATATAGATATAGTTAATTTGCACCAAATGTTTTCCCCTTGTGTGTGAAAGGGAGGTGGTTTAACGATCTGGCCCTATTTGAGTCGGATGAAGTTTGGATTTACTATTTCAAGAATATTATTTGATCATCTTTACTTATCTCAAATTATGCCGTTGATATTTTTATTAGTAATCTCACTAGTCTAAATCAGTCTCAAATTTATTGCTTAAAAATACTATTAGGTCATCTAATTTACCAGATATTTACATATTTTGATGCGGAACTTAGAATTTCACATTTAATGGTGCTGGATGTTGGATTTGGGGATACGAACATATTAAATATATGACAGAACAAGTGCATAGGATGAAAATGTCTGAGCAGGTGGAACTTCCAGTGCAGTTAATGGCAGAGAATTATTTGATGATCTCTTTAATCCTTAAAATATGATGATTTTTCAGCACTTATTAAATCAAGCTTTCATGGTAGGGTAAGCCAGTTCCAATTATTTGAGGAGGACAGGAGGACAAAACCTAGTGGCATTGCTATTTGCTACTACCTCCGTTCCTAAAAGATTGTCGTTTAAGGTTTTGGCACATGGATTAAGAAAGTCATTTAATACAAGGAAGATAATTTATTGGGACAATGAGAGAAGATAGTGGTAATATAGGAAAGTAAATAATTTATTCTTCTAGGAAGTTGTAAACAACAAATATTTTGGAACAAATTTTTTTTCTTTCTAAAACGACAATCTTTTAGGAACGGAGGGAGTAATAAATTATATTTCATCAGTTCCAAAATATAGAATTAATGTTGCCCTTTTAAAATCAATTCAAGTTATTTTCAAGTTCAAAATTAATATAAATTTATTTATTGTAGAATAATAATATTATAAAAATTATAAACTATCACAATAGTAATACTCATTTTAAAATTCATTATTTCGCAAAAGTTAAATAAATTACATTAATTTTAAAATTAAAAATCTCTCAAACTAACTTAAATATTAATTTTATGTTAAATATCAAATAAGGAGTACCATTATGATGGATACATATTTTTTTGATAAACGATAAGAATTTAAGTTCGTTAACAAAAATGTATATATAATTAATGAAGTTAAATAAGAGTTGGGGCCAACAATACTAAATTATATCATCACAGTGTGTATTTTGTAACAAAATAATATAAACAAAATTAAAGGATAACTTAGCTGTGAATATGTGATTATGAGAGCTACTATGTTGTGCCAATAGTCCAAATAATTGACGTAGTTTTGGGTATTATATTATTGTAAACTTTGTAATTACACAAATTTTATTTGTTGTTTTCCAAACACACAAATATAGATATAGAAGGGGTATTGAATAGATTTTTAAAAAATTTGCTTGTTTAAAGATTTGTTACCAGATAATTAATTAATTCAATTAATCTTAGAACATCGAAATATTAGTTTAGAAAACTCCATTTAAAGATTAAAAGAAATTTCAGTTCTAAATTTAGTTCGATGGATGTTAACCACTTAGCAGATATATAACAGATATGGCAGTTATCTGAACAAAAGTAAATAACACAAGATTTTTTTAAGTAGTTCGGAATACAAACAACTCATAGTCCACTCTTCTACTTCAACAAGGAGAATATCCACTAAGGATATGTCACAAAGACCATATCACTAAGATCTATTGCAACTGAACTACTAAGGTTAATTCGAGTCAATGAGTCTCGGCAATTCGATCACATAGACCAGGTCATTTAGACCTCTGAATCACTTAGATTCCTTCTGTTAGTTCTCAGAGGCACAATAGCTATCTAGAAGGGGGGTTGAATAGATATTTTAAAACTTTTTTCTTTTTAAAATACTTATCAGATTTGCTAATAAATTAAACATAGCGGAATATATGATTTGTTTGTTCCCCTTAAGATAAACCAAGTTTATAGGTGATAAACAGTTATAGCAGTTTATTACAGATATAGCAATTATAGCAAATATATCAGACCCGGTGATTTTAAGTGGTTCAGAGCACTCAAGGCTCCTAGTCTACTCTTCTACTCTACGAGTAGGAAATCCACTAAAGATATCTTTACAATCTTTGAATCAGTTAGATTCCTGCAAGACCAGCAGTCTTGGAACTTCTTAGTTCACTTAGAACTCTTAAAGTCCAGCAGACTTGGAATACACTTGATTAAGAGTTGAGTTCTTGGGTTGTGTTACTCAGTTACAGTTAAGCATTCGCTCGAAAGAACTGAGTAGCTGAGCAAGCTTTCTATCTAGGATCATAGAGTTTGGATGTTGAGTGTTCTTGAGCTTTATCGTTCTTGCTTGCTTAGTTTGAATCTTTGATCAGTATTGCTTATGAAGGAGCCTTTGAAATCTTTCCGTTGAAGGCATCCGTTGTAGCAATTAATGCTCCAGACTTTTCTGAGCACTGATGTTGACATCCTGGGAATATGGAGTTCTGCTGTCTGGCCCACCTGACACATCAGACTGCTTTCTCACCTAACACCTGAAAAGGTGTTTTCAGCAGACGGAAAGCACTCTCTTTAGCTTCTTCCATACGCTTCTTCGATTTGAACTAAGGATGAATATTAGCATGGGACTCCCGAAATGCTAACGTTCATAAGCCTTTCTTCATTTGTTGTACTTCCTTCTTCATCACATGGGCAAAACTTGATGCTTCTGAAGCGAACTGAAGAAACACCACGATCGTTATCTTTGTACCATGATCGTTGTGGGTTGTTGTGCTCATGCATGATTCAGTCTTGATCTTAGAGAACACTACGATTTCTCTTAAGCTTTGATAGACTACGATCTCTACTTGCATGTCTAGCAGACTCCACGTTTCCGGGAGCTGACTGCGAATCTTGACTTGGCTCGGCAGGCGCTCGGATTGTCTCCACGATTCTGAGTGTGGCTTCCAAGACAGACTACGATTCTGAGCAACTTCCTTGATACTCCATGATTCTGCTCAATAGACTACGATTTTGTTGAGGCCTATCTATTACATTTCAAGAGATCAACCTAACAAATTTGATCTTTCATATATACATTTCTTTACAGAATGATAAACATTTTGCACATATCAACCTAACAATTTTGATCTACCATCTAAGTCCATGTACATATGTTCTTTCAAGGACTTTACACATAAGCATATATATTTACTTCCAACATCAAATTTTATCATGCAATTCCCAACAATCTCCCCCTATTTGATGTTGACATAACCAAGGATATTTGCATTATATCATCAATTTCTAAATGTAGGATGCAAGAAAGTAAATATGACTTAGTGTTTCAGTAAGCTGCTGAAATCTTTAGAGAATAAGCATGCATTTATTGATGTTGTGAAACAGATATTACAATTTAGCACAGTTACGTCAATAAGAAACAAATTTAAACTTATCTCTATTTTCTTTGCCTCTTATTCCTCGGATTGGCATGCTCTTCAGCTCTTCTTCTTCTGCTGGCTTCATCTCGCCATGCAATAGCTTTTAGCTCACTTTGACTTAGCCTTTCTCCATGATCATGTCTGTTCATAAAGGCAGGATCTCCAATGGGCATTGTAAAGCCAATATTGGATAATCCTTATGAGCTAAAAGATGGGCCTTGAATCCTTATGGTTGCGCCATGATGATTGGTTGTCGCTGCTCCTGTTCAATTCGCTGAGTCTGATAGCGAGGCTGATTTCTCGTACCTTGAATACTCTTGGAATTCATGTAGGCTTAGAGGCAGCTGGTAGATCTGATCAGCCATAAGAGCATTTTGAGATTCTTGAGTTTTATGAAGAAGTTACACTGCTTCCTTATGCTTGTTGGAAGCTTGAAAGTGAATAACATTCCTTTGGTTGAGACTGTCACTCATCTCCCATATGATCTCCTTTAATTTCTTTGAGAGCTCAGTCGCCAAGTTTCCCGGCAAGGTTTTGACAGATTCGATTATGTGGTTGAATCGTTGATGAAGTGCCAGTGAGTGAGCTTCAAGGTTCTCCTCTGTCTCTAGGGCCATATGGCTTGTTAAATCAGCAAGTTCCTCTTTGGTGGGGAGTAGAGAAAGATAATCATTAAAATCAGGAGGGGAGGCCGTAGTGTGCTCCCTTGGCCTTGACATGCTTGTAAGAGCAAGTGTCATATTGAAATATTCATTGTTAGAGGATGAGGGAATATCTGACTGTGTGAGAGGTGTTTGGGTTTGGTGTATGGGAGAGGAGTTTGGCTCAAGGTCTGATATATATGGCTCAACGGTTTGATTTGGTGACTCGATGGGCTTGGGGTTAGATTGTTGTTCGACGAGCATGAATCTTTGTTCAACGATCAGATTCGGTGGCTCAATGGTCGTGGTGTCATGTAATTGTTTGACGATTATAAATTGTTGCTCGCCGACTATGGAGTTACTGACAGTTGGCTCGACGATAATGGAAAATTGGTTGTTTGGTTCATCAGTTACAGGGTTTTGGGACTCTGTAACTGGAAACTGATTTAGTGGATGAAGAACCACTTCCAACCATCTTGGCAGTTTATAAAACTGGTGGAAGTTTGATAGAGGGCAGTGGTTAACAATGAAAGAGATGGGAATAGAGTGTACCTCATGCTCTGTCTCTGAAGAAGAATGATTGGTGATCAGGTTCTGAGCAAAGTTGAGGTTGCTTGGGAATCCATGGGCTAGCATAGAAATTGCTGGATAAGCTTTATATACCCAGAACATGTGATCCCAAGAGTTGAGAATCAGGGCTCTGTGATAGGACATCATGGGCAAGTAGGAGAACAACTGATTGTAGCTGGCTCTCTTTTCTCCATTCTAGCCCACTCCAATAATCTCAACTTCTTCATCCTCTTCTTCATCACCTTCATTTGAAATCTCCACTACATCCATCATCTCAGTATCTCCCCTTTGTTCTTCAGCATTCTCCATTTACACAGCTTTAACACCTTCCATCTCTACAGCTTCAGAGACTACGATTTCTTGAGGGTTTGAGAGGGCTTTATAAGCATCTTCTGGTAGCTCCCCCTCAGCTATAGCATTCTCTGGCTCAGTTGCTTCTAGAGACTCTCCCTCAGCTGGAGCACTTCCTTGTTCAGGTGCTTCAAGAAACTCCCCCTCAACATGAGTTGTACTCTCCTTAATGGCTTCGGGCAACTACTTCTCAACATGAACCATAGCCTGATCAGATGTAGTAGGGGTTACTGTTGGTCCGATTAGATGACACAATTAACTCGCAAGTATACGTGGCCAACGAGTAATAAAGAGTGAGTAAAGATATCGTTCCCACGAGGAATTAACAGATAAAAGGTCGCCAAAGCACTAGCACATAATCATTTCAGTCTTATTTAAATGGGTGGTAAAGAGAAGGAATTAAAACTACTTTAAACTAGGCAAGGAAGTAAACTTAAACTAATTAATCCTAGAGTAAAATCAGATAATGAAGATAAGAGATTCTAATTTCCCCTAATGATTCGTCTAAGTCGACACACTTCCAATTAGGTCAAATTAATCATTACAGTTGTTAGCCGAGAACACGAAGGTAAGAGAAGGCCATCTTTAAATGCACCTAATCCATATCACGTGCAATCCACATATGATAGAACGCACGTGAACACCCACATTATCTAAACCCCTATATGTCTATGGTGTTTACAAATAAATAGGGTTTAAGGTCAAGTCCTCTATTGACTACGAGCGGCGCTTCGGCATATGTCTATCCTAAGCACAAATCATGCGTCCAACGCCATGTGAACGTACAATCGCCCGCTACTACGATTAGATCTAAACCCACACTTTGTCTTTCAATCCCATGTGGGTTATCACAGTAATTGGTCATTACTCAATTAAGCAATGAAAGCATACATCGCAATAGACAAACACATAGTAATCAAATAAGACCATCATGGAAGGAATATCAAATTAAACTACTCATTAGGTTCCATTGAAACCTCAAAATATGATTTAAGTCATATACAACTCGAATATATTATCCACAAGTAGATTATATATTATCCAAATATAAATTGAATACAAGGAGAGTGAAGAGATAGAAATTGCAAATCTTTGTTCTTTCTCCAAGTGTGGATCTTCAATGTCAATCTCTTGCTTCAATATTCTTCTCTAATCTAACCCTAGAATCTAACTAACTAACTAAACTAGCACTAATCTACTCCTAATCTAGACTAAACAAGATGTAAAGGAAGAAAAGAGAGGAACTAAGGCTTAGGGCCAATATATGATGCCCTTTCTTTGCCCCAAACGAGCCCCCTTATATCCCAATCAAAAGCCAAGTCCTGTTCAATTGAAAAGTCAAGTCTGGCACAGCTGAAGATTGGCGCGGCCGCACCCAAAAATGCCCTAAAATCCGCGCGCCAGCGCCAAGCATTTTCTGCTGCAGAGTCTTCTGGTAAAACGGCTATAACTTTTGATCCGGGAGGAGTTACGAGGCCTGCCACCTGTCAAATCGAAGCTATAGAAGAGTTCTACAACTTTTAGTTTTTGAGAATTGAGAAAAAATGGATGGATGAAGGCTGAAATTGAGCTCCAAGTGACAGTTGTGCATGAAAACTCAAAACTGTGAGGTTTGACGTCCGTTAGTGTACGGGGCATAACTCTCGCCTCCGAACTCCGATTAGGATGATTCAAGATGTTCCGAAAATCTTATAAGATGCTCTACAATATGAACTAAGTTCTAATCCAAGAACATGAAATGAACATGAACCACCTAAACGATGTCTGGATTGCAATTCCTTCCCATTGTCATGCCATCATTCCATTCTTGCTCCTTTTGGCCTCTAGACCCGTGGCATCACCTTCATTGCTTCCTCACCCATGCTATCTTCATGCTTTAAGCCCATTTCAGTGCTTTGTCCCATTTAAGCGTTCTTTTGCCCTTTTAAGCTCAATTTGCACCCGGAGAGTTTCTAAACCTGAAAATCACAAAACAAAGCAAAAAACACATAAAATGCACAATGATACTTGAGTTTAAGCAACAAAATGAGTTGGTTACTATCCGAATAAGTGGTCATAAAAGCCACTTATCAAATACCCCCAAACTTAAACGTTGCTTGCCCTCGAGCAACCAAAACAAAACTAAACAAAAGATGCAATGCAGTGCCTACAATGTATGCAACCTACGCTATCATGAATGGGAATCCAAGTTCCCAGCCAGTATTGAACTTTCAAAGCAATGCCTCAGAAAACCATGAGATAGTCGAATAGATAAGCTACCCAAAACAAGACCATAAGGCATATTCTGCAAATCCAAAACTGACAGCACTGATGTATTGTGCGTTGTGTGCCTAGCAACCATTAGATATGCATTCAGATAAATAACTCACATACTATGCTTCTTAGGGGAAAAACAAGCTTTAACTTAAGAAAAATAGTAAATCATATAAGTTCTAACTAAGACCATGTATTACTAGAGTTAAGAGTCAACAGGGGGTTTTCATTAAGCTTTTATTACTCACGAGGGCGTACTCACACTTTTCGTGTATACTATCGACTGTGCAATGCCTAGTTCTCTTAGGCTTTTCAATGATATTCATGTAGCGAGCTTTTGACCAACGACTCCCAGACCAGACTGACCTTAGGGCGCTGGATGTAGAAACACCCCGAGGGCTTACTTGCTCGAATATCAAAGGCCACAGAACTCGGCGTAGTCGAAGTGTTTATTCTATTTTTTTTCTTTTTCAATGCATTTTCTTTTGTTTCTTTTTTTTTCTTTTTCTGCAAGGGAGTGCGTCTTACGCTCCATCTCCCCGCATATATCATGCATGCCCCCTGTTTTCCCCAAACTTAAGCTTTTAACAATCTAGTTATTATTATATGCGAACTAAAACTCTTTTATTAAAACATAGTTTTTCCACTCGAAGACAAGTATGTAAACATTTAAACTTAGCATATCATGGTGTTTACTCTATCGTGCTTATTGGTTACACAGTATCTGACAGGTAAGGATTTACATACATGACCATGAAATCAGGCTTAAGTCTCAAATCAGTTCAACAATCAAGTGATTTCAGTTTCTTCACAGGCAACTATACATAACTAACCAACTGAAACTGGATTCATGCAGTATACTCTAACACAGAATGCAAAATAGAATGCAAAATTTTTAAAATTTTGACAAATTTTAACTATTTACAACCTACACGCACTAAATAAACTAACTTACATGCAATGAACTATTTACATGCAAAACATGAAATGAATTACCTATATGCAAAATAAACACTAATACCCCAAAACTTAAACTGTTCAATGTCCTCATTGAAGGTAAAGGTAAAAAGAAAGAAACTCCCCTATTTGGCTTCTGATGCTGCATGAAATGAAGTGGCATCCTCTCAGAAGTTTCCCCATCTCTCTCTACTCTTGGTAAAATAAACCCCGCTCAACACTATACTCAATGAACCAACCCAACTTCATATCAATCTTGCTCTGCTAGAGATCCCACACTCAATATCTCAATTGATCAGGTTGAGAGGATGAGGTGGATGAGAATTGGTACTTTGGATTGAGGAGGTAGGAGGTTTTCAAAACTAAGGCTTGTAGTGGAGGGGATTGCATGAGATGGACGAGATGGGGGATTGCATAAAGGAACTTGAGGGTTTGGGATGAGAGGCGCTGAGGCTTGGGTGCTGTTGATAATTGATATCAATTGGTGCCCCCAAAAGCTGCCAGAATTTTCCTTAAGTCAGGCCCAGTCTGTGAGAGGCGCGGCCTCGCGCCAGCTCAGGCTTATCTTGGCACGGCCGTGCGGCATGCCAGATCCTGTTTTCTGCAGAATTTTTCTAAGCACAGAGGCTATGGCATTTGAACTTTGCTCCCAAGCAGCTTTTAACCTAAAATATGCAGACAAGACTTATTAAGCCCTATTAAACCATCAAAAGTTAATACTTAATATTTACATCAAGAGAATATTAAACTTGGAAAGATATATGCATTTAAATTCCCAAAAATTCTCTAAGTACGTATAAACAATGCAAGTGCATCAAAAATATGCTATTATACGCATTCATGCCTAAAACCAAAAATGTAAGCATGAGCTCCTAAATATACGAGCATTCAAAAAAAATTTAAACTAAATATTAAACTAATAAGAATTAAACAAGGGGGAGAAAATTGTGATAGAAAGCATGTAAATGGAGAATTAAACAAAAGTGAGAGAGAGAGAAATGATGGGGTGCCTCCCATCGAGTGCTTGATTTATAGTCCTCTAGCTGGACTGTGTCTGACTACTGTTATCCTACTCCCCGACGATACTGGAGAACCCCTCCATCCATCAGAATAGCTGTGTGATTTTGGCGGCTTCCCAGTAGGAGCGGATGTAGATTTAAACTACCTAGCATTGGATAAGTAAAAGAATTCCTCGTCCTGAAGGTTGGGGAGCTAGGCAAGGGTTCCGTTGTGTATGTGAAATGGTTTGGGCTTTGGGGTTCACACAACACAACGGTTTCTTCTTCTATTCTCTTCTCTTCTGACCACCATGGTTTGAAGCTCACGGACTCTCTCATGTCATCGAGATTCGTATCTGTAATGTGGCTTCCAAGGGGGCAAGGTTGTGCAAACTTGACTGGAGTCTTAAACTTCGACGGAGGAGGCTCTTGGGGTATTATCACTATTGGTTCATACTGCTCCATATCCCCAATTATCTCCTCTATTTCCATTTCCTTCGGCTCGTCCAGTCGCAATTGCACTTCGGGCTCTTCATCAGTCTCTGCATCCATCTCATATCACCAATCCTTCTGAGGGTCATAACTTACGGCTTCAGTCACTGGAGGCACAAAATCTGGCATTGTTGTCTCTTGTTCACCTACCTCCTCTTTCCTTAAAAACCGTGCTAATCTACTCCACCCAAATCTGAAGATCCTCAATTGATTGTTCTTGCTCAACCAAGGTCTCCTGTGTTGATGCTAAAGAGTTCCCCCATAAACTATCAAATCCTTCCTTTTCTATTTCAGCCTCGGGATCCATGTACTGCGTCTCATTGGTAGAAGCATAGTTGATGGGGGCCATCTGATATTGAAAATTCTGGCTCGATTCTTCTGGACTCCCAAACAATTCCTCTTGGTTTTCTGAGCTTGCATACATAAATTCCATTGAAGACTGCTCTCCTTGTAAACTCGGGGGTTGGTATATGGGTTCGGGTGCATAAATTGGACTTGGCTCGCATATATCTTGATAGCTCGCAGTATTGGTTTGAATCCCTTATTCATCCTCTATCATCAAGGCCTTGCTAATCTGCTCTACCCAGTTCTGAATACTCTTGAATGACTTCTGCTTCTCATTCAAGATGTCTTTTAGTGATTCTATACCACTTCCTTCCTCCAATCTTGCATTTTCTGTATCACCCTCAAAATTATGTTGAGGCTCGTAAAATGGAGTCTGGAAGGTGCATTCTGGGGCGTATGCGGGATTTGGATCCCAATGTTGGTCTTGATAGTAGTTTACTGAAGGGTCTGGGTGATACCCCCAATCTTGCTGATAGTCGGGATAAGGTTCACTGTAGGAGTACTCACCCCCATACTGCTCCTGTCCATAACTGATAGGTTCCTGATGGCTCATATAGCTTCTAGCACCATACTTATGAGAAATAACTGGCTCTCGACTCTGTTGGGCTATAACAGTATTCAGCTTCTTCGAGAGCTCCTCTAGCTGTGCTAAAAGTGTTGCGATTGGGTTGACGCCATCATTTCCCATTTCCCTTGGTTGCTCTTGCCTTGTACCATTCCATGGATAGAAATTTAAGTCCATTGTTCCTGAGAAGAGAACAAATGAAGAGAATTAAAATAAAAATAGAAAGTTTAAATTAAGACTAATTTGATTTAAACTAATGTTGGCAAAGAGTTATCCAATTAAGTCCCCGGCAACGGTGCCAAAAACTTGTTGGTCCGATTAGATGACACAATTAACGCGCAAGTATACGCGGCCAACGAGTAATAAAGAGTGAGTAAAGATATCGTTCCCACGAGGAATTAACAGATAAAGGTCGCCAAAGCACTAGCACATAATCATTTCAGTCTTATTTAAATGGGTGGTAAAGAGAAGGAATTAAAACTACTTTAAACTAGGCAAGGAAGTAAACTTAAACTAATTAATCCTAGAGTAAAATCAGATAATGAAGATAAGAGATTCTAATTTCCCCTAATGATTCGTCTAAGTCGACACACTTCCAATTAGATCAAATTAATCATTACAGTTGTTAGCCGAGAACACGAAGGTAAGAGAAGGCCATCTTTTGATGCACCTAATCCATATCATGTGCAATCCACAGATGATAGAACGCACGTGAACACCCACATTATCTAAACCCCTATATGTCTATGGTGTTTACAAATAAATAGGGTTTAAGGTCAAGTCCTCTATTGACTACGAGCGGCGCTTCGGTATATGTCTATCCTAAGCACAAATCATGCGTCCAACGCCATGTGAACGTACAATCGCCCGCTACTACGATTAGATCTAAACCCACACTTTGTCTTTCAATCTCATGTGGGTTATCACAGTAATTGGTCAAGACTCAATTAAGCAATGAAAGCATACATCGCAATAGACAAACACATAGTAATCAAATAAGACCATCATGGAAGGAATATCAAATTAAACTACTCATTAGGTTCCATTGAAACCTCAAAATATGATTTAAGTCATAGACAACTCGAATATATTATCCACAAGTAGATTATATATTATCCAAATACAAATTGAATACAAGGAGAGTGAAGAGATAGAAATTGCAAATCTTTATTCTTTCTCCAAGTGTGGATCTTCAATGTCAATCTCTTGCTTCAATCTTGTTCTCTAATCTAACCCTAGAATCTAACTAACTAACTAAACTAGCACTAATCTACTCCTAATCTAGACTAAACAAGATGTAAAGGAAGAAAAGAGAGGAACTAAGGCTTAGGACCAATATATGATGCCCTTTCTTTGCCCCAAACGAGCCCCCTTATATCCCAATCAAAAGCCAAGTCCCGTTCAATTGAAAAGTCAAGTCTGCCACAGCTGAAGATTGGCGCGGCCGCGCCCAAAAATGCCCTAAAATCCGCACGCCTGCGCCAAGCATTTTCTGCTGCAGAGTCCTCTGGTAAAACGGCCATAACTTTTGATCCGGGAAGAGTTACGAGGCCTGCCACCTGTCAAATCGAAGCTATCGAAGAGCTCTACAACTTTCATTCTTTGAGCATTGAGAAAAAAATGGATTGATGAAGGCTGGAATTGAGCTCCAAGTGACAGCTGTGCATGAAAACTCAAAACTGTGAGGTTTGACGTCCGTTGGTATACGGGGCATAACTCTCGCCTCCGAACTCCGATTTGGATGATTCAAGATGTTCTGGAAAGCTTATAAGATTCTCTATAATAGGAATTAAGTTCCAATCCAAGAACATAAAATGAACCTGAACCACCCAAACGATGTCCGGATTGCAATTCCTTCCCATTGTCATGCCATCATTCTATTCTTGCTCCTTTTGGCCTCTAGACCCGTGGCATCACCTTCATTGCTTCCTCACCCATGCTATCTTCATGCTTTAAGCCCATTTTAGTGCTTTATCCCATTTAAGCGTTCTTTTGCCCTTTTAAGCTCAATTTGCACCCGAAGAGTTTCTAAACCTGAAAATCACAAAACAAAGCAAAAACACATAAAATGCACAATGATACTTGAGTTTAAGCAACAGAATGAGTTGGTTACTATCCAAATAAGTGGTCATAAAAGCCACTTATCAGTTACTGCACTGTTAAGGTTGGCTATCACATCAGCAATGATCCTGGTCTCATCCAAGGACTCATTGTGAATAGCAGATGCTTGATGTAATGCCCCAAAATCCAGGTCCCTTGAACCTCGGACCTGGTGCGTCACGATACTACTATCGTTAAATTATTTATATCTTTTATTCATAACTTAATGAATATAATTTTGCTTTATTACCAATTAGAATATAAATTCCTTCCATTTCCAGAATCTAAATGTCGATCCCAAAACATTAATAAATATCCAATCTTGGTCATTTACCATTCCTGTCTTTACATCATATTCGTTGTTATACTTAATAAAAATGCGGAATAATTTAAACTTTTCTATGTTCTCCTAATAACAACTTTTATTAATTTCCTAACTTTGAATCAATTTATTCCATGATTCAAATCGTCGAAATTACATAATAAAACTTTACATCTTGATCCGATATTCTTTATATATCGAATATTATGAATTTACTACTCTACATGAGTTGAACATCATAAACAACTATCATGTACATCATTTAAAACCTAAACATGGTTCAAAATCATAACTTTAGATAAATAAATCAATCTTCTTGCGATACTATTGGACTCTATTAATCCTTTAACCGTAAGTCCTTAACCTGCAAAAATGGATATTTGCAAGAGTGAGCTCGACAGCTCAGCAATTCTAGCAGTTTTCATACATCACATAGCATATAATATCATGCTCAGATCATGCAATCATAATCATTTAAATTTACTACGCATGTTTCTTCTCACATAACAAGTATAAAGATTAACTTCTTACACATATAATCAAAGATCAACTTTCAACTTTCATATATATCTCATATGCATGTCATATATAGATCAACATCCTCATAGTATAATATAATTCAGCCAACAGTTATCAAATTCATATAGAAAATAGGAACTGAAAGACTTGCATGGCTCGTAGTGTATCAACTACAACTTAACTGGTTATAGTTATCTGCACTTCGTGTATTTCTACACAGTTATACAATTATGGATTCATACCCATCAGTCATACATATTCATACGCTCTTAATATAAGAATAAATTATATATTGTCTTCTTGGTTTTCAAACATTCATTTCATTCCTTTAATATATCATTAGGATAGCTATGTTACTAGCTCAATCCATTTTCATGTTTATCCAAACAATTTTGTTTCATATCTTGAGGTCCGTAAGGATTATATAAAGACATGACTAAGGTCCAAACATTTAACAAACTGTTCTTAACCATTCTGCAGCACGGAGCAAACGCGCTGACAATAAGCTTGGGAGTGGCGCGACCGCGCTACTCCCTAGCAGAACCAGAACTGAGATCTCATATATTCAATTTAGTTCTAGCATACTATAACTTCTGATACATACTATAAACATACGTCAAGTAGGTTTTAATATTTATTCAAGTTCACATTCAAACTATTTAGTTTTACTTTTGAATCACATAGCTCCATATTGAATTATTTCAATCAACAAGGCTTAACAACTTCACTAAACAAAGGGTCAATGATATAAGTTGTGACGGCCCCAGAATAGGTCCAGTCAGCCCAATCCATTCTGAGTCGCCAAATACATTGTACAAAATTTCAAATACAAATCTTTTACAACAAAAGGTAGTGAGAAATACGACTATACAACTATGAGTTTCAATATAAATCGTATATAATACGAAATATAAACATTCAAATTCAGTCCTCAATAATTATTATCACACTATTTTACAAAAATAGTGAGGACTACTACTGCTCTAGTCTAACCATTACACTGTTCCCCGACTAGTTCCCGCAACATTCTCATTCCCTGAAGAGGACAATAGATGAAAAGGGTGAGCTCAACTAGCCCAGTAAAGAATATTATGACTAAGATAATGAAAAATAAATTATCGTTAGTCTTCAACAATTCAGATAGAATATTATGGACAATAAGTTTTAGATCAACAACTACAGCGGAAGTAACAATGCATCAGAAGAGTTAAGTAGAAAATAATGTCTACTATCTTCTATGATTTGAAAGTCCATAATCAATATTTTATCCCTGTAACATCAATCAATATATATTTTGAATCAAATATTCATCTTTGCACTATGGGCCAAAGATATTCATTTGTATCAGCAGTGGTCATGTTCATCTCAACACCTGTCCATCTTTGCACTACGGGCCAAAGATATTCATCAGGTAATCATTCATCTTTGCTCTACAGGCCAAAGATATTCGGTTATATCACCATTTAGAACTGAGGATGATGAAAAATAATATAAATAACGAATCCAGTGAGATAAAAGACAAAGATTACGGATTCGTAATTTAGTTTATCCAAGTTTAAAAATACTCCATATTAATACTTTGTGGAGCAAAATTCAAGAATAAAGCTCAAAACTTGGATCCAATCAAAGATAGGAACCTTAACAGGCAACTTTGACAAATAAAAGAAATTTAATTTTTCTGTGAATAGTGTCGTATTCGTGAATAGTGCTGTATATGTGAATAGTGCCGTATACGTGAATAGTAACCCCGTCGAAAAAAGTAAGAATTTCATAATAAAATCCATGCCAATATTTTGGTATAATGATATTGAAAAGAATAACATCATTTACGAAAGAAAATAACATCCCTTACGAAAAAAAATAATATCCTTTACCTTAAAAGAAGAGTATTTCTGACTGGTAGGGCGGGGATATTCTTAAAGAAAAACTTGCACTATTTGCAACACTCAAAGTTTCCTTAACTCCAAAGAAATACGCTCAATATTATAGAAGAAGAATTCTCTGATTCTGGTGTGATTTTCAATTCTAAACTAAGCATCCTATTTATAGGAGAATGAAAGGATACTATTTGAATTTAGAAAATCACGGACAGCACAATAAGGAATCACGGGCGCTGCAATTGGCGAAATTTTTTTGAAATTTGATTTTTACTATTCATTACTGAGCAATAAAATATTCTAATAAAATAAAAATTTTAAATAAACTATAATATATTCTACTTATAATCTAATAAAATAAAACTCTATATAATATATATATATATATTGAACAAAAAAATTTCACTAATCAGTATTTAGCCACCATAGGTAAACAACTTGATAAAAGTGAAGAAAAATTTGATAATACTCTTATCAAAAACCCTGATAAGAAACTTGATCAGCATTTATTAACTCTCCCTGATAATAAAGATAGAAAGGGATTGCCTAGCAAAGATTCTGATTTAGTTAAAAGTATTGATAAACTTATTAAAAAGATTGGCTCGAGTTCCGGTACCGTAGCCATCATTGATCAGATTCAAGAATCTGATGATGAAAGCAATAGTGACTCAGACGAGATTTCTGAGGTCACTTCTGTTCCTGACCTTACTGAACAATTAAATAAGTTAACCTTTAATAACACTAGTATTACAAAAAATTGGTATACTAGACCTACTCCCCCTGATCTTCAGTTCGAAGAAAAAAACCTTGATAATCAATTTTCTGTTTCGTCCAACAAAATTTATGAATGGAATATTGATGGGTTCAGTGAGCACCAAATTCTCACTAAGATGAACCATTTGTCCATGGTAGCCAATAGTTATATCACAGCGTTTAACAATCTTACTCAACCTGATATCGTTGAAATATTAACCAATGGTTTTACGGGTGTTCTTCGCTCTTGGTGGGAAAAGCACCTGGATGAGGACGCTAGGAATTCTATTATTCATGCTTACCAGTTAGATGACAATGGTCAGCCTATCTTCAGAGAAGATATTGGCTTTGGTGTTCCAGATGGTATTAACACGTTAATCTTCACAATAATAAAACATTTTATTAGAACCCCTAGTAATATCACTGAGAGGATCCATGATCAGTTAAGTAATCTCACTTGTCCTACCTTAAGTGATTTTAGGTGGTATAAAGATGTATTTATTTCACGTGTTATGCTCCGAAATGATAGTAACAAACCCTTTTGGAAAGAAAAATTTGTTAATGGTCTTCCTTCTTTGTTTGCTCATAAAGTCCGTGAAGAACTTAGTAAAACTTTGGGCTATATTGATTATGATAATCTCACTTATGGTGACATAATTAGCTATATTCAAAAAATAGGCTTAAAATGTGTATTGAGTTTAAAATTGCTAAACAAGCCGCTAAAGATAAAAAGAAAGCTAAATATGAACTTGGTACTTTTTGTGAACAATATGGTTTACCACCTATTGCCCCTTCTCGTAGAAAGCATAGGAAAAAGCAAATTGAAACCCACAGAAAACGCAAGCATCATAAGAAGCGTTCTAGTCAGTCTAATAATAAAGATAGTTATTATGAAAAATCCAAGTCACGAAAGAAAACTCGAAATAAAAAATCCACTTCTAAATCTAATGATAAGAGTAAAATTACATGTTATAATTGTGGTAAAAAGGGTCACTATAAGAATGAGTGTAAGTTAAAACAAAAGTTAAGTCAGTTGAATATTTCTGTTGAAGATACTGAAAAGATTTTTGAGTTACTTCGAACTCAGTCTGATGAGGATAATGGTCTTTCTGATATTCCTTATTCCTCTGCTAATGATGAAAATAGTCAAACTCCTAGTGAAGATAATGAAGTCACCCTTTGTACAGATAATTGTAGATCTGATTGTTGTAAAACTGTTAATGTTCTTACCAAAGAGGATCAAGAAAGCTCTTTGTTAATTGAATTAATTAGTAAACTTACTGATGAAGATTTAAAATTACAATATATGAAACAGTTAAAAGAATTGTTTTCTAAAAATAATTCGGGAAAAGGTAAGGTTATGAAAGCTAAAGAAAAGCCTGTTATAAGCCTTAATAAAACACTAGAGAGATTCAAAACTGTTGAAAAAGAAATCACTCTCCCGGAGTTAAATCAAGAGGTCAATAAACTTAAGAAAGAAATTTCTGGTCTTAAGATTGAAATATCTGATTTAGAAGAGATATGACTAATCTGACCTCCAAGGGTTCAGAACTTCATATTTCTGATTCCTCTGATAATGATGAAGACCATCCTGAGTCTTCAGGTGTTAAAGACGAATAATCACTTCTAATGGTTCAAGGCAATTCATTAAATAGATTAAAGGATATAACTATTCAAAAATGGTATATCATTGTTCGCCTAGTTATTGATGGAACCTTTGCAATTCAGCTACCTGCCCTTGTTGATACAGGTGCTGATTTGAATTGCATTCAGGAAGTATTAATTCCAACCAAGTTCTATAAGAAAACCAGTGAACGTCTTAATTCAGCTAATGGTAGTAGTATGGAAATAAAATATAAACTGCCTAAAGTTCATATTTGCCAGGATAGTATGTGTTTTAAAACATCCTTTGTTTTAATTCGTAACTTGACAGATAAAATAATTTTGGGTCTCCCGTTTATATATTTATTATACCCATTTACCACTAGCAATAATGGTTTAACTACTGAACACCTTGGGCAGAAAGTGGTTTTTGAGTTCATCACTCAGCCTAAAGAGAGAGACTTGAAATTTATTCAAGATGAGTCCATTTCTAAGTTACTCAACCTGTTAAACTGTAAAACTTCTCAATTAAAATATTTAAAACAAGAGATTAAGTATAAGCAAGTTGAAGATCTCCTTCTACTTGAAAAAATTCAAGACAAGATAGAAGAACTTCGTTTATTCATGGTAAAAAACTTATGTGCCGATTCTCCTAATGCCTTTTGGCATCGTAGAAAGCATGTAGTCAAACTACCTTATGCTAAGGAATTTAAAGAGCATCTAATTCCTACTAAAGCTAGACCTATTCAAATGAGTCATCAACAAATGGAACTTTGCAAGCAAGAGATTAATGACTTACTTGCAAAAGGTTTGACAAAATATAGTAAATCCCCTTGGTCTTGCCCTGCCTTTTATGTTAATAATGAAGCAGAGAAAGAAAGAGGTGTCCCTCGTTTAGTCATTAATTACAAGCCGCTTAATAAGGTCTTAGAATGGATTAGGTATCCCCTTCCCAATAAAGAGGACCTTCTTAGTCGCCTTAGTAATGCCACCATTTTTAGCAAATTCGACCTCAAGCCTGGTTTCTGGCAAGTCAGTATCCACCGTAGTGATAGGTACAAAACTGCCTTTACCACTCCTTTCGGTCACTATGAATGGGTTGTTCAAGCTTTTGGCCAGAAAAATGCCCCCAGCGAATTTCAAAATATTCTTAATGAAATACTTAACCCCTTCAGTCATTTTATCATCGTGTATATTGATGATATCCTTGTTTTCTCTAAATCAATTGATGAACATTTCAAACATTTGAATTCTTTCTTCAAAGCCATTAAAGTCAATGGTTTGGTTCTTTCACCAACCAAATGCAGTCTTTTCCAAGTTAGGGTTAAATTCTTAGGTCATGACATTTACCGCGGTCTTGTTCGACCAATTCAAAGAGTCATTCAATTCGCCGATAAATTTCCTGACAAAATTATCTATAAAACTCAACTCCAACGTTTTTTAGGATCCCTTAATTACGTCGGTAAGTTTTATCAGAATTTGAGAAAAATCTGTAAACCTTTGTTTCTTCGTTTACAGAAAAATCCTCCTCCATGGACTGATGTGCACACTGCCATCGTTCAGCAAGTCAAGAAATATGTTAAGGTCCTTCCTTGCCTTGGCATATCCAATGAATCAGCCTTCAAAATCGTTGAAACTGACGCCTCCGAAATTGGCTTCGGTGGTATCTTGAAGCAGAAGTTGACTCCTACTTCTTCTGAGCAAATTGTTCGGTTCCACTCAGGCGCGTGGAATCAAGCCCAATTAAATTATAGCACAATTAAAAAAGAAATCTTGGCCTTAGTTTTATGTATTACCAAATTTCAAAATGATTTATTAAATCAAAAAAATTTAGTTCGTATTGATTGCAAATCAGCAAAATATATTTTAGAAAAAGATGTTAAAAATATAGCTGCTAAGCATATTTTTGCCAGATGGCAATCTATTCTAAGTATTTTTGATTTTGATATTGATTATATTAAAGGTTGTGATAATTCAGTTCCTGATTTTTTAACTCGGGAATTTATTAATTCAGGTACCCCTCCAGTTCAAAATGACTGTGAGAGGTAAAGATATGATTGTTCGGCCTCCTGGCCCTCCAGGCCCAGGCCCTCCTAGTCAGAAGCCCATGGGAGCTGTAATCCCACATCCAGTTACCCCTCTTACTGTAGTTAATAGGTTCACTCCCCTTATTTCTGGTTCAAGACCCTTTAGCTCGGTTTTGGCCCAGCCCCCTCAAATTATTGATCCTTATGCCTCGTCCAGTAACCCTCCGGCTGGTCAACGTACTCAATCTGAGTACATCCCTGTTTATTCCACCAATTTATTTCATATTGAAAGACATATGAAATCAATTGATGATCCAGTTAAGTTGGCTGCCCAGTTTTTCCCAACTGGATGGCATTTTATTCCTTTGGCTCCTTATAAATCTCTTATGTATTATAAGGATGTCTTGCTTCAAACTCAGTCAATCGTCATTAAACCTATTTATGATAGAAATGATTCCTCTAAGATCATCTATCATTCCTTATATATTAAGCAGATTATCACCATGCCAAACTGGGGTAATCATCCATCTGATCTTAGACAGTTAGAAGGTCATGATAGCCAGTTTTGCTATTATGATTACATGGAAGCTTGGAACAGGATTTTTCTGTTTCAAACCCCATCGTTTAGTCATTCCTGGTTTATTCAGTTCGATCACAAATTTAAAAGTCAAATTCCTCATTGGTTCGTTTTATGGTGGGAACGTTTTGGTCTCATTTATAAAATTTTGCCAATAGAGCTCCAGTCTGTTCTTAATGTTTTCAGTTCTAGAGTTCCTGTGGTGCAATCCAATTGTTGCATTCCAGTAATTCTTCATTTTGTTAGTAAATATAAAATTCCATGGATTCTTAGATGGAACTATGGATTTTATTCTCCGGTTGTTAATGTTGCTCTTTCTCCTGATAATGTTCTAACATCCGAAAAGGATGTTTCCCGCTCTAATCTTAGTCAAATTACTCACGTTACCAGAGAATTCTCAGTTAAATGGTGGGATAAGTTTGATCCTTATCGTATTGTTGGTCAAGTCCAGAAGGAATTTCCCAATCCTTCTCCCATTCAATCGATTCCTCCTTCCAAGGAATCTTCCTCTAGTAAATCAAAATCCAAAAAATCTTCTAAGTTAGATTTTGCGGATATTGAGCATTGTACTGATAATGAACTCAAACAGTTATCCCGACTTATTAAAAAACGAATGGATAAACTCAGTGAGGACTCAGTTCCTTCTGTTTGTTCATCCTCTTCGTCCCATTCCAGTCAACATTCTAGCCCTAATGATCCGTACGGAAGCATCTCTCTTCAAGATGCTCAGGACCCATTCGCCTAGAATTCCTACAGTTACTCTGGTCAGCCTCGTTGCAAGATGCTCCTGCCCGCGCAGCCCGTGCTTCTTTGTCTAAAGCAGCCAAAAGCAGTTGCTGAGTCATTTGTCGTCTTGTATGAGTCTTGTTCTGTTTGTCGGCCATTTGGCCCCTTTAGTCAAAAGTTAGTCTGTATTTTATTTTTAACGCGTCTGTAATAGTGAAAAGCTGTTTGTAATAGTCAAAAGTTGTAATAATGCTTTCATCTTTTGATAAAGCATTACTGTTATGTAATAGTCATTTTTGTTTTGTAATCATCGAGTTGTATCAGTAACGCCTTTTCTCTTCCTATATAAGAGAGGCTTGGTCATTTGTTAGAGGCATGATTTAGTAATCCAATAGAAAGCTTGTGAAGACTTAGATTCCTATCTAACGAATCTTCAGCTCTCTTGCCTTCTTCCTTAGACATGTTAAGTTTCTATAATCGAGTCAATTTGTTGTAAGTAACCAAGTTATTTGTTTGTAATTATTTTAAAGTTCAATAAAAGTTTATTTTGTTTAAACTTCTGATAATACTTATGAACTGCTGCTTTAATTTCTTATAGTTTTGCTATAGTTGTTATTCAACCTCGTATATGCGCCACTCTTCTCCTCCTTCTATCCTTCCTTCCGCCTTTTGTTTGAAGCAAGACATCCTTATAATACATAAGAGATTTATAAGGAGCCAAAGGAATAAAATGCCATCCAGTTGGGAAAAACTGGGCAGCCAACTTAACTGGATCATCAATTGATTTCATATGTCTTTCAATATGAAATAAATTGGTGGAATAAACAGGGATGTACTCAGATTGAGTACGTTGACCAGCCGGAGGGTTACTGGACGAGGCATAAGGATCAATAATTTGAGGGGGCTGGGCCAAAACAGAGCTAAAGGGTCTTAAACCAGAAATAAGGGGAGTGAACCTATTAACTACAGTAAGAGGGGTAACTGGATGTGGGATTACAGCTCCCATGGGCTTCTGACTAGGAGGGCCTGGGCCTGGAGGGCCAGGAGGCCGAACAATCATATCTTTACCTCTCACAATCATTTTGAACTGGAGGGGTACCTGAATTAATAAATTCCCGAGTTAAAAAATCAGGAACTGAATTATCACAACCTTTAATATAATCAATATCAAAATCAAAAATACTTAGAATAGATTGCCATCTGGCAAAAATATGCTTAGCAGCTATATTTTTAACATCTTTTTCTAAAATATATTTTGCTGATTTGCAATCAATACGAACTAAAATTTTTTGATTTAATAAATCATTTTGAAATTTGGTAATACATAAAACTAAGGCCAAGATTTCTTTTTTAATTGTGCTATAATTTAATTGGGCTTGATTCCACGCGCCTGAGTGGAACCGAACAATTTGCTCAGAAGAAGTAGGAGTCAACTTCTGCTTCAAGATACCACCGAAGCCAATTTCGGAGGCGTCAGTTTCAACGATTTTGAAGGCTGATTCATTGGATATGCCAAGGCAAGGAAGGACCTTAACATATTTCTTGACTTGCTGAACGATGGCAGTGTGCACATCAGTCCATGGAGGAGGATTTTTCTGTAAACGAAGAAACAAAGGTTTACAGATTTTTCTCAAATTCTGATAAAACTTACCGACGTAATTAAGGGATCCTAAAAAACGTTGGAGTTGAGTTTTATCGATAATTTTGTCAGGAAATTTATCGGCGAATTGAATGACTCTTTGAATTGGTCGAACAAGACCGCGGTAAATGTCATGACCTAAGAATTTAACCCTAACTTGGAAAAGACTGCATTTGGTTGGTGAAAGAACCAAACCATTGACTTTAATGGCTTTGAAGAAAGAATTCAAATGTTTGAAATGTTCATCAATTGATTTAGAGAAAACAAGGATATCATCAATATACACGATGATAAAATGACTGAAGGGGTTAAGTATTTCATTAAGAATATTTTGAAATTCGCTGGGGGCGTTTTTCAGGCCAAAAGCTTGAACAACCCATTCATAGTGACCGAAAGGAGTGGTAAAGGAAGTTTTGTACCTATCACTACGGTGGATACTGACTTGCCAGAAACCAGACTTGAGGTCGAATTTGCTAAAAATGGTGGCATTACTAAGGCGACTAAGAAGGTCCTCTTTATTGGGAAGGGGATACCTAATCCATTCTAAGACCTTATTAAGCGGCTTGTAATTAATGACTAAACGAGGGACACCTCTTTCTTTCTCTGCTTCATTATTAACATAAAAGGCAGGGCAAGACCAAGGGGATTTACTATGTTTTATCAAACCTTTTGCAAGTAAGTCATTAATCTCTTGCTTGCAAAGTTCCATTTGTTGATGACTCATTTGAATAGGTCTAGCTTTAGTAGGAATTAGATGCTCTTTAAATTCCTTAGCGTAAGGTAGTTTGACTACATGCTTTCTACGATGCCAAAAGGCATTAGGAGAATCGGCACATAAGTTTTTTACCATGAATAAACGAAGTTCTTCTATCTTGTCTTGAATTTTTTCAAGTAGAAGGAGATCTTCAACTTGCTTATACTTAATCTCTTGTTTTAAATATTTTAATTGAGAAGTTTTACAGTTTAACAGGTTGAGTGACTTAAAAATGGACTCATCTTGAATAAATTTCAAGTCTCTCTCTTTAGGCTGAGTGATGAACTCAAAAACCACTTTCTGCCCAAGGTGTTCAGTAGTTAAACCATTATTGCTAGTGGTAAATGGGTATAATAAATATATAAACGGGAGACCCAAAATTATTTTATCTGTCAAGTTACGAATTAAAACAAAGGATGTTTTAAAACACATACTATCCTAGCAAATATGAACTTTAGGCAGTTTATATTTTATTTCCATACTACTACCATTAGCTTAATTAAGACGTTCACTGGTTTTCTTATAGAACTTGGTTGGAATTAATACTTCCTGAAGCAATTCAAATCAGCACCTGTATCAACAAGGGCAGGTAGCTGAATTGCAAAGGTTCCATCAATAACTAGGCGAACAATGATATACCATTTTTGAATAGTTATATCCTTTAATCTTTTTAATGAATTGCCTTGAACCATTAGAAGTGATTCTTCGTTTTTAACACCCTGAAGACTCAGGATGGTCTTCATCATTATCAGAGGAATCAGAAATATGAAGTTCTGAACCCTTGGAGGTCAGATTAGTCATATCTCTTCTTAAATCAGATATTTCAATCTTAAGACCAGAAATTTCTTTCTTAAGTTTATTGACCTCTTGATTTAACTCCGGGAGAGTGATTTCTTTTTCAACAGTTTTGAATCTCTCTAGTGTTTTATTAAGGCTTATAACAGGCTTTTCTTTAGCTTTCATAACCTTACCTTTTCCCAAATTATTTTTAGAAAACAATTCTTTTAACTGTTTCATATATTGTAATTTTAAATCTTCATCAGTAAGTTTACTAATTAATTCAATTAACAAAGAGCTTTCTTGATCCTCTTTGGTAAGAACATTAACAGTTTTACAACAATCAGATCTACAATTATCTGTACAAAGGGTGACTTCATTATCTTCACTAGGAGTTTGACTATTTTCATCATTAGCGGAGGAATAAGGAATATCAGAAAGACCATTATCCTCATCAGACTGAGTTCAAAGTAACTCAAAAATCTTTTCAGTATCTTCAACAGAAATATTCAACTGACTTAACTTTTGTTTTAACTTACACTCATTCTTATAGTGACCCTTTTTACCACAATTATAACATGTAATTTTACTCTTATCATTAGATTTAGAAGTGGATTTTTTATTTCGAGTTTTCTTTCGTGACTTGGGTTTTTCATAATAACTATCTTTATTATTAGACTGACTAGAACGCTTCTTATGATGCTTGCGTTTTCTGTGGGTTTCAATTTGCTTTTTCCTATGTTTTCTACGAGAAAGGGCAATAGGTGGCAAACCATATTGTTCACAAAAAGTACCAAGTTCATATTTAGCTTTCTTTTTATCTTTAGCGGCTTGTTTAGCAATTTTAAAGTCAATACACATTTTTAAGCCTATTTTTTGAATATAGCTAATTATGTCACCATAAGTGAGATTATCATAATCAATATAGCCCAAAGTTTTACTAAGTTCTTCACGGACTTTATGAGCAAACAAAGAAGGAAGACCATTAACAAATTTTTCTTTCCAAAAGGGTTTGTTACTATCATTTCGGAGCATAACACGTGAAATAAATACATCTTTATACCACCTAAAATCACTTAAGGTAGGACAAGTGAGATTACTTAACTGATCATGGATCCTCTCAGTGATATTACTAGGGGTTCTAATAAAATGTTTTATTATTGTGAAGATTAACGTGTTAATACCATCTGGAACACCAAAGCCAATATCTTCTCTGAAGATAGGCTGACCATTGTCATCTAACTGGTAAGCATGAATAATAGAATTCCTAACGTCCTCATCCAGGTGCTTTTCCCACCAAGAGCGAAGAACACCCGTAAAACCATTGGTTAATATTTCAACGATATCAGGTTGAGTAAGATTGTTAAACGCTGTGATATAAATATTGGCTACCATGGACAAATGGTTCATCTTAGTGAGAATTTGGTGCTCACTGAACCCATCAATATTCTATTCATAAATTTTGTTGGACGAAACAGAAAATTGATTATCAAGGTTTTTTTCTTCGAACTGAAGATCAGGGGGAGTAGGTCTAGTATACCAATTTTTTGTAATACTAGTGTTATTAAAGGTTAACTTATTTAATTGTTCAGTAAGGTCAGGAACAGAAGTGACCTCAGAAATCTCGTCTGAGTCACTATTGCTTTCATCATCAGATTCTTGAATCTGATCAATGATGGCTACGGTACCGGAACTCGAGCCAATCTTTTTAATAAGTTTATCAATACTTTTAACTAAATCAGAATCTTTGCTAGGCAATCCCTTTCTATCTCTATTATCAGGGAAAGTTAATAAAGGCTGATCAAGTTTCTTATCAGGGTTTTTGATAAGAGTATTATCAAATTTTTCTTCAATTTTATCAAGTTGTTTACCTATGGTGGCTAAATACTGATTAGTGAAATTATTTTGTTCAATAATTTTTTTATCATCAGTTTTACCGTTTGCTACTTTGAAAGGACTAGCAATAACAGAATCATTTTTAACTTGTAGAATAATAGTTTCAAGGGGAGGATGAGAAGCTAAAGTTTTAGAATTATCTTCTTTAACCCATTGAGATTTAGTAAGAACTTTACACTGAGAATGATGCTTATCATACCAATCATAAAATGTAAGGTTCTCTCTAGTAAGTTTAATAAATTTTTTCCAATTATGGACAATTTTATCTCTATCAGGTTTATCGTACATATTTCTGAAAACATGACGTTTATGTTGATTTTTCTTTGAATTAAAATCAGCAACAAGACTGTCCCAATCCAATTTAGAGACTTTAGTAATGACTCTTAACTGGTGATTAATAGGGGCATCAAAATCAGAGGGAGAAGGTCCGACCGAAATGGTAGGAGACACATCTTCTTGCTCTCCTTCAGCCTGAAAGGCAGGAGTATAACAAGGATGACTTGTCTGTCCCTGATTTAACACACCTTTCAATTTAACATCAGGAATAGAAAAGTCACTTAAAACTTCAGTGTCTCTTCTAGAGGTAGAAGGGACTGAAGAACTAGTAAATTCTTCAATAATAAAAGGTCTTCTAGTACGTTCAAAACTGATCCGAACCGTACCATCAGAAAATTATTTAATATTTTCCAGATTTACTAAATTATTATTAACAGGTTTTTGTGGAATTTCTTGAGGAAGAATCCATTGACTAGGTAACGTAACGTCTTTCCAAAGAATAGTTTTTGGTGTTTGAATATTAGCGTTATTAGTGCTACTCTGAATTAAAACAGTATGATCTTTAGGACTTTTACTGAGTGCGTGAATATTTAAATTGGTTTTCATAACCTTATAATAAATTCTGTAAATTAAGGCTAAAGGTTGAGATCCCTCTATCATATGAGTTATCTCGCCAGCAGTTTTAATATTCAAAGTTAAAGCTTTTAATAGATTAATATCAGACAAACTCAAAGGAAGGTCAGGAAAACAATTAAAATGTATAGGACCATCATGCAAACTAGACTCCATGATTCCAATAATACTAGGAGCATAATTGAGATATCTCGCATCTCTTAAGCATAAAAAGACACTTGAGTTTATTCCTTTAATAGTTAATGGTTTGACTGCAACCTGAACAAGACCAATATGAATAAAATTATAACCTTTCTTACGATGTTTATTAATAACTTCAGGAGAAAGAAGACTACAATTTTCATACTCTTTATTTATAGCATAAACTCGTTCAACAGTTTTTACATTGTAATCAGTTTTGAAATTATCAATGAAAGTTGACTGGTAAATCTCCTTAGGAGACACACTAGGTATGTTCCAGTTATTAAGGGTTTGATTAATAATTTCATAACTATGTTCTTCTTGGTTAACTATGTTTGGCAAAGAAGGAAGAGAAGATCTATTACTAACCGACGAACTAGATCTGAATAATCTACTCATAATTAAAAATTAAAGTTTTAATAAATCTGTGTTCTTCCGTACATACCCCTTTCTTTGCTTAATATAAACACATACCCTATCATCTAGTGATTCCCAGAAAGCCTAAACTGCTCACACTCTCGAGACTTACAAAGGCAAGACAGGGACCTATGGCGATGGAGGGTGGTTTATACAAAGAGACTAGGTGAATTCTTGAACAAAGAGAGATCAAAAACTTTTGAAATTTAAAAATGAATCGATTACACAGATTAAGAACAACGTTTAGTGAATATACGACTCATTGCTTTGATACCAAAAGGCGGAAGCATAGAAGGAGGAGAAGAGTGGCGCATATACGAGGCTGAATAACAACTATAGCAAAACTATAAGAAATTAAAGCAGCAGTTCATAAGTATTATCAGAAGTTTAAACAAAATAAACTTTTATTGAACTTTTAAATAATTACAAACAAATAACTTGGTTACTTACAACAAATTGACTCGATTATAGAAACTTAACATGTCTAAGGAAGAAGGCAAAAGAGCTGAAGATTCGTTAGATAGGAATCTAAGTCTTCACAAGCTTTCTATTGGATTACTAAATCCTGCCTCTAACAAATGACCAAGCCTCTCTTATATAGGAAGAGAAAAGGCGTTACTGATACAACTCGATGATTACAAAACAAAAATGACTATTACATAACAGTAATGCTTTATCAAAAGATGAAAGCATTATTACAACTTTTGACTATTACAAACAGCTTTTCACTATTACAGACGCGTTAAAAATAAAATACAGACTAACTTGTGACTAAAGGGGCCAAATGGCCGACAAACAGAACAAGACTCATACAAGACGACAAATGACTCAGCAACTGCTTTTGGCTGCTTTAGACAAAGAAGCACGGGCTGCGCGGGCAGGAGCATCTTGCAACGAGGCTGACCAGAGTAACTGTAGGAATTCTAGGCGAATGGGTCCTGAGCATCTTGAAGAGAGATGCTTCCGTACGGATCATTAGAGCTAGAATGTTGACTGGAATGGGACGAAGAGGATGAACAAACAGAAGGAACTGAGTCCTCACTGAGTTTATCCATTCGTTTTTTAATAAGTAGGGATAACTGTTTGAGTTCATTATCAGTACAATGCTCAATATCCGCAAAATCTAACTTAGAAGATTTTTTGGATTTTGATTTACTAGAGGAAGATTCCTTGGAAGGAGGAATCGATTGAATGGGAGAAGGATTGGGAAATTCCTTCTGGACTTGACCAACAATGCGATAAGGATCAAACTTATCCCACCATTTAACTGAGAATTCTCTGGTAACGTGAGTAATTTGACTAAGATTAGAGCGGGAAACATCCTTTTCGGATGTTAGAACATTATCAGGAGAAAGAGCAACATTAACAACCGGAGAATAAAATCCATAGAGCTCCAGTCTGTTCTTAATGTTTTCAGTTCTAGAGTTCCTGTGGTGCAATCCAATTGTTGCATTCCAGTAATTCTTCATTTTGTTAGTAAATATTTTCCAGATTTACTAAATTATTATTAACAGGTTTTTGTGGAATTTCTTGAGGAAGAATCCATTGACTAGGTAACGTTACTATTGCTAAAGTTTTAGATTTATCTTCTTTAACCCATTGAGATTTAGTAAGAACTTTACACTAAGAATGATGCTTATCATACCAATCATAAAATGTAAGGTTCTCTCTAGTAAGTTTAATAAATTTTTTCCAATTATGGACAATTTTATCTCTATCAGGTTTATCGTACATATTTCTGAAAACATGACGTTTTTGTTGATTTTTCTTTGAATTAAAATCAGCAACAAGACTGTCCCTATCCAATTTAGAGACTTTAGTAATGACTCTTAACTGGTGATTAATAGGGGCATCAAAATCAGAGGGAGAAGGTCCGACCGAAACGGTAGGAGACACATCTTCTTGCTCTCCTTCAGCCTGAAAGGCAGGAGTATAACAAGGATGACTTGTCTGTCCCTGATTTAACACACCTTTCAATTTAACATCAGGAATAGAAAAGTCACTTAAAACTTCAGTGTCTCTTCTGGAGGTAGAAGGGACTGAAGAACTGGTAAATTCTTCAATAATAAAAGGTCTTCTAGTATGTTCAAAACTGATCCGAACCGTACCATCAGAAAATTGTTTAATATTTTCCAGATTTACTAAATTATTATTAACAGGTTTTTGTGGAATTTCTTGAGGAAGAATCCATTGACTAGGTAACGTAACGTCTTTCCAAAGAATAATTTTTGGTGTTTGAATATTGGCGTTATTAGTGCTACTCTGAATTAAAACAGTATGATCTTTAGGACTTTTACTGAGTGCGTGAATATTTAAATTGGTTTTCATAACCTTATAATAAATTCTGTAAATTAAGGCTAAAGGTTGAGATCCCTCTATCATATGAGTTATCTCGCCAGCAGTTTTAATATTCAAAGTTAAAGCTTTTAATAGATTAATATCAGACAAACTCAAAGGAAGGTCAGGAAAACAATTAAAATGTATAGGACCATCATGCAAACTAGACTCCATGATTCCAATAATACTAGGAGCATAATTGAGATATCTCGCATCTCTTAAGCATAAAAAGACACTTGAGTTTATTCCTTTAATAGTTAATGGTTTGACTGCAACCTGAACAAGACCAATATGAATAAAATTATAACCTTTCTTACGATGTTTATTAATAACTTCAGGAGAAAGAAGACTACAATTTTCATACTCTTTATTTATAGCATAAACTCGTTCAACAGTTTTTACATTGTAATCAGTTTTGAAATTATCAATGAAAGTTGACTGGTAAATCTCCTTAGGAGACACACTAGGTATGTTCCAGTTATTAAGGGTTTGATTAATAATTTCATAACTATGTTCTTCTTGGTTAACTATGTTTGGCAAAGAAGGAAGAGAAGATCTATTACTAACCGACGAACTAGATCTGAATAATCTACTCATAATTAAAAATTAAAGTTTTAATAAATCTGTGTTCTTCCGTACATACCCCTTTCTTTGCTTAACATAAACACATACCCTATCATCTAGTGATTCCCAGAAAGCCTAAACTACTCACACTCTCGAGACTTACAAAGGCAAGACAGGGACCTATGGCGATGGAGGGTGGTTTATACAAAGAGACTAGGTGACTTCTTTAACAAAGAGAGATCAAAAACTTTTAAAATTTAAAAATGAATCGATTACGCAGATTAAGAACAACGTTTAGTGAATATACGAACCTGGCTCTGATACCAAAAGGCGGAAGGAAGGATAGAAGGAGGAGAAGAGTGGCGCATATATATATATATATATATATATATATATATATATATATATATATATATATATATATATATATTCCCACACCTTACGGCAACTCCAAAATCACAAATAACTTCCCTTCCATCCAAGTAATCTTCCCCCACCCCCCTTTTTCCCACCACCACACACTCTCACACACACACACACGGCACACACACATGTCAAATATATATATATATACTTTATAACTTTCTTCCGATTATTTAGAAAAATAAGTAAGTGGAAGTCCAAATAATAACTTACAACAAATACTGATAAAAATACCTCAGCACTAATTCCTTCTTTTATATCCACAAAAATAAATACTTCCTTATCATATAAATCAATAATTATTATTCACAAATAATATTATAGAACTACAAAATTGATAATCAGGTCGTTCCTAGATAAGAGGGGGCCTTCCGATAAGGATTTCTCCTTACTGGCGCGCAATTAAATAACCCCTCCTAGACAGAACTTCCTTAGACATTGCCAATAATGATATCTAATAATATTATTCAAATAATATGAAATATTAATTTGATAATTTGAAATACTGTGCAATGACAATTATTAAATTAATAAAATATTATGCAATTATCAATGTAGCAATTATTGAATCAATAATATAAAATATTGAACAGTAATTACTGTAAAAATTATTGAGTAGTGACTTCTTACGTAAGAATCAATAATTAGAATTACTGTGCAATACCGTGTGCTACTGTGCAACACCGCGTATTACTGTATTTTAACCACCGGGTATTTCAACAGTTTTAACGGTAACAACCACGCCGTTATTTTTAGAAAACTCATTCTTGTCATTTTCTTCATCCTACAGTTATTCCGCTGTGGGGTCCACAAATAGCTGCGCCGTCGTACGAATATTCCCCGACAACAAGAATATTCCACGACCAAACGAATATTCCCCGATAACAATGAATATTTTATAACCACTTGCTTATTTTGAAATATTTGCACATTTCACCCATAACTTTTCACATTTATCAAATCAATACCTTACTATTTTGAAATAATATATAAAGAAAATTAAATCTTTATTCAGAAAAGTTGGGGTCTTACAACCTCCCCTCCTTATGAAATTTCGTCCTCGAAATTGACGTACGTACCTGGTATGTCGAAATGGTGAGGATACCTCATTTTTATTTTTGATTTTAACTCCCATGTCATTTCTTCAATTTCAACTATGACTCTCATGGTGCTTCAACCATAGTACCTCACAATGATACCTATCAGTTTGCCACCGCACAAAAACGTATCCCCTACTGAGACTCTGGCTCCGGTGCACCCCATGCAAGAAGTCACCAGGGAGAGGCTCGAGGCTCTTCACACCTTATGGCTCTTGATGCTTTGCCTCGACACGTTTAACACCTCGAGATAAACTCCGCGATCTCTCTCTTCATATTGCTCCACCAAAATATATGTCAAAGATTACGATACATTTTGGTACTATTGCGAACGGTGTGTTGTGTGCTTCCATCATGATTTTATACTTTAAATCAGCATCGTTAGGAACACATAGTCTGGAGTTGACTCGAAGTATTGATTCTTCATCGATTCTTATTTCTGGAATAACATATTCTTCTTAATATTCATCAGCTCCGGGTCTGTAGCTTGAGTAGCTTTAACTTTATCAATTAAAGCTGGTTCTACTCGCATATTTAACATCATCACGTGGGTCCCTGGAGTCTTGAACTCTATCTTCATCCTTTGTAAGTCACACAAAATGGGTCTTTGTGTTGACAGCATCGCATACGATCTTCCACTCAACGCGTCAGCTACCACGTTCGCTTTTCCAAGATGATATTGAATGAAATGATCGTAATCTTTTAACAGCTCCAACCAACGTCGTTGTTGAATGTTGAGTTCGCTCTAAGTAAAAAAATATTAGGATGTCTTCAATAATGACAATCACGAAATGATCCAAATATTTCTCAAATATTCGGTTCATCATGTCCATGAACGTAGTATGGACATTGGTCGATCCAAAAAATATAACTAGAAATTCGTAATGCGCGTATCGAGTTCTAAAGACAGTCTTTGGAATGTCATCAGTTCTAATCTTTAACTGATGATATCCAGAACGAAGATCGATCTTTGAGAAGAATTGCGCACCTTGCAACTGGTCGAACAGGTCATCAATGCGAGGTAGCGGATACCTATTCTTTATGGTGACATGGTTTAACTCCCGATAGTTAATATAAAGTCGCATACTACCGTCTTTCTTCCTTATGAATAAAACAGGAGCACCCCAAGGAGTCGTACTAGGACGAATAAAATCGATGTCTAACAACTCCTGTAGTTGAACCTTTAACTCCTAGAGTTCAATAGGAGCAATTTGATATAGGGTTTTAGAAATGAATTTTGTACCGGGCTCAAGGTCAATAAAGAATTCAACTTCACGTTCTGGGGGTAGACCGGGAAGTTCTTCGGGAAATACATCAGGAAACTCATTAACAACAGAAATATCGTTTAAATCAGATGTATTTTGATTTAAATCAGTGACATGGGCTAAGAAAACTTGACATTCGTTTTTCAATAAACGAATAGTTTTATGACTTGAAATGACATTGATTGATTTGAATTCGCGCAACGGGTTGTTTAGGAATATAAAAATAACAACTTTACGAAAACAAACAATTTTAGCAAGATTAGTGCCAGTCGATTCCAAAAATCACATCAAATTCAAGTATTTTCAAAGATATAAGATCAACAGGTAGGGTGAGGGTACCAATTTGAATCAACCAAGATTTGTAAATAGTGAATGTAGCGCAGGTTTCACCCAACATAGTTTCAACAGATAAGTCAAAGTCTAATTTCTCATGAGTCAAGTTCAAACGTTAAGCACAAGTAGGTGAAATAATAGAATGAGTAGAACCGGTATCTAGAAGGAATAGACTTCACAAAAATTTATGATTAACTAACCCGTGATAAATTTATTCGGGTTCCTCGAGTTTTGAACAGTCTCGACAAACGCTCTTTCAGGAATCACCGACTTTGATTTGTCTGGGACAGTCTTTGGTGTCACTATCTCAGCTGGTCTTGACTTTGCTATAAAGCTCATTCTACCCTCAGCTGCTTCGTCGCACTCCTGATCTATAATTTGAATCATTACTCTTCGATCCATATCGAATTGGGGTTGACCTCTATGCACAGGGTAATTCCAAATTCGATGTTGGATTCTTCCAATTGCTGTCCAAAAAGTGAAATCCATATCGTCTATTTTGGCCTTCTTGGATCGGATGACTCTTTCTAAAATATCAACGCGTCGTGCGGCTTTTACCCATGCATCTTCAATTCTCACTCGTTCCGTTGCTTCTTCTTTCAGCTGATCGTTGACATTTGCATTTTCAGATTCCAGCTCTAATATCATATGCTCTGCCAGAGAGAACTTCTGTTCAAGCCTCGCATATCGAGTAGAAAAATCTTGAATTTTTGTATCCCTTTCTTGAATTGTTATATCCCTTTGTTCCACGGCTGTTTGTCGTTCTTCACGCTGCTCTTCTAACTCATGAATATGATCTTGCAATTCTACATTTCGATCATAAAATTCTCCTAACAAATCCTCCTCCTCAGGTTCATCTTCTTCCTCACTCTCAGCTGCTTCCTCTACGACTAGCTTTGGTGTAACTATTAATTCTTCACTCACCACATGGATATTTCTAATTTCTTCTTCTCCCGACATCACATTATCCTGATTGGTGATTAGAGGTGCCTCAACGGTCTCATTCACTCCATTGTTTAGATTTTCAGCTGCCATTCTTAAATACTGCCACAAAATAAGGGTTAATCAAACAAATTAACATATCACATATTAACCTTATATTCCAATCGACCAATTAAATAACAAATAAGCTTAGGTAGGACACACTAGTGAAGGTTTTAGTCGTCTCTCCCCTCCTAGATCTATTCCCAAATCTCCGCCAGAGATCATATCCCTAAGCTCTGATACCAACTGTGACGGCCCCAGAATAGGTCTAGTCAGCCCAATCCATTCTGAGTCGCCAAATACATTGTACAAAATTTCAAATACAAATCTTTTACAACAAAAGGTCGTGAGAAATATGACTATACAACTATGAGTTTCAATATAAATCGTATATAATACGAAATATAAACATTCAAATTCAGTCCTCAATAATTATTATCACACTATTTTACAAAAATAGTGAGGACTACTACTGCTCTAGTCTGACCATTACACTGTTTTCCAACTAGTTCCCGCAACATTCTCATTCCCTGAAGAGGACAATAGATGAAAAGGGTGAGCTCAACTAGCCCAGTAAATAATATTATGACTAAGATAATGAAAAATAAATTATCGTTAATCTTCAACAATTCAGTTAGAATATTATGGACAACAAGTTTTAGATCAACAACTGTAGCGGAAGTAACAATGCATCAGAAGAGTTAAGTAGAATATAATGTCTACTATCTTCTATGATTTGAAAGTCCATAATCAATATTTTATCTATGTAACATCAATCAATATATATCTTGAATCAAATATTCATCTTTGCACTATGGGCCAAAGATATTCATTTGTATCAGCTGTGGTCATGTTCATCTCAACACCTGTCCATCTTTGCACTACGGGCCAAAGATATTCATCAGGTAATCATTCATCTTTGCTCTACAGGCCAAAGATATTCAGTTATATCACCATTTAGAACTGAGGATGGTGAAAAATAATATAAATAACGAATCCAGTGAGATAAAAGACAAAGATTACGGATTCGTAATTTAGTTTATCCAAGTTTAAAAATACTCCATATTAATACTTTGTGGAGCAAAATTCAAGAATAAAGCTCAAAACTTGGATCCAATCAAAGATAGGAACCTTAACAGGCAACTTTGACAAATAAAAGAAATTTAATTTTTCTGTGAATAGTGCCGTATTCGTGAATAGTGCCGTATACGTGAATAGTAATCCCGTCTAAAAAAGTAAGAATTTCATAATAAAATCCATGCCAATATTTTGGTAAAATGATATTGAAAAGAATAACATCATTTACGAAAGAAAATAACATCCCTTACGAAGAAAAAAATATCCTTTACCTTAAAAGAAGAGTATTTTTGACTGGTAGGGCGGGGATATTCTTAAAGAAAAACTTGCACTATTTGCAACACTCAAAGTTTCCTTAACTCAAAAGAAATACGCTCAATATTATAGAAGAATTCTCTGATTCTGGTATGATTTTCAATTCTAAACTAAGCATCCTATTTATAGGAGAATGAAAGGATACTATTTGAATTTAGAAAATCACGGACTGCACAGTAAGGAATCACGGGCGCTGCAACCGGCGAAATTTTTTTGAAATTTGATTTTTACTATTCATTACTAAGCAATAAAATATTCTAATAAAACAAAAACTTTAAATAAACTATAATATATTCTATTTATAATCTAATAAAACAAAAATTTATATAATATATATATATATATATATATATATATATATATATATATATATTCCCACACCTTACGACAACTCCAAAATCACAAATAACTTCCCTTCCATCCAAGTAATCTTCCCCCACCCCCCTTTTTCCCACCACCACACACACACTCATACACACACGGCACACACACACATGTCAAATATATATATATATATATATATATATATATATATATATATATATATATATATATATATATATATATATATATATATATATATATATATATATATATATACTTTATAACTTCCTTCCGATTATTTAGAAAAATAAGTAAGTGGAGGTCCAAATAATAAGCAAAACTTACAACAAATACTGATAAAAATACCTCAGTACTAATTCCTTCTTTTATATCCACAAAAATAAATACTTCCTTATCATATAAATCAATAATTAATTATTCACAAATAATATTATAGAACTACAAAATTGATAACCAGGTCGTTCTCGGTAAAAAGGGGGCCTTCCAATAAGGATTTCTCCTTACTGGCGCGCAATTAAATAACCCCTCCTAGACAGAACTTTCTTAGACATTGCCAATAATGCTATCTAATAATTTTATTCAAATAATATGAATTATTAATTTGATAATTTGAAATACTGTGCAATGACAACTATTGAATCAATAAAATATTATGCAATTATCAATGTAGCAATTATTGAATCAATAATATAAAATATTGAACAGTAATTACTGTAACAATTATTGAGTAGTGACTTCTTACGTAAGAATCAATAATTAGAATTACTGTGCAATACAGTGTGCTACTGCGCAACACCGCGTATTACTGTATTTTAACCACCGGGTATTTCAACAGTTTTAACTGTAACAACCACGCCGTTATTTTTAGAAAACTCATTCTTGTCGTTTTCTTCATCTGACAGTTATTCCGTTGTGGGGTCCACAAATAGCTGCGCCGTCGTACGAATATTTCCCGACAACAAGAATATTCCACGACCAAACGAATATTCCCCGACAACAATGAATATTTTATAGCCACTTGCTTATTTTAAAATATTTGCACATTTCACCCATAACTTTTCACATTTATCAAATCAACACCTTACTATTTCGAAATAATATATAAAGAAAATTAAATATTTATTTATAAAAGTTGGGGTCTTACAACCTCCCCTCCTTATGAAATTTCGTCCTCGAATTGACGTACGTACCTGGTATGTCAAAATGGTGAGGATACCTCGTTTTTATTTCTGATTTTAACTCCCATGTCATTTCTTCAATTTTAACTATGACTCTCATGGTGCTTCAACCATAGTATCTCACAATGATACCTATCAGTTTGCCACCGCACAAAAACGTAATCCCCTACTGAGACTCTGGCTTCGGTGCACCCCATACAAGAAGTCACCAGCGAGATGCTCGGGGCTCTTCCCACCTTATGGCTCTTGATGCTTCGCCTCGGCACGTTGACACGTTTAACACCTCGAGATAAACTCCGCGATCTCTCTCTTCATATTGCTCCACCAAAATGTATGTCAAAGATCACGATACATTTTGGTACTATTGCGAACGGTGTGTTGTGTGCTTCCATCATGATTTTATACTTTAAATCAGCATCGTTAGGAACACATAGTCTGGAGTTGACTCCAAGTATTGATTCTTCATCGATTCTTGTTTCTGGAATAACATATTCTTCTTAACATTCATCAGCTCCGGGTCTGTAGCTTGAGTAGCTTTAACTTTATCAATTAAAGCTGGTTCTACTCGCATATTTGACATCATCACGTGGGTCCCTGGAGTCTTGAACTTTATCTTCATCCTTTGTAAGTCACACAAAATGGGTCTTTGTGTTGACAGCATCACATACGATCTTCCACTCAATGCGTCAGCTACCACGTTCGCTTTTCCAGGATGATATTGAATGGTATGATCGTAATCTTTCAACAGCTCCAACCAACGTCGTTGTCGCATGTGGAGTTCGTTCTAAGTAAAGAAATATAAGGATGTCATCAATAATGACAATCACAAAATGGTCCAAATATTTCTTAAATATTCTGTTCATAATGTCCATGAACGTAGCATGGACATTGGTCAATTCAAAAAATATAACTAGAAATTCGTAATGCGCGTATCGAGTTCTAAGGACAGTCTTTGGAATGTCATCAGTTCTAATCTTTAACTGATGATATCCAGAACGAAGATCGATCTTTGAGAAGAATTGCGCACCTTGCAACTGGTCGAACAGGTCATCAATGCGAGGTAGCGGATACCTATTCTTGATGGTGACATGGTTTAACTCCCGATAGTTAATATAAAGTCGCATACTACCGTCTTTCTTCCTTATGAATAAAACAGGAGCACCCCAAGGAGTCGTACTAGGACGAATAAAATCGATGTCTAACAACTCCTGTAGTTGAACCTTTAACTCCTAGAGTTCAATAGGAGCTATTTGATATAGGGTTTTAGAAATGGATTTTGTATAGGGCTCAAGGTCAATAAAGAATTCAACTTCATGTTCTGGGGGTAGACCGGGAAGTTCTTCGGGAAATACATCAGGAAACTCATTAACAACAGAAATATCGTTTAAATCTGATGTATTTTGATTTAAATCAGTGACATGGGCTAAGAAAACTTGACATTCGTTTTTCAATAAACGAATAGTTTTATGACTTGAAATGACATTGATTGATTTGAATTCGCACAACGGGTTGTTTAGGAATATAAAAATAACAACTTTACGAAAACAAACAATTTTAGCAAGATTAGTGCCAGTCGATTCCAAAAATCACATCAAATTCAAGTATTTTCAAAGATATAAGATCAACAGGTTGGGTGAGGGTACCAATTTGAATCAACCAAGATTTGTAAACAGTGAATGTAGCGAAGGTTTCACCCAACAGAGTTTCAACAGATAAGTCAAAGTCTAATTTCTCATTAGTCAAGTTCAAACGTTAAGCACAAGTAGGTGAAATAACAGAATGAGTAGAACCGGTATCTAATAAGGTATAGACTTCACAAAAATTTATGATTAACTAACCCGTGATAAATTTATTCGGGTTCCTTGAGTTTTGAGCAGTCTCGACAAACGCTCTTTCAGGAATCACCGACTTTGATTTGTCTGGGACAGTCTTTGGTGTCACTATCTCAGCTGGTCTTGACTTTGCTATAAAGCTCATTCTACCCTCAGCTGCTTTGTCGCACTCCTGATCTATAATTTGAATCATTACTCTTCGATCCATATCGAATTGGGGTTGACCTCTATGCACAGGATAATTCCAAATTCGATGTTGAATTCTTCCAATTGCTGTCCAAAAAGTGAAATCTATATCGTCTATTTTGGCCTTCTTGGATCGGACGTCTCTTTCTAAAATATCAACGCGTCGTGCGGCTTTTACCCATGCATCTTCAATTCTCACTCGTTCCGTTGCTTCTTCTTTCAGCTGATCGTTGACATTTGCATTTTCAGATTCCAGCTCTAATATCATATGCTCTGCCAGAGAGAACTTCTGTTCAAGCCTCGCATATCGAGTAGCAAAATCTTGAATATTTGTATCCCTTTCTTGAATTGTTGTATCCCTTTGTTCCCCGGCTGCTTGTCGTTCTTCATGCTGCTCTTCTAACTTATGAATACGATCTTGCAGTTCTACATTTCGATCATAAAATTCTCCTAACAAATCCTTCTCCTCAGGTTCATCTTCTTCCTCACTCTCAGCTGCTTCCTCTACGACTAGCTCGGGTGTAACTAGTAATTCTTCATTCACCACATGGATATTTCTAATTTCTTCTTCTCCCGACATCACATTATCCTGATTGGTGATTAGAGGTGCATCAACGGTCTCATTCACTCCATTGTTTAGATTTTCAGCTGCCATTCTTAAATACTGCCACAAAATAAGGGTTAATCAAACAAATTAACATATCACATATTAACCCTATATTCCAATCGACCAATTAAATAACAAATAAGCTTAGGTAGGACACACTAGTGAAGGTTTTACTCGTCTCTCCCCTCCTAGTTCTATTCCCAAATCTCTGCCAGAGATCATATCCCTAAGCTCTGATACCAATTGTGACGGCCCCAGAATAGGTCCAGTCAGCCCAACCAATTCTGAGTCGCCAAATACATTGTACAGAATTTCAAATACAAATCTTTTACAACAAAAGGTAGTGAGAAATACGACTATACAACTATGAGTTTCAATATAAATCGTATATAATACGAAATATAAACATTCAAATTCAGTCCTCAATAATTATTATCACACTATTTTACAAAAATAGTGAGGACTACTACTGCTCTAGTCTGACCATTACACTGTTTTCTGACTAGTTCCAGCAACATTCTCATTCCCTGAAGAGGACAATAGATGAAAAGGGTGAGCTCAACTAGCCCAGTAAAGAATATTATGACTAAGATAATGAAAAATAAATTATCGTTAATCTTCAACAATTCATATATAATATTATGGACAACAAGTTTTAGATCAACAACTGCAGCGGAAGTAACAATGCATCAGAAGAGTTAAGTAGAATATAATGTCTACTATCTTCTATGATTTGAAAGTCCATAATCAATATTTTATCTATGTAACATCAATCAATATATATCTTGAATCAAATATTCATCTTTCCACAATGGGCCAAAGATATTCATATGTATCAGCTGTGGTCATGTTCATCTCAACACCTGTCCATCTTTGCACTACGGGCCAAAGATATTCATCAGGTAATCATTCATCTTTGCTCTACAGGCCAAAGATATTCAGTTATATCACCATTTAGAACTGAGGATGGTGAAAAATAATATAAATAACGAATCCAGTGAGATAAAAGACAAAGATTACGGATTCGTAATTTAGTTTATCCAAGTTTAAAAATACTCCATATTAATACTTTGTGGAGCAAAATTCAAGAATAAAGCTCAAAACTTGGATCCAATCAAAGATAGGAACCTTAACAGGCAACTTTGACAAATAAAAGAAATTTAATTTTTCTGTGAATAGTGCCGTATTCGTGAATAGTGCCGTAATCGTGAATTGTGTCGTATACGTGAATAGTAATCCCGTCTAAAAAAGTAAGAATTTCATAATAAAATCCATGCCAATATTTTGGTAAAATGATATTGAAAAGAATAACATTATTTACGAAAGAAAATAGCATCCCTTACGGAAAAAAAATATCCTTTACCTTAAAAGAAGAGTATTTTTGACTGGTAGGGCGGGGATATTCTTAAAGAAAAACTTGCACTATTTGCAACACTCAAAGTTTCCTTAACTCAAAAGAAATACGCTAAATATTAGAGAAGAAAAATTCTCTGATTCTGGTGTGATTTTCAATTCTAAACTAAGCATCCTATTTATAGGAGAATGAAAGGATACTATTTGAATTTAGAAAATCACGGACTGCACAGTAAGGAATCACAGGCGCTGCAATCGGCGAAAATTTTTTGAAATTTGATTTTTACTATTTATTACTGTGCAATAAAATATTCTAATAAAACAAAAACTTTAAATAAACTATAATATATTCTATTTATAATCTAATAAAACAAAACTTTATATAATATATATATATATATATATATATATATATATATATAAATTCCATCCAAGTAATCTTCCCCCACCCCCCTTTTTCCCACCACCACACACACACTCACACACACACACGGCACATACACACATGTCAAATATATATATATATATATATATATATATATATATATATATATATATATATACTTTATAACTTCCTTTCGATTATTTAGAAAAATAAGTAAGTGGAGGTCCAAATAATAAGCAAAACTTACAACAAATACTGAATAAAATACCTCAGCACTAATTCCTTATTTATATCCACAAAAATAAATACTTCCTTATCATATAAATTAATAATTAATTATTCACAAATAATATTATAGAACTACAAAATTGATAACCAGGTCGTTCCCAAGAAAGAAGGGGCCTTCCGATAAGAATTTCTCCTTACTGGCGCGCAATTAAATAACCCCTCCTAGACAGAACTTCCTTAGACATTGCCAATAATGCTATCTAATAATATTATTCAAATAATATGAATTATTGATTTGATAATTTAAAATACTGTGCAATGACAATTATTGAATCAATAAAATATTATGCAATTATCAATGTAGCAATTATTGAATCAATAATATAAAATATTGAACAGTAATTACTGTAACAATTATTGAGTAGCGACTTCTTACGTAAGAATCAATAATTAAAATTGCTGTGCAATACTGTGTGCTACTGTGCAACACCTCGTATTACTGTATTTTAACCACCGGGTATTTCAACAATTTTAACGGTAACAACCACACCGTTATTTTTAGGAAACTCATTCTTGTCATTTTCTTCATCCGACAGTTATTCCGTTGTGGGGTCCACAAATAGCTGCGCCGTCGTACGAATATTCCCCGATAACAATAATATTCCACGACCAAACGAATATTCCCCGACAACAATGAATATTTTATAACCACTTGCTTATTTTGAACTATTTGCACATTTCACCCAGAACTTTTCACATTTATCAAATCAATACCTTACTATTTTAAAATAATATATAAAGAAAATTAAATCTTTATTCATAAAAGTTGGGGTCTTACATAAGTCTTTAAACCATATATTGCTACCAATAAATCTTTAATACGCATGCTCACATGTATCTATCTCATTTACATAGACATAGCATAGTACAGTACTCGAAAACTTATTTTAAACCATGTTTGAATAGTTCGCATTATGCTTAACCATATGAATCAACACACCAGTCACTCTTTGAGGTATAAAAGATCCTACTATACTTGCACATAAGGCCATAGTAGTTTTCAAAAGGCTTACCTCCAAAGTTTCTAAGTTTTCTTAGGAAAATCATTAAAACCAAACTAGCACCACTCATTACATGCAAGGTAACCTTAGACCACATTTTAGATTCGTTTACATGCATATTAGGTTATCTACACATATTCACAAGGTCGGTAAGTTTATTTTCAACAAAGTTTGTCTCTCCAAACTTATAAGTTTTCTTCAAAAACTCAAACTAGAACAAATCAAAGTGAGTGAATTCAAATAAAGCAACCTCTGTCTGTATGTCAATGTCATTTATAACCATAACCAAGTCATACTAGTAGGCTCATCGTATTAGAAAGTATCAAAAATGGGATTTCCATTCTGGCAGACAGCGCGGTCGCGCTAGGTTTGTATTGAAGAATGGCGCGGCCGCGCTACTCCGGTACAAGCCCATACAGCCTCTACTTCTGCATAATTTTCAGAATTTAATATGAATTCCTTCCTTTAAGCTTGCTTAAGCCAAACATATAGACTCCATACATACATACGAATTTAGCTAACATGATGATATCAATTCCTAAATCAATTAAAAAGTAATTCTTGTAATTTCTTAAGAATTCTTCAACTTAAACTTAAGAACATAATTAGTGATGTTACCTTCTTGGGACCAAATTGCTAACTTCTTGCTCCCTAACTTCTGATTTCTACTCAACTCAACAACTTACACTCTAATTTAAACTTAACAAAGAATTTAGCAACTAGAGATACGAAGAGATTGGTGGCAATTTATAGAGGAGTTATTGCCCAAATTTGGGTCTTGCACATTGAATCAAACCAATGGGAGGAGGAAGAAGATGTTGGACAAGAAGGAGTTGGTGGAAAGTGATCACCAACTCCACCATCAGCCATCTCTCTAGCCATCATCACCAATCTCATTTTCAGCAAAGTAGGAAGCTAGATCAATGGCCTCTATACGGCTGGAACACAAATGGAACAAGTGATATGGGACAAGAGCTTATTATTCCCTGCCTTAGTAAAATGGATCTTAGTATTTTCAATATGGGTTCCTATATGGCTCACAAGGTCAATTTAATGTCTTTATGTTAAGTTATGGGCATATACACATATATATTTACACCCCAACATATATGTAGGTATAGTTATACCTTACTATATGCAATCACATATAATCATATAATCCATGTACATTGTGTTATTCAAATAATATTTTAATTGGGCTAAATATAATTTCTAACATAATTTAATTGGGCTAATTATTATTATTTACCCATCTCAATATCTATGCCACACAAGGCTTATTAATGTAAGCTTAGTAATTTATAGATCTCAAGCCTATTATAATATAGTTTTACAAAATAATAATATTCTTAATATCACATCTTATGATATGTTCATAATGTAATACCATTACATTACTTATTTTATATGTTCTCATAACATATATACTAGCACATAGCAAATAATTCATATAATAACACTAATTAATCCATTTAATCATTCCTTCATTAATTTATTTAATGAATTGCTTATTCCACCATTTTGCCACACTAGGCATATCTCATACTATTATTCATATCCACCATATTACTTACTCATCACATATTCAATTTACATTGAACTATTATATTTCAATGTTCACATAAATACATATGTCGTAAACGAAAATATCCAAATATCTTTATTATTATTTATAAAAATCTATGGGTAATATAGTAACTTAAGTTATTTAGTGAAATAAAAATAACTTAGCTTTCCATATAAATTTACCCTTCTTGGAAATACATTAGATATAACTACTACTATATAAACTATGTATTCCACCATGAAAACATACATAAATTATTTTTATTACGTTATCTCCAAATAGAGGCATTAATAACATGATTTACTCATATCTCAAGATATTATCTTTAATATAATATCTATGTCTTATTAAAATAATTCCGTGTAAGGCACATGTACACATATCACGTATAGATAATAAATTTATTCTCTCTCATTATAAATTGTTTATATTAATTTATTTACATATAGCTAATATGTTTTAATATATTTACCATATTACTTAATCATACATATTATCTCATACAAATCCATACATATAAGGAAAAATCATTATTTAAATTAATATTCTCCCTTTATTAAAATAAATCAATGCTAGAATTTATTTTAATATCCTTTATTTAAAATATTTAATATTTATTTCTCTTTTCTTTCTATAAATTGTCCCAAAATAATTTCTTCAATCTTCACATTTAGTCATATATCAATTTAATTTATAAATCTCTAACCAATATTTATCTAAAGATATATTGGTCTTCTTCTCTCACCAACAACGTATATATTTATTAACGTCATTCCGAATATTAGACTCTTTCATATATTACCATGCTAAGTAATATATAAAAATAATACTAAATTTAATTACATACTCATTTCATTTTTCTTATCCAAAACACATATATTAATTCACCATTTACTTAAGTGAACTAACCCCTTTAATATATCACCACTGTCAATTTAGGTTTTAATATTTAAACTATATTATTCCATAATATAACTTTCAACTTAATTTAAATTAACCAATATTTATTCTTGTTAGTTAATTCCCATAACTAATTCATGCTTTGTTATCTCAATCCATTCATGGACAGTTTGAGCACCAATTATGACCTATATTTTAATATATTAGTCATTAGTATATATACCCAAGAAAAATGATGATTATTCATTAAAGGTATTTAATGTCACCAACTTATTATGCTAAAATAATTTTATAAATTATTTAATATCGATAGATAACTTTTTATCCATCTCCTTTTACTTTAACTAATTTACCTCTACAATATATAACAAATATATCATAATAATATATTTATTAAACACAAAAAAATCACATATTGCATGGTTCATATTACCTTATGCAACACAATACCACATACTTCATAACGCATATATATTCTTATTTGAACCCATCACATATCTTAAGAATTTTATTTACAAATTTCTTATTTTAATAATTTCTGAAAATTTGAGTTCTCACATTCTCTCCCCCTTATAAGGATTGCGTCATCGGAATCACCGAAACCTTCTCTACTCGGTACTATTTCAAATATTACATGTTCTTTAGATAACTTCACCCCTTCTCTTTTCGAAAGTTTTATTATTATAAATTGCCCAATTGCATCCTACCACTTTCTTTTTTCTAAGGAACATTCTACTTACTACATTCACCGTTCAGAAAGAATAAGAATCTTCCATAATTGTTCAATAATTGGGAAGTAGTATGAATAACTCAGATTCCAAATTATACTGAGGGGTCACAAGACCGTGAACTCTTCTCTAGGTTTACTAGTGCTTCAAAGAAATCCTTCACACTGTAAACTAGAGTGTTTATCAATCACAAAGAATGAAAACACCCTCCTTGCGTACACTAGGTGATCATCCTATTGTACCACTACGTTGTGCTGTAAACGTAGTGTATTGTAACGACTATATGCATTACGCTCGGAACCATTGTCTACGAAAACATGTCCCCTTTATAGGGTTGTTCACCTCAACCTTTCAACATCTGAATCCGCACCAGAGCAATCTGGTTTGGCATAAGTGCTCAATAATGCTCGAGTTCCATAAATATTCTTTAACAGTCGTCTAGTTGAATCAAATAACTTATACTTTTATCAACAATTCGAACATCAATCAAAACTAATCAACTTAGTTGAACTTTTTCATAGTTTAAACGAAAACCAAAAATCCTTTTTATGACATCATGATACCATACCAACTCAGTAGTACGTTGAAGATTCCGTCATTTTATGACTTTGCCATACTACATCATACCATAATGGACTGGCGATCTTACGATCACTCCTGACACTAGGTTCGATTGTATTGATGACTCCATTGTTTACCATTCTCTACACCATATTAAATGATACATATGGTCAAAAATACATTCTGAAAATTTTTTAAATCATTTTTTTGTCTAAGCCGAAACAAATAGCATAGACCTACAAATAACGGTATTATTAATTTTTTTTTAAAACTCATTGATTTAGTCATGTGACCCAATGTTTCTCAAGAAAACAGAAGTGCGAACATTAGCACGAAGTCAATAAATTTTGAAAATCTAGCATAGCTAGAAGATTTAGAAAAATTCATATTTCTCCATCAACTTCAATCTTTTACTCCATTGCTTCATCATTCTATTAATCTTTAATACCATCAATGCTCTCTATACCAAAACTCTTAATTCTTGATATATAATATATCTATTCTCAGTATAGTTCATCAAACTTACCACACCTTGGAAGTTCAGGAACTTACCACAATAATAAGATTTTAGGAACTTGTCCTAACAATACGTAGTCCAAGAACCAATCAGAGACTGTCCATACGCTTAGTGGATCAAAAATACATATGATTATGAGTCACAAACTTATCATAGGCATGAGTTTTAGAAACTCGCACCTTAATATTTTCTAATTTAATCTTAATAATCTCTATCTATCAAAAATAAATTTGAGAAAAGAATCACCTTTTCGCCACATATATATTGATAGAGCGACCCTAGTATTCCAACGATTATCAATGTGATACACTCAGAACAAGCACAAAACCTCTGCCCGTACAACAGTTTGTACAACTAAGCCATCACATGAGTCTTCAATGGAAATCCAACACCTAACTCTATCTTACTCTTAACTTGCCCTTTGCTTGTTACGAATTTTCTATATTTCATCCTATACAACTCCTCATGAGTTCATCTCGTACCATTTTATAGTACTTTCTTTTTATAGCATCAAGCTATAACTACTTAGTCGTTACAGACCATCTATCATTTCATAGCTCAATCTGATCACGCCGTGATCATTGGTTAACCTTATAGTTCTTTCCTATTGTCAACTAAACTCCATTTGAGTTCATTCTTATTATCTTTGTCATCTTCATCTTATAGACATTGTCTTAACATTTTTATTATCGGAGTCAGGTAGCTCCTGATTCTCATTCTCTAGATACTTCAAGATTCTTCTTTGAATCTTTGCCTATATATATTTTAATCTTTTCTTTCCCTCTCTAAGGTTATAGCCTAAGGTACTCTTACCTAAGGTTTATAACCTACATCTCTGATACCAACCTGTAACGCCTACAAATCCGGGTCCCTTGAACCTCGGACATGGTGCGTCACGATACTACTATCGTCAAATTATTTATATCTTTTATTCATAACTTAATGAATATAACTTCGCTTTATTACCAATTAGAATATATCTTTTCTTATTGTTATACCTTTCTTGTTCTTTATTGGTTGAGTATTGAAGCTCAATGTCTTTCTTTCTTCTTGGTTGATGACTTTTCTTCACAAACACAAGCTAAGTTCTTCTTCTCTCTCTATGTTTGTGGTTGGAATTTTCAAACAATGAAAATAGAAGAGCAAGCTCTTCTAATTATAGAGGTTGGCAAGGTGAGGGTACGTTGGTCATTAGGACCAAACCTCCTCATCCCACCTTCTCTCCACATCTCTACCATGTCCCCCCCATGTGCTAGCACGTGCTAGCACATGGGCACCTTGTGCCCCCAAATGGTCCTCATGTGGCCACCTTGTCCCCCCATGTGCTAACATGGGTTGTGGGTTGAACCATGGGCTAAACCCACCCGTTTACCCGATGGTTCGACCCACGGGTCATCTAATTGATTTTTTAGTCAAATTCAATTCATTTTAACGTATTTACTCTATATAAAATTCGTATTATACGTCGTATTAATTCTCATATAATATCTCGTATTACACTCATATAATACTTTATATTATACGCGTTTCCTTCCATATGATAATCATTTATTATTATACGTAATCAATTTAGTCATTGATTTTACTTTCCCTAACGCTTAGGATTTTAAGTCCCTACGTGAAAACTTCGTGAGCTATAAATGAAATATTATTATATATTCCATCTCGTCTCGAAATCCTATCATTACGCGTTTTTTGAAATTTTAAAATCAATTCCAGATCAGAAATGGATGAATAGTGATTTTTATACTTTTCTTCCGAGAAAACTTCTTCGTGGCTAACTTAACTTTTTACGGTATATTACCGTCAAATCTTTCGACAGAATGTCATTCCGACATTCCGAACTCTAGAACGAGCTTATGGTTACATGAACCCTAGCCTTTAGGGTCAAACCCTAACCCTTAGGGTTTCATAAATAGTTCCTATTTCGTCATTTTCTTGAAAAGACTATTTTCGTCTTGAAAATTCACATTCATTATTTCTAGCACTAAGCCAGAATACTAACCATTTTGAACTTCTCTAGGTCATAGAACGACCTTTAATTTGTTTACTCGCCTTAATAAACAAATAAGTCGAATTTTATTCAATAAATCAAATAAAATCCCTTTACATAATCGCTCGATTTTCTCGGGCGTTACATTCTCCCCCACCCCCCTTATAAGAATTCTGTCCACAGAATTTCAATATAAGTTACTCAAACAAATGAGGATAAACCTTCCTCATCTTGTCCTCGAGTTCCCATGTTGCTTCTTCGGCATTGTGGTTCCTCCATATCACCTTCACCGAAGGTATACCTTTGCTTCTCAAAACTTGTTCTTTCCTATCAATAACTTGGATAGGAATTTCTTCATACGTTAAGTCCTTCTCAACTTAAATTGGTTCATATTCAATTACATGCTTGTAACCCGGCTTATAGGGACGCAATACCGAAACATGAAATATGTTATGGATATGTCTCAGCTCTGGAGGTAATGATATAGCATAAGCTACCTCTCCTACCCTTTTCAGAACCTCAAAAGGTCCTATAAACCTAGGTCTTAACTTTCCTTTCTTCCCGAAACGTATCTTCCCCTTTTAGGGTGACATCTTCAGGAACGCATATGAACCGACTTCAAACTCTCTATTCTTCCAATGTGGATCGGCATACTTCTTCTGTTTATCTTGAGCTGCTACTAGTCACGTTCGTATTAACTTAACCACTTTCGCCGTTTGTTGTACCATTTCAGGTCCCAACATTCGATGTTCTCCCACTTCATCCCAACAAAGTGGCGTTCTACATTTTCGTCCGTATAACGCTTTGTAAGGCGGCATGCCTATTCTAGCGTGATAACTGTTGTTGTAGGCGAACTCTACCAATGGTAGATGATCATCCCAACTACCCTTAAAATCCATAACGCAAGACCTTAACATATCTTCTAGCATTTGGATTGCTCTTTCGCTTTGCCCATCTGTCTGTGGATGATACGTTGTACTTAACCTCAGTTGCGTTCCCATTTGCTCTTGTAAACTCTTCTAGAAATTCGAAGTGAATCGCGAGTCGCGATCTGACACAATCAAAACTGGAACTCCATGTCGGGAGACTATCTCCTTGACATAAAGTTTAGCTAGCTGGTCTAGGTTGTACCTGACCCTTATCGGCAAGAAATGAGCCGATTTTATCAAATGATCCACTATTACCCAAGTAGTGTCGTATCCTTCCTGCATTATTGGAAGTCTCACCACAAAGTCCATCGTGATATGCTCCCATTTTCATTCCGGAATTTCCAATGATTGTAACAAACCATTGGGTCTTTGATGTTCGACTTTAACCATTTGATAAGTTAAGCACCTACTGACATATTCTGCTATCTCCCTCTTCATATTAGTCTACCAAAAATTGCTTCAAAGGTCTTGATACATCTTGGTACTACTAGAATGAATCGAGTACCTCGAGTGATGAGCTTCATCCATTGTCTCCTCTTTCAATTCCGGCTCACATGGAACCCAAATTCTTCCTTTAAATCTCAATAACCCTTCGTTATCAAGATTGTACGCCTTCTCTGTACCGTCTGCAATCTTCTTTCTTATCTGCTCACACTCCTCAATTCTGAGTTGCACTTCCTTCACTTTCTGTACGATAGTAGGTTGAACTTCTATCGCAAATAGTTTCTCTCCTTCTTTACTTGGACATTGAATTTCTAATTCCATCTTTGCCATCTTTGTTATCAACTCCTCATGAGCTGTTAACATTGACAGCTTCTCCCGACCCTTTCGACTTAAGGCGTCGTCCACCACATTCGCTTTCCCTGGGTGATACAGGATTTTGCAATCGTAATCCTTAATCAACTCTAGCCATTTTCTCTGTCTCATATTCAACTCCTTCTGAGTGAAGATATACTTCAGAATTATATGGTCTGGGTAGATCTCACACTTCTCTCCATACAGGTAATGCCTCCAAATCTTTAAGGCAAAAACCACAGCGGCGAGTTCAAGGTCATGAGTAGGATAATTCCCCTTATACTCCTTCAACTGCCTAGATGCATACACAATGACTTTGCCTTGCTGTATGAGCACGCAACCCAGTCCTTTATGCGAAGCATCGCTATATACTATAAAATTTCCCGTCTCATCATGTAGAGTCAAAACTGGTGCTTGACTCAATCTTTTCCTCAGCTCTTGAAAGATGTTTTCACACTTTTCTGTCCATACATACTTCACATTCTTTCTCGTTAAATTCGTTAACGAAGTAGCTATCTTCGAGAAGTCCTGAATGAACCTCCGATAGTAACCCGCTAACCCTAGGAAACTCCGCACCTTAGTCAGCGTTTTCGGCTGTTCCCAATTAATCACTGATTCCACATTTGCTAGATCCACTGAAACTCCCTCCTTGTCAATAAGGTGCCCCAAAAACTGCACTCATTCTAACCAAAATTCACATTTGGTGAATTTCGCATATAACTTTTCCTTCCTTAGTGCTTCCAACACTAATCTCAAATGTTCAGTGTGATCCTCCTTTGTCTTGGAATAGACTAGGATATCATCGATGAACACCACGACGAACTTGTCCAAATATTATTTGAACACTCTGTTCATCATGTCCATGAATGCAGTTGGTGCATTTGTTAACCCAAATGACATCACTAAGAACTCGTAATGGCCGTAACGAGTCCTAAATGCTGTCTTAGGTACATCTTCTGCTCTAACCTTCAACTGGTGATACCCCGATAGTAAATCTATCTTCGAAAAATGTTTTGCCCCTTTCAACTGATCAAAAAGATCATCGATCCTGGACAATGGGTATTTATTCTTTATCATTAGCTTGTTCAACTCTCAATAGTCGATACAAAGCCTCAACGATCCATCCTTCTTCTTTACAAACAATATCGGCGCTCCCCATGGAGAGACACTCAGTTGAATGTACTTCATGTCCAACAGTTCTTGCAACTGAATCATTAATTCTTTCAATTCGACTGGCGCCATATGATACGGTGCCTTTGACACTGGTGCTGTTCCAGGCTCAAGGTCGATAACAAATTCGGTCTCCCTGTCAGGTGGAAGTCCCGAAAAATTACTCAAAAATACCTCCGCATACTCGTTGACAATAGGTATTTGTTCCAATGTCGCTCCCAATCGTTGGGTATCAACAACATGGCACAGGTAACCTTCTCATCCCTTCTTCAACAACTTCCTGGCTTGCGTCATGGTTAGACAACAAGAACGTCCCGGTGATTTACTACCGTAAAACACCACATTGGGTTTCTTGGAAATTCGAAGGTTTACACTCTTATTTTGGCAATTTATCATCGCCCCATAGTTAATCAACCAATCCATTCTGAGAATTACATCGAATTCTCCCAATTTTATCGGTATTAAATCTACCGATAGTTGGTTACCTCTAATATCTACCCAACAATTCTTGTGAACAGAATTCACAGGAATTACCTCCTCGTTTGCTACCTTAATATTCAAAGGTATCACAAGCTTCTCGGGGAGTAATTCTAATCGTTTAGCAAACTTGCATGCTATGAACGAACACGTTGCACCCGAATTAAACAGTACATAGGCATTTATATCGTTGATCGGGATGATACCTGCTACGACGTCACTCGATGCTACTGCATCCTGGACCGTCATATTAAACGTAAGGGCAGTCGGTCTACCCTATGGTACTGTACCACCATTTTCTAGTTTACCAGTGCCAACACCATTCCCACTATCCAAACCCTTCTTCGGACAGTTACGTGCCATGTGGTCCGTAGATCCACACACAAAACACCCGCGGCTCTTTTTAGGACTGGGACAGTTAGGCGAAATATGCCTTTCCTGTCCGCAGTTATAACAGACCGCCTTTCCCTTGAGGCAGACTCCTGAATGAGCCTTACCGTAAGTCTTGCATGTCTCCAATTTCCTCTTGGAAAACTCTTGCTTTACCCCGGTATTCCCTGAGCTGACCCCTTTTCTCTTCTGGCCACTTCCACTGGCCCCCTCGACTTTGACTGAAACCTCAGTCTTAGCCTTATTCTTCTTCTCTTTGTGGTATAAGGTCAACGCCTCACTACCACCTTCGGCTATAACAGCCTTCTCCAATACAGCTCCAAAGGTAACACTTTGGAGAAATAAAATTCGGTTATAGAGCCAGGGTTTAAATCCCTATTCAAACCACCGTCCCTTTCGCAATTCGGTGTCCACTTGATGTGGAACAAACCTCGCCAGTTCATTGAACCTGGTTGCATATTGGGGAACCTTCATTTCCCCCTGCTTCAGTTCCAAGAACTGAATCTCCATCCTCCCCTGCACACTCGGGCGAAAGTAGTTCTCAAAGAACAACTCTTTAAATCATTCCCATGCAACCACATCTATTTCGGCCCTACTCTGGTTGGCCTCACCTTTCATTAGATAGGTTGCAAAAGAAGTTTTCTGCGCCTCACTGACATTTGAAATGTCAAATTCCTTCTCAATCTCTTTCACCCAACTTTGGGCAGCTATAGGATCCGTAGTTCCATCGAACTCAGGCGGGCCTATTACGTTGAACTCATTAAAGGTCGTTCCTCGACCTACCCCAGGATTCCCACGTACGGTACCTCTCGTTTGATTGAGAGCCGTCGCTAACAAGTTCACAATTTCTTGCATCGGGTTATAATTCCCATGCTCTTCCTCCTCACGAGGTTCTTCTTCACGATTCTTGTGTCGTCTTCTTGGCGGCATTTTCTGTTAATACTAAACATGTTCGTTATTACTTACTTCTTCCTTTGGTTATTATTATCAATTAAATAATAACTCAATCACATTAACAAGACCTTCAATAAACTCTCATATTAAAATGCTTCTTCGTAGTATAACACCACATTGATTCTCATAGGAACCTGAGAGTGAAAGACAAATGTTTTTACGTCGTTAATTCAACGGGCAAGCGAGGTTGCCAATGATTAAACGTAAACACATTTAATGAATGAATGTTGATCAACACAGAGTACTACAGGCTGATCACCTGGATGTGCTCGTAAGATATATCGAACTTACGGTCTTAGTGCCGGGTTGTTCTTTTCAAAATTAAGAACCAAGTGATGGTTTATGGTCTTTGACCAGACAAAATTCCGAAGAGACTATATGTCATTGGGAATGGTTTTAAAAAAATCAAAACGATATTTTGATTGTTCAGAAGTACTTCATAGCTATTGTATAACTATTGAAGTGAAAGAGATATGATTCTTAATTTTGTGGTTTCAAGATAAAATGTTAACTTGCTGAACTATTTATGCTCATTCTTGCTTAAACTAAATATTTTCAGCTAAGAACGGATGGACCAAAGGATCCGGGAAAGACAAGGCAAGTCCAAGATGGACAAGTAGAGACCTTTGTAATAGTATAGTATTAGTAATGTATTTACTGATATTATGACACATAACAACGTAATGGTTATCAAGAACCTGGGAAGGAATGAATAGAATGTATGTTTAGTAAACTCATGCGTGAGATTAAAGTCTTTCAGTGGAATGTATGAGTAGAATGTAGTACCATGTAGCAACAGGTCCCGGGTTTGAAGGTACCTGGATTTGGGGGTGTCACAGGTTGGTATTAAAGCCCTAGGTTATAAAACTTAAGGGGTAAAAAAAAACCTTAGGCTATAACCTGGAGAAGAGAAGTAGAAGTTAGAAGTAAACAAACTCAGGTAGAAGTTGTGAAAGAAGAAAGTAACCTTAAACATATTAAATGTGATATATATTGTTCATATTTTGATTGTATGCTAATCCAGTTATTTATGTTTTATTATAGATAACAGGAATAATGAGCATGTATAATGAAATACATGAGGTTAGCGAGGATTCAGTCAACTTCATAGAAGTAGTACCTATGTCAGTAGCAGAGGTACCCGTGGTAATCTTAGAGGGGACTGATATAGAAGAAGAAGACACATCCGAACATTCTGACAACTTTGACTTCGCGTCATTGTTCGATGGTATGTCGGAGGAGGAGGTTGAGTTAGTGCCGATTAATACGTTACTGCCTAATGAGGAGGTGGAGGATTCTACACCTGAAGAGTCCATGAAAATGTTGTTCATGGCAATATTGGACAAAAATGTCCAACTGAGTAAGGAGGTCCTTGGCCTCAAGAAAGTAGTCGATGATGTGGTAGAAGACAGAGAAGATATGGAGATCTTCTAGGAGGCCGAGCATGATGAGAAAGTTGTTGGCTAAGGATTAAGTTCGGGACTTAAAACTAGAAGTCCAGGAATTAAAAGTTGAGCTTCTGAACAAGAAGCAGAAAATAGGTCGGATGTCCTATATTCATAGGTGTTTGCATGAGGATTACCAGCAACAGATTGCTGACTATCATGAGGAGGGACAGACTCGGCATACGATTAGCTGGGACATTGTGGCCGGTATGGCCGATGCGGATTACATGAATGCCGTGTTGCAGATATAGTTCCGTAGTATGTATAGAAGGAATAAAGATGTAAATAGCTATGTAAATATTTGTATAGCTAGTAATGATGTAAAACCCTCTTTTGTATAGGCAAGGGTAGTCTTTTGTAAATCCCAACTTTTGAAAGTAAATGCGGGATGGTAATGTAAATGGCTGAAGCCAATCACTTGGCGTAGGATAGCTTCAATATATATATATATATATATTCTAGAAAGATTTATGAAAAAACCCACTAAATTACTTCTCAGTCTAGCCGAATCAATTGGCATCGACCATTCAATAACTCATTTATGCATAAGCAGTTATGCATAATGGCATCTTGTATAACCATAAGGTATAAACAAGAGTTTAGATCTCGCATTCATATGAAATGAATGAGGTGGAGAAAAATTGCATAACACAACGTTAATACAAGAGTTAGAAAACTTGCATCAAGTAGAACTTGAACAAGATTAGGAAACTTGCCTTCGCGTCTCTTAAATCTTTATGGTACGCTATGTAGCGCCCCCAAATCAGGGTCCCCAGAACCTCGGACCTGGTACGTTACGATATATCATTTCTATAACTATTGCGGAAGATATAAACATAATTTGTTTATACAATAACTTTTTACAACATAATCCCCAAGGTCTGTAACCTTAACTTAATACCTACCTTCAATATCCTATATGACATACCATGTCATTTGCATTCAATACTATTACAAGTTTTACCTGCATCCAAATCCAATTTTGGAGTTTGTCTTTGTCTTTACCTATATCCGAAGTTTCGTCTTAATCTAAAATATTTATCATGATATAGCAAGGGTGAGCAACAAGTTTGCCCAGCATGTTTAAGTTCAAATGAAGATATATCATGATGGAAAAGAATAATAAGCTGACAAACTTTCAACAATATAATAATTGTGAAAGAACATGAATCAATAATGCTGAATAGCCAACAATGAACATGAATAAATTCAACTGAACAATATGGTAATGAAGGTGATCAGCCTTTCATACCTGATGAACATATGCAACATGCACTAAGTGCGAATCAATAATCAGTATAGATGTGATATAATCAACAATGATTAATCACGAACATGCTTTACAATAACAACTCGAGTTTGAGTTAGGAAACTTGCTCAATAAAAGAGTATAGAAACTTGCATGTACCGTCGATTACTGCTACGTAATATAATTTAATCGCTTTATTGTAAAGACCTATCAGTTATAAGATTGATCTTTCAATTAGCATAACATATCTTATAATTAAACTATCTAACATTTAAGCACATAGTCAAATATTAGATAACACTTTATCATCAAACATATTCACAAGTCTAAACCTAGCACACATCGAGTCTTTAATAGTATTCAATATAGTATACTGAGTGGTTTCCTACAAACAACTAACAAATTAATTTATGTCTCGTCTACACTGTTTTCACAGTGAGTTAGATCGGTTACTAATTTGTAGATACCTTCCCCATATGAAGGATTCGTTTAGCCCAGCTACTATACCTCAACCATTAAAGGGTACGACTGTACTACCTTAGACTTAACACTACTGTATCATATAACTTGTGAATTAACACTTAGTCTTTCATTTTATAAGTCCTTTATAATTAAGTAAGCCGAATACCTAATCCAGCAACTTGGATTCAGACTAAATTTCAATTTACTAAATTAATTTCCAATCCAGCAGACTGGATTCAACTGACTTCCAATCCAGCAAGCCTGGATTCAACTATTATCCAATCCGGCAAGCTTGGATTCAACTAACATCTAATCCAGCAAGCCTGGATTCAACTTACCTACAATCCAGCAACCTAGATACACTAATTCTTCAATCCAGCAACCTGGATTATAAAAACAGATCATTCCAACAACTTTATGGCCAATCCAGTAAACCAGATTGCAATCTAGCAACCTGATGGCCAATCCAGCAAGTTGGATTTCCCTTTTTTTATCTAATCATCTTATTATTTTTTTATCTTTTGTCCATACATAAATACATGTATTTCATACACAAAAATAATTTTTCAGGAATTTTTCAATTTCCTTAAGTATTTTCCAAAAATCAATTTCTAGTTAATTCCTTAAGAAATTTGCTACATCACGCTTTACTCCAGAAATTCCCAACTCTTGGCGGGATCTTACACATGTTATCATGAGCCTCCAATTTAAATTTTATGGCCATCGGAGTTATACAACTCCGGTTATAGCGATTTTCGTCAGAAAAATGTAAATATTAAAATAGTCATAACTTGCTCAATTTAAGTCGGAATGAGCTCATTTTTGGACACAAACTACTTTATAACATATATTTTCATGTCCCAAAAGGTATGATTTTATTACACAAAATAAGTGGACGAAACAGTCCCTGAAATTTCCGGACAGCAAGCTTTTTGGATTTTTTAGATTTTGCGTCCTTTACTAAAAACAGTCCACACGAAAATCTACATGGAATTTTTCAGTGATTCTACTTGGAAACGTTATAAGACTTATAGGTCTAACTCCAAAAATTAACGACACTCAAAAATTCGAAACACAATGAGAGATATGGTCGTTTTAATATCATGTTCCGTTTTCTCAAAAATTTGATTTTAAAACTTTTGTGTTTTCTAAGAAATCTTCCTAGATCTGTTGATTAACCCAACATTAAACATCATAAACTATCATAATACATACTAATACACCTTAAGATCAAGAATCTTCCATGATCCATGATATATTTCATTAAAACTTGACCAAACATAAACAAAACATAATTTATACTAAGAAAATTATAATTTTCTAACTTTTAAAACATAGTTTCCTTTTTCTTGCTTTTGATCTAATTTTTGACACTTAAAAGTGATAGATCTACATATAACACACTTATATACATATAGATCCAAGGTTTTGGAATTTTGAACCATAGATCCAAGTTTTGATTGAAAATACACAAAATAAAATGAATAAACTAGTTAAAGCTTATACCTTTGCTTTATGTTATCATTCTTCTTCTTCCTAGAGTTTGTTTATGGGACTAAGAACACACAAAGCACTCTCTCTCTACCTCTCTTATGGCTGCCGAATCTATGCTCTCCCTCTCTCTTTCTTGTTTTACTTTTCTCTCTTTTTGGAAGTAAAAGAATGAAATAAAGTAACAAAGAGAAGAAATGATATATTTGTGTGTTGGTAAATATAATATAGATATATCATATGTATGTCATATTTTTACCCAACACTCTACCTCTCTCTTTCACTCATTAATGAAGCAATTGCTTGCACACTTGGAGAAATGAAGTGTTAAAAGGAGAGCTTGACACATAAGGGACAATGATAGGAGTTGTTGAACAACTAAAGGTAAAGTAATCATATCATCACATGCTCCTTGTTCATTCCCCCCATTGGGCCGAAATTTTGGGCTCTTTTACTCCCTTTTGGTTTAATTTTATTTCCTTATCTTGCTTACTCAAATGTCCAAAATATCTCTTAACTAGTGGGCTAAGAATTGGGCTTTGAATTTAATTCTTTTGGGCTTGCTTAATAAAATAGTTGGGTTATGTAAATTAACATAGTCCACTAATTTTAATTCTATCCTACCCTAATTATTTAATTAGGGTTTTTATTCATTTAATTGTAATTTAATTCCTTACTCAAATATATTTAATTACTTAACCCAATTAGACTTGCTTTAATAAAACTAATAAAATGAGATAATAAAATAAATTTCTTAGTGTTAGTTAATATGTTAAATACTAACATCCTTTCCTATTATAACTCTTAGGTTATTTAATTTCCATACCTAATATATATTAGGTTACAAAACTTTATTCTTAATTCTCCTTCTAAATATATAAACAAGACACAAAACCATATAAGTACTTCACAAAATTTTTAAATTCATACCCTATTTCCAGTCTAGGTCTTATTATTTAACCTTATTTAATTATTTAAGATTTTATTAATCTTATAAATTCTCGTGTTGTCACACGCTACTTGGTCTTTACCACTTCTACAAGCAAAACACATAGTATACCAATGAGAATTCATAGTCGATATACAATGTATTTTGCCTAACTTCTCCTTCTTGTATAACTTAACCGAAACGTTAAACTAATAACATACGGTCAAGTTATTTACGTTCATCACGGCTTATTAACATTCCCATGTGACAACCAAATCTATCATCAATCATCGCTAAGTAGGAAAATCGACGTTATCTTAACTTGTTCTTTAACTCGAACTTGGTTTACGGTTTACGTTTCGAAAGCTCAAGTTTGTTTACCTTTGATTAACGTTTACTTCTTATAAACCCTTGGTTAAACATGTTGTTTAAAGGGTATACATTCATGTTCATTCATTACTTACTAACCCTTTAATCCCTATGGAAAAAGGTTAAGTAAACAACTAACTTGGTCAACATTTTTCTTCTGCTGGCGCGGCAGCGCCAACTTCCATTTGATAAACGGCGCGGCATCACCCCTTATGTAGGGAAGTTCCTCCGTGCTGGCGCGGCAGCGCCGAAATTACTCTTGCTGGTGGCGCTGTAGCGCCCACCATGTAGGGATCCTGCCCCGAACTATCGCGGCAGGGCCGGATTAGGCCTTCTAGGCGGTGCGGCAGCGCTGGCCCTGTATCTCAGAAAATTTTTCTAAGTTATAAAAATTTCTGAGATTCCCGAGTCTGTAACGTAATCATTATAACTCGGAATTGGCTCATTCCAAAGCCAATAGTTCATAAATGTTATGTTCTATCATTCTATCAAATTGAAATTCATTTCTGAATCCATTGATGAGAAATTCGCCGATTAGTCCATTTTCACGCGTTCGTGAAGCGTTCGAGAACGTTCGACGCTCAATTCTTCGTTTAAAGTCGGAATCAATCCGTTCTTTCTCCCGCAAGTCTTATTTACCTAAATACACGTGTTACAATCGAAAACCATCATTTCTGAATCACACAATAACTTTTGACTTCTAATTTGAGAAAAGTACGTTTTTGACAATTATCGTCTAATCACGTAACTTTCGCCGAATCTTCGTTCTTCGTTATTCTTACTTCGAACCAATTGGAATCAATCCAATGGTTGATTATTACTATTTTCCAACCATTCAAACATTCAAGTTTCCATGGTTTAACTTATTCATTAGTCCATTTCTTATGAATTCACTAAGTTCTTCATTTGTTCTTAATGAGTTCTTAGTATCTTATCAGGCATGGCTTACTAGGGTTCCTAATTCACCATTCACCATCCTTATAACTTCTCTATAGACATAACTCCTTTAATCACTTCTCTATCAAAATTATCATTGAAAGAAAAGGGAATTTTTCTTATTGCTATACCTTTCCTGTTCTTTATTGGTTGAGTATTGAAGCTCAAGGTCTTTCTTTCTTCTTGGTTGATGACTTTGCTTCACAAACACAAGCTAACCTCTTCTTCTCTCTCTATGTGTGTGGGTGGAATTTTCAAACAATGAAAATAGAAGAGCAAGCTCTTCTATTTATAGAGGTTGGCAAGGTGAGGGTAGGTTGGTCAATAGGACTAAACCTCCTCATCCCACCTCCTCTCCACATCTCCACCATGTCCCCCCCATGTGCTAGCACATGGGAAACTTGTGCCCCCACATGGCCATCATGTGGCCACCTTGTCCCCCCATGTGCCAATATGGGTTGTGGGTTGAACCATGGGCTAAACCCACCCGTTTACCCGATGGTTCGATCCACGGGTCATCTAATTGATTTTAAGTCAAATTCAATTCATTTCAACGTATTTACTCCTTATAAAATTCGTATTATACGTCGTATTAATTCTCGTATAATACCTCGTATTACACTCGTATAATACTTTGTATTATACGCTTATTCCTTCTGTATGATAATCATTTATTATTATACGTAATCAATTTCGTCATTGATTTTACTTTTCCTAACGCTTAAAATTTTAAGTCCTTACGCGAAAATTCGTAAGCCATAAATGAAATAATATTATATATTCCATGTCGTATCGAAATCCTATCATTATGCGTTTCTCGAAATTTCAAAATCAATTCTCGATCAAAAATGGATGAATAGTAATTTTCGTACTTTTCTTCTGAGAAAACTTCTTCGTGGCTAACTTAACTTTTCACAGTATATTACTGTCAAATTTTTCGACAAAATGTTATTCCGACATTTCGAACTCTCGAACGAGCTTAGGGTTACATGAACCCTAACTAGTAGGGTCAAACCCTAACCCTTAGAGTTTCATGAATAGTGCCTAATTCATCATTTTCTCGAAAAGACTCTATTTTCGTCTAGAAAATTCACATTCATTATTTCTAGCACAAAGCCAGAATACTAACCATTTCGAACTTCTCTAGGTCATAGAACGACCTTTAATTTGTTTACTCACCTTAATAAACAAATACGTCAAATTTTATTCAATAAATCAAATAAATTCCCTTACATAATCGCTCAATTTTCTCGGGCGTCACAGGTAATATAGTAACTTAAGTTATTTAGTGAAATAAAAATAACTTAGCTTTCTATATAAATTTAATCTTCTTGGAAATACATTAGATATAACTACTACTATATAAACTATGTATTCCACCATGAAAACATACATAAATTATTTTTATTACGTTATCTCCAAATAGAGGAATTAATAACATGATTTACTCATATCTCAAGATATTATCTTTAATATAATATCCATGTCTTCTTAAAATAATTTTGTGTAAGGCACATGTACACATATCACGTATAGATAATAAATTTATTCTCTCTCATTATAAATTATTTATATTAATTTATTTACATATAACAAATATATTTTAATATATTTACCATATTACTTAATCATACATATTACCTCATACAAATCCATACATATAAGGAAAAATCATTATTTAAATTAATATTCTCCCTTTATTAAAATAATTCAATGCTAGAATTTATTTTAATATCCTTTATTTAAAATATTCAATATTTATTTCTCTTTCCTTTCTATAAATTGTCCCAAAACAATTTTTTCCATATTCACATTTAGCCATATATCAATTTAATTTATAAATCTCTAACCAATATTTATTTAAAGATATATTAGTTTTCTTCTCTCCTCAACAACGTATATATATTTTATTAACGTCATTCTGAACATTAGACTCTTTCATATATTACCATGCTAAGTAATATATAAAAATAATACTAAATTTAATTATATACTCATTTCATTTTTCTTATCCAAAACACATATATTAATTCACCAGTTACTTAAGTGAACTAACCCCTTTACTATATCACCACTGTCAATTTAGGTTTTAATATTCAAATTATATTATTCCATAATATAATTTTTAACTTAATTTAAATTAACCAATATTTATTTTTGTTAATTAATTCCCATAACTAATTCATGCTACGCTATCTCAATCCATTCATGAACAGTTTAAGCACCAATTATGACCCATATTTCAACATGTTAGTCACTAGTATACATACCCAAGAAAAATGGTGATTATTCATTAAAGATATTTAATGTCACCAATTTACTATGCTAAAATAATTTTATAAATTATTTAATATTGATAGATAAATTTTTATCCATCACCTTTACTTTAAATAATTTACCTCTACAATATATAACAAAAAATATCATAATAATATATTTATTAAACACAAAAAAATCACATATTGCATGGTTCATATTACCTTATGCAACACAATACCCCATACTTCATAACGTATATATATATATATATATATATATATATTTGAACCCACCTTAAGAATTTTATTTACAAATTTCTTATTTTAATAATTTCTGAAAATTCGGGTTCTCACACTTGAGGCTCAGATCTTGGTTCAGCCTGCTCAACAACAATTCTTCTTTCTTCCTCCTTCAAGGATTCTTCATTGACAAGAATATATTTCTTGAAAAGCTTTTTCTTTGTTCTCCTGGGCTTAGCCATAGCCTCAACACTTTCTTCAGCCTCAGCTCTGACAGTTTGTTCAGGCTGAGAGACTGTTGCAGCATCCTTATGAAAGTAGTATGCATACAAGCCAATCATGTATGATGATAAAACATCTACTTTGGAGACGATCTTATTTATTTATTAATAAAAGTATTCACATAATAAAAGTATTTAATTATCTACATGATGTTGTTTTTATAATATGTAAATAACCCATTGTTTTAAGCAATGCTTTTAAAATCATGATGTTGATCATGCTAATGAGATCTAAATTCTTAGAAAGCTTAAAACTAAAATAGTTCACAATCGTTGGATTACTAAAAAGGGGATTAGTAAATCCGGATAGATTGGTACATATGTTGCTTGGTCATTGGATGAGGATGATTGATCTCATTGTCATTTGTGTGGAGACACTAAAGTAAGTATGTAGGTACTTATTGAAGAATAAGTTCACCGAATGTTGTAAGAACCCGAACTTTCAGAAATTATAAAATAAGAATTTAATAAATAAAATTCTTAAAGCATGAGATGGGTTCAAATAAGAATATATATATATATATATATATATATATGTGTGTGTGTGTGTGATACGAGGTTTGTAGTATTACATAGGGTAATATGAGCTATGTAATAAGTGATTTTATGTTTAATAAATATATATCATTACTATATATTTGTTATAAATTGTAGAGATGAATTAGTAAGAAGATAGATAAGATTTATCTATCGACATTAATTTATAGAATTATTTTATCATAGTAAGTTGGTGACATTAAATATCTTTGATGAATAATCACCATTTTCTTGAATATATATACTAGTAACTAGTATGATTGTAATATAGGTTATTATTAGTGCTTAAGCTATCCATGGATGGATTGAGATAGTAAAGCATGAATTAGTTAAGGGAATTAACTAATAAGTATAAATGTTGGTTAATTTAAATTGAAAGTTATATTATGGAATAATATAATTTGAACATTAAAACCTTAATTAACTATAGTGATATAGCAAGGGATTTAAGACCACTTAAATAAATAGTGAGTTAATACATGTCTGAAGTATGTAATTATAGTAAGTGCCTTTATATATATTATTTAGCATGGTATTATATGAATGTGCGAACGACGTTAATAAAATACGTTGTTAAATCAATATATCTTTAAATAAATATTGATTAGAGAATTAATTAATAATGATATATGGTTAAATGTATAAATTAAAGAAATTGTTTTGGGAATAATTTATAGAAAGAAAAAAGAAATGAATATTATATATTTCTAATAAAGAATATTAAAATAATTTCTACTATTGAATTATTTTAATAAAAGGAAAATATTATTTTAAATAATAATATTACCTTATATGTCTTGGTATAAGGTAATAGGTATGATTAATTAATATGATAAATATATTAAAATATATTTGCTATATGTAATAAATTGATGAGAATAATTTATCATAATAGAAGATAAACTTATGATCTATTTTCTATATAAAAGGTGTACATGTGTCGTACATGTAATTATTTTAATAATACTTAGATATTATATTAAAATAATATGTTGAGAAAATGAGTAAGTAATTTTATTATGATTAATGCCTCTATTGGAGAAAATGTAATAAGAACATTTTATATCATGATATGACGGAGTACATAATAGTAATTATATCTTATGTATTTCCAAGAGGGTTAAATCTATGAAAGAAAACTACGTTATTTTAATATATTAAATAACCTAAGTTGTTATTTTGTCGTGGATTTTATGATTTAAATAATTAATAGAGTAAATCTTAATTATTCTAAGCATAAAAGTTATACTTATTATAAGTGTATAATTATTTAAGGTAGCTTGACATTAGAGTGCATGTGTCACACAAACCTTATATTAAAAAAGAATATTAAAGTGTGGTGGAAGTAATAATAAGCTTAATATTGAGCTTGTGAGATATGCTTAGTGTGGCAAAGTGGTGGGATAGACATTCATTAAATAATTAAATGAATGAATAATTAAAGGAATTAATTAGTATTATTATGTAAATTAATTCCTATGGGCATTGATTATATGTTATAACTACATCTATATGATATGAAGTATAACACTTCAAAATAACTATATTATATAAGAACTATATAGTAAGATTGAAGGAATGATATAAGTTACATAAATAATGTTTATGTGACAAGATGTGATGAATGGATACATTAAGGTGTATGTATGGAATAATAAATTACACTAAATAAATAATTGTTATTTAATGATTATTTCAATAATTAAATATAATTGAAATAATAGAGTTGTAATAATATGGTGTGACAATACTCAACCTTACTATATTCGGTATTGTCAAATGTACACAGATTATATGATTGCGTGTATCTGTGACCCTATCATATCATATGGTAATAACATTAAGTTATTAGATATAAGCTTGCAAGTTAGTCCATGTGAGAGCAATGATGGCTAACCAAATGGCTAGGATACATTGAATAGTAGTAGTTGGTGGGAGTTAGCCACTAACTCTTCTTTGCCCTTTGTGTAATGTCCATAAGAGGGTAATAGCTTGGCTATAAGTAGAGGCCATGCATTGGTGTGTAGAGTGTTAGTTTATTTGCTAAATGCAAGTATATATGTCATGGGAATTAATTATGTGATATGGTGCAATAGACCCCCCCTCCCATGACCCCTATTCTATGCCCAAATGCTCAAAATTTTGTGTCATGGTGAAGTTTGTAAACTAAGAGACATGTGGGAGAAATGATGAGAAAGGACCATGAATAGTAGTAGTTGGTGGAGTTAGCCACCAACTCCATTCTTTGCCCCTTGGGTATTGTCCATAGGAGGGTAATAGATTGACCATGATTAGAGACAATTAAGTAGTGTTAGCATATGAATGTGCTAGTATATAAATTATGAGAACATATGATGTAATAGTATTATATTATGAACATATTGTAAGAGGTGATATTGGAAATAATATTATTTGTGAGATTATAGTATTGTAAGCTTGAGGTCTATTATATACTAAGCTTACATAATTGTGCCTTGTGTGGCATGGGTGGTAAAGTTAAATTAATTAGAGGTTTAACTATAATTGTCAAAAGAAAATAAATGGTAAGTTAATATATATTTATTAATTATCATTATAATATTTGGATATATTTGAAATAATAAATTTTATGGAAATTATGGGTTGAGAATACCCAACTATTTTATATCTAGTCCAATTAAAATATTAATGGGTTAAACCAATGTACATGAGTTACATTATTATATGTATTAGTATGCTTGTTTATATGTGGGTGTACATATGTGTAGGGTTGGGTATGTGTGACCCTAACATATAATATGGTAGTAATATTAAGTATTGAAGTATGACTTATATTGTCCAAATGAAATAAACATAAGTATGCTAGCATGCAAATGTACAAATGCTGAGTTTTTAAAGGGGTGTCCCAATAAGAGAGTCTCATCTCTTTTTCATTCACATGAAGTAGAGGCCATTGGCCTATGTTAGAGGATGATGATGGCTATGAAAATGATTTAAATAATGGTGGGGGGGGGGGAGTGGTGTTGGGTTTGTACGAAATCGTGACGCAATCAAATTGCAAAAATTAGTGGAAGCATGGTATATCAGAGTTTAAAAAATTTCTACAAAACCATTACCCGGATCATCCTTTATGCAAATTATTAATTTAAAACGATAAATAAGAAGTTATGGAATCATACCCTTGTAGAACGAAGCTTCCACAGGTACTAGTTCAACTCCTTGTTCTTCGTGATCTCCTTGAATTTCCGGGTTAGATTCCTTCCTTTGATCAACGTTAGCCACCCAAGTGTTTGGCCTCTAGAGGTGATCCACCAAGGAAGATGAATTATCAAGAAGGAGGGTGGTTGGCTTAGTTTTCTATCCTCTATAGAAAAGGAGTACTCTCCAACAATTGGAATTGTATCAAGTAATATCTATTATAAGAATCCTCTTATATAGATATTGGTCAACCCTTCTAATCCTATTAGACATGGGATTTCTTTTAATTAATTAAACTCCTTTAATTAATTTAGGCTTCCCACCACATGGGAAATAATTAATTAAATTCATTTAATTAATTTGTCTCCTAATCTTATTAGGAATAAATGAGAGTGCTAATATTAAATTAATTACTAAACTCCTTTAGAAATTAAAATAATAATAATTATAATAATATTAATAAGACTCCTCTTATTAATTTATATTTAATATTTCAAAATATTAAATAATAAATATTAAGCTATTTAATTTATTCTATCACCATAGATTAAATTAATTTCACTTAATGCATTATTACGATTATGCCATTACCTTCTTAAATAATTATTCTTCCTTTTATGGTGTGACCCTTTAGGTTCTCCATATTAAACCGGTTGTGAATAAATCAATTAGAACAATTCTAATCTTATTTAAATAAATAAATTAAACTAATAATCTATTTAAATAAATAATATTTATTCTACAATAGGGATAAGCCTCCCTAGCGATCAACGACTTTCCAGATAATATATATTTCAACATTAATCATAAAAGAACCTGTGAGTAAATAGTTACCATACAATTCAATCCTTCCACCATACAATGTCCCAATTAAATATAAGACATGAATTTACTGTCAAGTCTTATTTTATTTAATTATATGTATTTCGATTAGAAAATGCACAACTCCAAATAATGTAAATTAGAAACTCCTTTCTAATTTCATTTTACCTTGGCCAAGGATTCCTGGGTTGTCATTTAACGAATCACATGGGACATATCTCCTCTTTTACTAGAGGTGGTAGATTCTTTATTGATCATTCATTATCTCCATATGTAACTCATTATACCCAAGCATACCCTATATATGCCTTAAAAGGTCTGAAGGAATAAGTCAAAGTATAATTTGTTACATACAAGATACTATGATGATCTCAAGTCCAAGGATTACTTGTACTACTATCACATTAGGAATTTCTATTGACAGGCGAGTAAATCTCCATTAGGTATTCCATAGCGAATCACGTTCAGTGAACTTATTCTCCAATAAGCACCTACATACTTGCTTTAGTGTCTCCACACAAATGATCATGAGATCAATCATCCTCATCCAATGAGCAAGCAACATATGTACCAATCTATCCGGATTTACTAATCCCCTTTTTAGTAATCCCACGATTGGGAACTATTTTAGTTTTAAAACTTTCTAAGAATTTAGATCTCATTAGCATGATCATCATCATGATTCTAAAAGCATTGCTTAAAACTATGGGTTATTTACATATTATAAAAACAGCAACATGTAGATAATTAAATGCCTTTAATAAATGAATATTTTATTAATAAATAAATAAGATTGTTTACAAAGTACGTGCTTTATCATCATACATGATTGGCTTGCATGCACACTACTATCAATCTCCCACTTGCACTAAAGCCAATCGCCATGGTATCTCATACCCATCTTCTCTAAGTGACGATCAAACTGCTGTTGTGTTAAAGCTTTAGTAAATGGATCTGCAATGTTATCTTGAGAGTCTACACGCTCCAAGGTGACGTCTCCTCTTTCAATGATCTCCCTGATCAAGTGAAATCGCCGCAACACGTGTTTAGATTTCTGATGAGACCTGGGTTCCTTAGCCTATGCAACTGCTCCTGTGTTGTCACAGTAAACGGGAACTGCTTCTCCAATGCTAGGAACCACACCAAGTTCAGTTATGAACTTCTTCATCCAAACAGCTTCCTTTGCAGCTTCACTTGCAGCTATATACTCTGCCTCTGTCACTGAATCAGCAACTGTTTGCTGCTTGGAACTCTTCCAACTCACTGCGCCATCTTTCAAGGTAAACACATACCCTGAAACAGATTTACTGTCATCTTGGTCTGTTTGAAAACTTGAGTCTGTGAATCCCTTGAGTTTTAATTCAGACCCACCGTAGACAAGAAAAATATCTTTAGTCCTTCTCAAGTACTTTAGGATATTCTTCACTGCCTGCCAGTGCTCTTCTCCAGGGTTTGACTGGTATCTGCTCATTACACTAAGTGCATGAGCAACATCCGGTCTAGTACATATCATACCGTACATGATAGATCCTATTGCAGAAGCATAAGGGATCTTACTCATACGGTCTCTCTCCTCAGGTGTCTTTGGGGCCTGTTTCTTGGAGAGATGTATTCCATGGCTCATCGGCATGAGACCTCTTTTGGAATCTTCCATGCTAAACCTCTTTAGCATTGCATTAATGTACGTTCCTTGGGATAAACCAAGCATCCTTTTAGATCTATCTCTATAGATCTTTATCCCCAAAATATAGGATGGTTCTCCCAAGTCCTTCATGGAGAAGTGTTTAGATAACCAGATTTTAATCTAATAGGAATGCCATTCCCTATCAGTAATATATCATCAACATATAATACAAGGAATGAAACTGCGCTCCCACTAACCTTCTTTTTCACACATGGTTCATCGTCATTTTTGACAAAATCAAACTCTTTGATTGTCTCATCAAAACGAATGTTCCATCTACGAGAAGCTTGCTTCAATCCATAAATGGATCGTTGCAGCTTACAGACTTGATTTGTTCCAACCTTTGAAACAAATCCCTCTGGCTGTGTCATATACACATCCTCCTCAAGTTTCCCATTGAGGAAGGCCGTTTTCACGTCCATCTGCCAGATCTCATAGTCGTTATAAGCTGCAATCGCAAGCAAAATCCGAATGGACTTGAGCATAGCTACTGGTGAGAAGGTTTCATCATAGTCAACTCCTTGTCTTTGTTTGAAACCTTTTGCAACCAGTCGGGCCTTATAGGTCTCTACCTTGCCGTCCGCTCCAGTCTTTCTTTTAAAGACCCATTTACACCCAATAGGCTTAATGCCTTCAGGTGGTGAAATCAAAGTCCATACTTTATTTTCAGACATGGAGTCCATTTCGAATTTCATAGCTTTAAGCCATTTTCCTGAGTGTTTATTACTCATAGCCTGTTCGTAATTCAATGGATCATCATCATTCATGATGTGTACCTCATCGTCATCCTCTATAACGAATCTATATCTCTCAGGTATCTTCGGTACTCTTCCAGATTTACGAACAGGGTGTGGTATAGTAGGTTCTTCTACTTTGTCAGGTACCTGACTTTGATCCGTGGTAATTTGTGGTTCTTGAGCTTCTTCAAGATATATCTTACTCCCACTGACCCCTTCATGGATAAACTCCTTTTCCAAGAAGGCAGCATGTTTCGCAACAAACACCTTTTGATCAGTTGGATGATAGAAATAATACCCTACAGTTTCTTTAGGGTATCCCACAAATCTACACTTTTCGGATTTAGTTTGTAGCTTATCATGTTCAAACTTTTTGACATAAGCTGGACAACCCCAAGTCTTAACATGCTTAAGATTTGGTTTCCTCCCCTTCCACATCTCATATGGAGTCTTTGGGGCGGATTTGGTAGGTACCTTGTTAAGTAGGTATGCAGCCGTTTCTAGGGCATATCCCCAGAAGGAAATTGGAAGGTCGGTAAAACTCATCATGGATCGAACCATGTCTAACAGTGTTCGATTTCTCCTTTCAGATACTCCATTTAACTGTGGTGTACCTGGAGGAGTCCATTGTGAGATTATACCATTTTCTTTGAGACAATTGAGAAACTCACCGCTTAAGTATTCTCCGCCTCGATCTGATCGAAGTATCTTTATACTCTTGCCCGTTTGTTTCTCTACTTCACTTCTGAACTCTTTGAACTTTTCAAATGATTCTGACTTGTATTTCATTAAATACACATATCCAAATCTTGAGTGATCATCAGTGAAAGTAATAAAATAAGAATACCCACCCCGTGCACTTGTTGTCATAGGCCCACAAACGTCTGTGTGAATCAATGTCAACAACTCTGTAACTCTTTCTCCTCTTCCACTAAAAGGAGATTTAGTCATTTTACCCATGAGACAAGATTCACAAGTTGGATATGATTCATAATCGGATAGCTCGAGGAGCCCATCTTTATGCAACTTGGATAATCTTGTTTCATTGATATGACCGAGTCTACAGTGCCACATGTAGGTATAATTAATATCATCTCTTTTTCTTTTCTTAGTTTGTTCAATTTGAAATATATTTTCTTGTAAGTCAAGTGTATAAAGTCCATTTCGCAAATTTCCAATACCATATAAAACATCGTCTTTATAAATAGAACAACTATTGTTCTTTATAACAACGTTAAATCCTTCCATATCCAATACAGAAATTGAAATAATGTTTTTAATAATATTCGGAACATAATAACAATTATTAAGATAAATGGACTTGCCCGAAGGCATTGCTAAATAATAAGTTCCTACAGCTAATGCAGCAACCTTTGCTCCATTCCCTACTCGTAGGATCACCTCATCATTGTTCAGCTTTCTACTTCTGACCAGTCCCTTCACATTATTACATATGTGAGAACCACAGCCGGTATCCAATACCCAAGTAGAATTTTGACTTTCTGAAAAATTAATTTCAATCATGAACAAACCTTGATTGGAAGTCGAAGCTTCTCCAAGCTTCTTGTCTGCCAGAAACTTCTTGCAGTTTTTCTTCCAATGACCCGGCTCGTTGCAATGAAAGCACATTCCTTTAGCTGGTTCAGGTTTCTTTTGTTCCTTTTCTTTCCCCTTTCCCTTAGCCTTCTTGGATTTCTTCTTTTCAGAAGATACCTTAGGTCTCTTCCTTTTATTGGAAGAATCCACCATCAAGATATGGTTCTTCTTGGATGGGAAGTGTCCTTCTGCAGTTTTCAGCATGTTAAGCAGCTCAGGCAAGCTGACATCTAGCTTATTCATGTGAAAATTAACCACAAACTGCGAGAAGGTCTCAGGGAGTGACTGCAAGACCAAGTCTTGACTCAACTCCCCATCCATGACGAACCCAAGCTGTCCAAGGCGTTCAATCAAATTGATCACTTTCAGGACATGAGTCTCGATGGCAGTACCCTCGGTCATCCGAGATCGGAAGAGCTCCTTAGATATCTCATATCTAGCAGTCCTACTCTGTTCACCATACAACTCCTTGAGGTGAAGCAGCATAGCAGGAGCATCCATTTTTTCGTGCTGACGCTGAAGCTCGTTATTCATGGATGCGAGCATGATGCATTGAGCCACAGATGCATCATCTTGCCACTTATTGAAAGTGACAATCTCTTCCTCAGAGGCTGTTTCTGAAACAGATTCAGGGACAGTTGAATTTAGGACATAAGAAATCTTTTCAGCAGTGAGAACAATTCTCAGATTTCTTAGCCAGTCCTCATAATTCGGCCCGGTAAGCTTGTTTGCATCAAGTATGCTTCGTAGTGAGATTAGTGATTTAGACATTTTTAAAATTTTGCATGTGAAAAACAACATTTTAGCAAACATTCATTTTATTAATTTTACATACCAAAATAAATTTAGGTCTTTATTTTAAATTGGTATCTCCCACTATTTTTATCAAACTATATTACTCTCACTTATATAGTTCGGCAACATCTAATTAAAGATTTGCTAGTGAGAATAAGGATCCCATTTCAAATGTATATAACCTTGTGGATAGCACAACAAGCGATATACAAATAAATAGGTAGACAACTCTTGTCAATTACAACACTATATAACTCCTTTTATTTTGCCTCTTAAATCATAATGGTCAAGTGTGTGCACATCCGAACTAAAATGATTTAAGTTAAGTCCAGCCTAGCACTTCCATAAATTCAAAAAAGAAAAATGTTCGTCCTTGTGGATAGCACAACAAGACTAGATCGTTCAATTTTCTTGATAAGCATCAAATGTGATTAATTAACATCTTAAATACGCAATACTCGCCTTGTGGATAGCACAACAAGCTCATATTAAATATTTAATACTCTATTAATTTATCATGCTAGAAGGCGACGTTCGATATTCCAAATATCATTTGAACGCTTCGGACTTAATATTATTTCTTTGAGGGGTTTGTTATTATTTGTCTCATCTTGTTTAGCGCGCATGCACATATATATATAAAATACGCGTCATTTTATTAAACATGCGAAGCATGTTTGCATAAAATATAATATATATAATATTTAGCCTGCAATATAGAATATTATATTCTACCCGGATTGATTATGGACTTTTATTCTAGTTTGGTTCACTAGAGCCACCAAGTGAACCAAAAGGTCAAACCTAGGAGTGCAAGAATTTAAATTTAAATATAACTATTACATTTAAACACGGGCTCCATACAAACAGGTCTTCACGCGCTCCTTGCTCCTTGGTCTCCAATTTCTTCAAGATAATTCTAACTATTCTTATTACATTAAACTATTTAATTTAAATAGAAACCTTGATCAACAGTCAAGGGGAAGTACATAGGAGGGAGATAGAATTTTACATCAAGAAAAAAAAATTAGAGAAGACGAGGTACGCAGACCCCATTTAATAAAATCCATTCATTCAAGCATTCAACTAAAATAAAATCCAATCACATTGGTCAAATAGTCCATAATCAATCCCCATTTATTTTCATACATATCACCATCTATATCAATAAATAAATATTCATCTCATGAATTAAAACATTCCATATATATATGAGTATCATTTAATGGGCAATTTTAAATTGCATGAAATCCAATTTCAAGATTAAAATAAACTCTTTATTTTAATTATAAAATTATTTAGAATATAATATATAAATATATCATATTTATTTTTTAAAAGGAAGTCACCTTTTTTTATTAAAAGAGTCCTGCAGGTTTATTAAAAAAGTCCTTTCCTGATGGGTCACCTTCTTTTTGGAGTAAGAAAGAGACAACACCTTTTCTTTGCAGAATTCAAGATTAGCACCCAAAAAAATTGTGATTCGTCCCAAAAAAAGTCTCTTTTTTTTTTTCCTTAAAAAATATAATTTTATACAATAAAATTATGCCCAATAAATTATTTTAAATACATACCCATATGTATATGAAATCAAAAATAAATTAATAATTGCATAAAGATTTGGCTCTGATGCCACTGTTGGGTTTGTACGAAATCGTGACGCAATCAAATTGCAAAAATTAGCGGAAGCATGGTATATCAGAGTTTAAAAAAATTCTACAAAACCATTACCCGGATCATCCTTTATGCAAATTATTAATTTAAAACGATAAATAAGAAGTTATGGAATCATACCCTTGTAGAACGAAGCTTCCACAGGTACTAGTTCAACTCCTTGTTCTTCGTGATCTCCTTGAATTTCCGGGTTAGATTCCTTCCTTTGATCAACGTTAGCCACCCAAGTGTTTGGCCTCTAGAGGTGATCCACCAAGGAAGATGAATTATCAAGAAGGAGGGTGGTTGGCTTAGTTTTCTATCCTCTATAGAAAAGGAGTACTCTCCAACAATTGGAATTGTATCAAGTAATATCTATTATAAGAATCCTCTTATATAGATATTGGTCAACCCTTCTAATCCTATTAGACATGGGATTTCTTTTAATTAATTAAACTCCTTTAATTAATTTAGGCTTCCCACCACATGGGAAATAATTAATTAAATTCATTTAATTAATTTGTCTCCTAATCTTATTAGGAATAAATGAGAGTGCTAATATTAAATTAATTACTAAACTCCTTTAGAAATTAAAATAATAATAATTATAATAATATTAATAAGACTCCTCTTATTAATTTATATTTAATATTTCCAAAATATTAAATAATAAATATTAAGCTATTTAATTTATTCTATCACCATAGATTAAATTAATTTCACTTAATGCATTATTACGATTATGCCATTACCTTCTTAAATAATTATTCTTCCTTTTATGGTGTGACCCTTTAGGTTCTCCATATTAAACCGGTTGTGAATAAATCAATTAGAACAATTCTAATCTTATTTAAATAAATAAATTAAACTAATAATCTATTTAAATAAATAATATTTATTCTACAATAGGGATAAGCCTCCCTAGCGATCAACGACTTTCCAGATAATATATATTTCAACATTAATCATAAAAGAACCTGTGAGTAAATAGTTACCATACAATTCAATCCTTCCACCATACAATGTCCCAATTAAATATAAGACATGAATTTACTGTCAAGTCTTATTTTATTTAATTATATGTATTTCGATTAGAAAATGCACAACTCCAAATAATGTAAATTAGAAACTCCTTTCTAATTTCATTTTACCTTGGCCAAGGATTCCTGGGTTGTCATTTAACGAATCACATGGGACATATCTCCTCTTTTACTAGAGGTGGTAGATTCTTTATTGATCATTCATTATCTCCATATGTAACTCATTATACCCAAACATACCCTATATATGCCTTAAAAGGTCTTAAGGAATAAGTCAAAGTATAATTTGTTACATACAAGATACTATGATGATCTCAAGTCCAAGGATTACTTGTACTACTATCACATTAGGAATTCCTATTGACAGGCGAGTAAATCTCCATTAGGTATTCCATAGCGAATCACGTTCAGTGAACTTATTCTCCAATAAGCACCTACATACTTGCTTTAGTGTCTCCACACAAATGATCATGAGATCAATCATCCTCATCCAATGAGCAAGCAACATATGTACCAATCTATCCGGATTTACTAATCCCCTTTTTAGTAATCCCACGATTGGGAACTATTTTAGTTTTAAAACTTTCTAAGAATTTAGATCTCATTAGCATGATCATCATCATGATTCTAAAAGCATTGCTTAAAACTATGGGTTATTTACATATTATAAAAACAGCAACATGTAGATAATTAAATGCCTTTAATAAATGAATATTTTATTAATAAATAAATAAGATTGTTTACAAAGTACGTGCTTTATCATCATACATGATTGGCTTGCATGCACACTACTATCAATCTCCCACTTGCACTAAAGCCAATCGCCATGGTATCTCATACCCATCTTCTCTAAGTGACGATCAAACTGCTGTTGTGTTAAAGCTTTAGTAAATGGATCTGCAATGTTATCTTGAGAGTCTACACGCTCCAAGGTGACGTCTCCTCTTTCAATGATCTCCCTGATCAAGTGAAATCGCCGCAACACGTGTTTAGATTTCTGATGAGACCTGGGTTCCTTAGCCTGTGCAACTGCTCCTGTGTTGTCACAGTAAACGGGAACTGCTTCTCCAATGCTAGGAACCACACCAAGTTCAGTTATGAACTTCTTCATCCAAACAGCTTCCTTTGCAGCTTCACTTGCAGCTATATACTCTGCCTCTGTCACTGAATCAGCAACTGTTTGCTGCTTGGAACTCTTCCAACTCACTGCGCCATCTTTCAAGGTAAACACATACCCTGAAACAGATTTACTGTCATCTTGGTCTGTTTGAAAACTTGAGTCTGTGAATCCCTTGAGTTTTAATTCAGACCCACCGTAGACAAGAAAAATATCTTTAGTCCTTCTCAAGTACTTTAGGATATTCTTCACTGCCTGCCAGTGCTCTTCTCCAGGGTTTGACTGGTATCTGCTCATTACACTAAGTGCATGAGCAACATCCGGTCTAGTACATATCATACCGTACATGATAGATCCTATTGCAGAAGCATAAGGGATCTTACTCATACGGTCTCTCTCCTCAGGTGTCTTTGGGGCCTGTTTCTTGGAGAGATGTATTCCATGGCTCATCGGCATGAGACCTCTTTTGGAATCTTCCATGCTAAACCTCTTTAGCATTGCATTAATGTACGTTCCTTGGGATAAACCAAGCATCCTTTTAGATCTATCTCTATAGATCTTTATCCCCAAAATATAGGATGGTTCTCCCAAGTCCTTCATGGAGAAGTGTTTAGATAACCAGATTTTAATCGATTGTAGCATAGGAATGCCATTCCCTATCAGTAATATATCATCAACATATAATACAAGGAATGAAACTGCGCTCCCACTAACCTTCTTGTTCACACATGGTTCATCGTCATTTTTGACAAAATCAAACTCTTTGATTGTCTCATCAAAACGAATGTTCCATCTACGAGAAGCTTGCTTCAATCCATAAATGGATCGTTGCAGCTTACAGACTTGATTTGTTCCAACCTTTGAAACAAATCCCTCTGGCTGTGTCATATACACATCCTCCTCAAGTTTCCCATTGAGGAAGGCCGTTTTCACGTCCATCTGCCAGATCTCATAGTCGTTATAAGCTGCAATCGCAAGCAAAATCCGAATGGACTTGAGCATAGCTACTGGTGAGAAGGTTTCATCATAGTCAACTCCTTGTCTTTGTTTGAAACCTTTTGCAACCAGTCGGGCCTTATAGGTCTCTACCTTGCCGTCCGCTCCAGTCTTTCTTTTAAAGACCCATTTACACCCAATAGGCTTAATGCCTTCAGGTGGTGAAATCAAAGTCCATACTTTATTTTCAGACATGGAGTCCATTTCGAATTTCATAGCTTTAAGCCATTTTCCTGAGTGTTTATTACTCATAGCCTGTTCGTAATTCAATGGATCATCATCATTCATGATGTGTACCTCATCGTCATCCTCTATAACGAATCTATATCTCTCAGGTATCTTCGGTACTCTTCCAGATTTACGAACAGGGTGTGGTATAGTAGGTTCTTCTACTTTGTCAGGTACCTGACTTTGATCCGTGGTAATTTGTGGTTCTTGAGCTTCTTCAAGATATATCTTACTCCCACTGACCCCTTCATGGATAAACTCCTTTTCCAAGAAGGCAGCATGTTTCGCAACAAACACCTTTTGATCAGTTGGATGATAGAAATAATACCCTACAGTTTCTTTAGGGTATCCCACAAATCTACACTTTTCGGATTTAGTTTGTAGCTTATCATGTTCAAACTTTTTGACATAAGCTGGACAACCCCAAGTCTTAACATGCTTAAGATTTGGTTTCCTCCCCTTCCACATCTCATATGGAGTCTTTGGGGCGGATTTGGTAGGTACCTTGTTAAGTAGGTATGCAGCCGTTTCTAGGGCATATCCCCAGAAGGAAATTGGAAGGTCGGTAAAACTCATCATGGATCGAACCATGTCTAACAGTGTTCGATTTCTCCTTTCAGATACTCCATTTAACTGTGGTGTACCTGGAGGAGTCCATTGTGAGATTATACCATTTTCTTTGAGACAATTGAGAAACTCACCGCTTAAGTATTCTCCGCCTCGATCTGATCGAAGTATCTTTATACTCTTGCCCGTTTGTTTCTCTACTTCACTTCTGAACTCTTTGAACTTTTCAAATGATTCTGACTTGTATTTCATTAAATACACATATCCAAATCTTGAGTGATCATCAGTGAAAGTAATAAAATAAGAATACCCACCCCGTGCACTTGTTGTCATAGGCCCACAAACGTCTGTGTGAATCAATGTCAACAACTCTGTAACTCTTTCTCCTCTTCCACTAAAAGGAGATTTAGTCATTTTACCCATGAGACAAGATTCACAAGTTGGATATGATTCATAATCGGATAGCTCGAGGAGCCCATCTTTATGCAACTTGGATAATCTTGTTTCATTGATATGACCGAGTCTACAGTGCCACATGTAGGTATAATTAATATCATCTCTTTTTCTTTTCTTAGTTTGTTCAATTTGAAATATATTTTCTTGTAAGTCAAGTGTATAAAGTCCATTTCGCAAATTTCCAATACCATATAAAACATCGTCTTTATAAATAGAACAACTATTGTTCTTTATAACAACGTTAAATCCTTCCATATCCAATACAGAAATTGAAATAATGTTTTTAATAATATTCGGAACATAATAACAATTATTAAGATAAATGGACTTGCCCGAAGGCATTGCTAAATAATAAGTTCCTACAGCTAATGCAGCAACCTTTGCTCCATTCCCTACTCGTAGGATCACCTCATCATTGTTCAGCTTTCTACTTCTGACCAGTCCCTTCACATTATTACATATGTGAGAACCACAGCCGGTATCCAATACCCAAGTAGAATTTTGACTTTCTGAAAAATTAATTTCAATCATGAACAAACCTTGATTGGAAGTCGAAGCTTCTCCAAGCTTCTTGTCTGCCAGAAACTTCTTGCAGTTTTTCTTCCAATGACCCGGCTCGTTGCAATGAAAGCACATTCCTTTAGCTGGTTCAGGTTTCTTTTGTTCCTTTTCTTTCCCCTTTCCCTTAGCCTTCTTGGATTTCTTCTTTTCAGAAGATACCTTAGGTCTCTTCCTTTTATTGGAAGAATCCACCATCAAGATATGGTTCTTCTTGGATGGGAAGTGTCCTTCTGCAGTTTTCAGCATGTTAAGCAGCTCAGGCAAGCTGACATCTAGCTTATTCATGTGAAAATTAACCACAAACTGCGAGAAGGTCTCAGGGAGTGACTGCAAGACCAAGTCTTGACTCAACTCCCCATCCATGACGAACCCAAGCTGTCCAAGGCGTTCAATCAAATTGATCACTTTCAGGACATGAGTCTCGATGGCAGTACCCTCGGTCATCCGAGATCGGAAGAGCTCCTTAGATATCTCATATCTAGCAGTCCTACTCTGTTCACCATACAACTCCTTGAGGTGAAGCAGCATAGCAGGAGCATCCATTTTTTCGTGCTGACGCTGAAGCTCGTTATTCATGGATGCGAGCATGATGCATTGAGCCACAGATGCATCATCTTGCCACTTATTGAAAGTGACAATCTCTTCCTCAGAGGCTGTTTCTGAAACAGATTCAGGGACAGTTGAATTTAGGACATAAGAAATCTTTTCAGCAGTGAGAACAATTCTCAGATTTCTTAGCCAGTCCTCATAATTCGGCCCGGTAAGCTTGTTTGCATCAAGTATGCTTCGTAGTGAGATTAGTGATTTAGACATTTTTAAAATTTTGCATGTGAAAAACAACATTTTAGCAAACATTCATTTTATTAATTTTACATACCAAAATAAATTTAGGTCTTTATTTTAAATTGGTATCTCCCACTATTTTTATCAAACTATATTACTCTCACTTATATAGTTCGGCAACATCTAATTAAAGATTTGCTAGTGAGAATAAGGATCCCATTTCAAATGTATATAACCTTGTGGATAGCACAACAAGCGATATACAAATAAATAGGTAGACAACTCTTGTCAATTACAACACTATATAACTCCTTTTATTTTGCCTCTTAAATCATAATGGTCAAGTGTGTGCACATCCGAACTAAAATGATTTAAGTTAAGTCCAGCCTAGCACTTCCATAAATTCAAAAAAGAAAAATGTTCGTCCTTGTGGATAGCACAACAAGACTAGATCGTTCAATTTTCTTGATAAGCATCAAATGTGATTAATTAACATCTTAAATACGCAATACTCGCCTTGTGGATAGCACAACAAGCTCATATTAAATATTTAATACTCTATTAATTTATCATGCTAGAAGGCGACGTTCGATATTCCAAATATCATTTGAACGCTTCGGACTTAATATTATTTCTTTGAGGGGTTTGTTATTATTTGTCTCATCTTGTTTAGCGCGCATGCACATATATATATAAAATACGCGTCATTTTATTAAACATGCGAAGCATGTTTGCATAAAATATAATATATATAATATTTAGCCTGCAATATAGAATATTATATTCTACCCGGATTGATTATGGACTTTTATTCTAGTTTGGTTCACTAGAGCCACCAAGTGAACCAAAAGGTCAAACCTAGGAGTGCAAGAATTTAAATTTAAATATAACTATTACATTTAAACACGGGCTCCATACAAACAGGTCTTCACGCGCTCCTTGCTCCTTGGTCTCCAATTTCTTCAAGATAATTCTAACTATTCTTATTACATTAAACTATTTAATTTAAATAGAAACCTTGATCAACAGTCAAGGGGAAGTACATAGGAGGGAGATAGAATTTTACATCAAGAAAAAAAATTAGAGAAGACGAGGTACGCAGACCCCATTTAATAAAATCCATTCATTCAAGCATTCAACTAAAATAAAATCCAATCACATTGGTCAAATAGTCCATAATCAATCCCCATTTATTTTCATACATATCACCATCTATATCAATAAATAAATATTCATCTCATGAATTAAAACATTCCATATATATATGAGTATCATTTAATGGGCAATTTTAAATTGCATGAAATCCAATTTCAAGATTAAAATAAACTCTTTATTTTAATTATAAAATTATTTAGAATATAATATATAAATATATCATATTTATTTTTTAAAAGGAAGTCACCTTCTTTTATTAAAAGAGTCCTGCAGGTTTATTAAAAAAGTCCTTTCCTGATGGGTCACCTTCTTTTTGGAGTAAGAAAGAGACAACACCTTTTCTTTGCAGAATTCAAGATTAGCACCCAAAAAAATTGTGATTCGTCCCAAAAAAAGTCTCTTTTTTTTTTTCCTCAAAAAATATAATTTTATACAATAAAATTATGCCCAATAAATTATTTTAAATACATACCCATATGTATATGAAATCAAAAATAAATTAATAATTGCATAAAGATTTGGCTCTGATGCCACTGTTGGGTTTGTACGAAATCGTGACGCAATCAAATTGCAAAAATTAGCGGAAGCATGGTATATCAGAGTTTAAAAAATTTCTACAAAACCATTACCCGGATCATCCTTTATGCAAATTATTAATTTAAAACGATAAATAAGAAGTTATGGAATCATACCCTTGTAGAACGAAGCTTCCACAGGTACTAGTTCAACTCCTTGTTCTTCGTGATCTCCTTGAATTTCCGGGTTAGATTCCTTCCTTTGATCAACGTTAGCCACCCAAGTGTTTGGCCTCTAGAGGTGATCCACCAAGGAAGATGAATTATCAAGAAGGAGGGTGGTTGGCTTAGTTTTCTATCCTCTATAGAAAAGGAGTACTCTCCAACAATTGGAATTGTATCAAGTAATATCTATTATAAGAATCCTCTTATATAGATATTGGTCAACCCTTCTAATCCTATTAGACATGGGATTTCTTTTAATTAATTAAACTCCTTTAATTAATTTAGGCTTCCCACCACATGGGAAATAATTAATTAAATTCATTTAATTAATTTGTCTCCTAATCTTATTAGGAATAAATGAGAGTGCTAATATTAAATTAATTACTAAACTCCTTTAGAAATTAAAATAATAATAATTATAATAATATTAATAAGACTCCTCTTATTAATTTATATTTAATATTTCCAAAATATTAAATAATAAATATTAAGCTATTTAATTTATTCTATCACCATAGATTAAATTAATTTCACTTAATGCATTATTACGATTATGCCATTACCTTCTTAAATAATTATTCTTCCTTTTATGGTGTGACCCTTTAGGTTCTCCATATTAAACCGGTTGTGAATAAATCAATTAGAACAATTCTAATCTTATTTAAATAAATAAATTAAACTAATAATCTATTTAAATAAATAATATTTATTCTACAATAGGGATAAGCCTCCCTAGCGATCAACGACTTTCCAGATAATATATATTTCAACATTAATCATAAAAGAACCTGTGAGTAAATAGTTACCATACAATTCAATCCTTCCACCATACAATGTCCCAATTAAATATAAGACATGAATTTACTGTCAAGTCTTATTTTATTTAATTATATGTATTTCGATTAGAAAATGCACAACTCCAAATAATGTAAATTAGAAACTCCTTTCTAATTTCATTTTACCTTGGCCAAGGATTCCTGGGTTGTCATTTAACGAATCACATGGGACATATCTCCTCTTTTACTAGAGGTGGTAGATTCTTTATTGATCATTCATTATCTCCATATGTAACTCATTATACCCAAACATACCCTATATATGCCTTAAAAGGTCTTAAGGAATAAGTCAAAGTATAATTTGTTACATACAAGATACTATGATGATCTCAAGTCCAAGGATTACTTGTACTACTATCACATTAGGAATTCCTATTGACAGGCGAGTAAATCTCCATTAGGTATTCCATAGCGAATCACGTTCAGTGAACTTATTCTCCAATAAGCACCTACATACTTGCTTTAGTGTCTCCACACAAATGATCATGAGATCAATCATCCTCATCCAATGAGCAAGCAACATATGTACCAATCTATCCGGATTTACTAATCCCCTTTTTAGTAATCCCACGATTGGGAACTATTTTAGTTTTAAAACTTTCTAAGAATTTAGATCTCATTAGCATGATCATCATCATGATTCTAAAAGCATTGCTTAAAACTATGGGTTATTTACATATTATAAAAACAGCAACATGTAGATAATTAAATGCCTTTAATAAATGAATATTTTATTAATAAATAAATAAGATTGTTTACAAAGTACGTGCTTTATCATCATACATGATTGGCTTGTATGCACACTACTATCAAGTGGTCCTAATAGTATTATTCACCAACTCCTTCTTGTCCAACATTCTCTTCCTTCTCCCATTGGTTTGATTCAATGAGCAAGAACCACCAATTGGACAATGGCTCCTCTATAAATAGAAGCCTCCCCTTCACAATTGTTGTTTGCTAAACTATTGATAAAGTTCTTATAGTAAGTGTTGATAAGAGTTGGAGGGAGTAATCTGAAATTGGAGATAGTGGTGTAATTCAAAGCCCCAAGAGGTATAACTCGAACTTTGAATTCTTAGTTTTGATTTAATAAATTCTTAAGAGATTTCATATTAGTGGAGAATTGTTATGTAAGATAATGTTAACATGTTATAGAGGCTATGTAGTTGATTTCTAGCATGTCTCATGAAGTATAATAGAGTTGGTTGGGAAGCTCTACAATAGCAGAAGTTCTCCTGTCTAGAACCGGAGTGGCGCGGAAAGCAGCGCGGAAAGCAGCGCGGCCGCGCCGTTCTGCAGAAATAGGAAATGAATTTTTGTGTTTTTTGGTTTGTTGAGCATGCTAGTTAGACTTCAATAAGTGTATAATTGAGTCTAACATGTGACCTAAGATCACCATGCATGTAGTGAATGAAATTACCTTGGTATTAATGATTTCTAAAAGAAACTTAAAGTTTTAAAATGGAACTTTATGACTTTAAAGTCATTAGAAATTTGACTTTGGAGACGTGTGTACGTGTCTTGATTATACGTGTCAATGAGTCTGAAAGGTAGTTGTTGATAAGTTACCTTGGTTAGTAATAAACCACTATACCTTGCTTTAGTGAAGTTTTTATGAAAACTTAAGGTTTTGGAAAACAAACCTTGAAGTACCTAGTGTCCTTTAAAAAATGACCTTGAAGCATACATACGTAAGTATGAAACGTAACTTGTTGTTAAGTCACCTTGCATAAACTAGAATTTGTTATAGCTTGGTTTAAAATGTTTTGAAGGAAAACGTGGAAGTTTTTGAGAACTAATAGTTTCAAACATTGTGTAAAGTATACTCTGACCTTTCAAGCATGTATACTAGGACGATTTATGCCTCTAGACGTGTCTAGTATGTTCATCATATAGCGAAGCATGAATTAGACTATTTGAACATGGTTTAAAATAAGTTTTCAAATAATGAACTATGTTATGTCTGTGACGCCCCCAAATTCAGGTACTTGAAACCCAAACTTGGTGCTAGACGATATTATTTCTTTGAGCGGAATAATATAAATAACAAACTTAATATACAAATCAGAGTTGTCTAATCTCAGGTACACGACCTTTAAAACATTCATTACATGATCAATAGTAAATATTATCGTCTTAATAAAGTCTAACTATTACGCAAAATACCATAAAACTTATTCTTGCAGCTTTCCTTTCCATTTGTTTATGCCAGAGCCTTCTGGTTGATCACGCTTAGCTGAAAATATTTAATTTAAAGCAAGAATGAGCATTCAATTGCTCAGCAAGTAATAGCAGGTAATAAACTTTAGTTGAAAGAAGTAAATATTTTCTTTGTGGTATACTTCTACAACGAATCAATAGTTGTGAAGTCTTTCGAAACATATCTTAAAAACATATCAAATCGTTTAAAATTTTGAAACGACGTAGTGACTATATATACTGAGCGGTCAATGGACTATGAACTTTTATTTTTCTCATTTTCAGAAAAGTTTAAATAGAAATTCATCTACAAACCGCTCTGGTCTTACGGACATGTAGGGTGATCAACCCCGTTATGTCCTATATTGATCAATACTATCTGTTTGAACGACAAATTCATTCACTCTGTTCGCCTTGGCACATAAACAATTTTCCCATGACAGGTTGTTCATACTCAGTCTGGAGTCCTAACTAAATAATTCAAACTATGTCTAGCTGAGTCAATTAGCTTAGACAGTCTTTAAACCATAAATACATACCGAAGTTTAATAGTTTGTAATAGGATTTGTCATATCAAAGAATTTAGAGTTCAAGAGTTCTTGTTTGAATACAATAGTTTATACCAGTGGGGACACCTTCTATGATAATCGACAATAATGAGATATTAATATAATAATCGAATTGAATAAAATTCCACAATATGAGAATAATTTCATAAACGAATCATGGATATTAATACGGATATGAATAATTGACAATAATTATTCATGAATATGCTTTCACTTATTGAAATCCATCGCATATAGTAAATGCAATGAGTAGATATCATGCTTAATAATAAATTAAGATAAGAAACTTGCCTTGATAGCTGATTACTGCTACGTAGTATAGCTTAAGCTTTTAATATGAAGTTCTATCATCAATAGAATTATTCTTTTAATCAGAATAATACAACTTAACACATAATACTACTTAAACATGTTGCCACATATTCATATCAGTCATTAAAACACATAAGAACATATACTTAGTCAAACTATGCCTATTTGGTTTGAGTACGATATCGTTTCGGCATCCCGATTGCATTATCGAATAATTAATGAATTTATTTCTAATAAAACTTTGTTCAAGAACTTAAATATTATATTAAATAATTTAATTATCATTTATAATATTTTTTCAAACATTAAAATTATTTATAATGATTTTTCAAACACTTATATCATTTTTAATGATTTAATTGTTAAATAATTTCATTATCATTAATATTTAAATACTTTAAAATATTAATGAACTTTATGTCAACACTTTAAAAGTTATTTATTATAACCTGAAAATATTTTTTTAAAACCTTAATATTATCTTTAAATGATTTTTAAGATATTAAAATTATTTTTAAATAATTACCATTAATATAAAAATATTAATGTTATTCATATCAAAATATTAAAAGTTATTTATTATTACTTAAAATACTTTTATTACATTTATTTCACCTTTAAATGATTTATAAAATATTTAAATCATTTTTAAATAATTTATTTAATATAATTATTAAATAACTTTATTATCATTAATATTAAATTATTAATGAAATTCATATCAAAATATTATAAGTTATTTATTATAGCTTAAAATACTTTTTAAAACTTTAATATCATTTTAAATGATTTTTAAATATTAAAACTATTTTTACCTAATTTATTTAATATAATTATTAAATAAATTTATTATCATTAATATTAAATTATTAATGACATTTATCTGAAAATATTATAAGTCCTTTATTATAACTTAAAATATTTTTTAAATAATTTAATATGATTTCTAATAAATTAAAATCATTTTTAACTAATTTATTTAATTTAATTATTAAAAAAATTTAATATCATTAATATTTAATTAAATTAAAATATTAATGAAATTATGTCAAAATATTAAAAGTTAATTTTTATAACTTAAAATAATTTTTTAAATTATTTTATGAATTTTTAATAATTAATTTCTATTTATTTTAATTAATATAATTATTTTTCAAAAATATGTCCGTCACAATAGGGCTATCGCGACGGAAAGTGTCGCCTTAAGTGTTCTTGAGCAACTCAAAAATATCCATACTCAGTTACCAGGGTGCCTAGTTTGACCACATATAGATCTTTGATGCTAATGTTTTGGGCATGTAAGTGTACTAGTGTTGTAGCAATGATGTAATACTACAATCACAAACAAGTTTCATGGCCAAACTACCTCATAACAAGAAGATATAAGCCTTTCAAATGGCTGTCAGACATGTTCTTCATTTTCTGGGCATCCTAGAAACGGCCGGTCAATGTCGGTCAACGTACTTTGGGTCCTTATATCTTGCAGGTTGTTCATGGTTTAAGGGTGTTAGACGTCGGGCCTTGTAGTATAACTACCAGGTTACATGAATCGAGCACTTACAGAGTCTAGGTATCAATAACTAACAAGATATAAGATTTACAAAAACTGGTCAGACGCTGTTTTTTGGATTTTCTAGGTTACCCAGAAAATCGATCTTAACGATCAACGACTTTTGACCGTTTACCACATCCGATCCATTGCTTTCTAAGGTTCGAGACTGCTCTGGACTTATAGTCCTCATGTCAAAGTACAAGCTAAACACAAATTTACATTCTAAAAGCCTTCCAGTTACAAGATCAAAGCCGGTCAAAGTCACTGCTAGAACACGTTCTTCTATTTTCTGGGTTACCCAGAAAACTCAATTTCGTATTCGGTCAACACACTTTGACCATGAATAATTTTCAATCTACACATGCTATGTTCATGATTCCACTTTCAAAATACTAACAACATGGCATAGTGCACATTCAAACACTTAAAGACAACATATCATGAACAGATTGAGAAATATAAGCCCCGACTTTGGGCTGTCGAAAACTTTTTAGGGTTCATGCAGTTTTCAAAAATTTTATTTTTCGTGCATCTAGATGTTATAGAAATGTTATTTCTCAACCCAGATCACTTATTAACATATCATAGAACATATTTTAACACTTAAACACAAAATATATTTAAGCATACAAGATCTAGCTTGGTTAGGGTTTTATACCTTTCTTGAATCAATTTTTGATTTCTGATTCTTGATCTGTTCTGGGTTAGTGTATGGGATGTTTTGGGCTTGTTAGAAACTGATCTTGAGAGTAATTTTCGTGGGTCTTAAGAGTGAGAGAGTTTGGCTAAGTGTTGGTTCTCAAATGAGGCTAACTATAGACTTTTCTCTCTCTTTAATTTCTTATTTTGATTCAATGTATCTATAGGTGGCAAGGTGGCACTTAATATCAGATTTGGTTGAGATTTTAGAGCACATGGTGAATCTAGAGTTGGTGAGTCCAAATATTTTGGCAAGATTTGCAAGTTAGCTAATTAAAATAAATCCAAAAATGGTATTTTAGTAAATAATAAATCCTTTTTAAGGGTATACCTGTCCATGAGACATACTTCTAGGGTTTAACCCTTAGGTTTTAATCCTTAGTATTTCCCAAATAATTCCTAGGGTTTGGAAAATTAACCAAGAATTAAATAAAAAAGTAATTAAAACACACTAATTAAAAAATTGGGTTTTTAATAAAAATTAGATTTTGTAAAAATTAGGGTTTCTTGCTATAATTAGGGTTCCCAAATTTATGAATTAGGGTTTTTTAATCATTATCCGTAATCACATAATATACACACTTTCATTTAAATACAACTTAATCAATTATTATGTTTAATATCTAAATAAAATGACATAAAATTTTTTTTAATATATATTCATATAATTATATCAATAATCATATTTATATTTAAAATCCATAATCATAAATCATATTAATACACTGACATATATTTGAATACAAATATAATTAATAATCATATTTACCATTCAAATTCCTTAAGAAAATAATTTCTTATTATTCATAACATAATTATACTTTTTTTTAAATACAATTATAACATAATTGTATAACTCATGAAATTTCATAACCTAGATCAAAAATTAGGGTTTTGATCTATAATGACACTTACCTTATATACCAATAATAATTAACTTAACTAATCTTGATAAATTCATATAGTAAAATAATTATTATAATAATTCTAAGAATTAATTCATATATTATTAAAATAATATATTAATCATATTTCCATGAAAAATAAAGAATAAAATATTTTACTATCAAAATTAATTTATTATAAGAATATAATTTATAATAATCAACCATTCCTTTATCAAAAAATTTATTTAAAATCATTCATGCAATAAATAATTATATATTTATCACACATATACATATTCTTTACCTTGCACATATTCCCACCTTTATTTTGATAGAAATAATATTAAAAAATAAATAAATTTATATGCAAAATTTCTTATTTAATTGTATCAAAAATATTGGGTTATTACATTCACCCTCCCTTATAAGGATTCCGTCCCCGGAATCACCGTTTCAAAACTTATACACATAAGGAAAAATATATACACATTCATTGTAAGTAGATCTCAATCAGAATCGATCAAACTGATCTTTAACATATTCAGCATAAAGCTTATCTATCTGTTTAAACGGAATCTGATTTCTAATGGAACTCAAATTCCTCCTTCAAAATTTCTTAATAAAACGATTTATTATATATAAGAAAATAAAATTTATTATAATAATACCTAAAATTCCATCCCCGGCTGCTACCGTATCTTGAACCGTCATATTGAAGGTCCTCGCAGTTGGATACGTGATCGCCAGTTTTCCACTGCTTTTCCCAGCATTCGCATTTCCCCCATCAGCATTTCTTTTCGGACAATCCTTTGCCATATGAGCAGTTGATCCGCAGATGAACCAATCACTATTCTTTCTTGGATTGGGGCAATTAGGAAAGATGTGTCCCTCCTGCCTGCACTTGTAGCACACAAACTTTCCCTTGAGACACTCACCTGAGTGACTCTTCCCACAATTTCCACATAGTTACACCTTTTTCCTTATTCCTCCCTGACTATTACCAGTATTTTCAGAACTTGTCAACTTTCTTTTCCCACTTCTACTTCCACTGTTTCCTTCCACCTTAACTTTTCCTTCGACCTTACCTTTATTCTTCTTTTCCTTGTTATAGAGGCTCATAGCCTCACTTCATCCTTCAGTAATGATAGCCTTTTCCAATAACGTTTCAAACGAGTTAATTTGCAGCACTGCAACCTTGTTGTAGATTCAGGGCTTTAAACCATGTTCGAATCTTCGTGCCTTCCTTTCTTCAGTGTTCACTTGTTGTGGAACGAACCTGGCTAATTCGTTAAACTTGGCGGCGTATTCTGAGACGGTAATATTTTTTTGTTTCAATTCCAAAAATTTAACCTCCATCATGTCCTGCATACTGGACGAGAAGTAATTTTCGTTGAACAGTTCTTTAAACCTTGTCCATATTACCACTTCTGCTCCGGCTCGAGTTTGATTAGCCTCCCACCAGAAGTTCGATTCCCCTTTCAACATGTAGGTAGAAAAAGCTGTCTTTTGCTCCTCTGCTACCCTAGCAATAACAAGCGATTTTTCTATTTCCTTTACCCAAGTTTGGGCTTCGATAGGGTCGATCGTTCCTTTGAATTCAGGCAGTCCTACTTCCTTGAAATCTTTGAAGTTTGCCAATTGATTATCTGGCCGATTTCTTCTTGCTGCCGGTGCTGGATTACGCATTGCTTGTGTCAACATATTCGTAAAATTCTGCATTGGATCTGCTTGTCCTTCTGCGTTGTTTACAGATTCTTCTGCCCTTTGGTTTCGGTTTTGTCTTCTTGGCGGCATTATCTGGTTAAACAAAACCATAAAATTATTATCTTATCATTATATACCATTATTAATGGTATCATAGAAAATAGAATATAAAATTCTAAATTTAGACCAATTCAGCTTGTTGGGTTCCCAAATTCAGCTTGCTGAATTATCAAATTATCATTTAATCAACATACTATCTTAACATATAATAATATCATAACATTGATATTCATTCAAACAGTACATAGTACTTTTCATTATACAATACAGACTGCCATAGTCACTTACTATCCCTTAGTGACAACAAAAGTCGGGATTCATCATGATACTTATGCAAAAGTAATACATTTCACATCTATACATACTATATCACCTTCCATACGTAATCCTATTCTACTTATTCTATTCATTTCCTACACCTTCCCTAGATCCTGGACAAGCCTTTACCTGATGACCTATCAACCCACAAACAAAACATATGCATTGCTTTGGATCAGGACAATGAGATGAGATATGTCATTCACGTCCACAATTATAGCATACATTCTGTCCTTTCATATGTACGCCTTCATGTTTCCCATTACAGTTCACACACATTCCTACTTTCTTGAAGTTCCCTTGATTAATATCAAAATTTCCTAAGTCACGGTCATTCATTTTTCTTTTTCCTTTTTGGCTTGGAGCTGTACACGATTTGCTGCATTTGGCTCCCATCTGTTCAATTTGAACCTTCAACTTATCTTGTTCTTCCATTATTTCGATTAGCGCCTTTTGCAACTGGCTATTTAGTAGCCTTTCCACTTCCAACAACCTTTTCGAACATAACAACTTGTTCTTTAGATTCTGCACTTTCGTTGATGCTTGGCCAGCTCCAACTTCAGTGTCTGAATTACTATCTGTCAATAACACCGTTTCTGGTTCTGGTTCTATGTTTTCCAAAATGATGACTTCATCTTGGTTGCTTTCAGGTGGAGTGATTTGCTCCTTCTTTATGACATGAGAGTCTTCTAATCCTTTCTTTTCGGACATCTATACACAAATTATCCTGATTAGTACAAAATATATACATATAACAAATAATAGTTTATATAAGTTACTTTTATTTCATTTTACGATGAATTTCCTTAATTCATCTCCTTTAAACTCTATTTGAGTTATTTATTTTTCAACGTTTCTATCTAGCTTAAGGTTATAGCCTATGGTATTTCCCTACCTATGGTTTCTAACCTAAAGCTCTAATACCAACCTGTGACGCCCCCAAATTCAGGTACTTGAAACCCGAACTTGGTGCTACACGATATCATTTATTTGAGCGAAATAATATAAATAACAAACTTAATATACAAATCAGAGTTGTCTAATCCCAGGTACACGACATTTAAAACATTCATTACATGATAAATAGTAAATATTATCGTCTTAATAAAGTCTAACTATTACACAAAATACCATAAAACTTATTCTTGCAGCTTTCCTTTCCCTTTGTTTATGCCAGAGCCTTCTGGTTGATCACGCTTAGCTGAAAATATTTAATTTAAAGCAAGAATGAGCAATTAATTGCTCAGCAAGTAATAGCAGTTAATAAACTTTAGTTGAAAGAAGTAAATGTTTTCTTTATGGTATACTTCTACAACGAATCAATAGTTGTGAAGTCTTTCGAAACATATCTTAATAACATATCAAATCGTTTAAAATTTTGAAACGACGTAGTGACTATAAATACTGAGCGGTCAATGGACCATGAACTTTTATTTTTTTAATTTTTGAAAAGGTTTAAACAGAAATTCATCTGCAAACCGCTTTGGTCTTACGGACATGTAGGGTGATCAACCCGTTATGTCCTGTATTGATCAATACTATCTGTTTGAACGATAAATTTGTCTACTCTGTTCACCTTGGGCACATAAACAATTTCCCCATTACGGGTTGTTCATACACAGTCTGGAGTCCTAACTAAATAATTCAAACTATGCCTAGCTGAGTCAATTAGCTTAGACGGTCTTTAAACCATAAATACATACCGAAGTTTAATAGTTTATAACAGGATTTGTCATATCAAAGAATTTCAAGTTCAAGAGTTCTTGTTTGAATACAATAGTTTATACCAGTGGGGACACTTGTATGATAACCGACAATAATGAGATATTAATATAATAATCGAATTGAATAAAATTCCACAATATGAGAATAATTTCATAAACGAATCATGGATATTATTACGGATATGAATAATTGACATTAATTATTGATGAATATGCTTTTCGCTTACTGAAATCCATCGCATATAGTAAATCCAATGAGTAGAGATACATGCTTAATAATAAATTGAGATAACAAACTTGTCTTGATAGCTAATTACTGCTACGTAGTATAGCTTAAGCTTTTAATATGAAGTCCTATCATCAATAGAATTATTCTTTTAATTAGAATAATACAACTTAACATATAATACTGCTTAAACATGTTGCCACATTTTTATATCAGTCATTAAAACACATAAGAACGTATACCTGTGACGCCCCCAAATTCGGGACGACCACTTGGTCGCTCGAATTTAGTTCGTCACGTGCTCATGGTACTACAATAATAACTAAAATCACACATTCACAGCGGAATACCTAATTTAGAATAATATACAATAATTTATTATAATTATTTCCCCAAGTCTCGCAACTTACAGTACTAATAGATTACATAATAATATCAATAACGACTCATTACATAATCTAACTTAAGCTTAAACATAATCAAATCCAGTCTTACTACATCATCTTAATATAACGTTAAAATATTTAAAAATATAAAGAGACAAGCTAGTTGGTAGCCTTGCCCTTGCCCTTATCAACGCCTGAAGGTTCGCCATGCTCTGCCTTAACTGAAATATTTTAGGAAAAGCAAGAATGAGCACAAATTGCTAAGCAAGTAATATACAATAAGGGTGATGAGTATTATATCACGAGTTTGAAATATCAAAGTATAATCTCTAAGATAATTCAGAGTTTCAGAAATATATCATGAACAACGAATATCAACAATTCTTGAATCAAATCTTTGGAAAATGAAATTCAATATAGATCAACAGATATATATGAGTTCAAAGGCTATCAACGTATCTAACTGGATAAAATAATTTATACTGAGCAGTCACTAAGGACTATCGAACATCTACAAGAATCATCAATATTAAACTGACAACCCAAAAGAAATAAGTATGATAGATGATCAGTCTACAATACTCTATGTTATGCATAACACCACAGTAATAATCACGCGTGTGTTAGGGCTTCCAACAATAAACACTCCCCTTACCATAAGGGTTCAACTCAATTTTTAGATTTTCGCACCAATGAAAAGGTTTGGACAGTTTTCTTATAAACATGCACATAGTCTAGCCGAATCGAATGGCGTAGACACTTTCACAATATTCAAGAACAATACCAAGTTCAACATGAATAATAGCTTTCACAAGAGTTTTAAATGTACTAGCTCAATGAACGAGTAAGTAAGATAACTTGCATTGTACAAGGATAGAATACTTGAACCGTAAAAGAGTGTAAGTTAGGAAACTTGCATCCAAAGAGATAAGGTTTAGATACTTGCCTTATGCGTAGTTTATCCACGATAAGTAATTCAACACTTTCAATCCCTATCGTAATATAATTACGTATATATATATGATATCCGTTAGCCATATAGTTTAACTTCACATTTTATCTTCGAATATACGATCAACACATAAGCTAAGTTTTAACCTAGCTACACAGTTATATAGGATATAATTTCTATCCTTAACGTTCCTCCTTTAGAGTTTAAACACATTCTTATATCATATAAGATCGCAACAATTAGCAAACATGCTCTCATATTATTGATATCACATAAAACTACAAGCAATACTAAAATATATTTCATTTTAGCAAGTTATGGCATTCTCATAAGTTAACCGTCGAAATAGGATTCACATATATCACATAGTATATATACATGTTAAAGAGTCTTTTTATATTCGTATAACCTTCCTTTGTTCCAAACATATGTGATATAGATTCTAAGTCGACACTGACGGTCATTTAAGGTCATAAAATTTACAAAGCCTATCATGCTCACTTTCAAAACACTTAAGGTATCTATATTAAGCATACGTATGAGTATTCGCATTCCATACATGTGACTATCACAGTTATTAGTTGAAAACATGCTTCGTTTATACTAAATTTGATTTCACGACACCTAATCATGGTATATATACATGTATCATACATGAGTGAGTCTAAAAATACTATCACATGTTCAAAATTATCAGAATACGGGACTTGCACTAACATGTTAAGATTTACGTTTCAAACTTACACTTTCACTTAGTAAAGTTCGCAAATGAAGTCCATATGCTCATGTCATGCTATGAAACATATCTAAACAACTCAACATACCTTTCGTGCATTCTTAAACCATATCAACATGCTTGTATGGTCAGAATATCAACATGAATATAATTTATTGAAGTTTGTTTTTAAAAATCTACGCTTTTGTTAGAAATGTGCACTAGTTAGGTTCACATGTTCATATTGTATCACGGAACCTATATACATAAGTTAACATGCATTTCATGTGTTTTCTAAGTCATACTAACATGTCTCAAAAGTCAAAACCTAACTATGACGCTTATATATCAAAGTCCATTCTTAAAGCTTCTAAGTTCACTTCGGAAACCTAACACTTTTTGTTAACCATGTATGCTAGTATAATACAACATGTTTACATCGCCTTAATATATTCATATACATGTGTTACATAAGCTAGCATGCTATCTTACGCCAAATCAAACCATTAGTACGTAGCAGAAAACAAGCAGGAAATCAAAACTGCACATAGTGCCCTGCGCAGCTGCGCAGCATGCCAAGTTTGAACCGGCGTAGCTGCGCCACCACTGGTTCTGGCCGGACTGCAGTCTGCCTCGGCAGTTAACAGCCCAATTCACAAAATTACTTCACCGATTCAATTTTTAAACATGCTACATTATATACTAACATGTTACTAAGTCTATATAACAACTAATAACCATTCTATAATTCAATTAACATGCCTTGCAACCAAAATCAAGAAATGAGAATTTGACATAAACAAAATGAAGAACTTGAGAGTATACCTGTGCAATGTAATTGGGCTTGCTGCTATCTCAAGAACATTGATATATATATATATATATATATATATATATATATATAACTTTTAACTCAACACTTTGCAAACTCTCAGCAAATGAAAAGAGAGGAGAAGAGCTTGCATTTATAGGACAACTAATTTCCAGACAATGAAATTTTCCACCAAAACAAACCATTGGAATGAAGAAGAATTTGATGGACATTAGGTAGTTGGTGGAGTTGGTGATTCCCACTGTTGAGCCCACTCCCCATATGATCATTGCTAGCTATATTGCTGAGAATTGGGAGGAGAATTGGAGAAGGCTAGCCTTAGGCCAATGGCCTACGCACGTGAGAAGAGAAATGACACTCTTTGTGGGACAAACAAGGACTCAGCAACATGAAACAATGCAGTAAAATAAAATAACCCAATACATACACATTTTATATACACTTAGGCATATATGTATACTTAGGCTATAATGTAATGTCACAATGTAATTCAATGAATGAGTAACATTTCAATGTAGTAAATGTAATTTGCACATATATAATTCATGTACATTTTATCATACCGGTATAATTTACTTGGATATAATCACATCACATTATCTCCTTTATTATTAAATTCTATTATTCAATTATATATAGAAGTAATCATCAATTATAATTGTTTACTATATATATTCATGATATATTATTTTAAGGTATACTCACATACCTATTGTCACATAAGCATCATGTAGCTTATATATTTTAATCAATCTTAATATATGGTTTCTATGTGTAATATATTCACATTGCACTATATAACATAGTTTATGTATACTTGCATGGTCACACTTAAGTGTTTCTCTACACTATATAATATAGTTATATTCCATATACCTTATATATTCAAGTATTGCACATTTGCACATATCGATTAATGTAATCTTATTATATTAATAACTTACTTATTTGTTTTATTATTCATAATGTCAAATAAGTAAATTATTTATCTCATTGATTAATTAATGATAATATTAATTAATCCATTCTTCGTCGATTATTAATTTTCATAATAATCGATTAACACTTATATGATTAAATATCACATTAAATAAATATAAATCTTATTATATTTATAAACACGTTGCTCATTATTATTATTATATTTCTTGCAATAATAATAATCACATATTATCAATCATAGTTAATATTCCATAACCATCAATTAATATTCTACAATTAACAATTAATACAGATTAATTATTTGCTTAAATTAATATAATCATTCTTATATTACGTCACTGTGCCACACAAGGCTATCAACGAGTTTATCGCAAACTCTATCAATTTCTCAATTATTATAATTATTCAATTTTATATAATTGAAATAATCATTCTCATAACACAAAATTATTTATATTCAAATAAATTCTCATTTCTATTAATATATTTATTTAATAATATTAGAAATTTCTCGGGTATTACAATACCTAGTCAAACTATGCCTATTTGGTTTGAGTTCGGTATCATTTCGGCATCCCGATTGCATTATCAGATAATTAACGAATTTATTTCTAATAAAACTTTGTTCAAGAACTTAAATATTATATTAAATAATTTAATTATTATTTATAATATTTTTTCAAACATTAAAATCATTTATAATAATTTTTCAAACACTTATATAATTTTTAATCATTTAATTGTTAAATAATTTCATTATCATTAATATTTAAATACTTTAAAATATTAATGAACTTCACGTCAACACTTTAAGAGTTATTTATTATAACCTAAAAACATTTTTTTAAAACCTTAATATTACCTTTAAATGATTTTTAAGATATTAAAATTATTTTTAAATAATTATCATTAATATTAAAATATTAATGTATTTTATTTCCAAATATTCAAAGTTATTTATTATAACTTAAAATATTTTTAAAAATTAATATTACTTTCAAATGATTTTTAAAGTATTAAAATAATTTTTAAATAATTATCATTAATATAAAAATATTAATGTTATTCATACCAAAATATTAAAATTTATTTATTATAACATAAAATACTTTTATTACATTTATTTCACCTTTAAATGATTTATAAAATATTTAAATTATTTTTAAATAATTTATTTAATACAATTATTAAATAACTTTATTATCATTAATATTAAATTATTAATAAAATTCTTATCAAAATATTATAAGTTATTTATTATAACTTAAAATATTTTTTAAAACTTTAATATCATTTTTAAATAAATTTTAAATATTAAAACTATTTTTAACTAATTTATTCAATATAATTATTAAATAAATTTATTATCATTAATATTAAATTATTAATAAAATTTATCTCAAAATATTAAAAGTCATTTATTATAACTTAAAATATTTTTTTAATACTTTAATATTATTTAATATGATTTTTAATAAATTAAAATCATTTTTAACTAATTTATTTAATATAATTATTAAATAAATTTAATATCATTAATATTTAATTAAATTAAAATATTAATGAAGTTTATGTCAAAATATTAAAAGTTAATTTTTATAACTTAAAATAATTTTACGAATTTTTAATAATTAATTTCTTTTTATTTTAATTATTTTCAAAAATCTATTCGTCGCAAAAAGGCTACCGGGACGGAAAGTGTCGCCTTAAGTGTTCTTGAGCAACTCAAGAACATTCATACGCAGTTACCAGGCTGTCTAGTTTGACCACCTATAGATCTTTGATCCTAATATTTTTGGGTATGTAAGTGTATTAGTGTTGTAGTATTGATGTAATACTACAATCACAAACAAGTTTCATGGCCAAACTACATCACAACAAGAAGATATAAGCCTTTCAAATGGCTGTCAAACATGTTCTTCATTTTTTGGGCAGCCCAGTAACGGCCGGTCAATGCCGGTCAACGTACTTTGGATCCTTATATCTTGCAGGTTGTTCATGGTTTAAGTGTGTTAAACGTCGGGCCTTGTAGTATAACAACCAGGTTACATGAATCGAGCACTTATAGGGTCTAGGTATCAATAACTAACAAGATATAAGATTTACAAAAACTTGTCAGACGCTGTTTTGGATTTTCTAGGTTACCTAGAAAACCAATCTTAACGGTCAACGATTTTTGACTGTTTACTACATCCGATCCGTTGCTTTCTAAGGTTCGAGACTGCTCTGGACTTATAGTCATCATGTCAAAGTACAAGCTAAACACAAATTTACATTCTAAAAGCCTTCCAGTTACAAGATCAATGCCGGTCAAAGTCGTCACTGCCAGAAAACGTTCTTCAGTTTTCTGTTACCCAGAAAACTCAATTTCGTGTTCTGCCAACGCACTTTGACCGTGGATAACTTTCAATCTACACATGCTATGTTCATGATTCCACTTTCAGAATACTAACAACATGACATAGTACACATTCAAACACTTAAACACAACATATCATGAACAGATTGAGAAATATAAGCCCTGACTTTGGGCTGTCAGACAACTTTTTAGGGTTCATACAATTTTCAAAAATTTTATTTTTTCGTGCATCTAGATGTTATAGAAATATTATTTCTCAACCCAGATCACTTATTAACATATCATAGAACATATTTTAACACTTAAACATAAAATATATCCAAGCATACAAGGTCTAGCTTGGTTAGGGTTTTATACCTTTCTTGAACCAATTTTTGATTTCTGATTCTTGATCTGTTCTGGGTTAGTGTATGGGATGTTTTGGGCTTGTTAGAAACTGATCTTGAGAGTAATTTTCTTGGGTCTTAAGAGTGAGAGAGTTTGGCTAAGTGTTGGTTCTCAAATGAGGCTAACTTTAGACTTTTCTCTCTCTTTAATTTTTTATTTTGATTCAATGTATCTATAGGTGGCAAGGTGGCACTTAATATCAAATTTGGCTAAGATTTTAGAGCACATAGTGAATCTAGAGTTGGCGAGTCCAAATATTTTGGCAAGATTTGCAAGTTAGCTAATTAAAATAAATCCAAAAATGGTATTTTAGTAAATAATAAATCCTTTTAAGGGTATACTTGTCCATGAGACATACTTTTAGGGTTTAACCCTTAGGTTTTAACCTTAGGGTTTTCCAAATAATTCCTAGGGTTCGGAAAATTAACTAGAAATTAAATAAAAATGTAATTAGAATACACTAATTTAAAAATTAGGGTTTTATAAAAATTAGAGTTTCTTGCTATAATTATGGTTCCCAAATTTATGAATTAGGGTTTCCTAATCATTATCCATAATCACATAATATACACACTTTCATTTAAATACAACATAATCAATTATTATGTTTAATATCTAAATAAAATGAAATAAATAAATTTTTAACATATATTCATATAATTATATCAATAATCGTATTTATATTTAAAATCCATAATCATAAATCATATTAATACACTAACATATATTTGAATACAAATATAATTAATAATCATATTTACTATTCAAATTCCTTAAGAAAATAATTTCTTATTATTCATAACATAATTATACTTTTCTTTTAAATACAATTATAACATAATTGTATGATTCATGAAATTTCATAACCTAGATCAAAAATTAGGGTTTTGATCTATAATGACACTTACCTTATATACCATTAATAATTAAGTTAAAATAATTAACTTAACTAATCTCGATAAATTCATATAGTAAAATAATTATTATAATAATTCTAAGAATCTGTTCATATATTATTTAAATAATATATTAATCATATTTTCATAGAAAATAAATAATAAAATATTTTTATTATCAAAATTAATTTATTATAAGAATATAATTTATAATAATCAACCATTCCTTTATCGAAATATTTATTCAAAATCATTTATGCAATTAATAATTATATATTTATCACACATATACATATTCTTTACCTTGCACGTATTCCCACCTTTATTTTGATAGAAATAATATTAAAAAAAAAATTACGCAAAATTTCTTATTTAATTGTATTGAAAATATTGGGTTATTACAATGTCCATGTAAATAAGATAGATACATGTAAACATGCTATTAGAGGCTTATTAGTAGCATTATATGGTTTAAAGACTTATATCAATGACCCTTTGTTAAAAGAAAGATATTGAACCTTGTTGATTTAAGTAATTCAACGTAGAGCTACGTGATTCAAACCTAAATGATTCGAATATGAATTTGAAAACCTACTTGATGAATGTTTATAGTATGTATCAGAATACATGTCATGCTAGAAATTAAATTGGGCAATGAAAAGGTCAAGTCTGGTTTGGACAAGGAGTAGCGCGGCCGCGCCACTTCCAAGCTTATATGCAACGCGGCCGCGCTGTTCTGCAGAGTGACCAAGAGCAGTTTGTTAACTGCATGGTCTTAAGTTATGGTTAGATGTTGTCCTTAAGGACTACAAGATATGAAACAAGATTGTTTAGATAAATATGATAGTAGAATGAGCTAGTCTCATCGTTATCCTAAGTTCAAGTAAAAATAAAACCAAGTTAGGAAACAATATTTGTTCTTATATTAATAGCGTATGAAATGTATGACTGATGGGTATGAATCCATGATTATATAACTGTGTAGGAATACATGCAGTGCAGATAAGCTTTAAGCAGTTAAGTCGTAGTTGATAAACTATAAATTAGGCAAGTATTTCGGTTCCTATTTGTATATGAATGTGATAACTGTTAGTTGAGTTATATTATGCTATGAGAATGTTGATGTATATATATGAACTGCATATGAGATATGTATGAGATTGAAAGTTGATCTTTGATGATATGCTAGTTATGTGAGAAGTAACTTGCGTAGTAAATATAAATTGATTATAAATGCATGAACTGAGTATGATATTATATGCTATATGATGCATGAAAACTTTTAGAATTGCTAAGCTGTCGAGCTCACTCTTGCAAATAACCATTTTTGCAGGTTAAGGACTCACGGTAAGATTATGTGCTAAGTGATTGATAGAGTTCGTTAGCATTGAAAGAAGATTACTATTTAATTAAATATATGCTCTTGAACCATGTTTATTCTAAGAGTTTTACTTGATAGTTGTTTACGATGTTTAATACTTGTCGTATTGTAAAGATATATTAGTTAATACATAGAGGATATCGAGTGGAGATGTAAACATTTATATAGTAATTCAAATAAAGTGAATTATAATATAGTTTGATTCAAGGTTATGTAATTGATTCAAGTTATGAGATCAATAAAAGATTTTATTCAAAGGCTATAGAAAAGTTTAAATTATTCTTTATTTTTATAACATCGAATATGATGTAAGACAGGAATGGTAAATGACCAAGATCTGAACTCATTAAAGTTCGGGGTCATTATACAGATCCTGGAAATGGAAAGAATTTATATTCTAAATTATAATAAAGCGAAATTATATTCTTTAAGTTATGAATAAAAGATGTAATAGTTTGACGATAGTAGTATCGTGACACACCGGATCCGATGTTCGAAGGGACTCGGATTTGGGGGCGTCACATACGTGACTCGCTATGAAATACCTAATGGAGTTTTACTTTTCTGTCAATAGAAATTCCTAATGTGATAGTAGTACAAGTGATCCTTGGACTTGAGATCATCATAGTATCTTGTGTGTAATGAATTATACTTTGACTTATTCCTTAAGACTCTCAGGGTATATCAAAGGGTATGCTTGGGTAAAATGAGTTAAATACGGAGATAATGAATGATCAATAAAGAATTTACCACTTCTAGTAAAAGAAGAGATATGTCCTATGTGATTCGTTAAATGACAACCCAGTAGTTCTTGGCCAAGGCAGAATGAAATTAGAAAGGAGTTTCTAATTTGTATTATTTGGAGTTGTGCATTTTCTAATCGAAATACATATAATTAAATAAAATAAGACTTGACAGTAATTCCATGTCTTATATTTATTTGGGACATTATATGGTGGAAGGATTGAATTTTACGGTAACTATTTACTCACAGGTTCTTTTATGATTAATGTTGAAATCTATATTATCTGAAAAATCGTTGATCGCTAGGGAGGCTTATCTCTATTGTAGAATAAATATTATTTATTTAAATAGATTATTAGTTTAATTTATTTATTTAAATAAGATTAGAATTGTTCTAATTGATTTATTTACAACCGTTCTAATATGGAGAACCTAAAGGGTCACACCATAAAAGGAAGAATAATTATTTAAGAAGGTAATGGCATAATCGTAATAATGCATTAAGTGTAATTAATTTAATCTATGGTGATAGAATAAATTAAATAACTTAATGTTTATTATTTAATATTTTAGAAATATTAAATATAAATTAATAAGAGGAGTCTTATTAATATTATTATAATTATTATTATTTTAATTTCTAAAGGAGTTTAGGAATTAATTTAATATTAGTATTCTCATTTATTCCTAATAAGATTAGGAGGTAAATTAATTAAATAAATTTAATTAATTATTTCCAATATGGTGGGAAACCTAAATTAATTAAAGAATTTTAATTAATTAAATAAAATTCCATAGTCTAATAAGATTAGAAGGGTTGACCAATATCTATTTAAGAGGAGTCTTATAATAGATATCAGTTGATACAAATCCAATTGTTGGAGAGTACTCCTCTTCTATAGAGGATAGAAAACTAGGGTTTAGCCAACCACCCTCCTTCTTGATAATTCCTCTTCCTTGGTGGATCATCTCTAAAAGGCAAACACTTGGGTGGCTAACGTTGATCAAAGGAATGAATCTAACCCGGAAATTCAAGGAGATCACGAAAAACAAGGACTTGAACTCATACCTGTGGAAGCTTCGTTCTACAAGTGTATGATTCCATAACTTCTTATTTATCATTTTAAATTAATAATATGCATAAAGGATGATTCGGATAATGGTTTTGTAGAAAATTTTAAACTCTGATATACCAATGCTTCCGCTAATTTTTACAATTTGATTGCGTCATGATTTCGTAAAAACCCAACACCTTCTCTAGAATAATGGTAAGTCTAGACTCCACGATCATGGTGAGTGAAGACTTCTTTGATCAATAGTTGCGTTTCTTCTTTTGAGGCTCAGAGCTTCCTTCAGCCTTATCCTCACTATTCTTCTTCTTCTTCTTCTTCTTCTTCTTCTTCTTCTTCTTCTGGTGATTCGGTCACTTCCAGAGTGAGTTCTCTTTGAGTGATAAGACCTAGAATCACAGTACCAGAACCCCCCTTGGGGTACACCATTAATTTAGCATTGGGGCTCTTATTCCATCTGAACACGTTTTCTCAATTTCCTCTCCCCTTTGCTCTTTCTGATCAGAGCAGAGGGTTCTTCTTGGTTGACTTCTTCTTCTTCTTCAGCTTCCTTTACCACATATATGTTTCCTTGTAGATCAGGTTTCTTCTTCACATCACCAGTCCTTCCACTGGATTCAGACATCATCTTCACATTTTTTGCATTTGAAAAAGCTGCTGGGTCATCTTTCTGTTGGGGTTGATAGGTGCCCCTTCCTTGTCTCCAATTTTTTCTCCCAAAGCAGATTGGAGAATAATGCTAATGAATCTCCCATAGAGCATCTTGCTAGAGCTCTTTGCCTTCTTTGTGCTGAGAATCCACTTCCCAATCCATCCCATGAGTAGGGCTCCATAGTTGATTTGAGATTTGAAGCAGATAGCTGTCATAATCTTCAGTTGGTTCTCATTCACAGAGTCGTGACCAGAGCTCTTGCAGCATATGCATTTCCCAACAATATCAGTCAAAAACTCGTACTTATGGGGAAATTCTTCCTTCTTGTGGCCCTTGATTCCTTGAGCCTTCTTGTGGTGCATCCTCTTCAGACCTTCATCAAAGTCGATGTGGCTCAGAGAAGGAAGACCCTTTGGTTTAAACCCTAGGGCCAGGTTTATATCTTCAGCTCCCAGCCTAATCTGCACACCTTTGACCTTTCAAGTGATGACGTCTTTTTCGAAGACCCCATTGCAGTAGAATTCTTTCACCAACTTTGTGTAAATCCTTGTGCTGGTGCTCAGAGCTTCTTCGAGACCAGCTTTCTTCAGAAGGGATATAATTTTGTGGAACTATGAGTCAGCTGTCTTGAATTTGTAGAAGCATAGTTTGTAACCAGACACAACATTGGAAGCAGCCTATTGATTACTGTGATTTTCCTGAGACGAACAAAAATTAGTTGAACGTTCTGAAAGCTCGGGTTTCTTTTGAGAGAGAAAGATAGAGAAATGAGCTTTTGAAATTCAAAAGTGAACTGACAAAAGACATTTCAAAATGTATTTGTAACTTCCCTCCTCACGATCTGCAGAGTGGGGCACGTGTCGAGTTCTGCAGGGCTCCACGATTTTAAGTCGTATCAAAAGTATTGCTATTCCCTTAGCTCTCCTTGAGCTAGTGTATCCTTCAGGATGACTATGATTGTCGAGGCTACTCCACGATTGTTGAGTTCATTGTTGAACCTTATCCACAATCGTTGTCTCTATTGGTCTTTATGATGCATTCTGAATCAGCATCCCTTCTGGGTTAAGGTTGCTCAGGAAGGGCCAACCTCTTGGTCTAAAACTAAGGGTCAGGTTTGTCCTTGAGGCACTTATCAGAATGGCTTCTTAGACTTTATAGTAATTTTGTCATCACAGTGAGCTTCTCTGCCATGTCGAGACTACTCCACAATCGTGGTTTCTGTTGGTCATCTCCACGGTTTTGACATAGCCTTTTTATCTGCATGGTTAGCACTAACTAGAACATAGAATTTATGGTTGTAGATTTAACATACCTAACTCACTTATTAATTTATTAAATCTGGATTCATCTAAGGTGTAGACACTCGAGATTTTCCTTGCCCCAATACTCATCCAGTAGAAGGGTAAAACAGTTAATCAACCCAAATCCGATCCACAATATCAGTGCTCCAGTCAAATTCAATTCCCAATATCGGTAATCAAGTTCTGACAGTCAATCAGACCATTAATCAAGCTCCGGCAGTCAATCGGACCATTAATCAAGCTCCAACAGTCAATCGGACCATCAATAAAGCTCTGACAGTCAATCGGATTATAAAGCTCAACCCCGGTCTCAACTCGGGAGGTATCAATCAACCCCGGTCTCAACTCGGGAAATCAAATCAACCCCGGTCTCAACCAGGGAGGTATCAATCAACCCCGGTCTCAACCCGGAAGTCAAATCAACCCCGGTATCAACCCGGGAGGTATCAATCAGCCCCTACAGCAACCCGAGAGGTATCAATCAACCTCGGTCTCAACCTGGGAAATCAAATCAACCTCTATCTCAACCCGAGAGGTACTAATCAACCCTGATCTCAATCTGGGAAGTGTAAGTCATCCCCGATCTCAACCCGGGACGTCAGACTAACTTCAGACATCAGCCTGAAGCATTGAAACAACTTCATAGAAAAACTTGGAATGACCATGTCATCCTCAGAGATAACCTAGAGGTCAAAAGACTCGACTGGGATCCAAGTCTTGGAATTAGCTCCCGGAAGTCAACCAGCGACCATGCAGACACCACAGGCAGCCCCAGGAGGGGTAAAACGGTCATTTTACTAACTTGCAACTGACTTGGTCAAACTTAAGCCAAATTGATGCCGCTAAAGTTAGAATTAACCCTAACGATGATCCCGAGTGGCAACAACGCAAGACAGTTCAATGGACAAACTATGGGAAATCGAAGACCTGGTTATGAACCCATCTTCCTGGACCCAGAAAATGTTTGTTCCCATGTCATTGCAACACTCTCGGCCAGAGCTTTTCGGAAAGGTATCGCACGCCTCAAACGGACGCTCCGATCAAAAGTTAGAAAGTTTCTGACCGGACATCGCATTGCTCGAAGTGCACGTACTTTGAGACTACCAAGCCGAGCACGCGAGACCGACCTCGAGTGGTCGCACCTCTACCTGCGGTAGCCGCATATAGAGGTGAGACTCCCCCCTCTATAAATAGAGGGGTAGCCACCTCTCATTTGAAGAAGCAAGAAGCGCAGCGAAGCCCTGCCCGACTGATTTTTTCGACTTTTACACCTCTTCCAAACCAAAATATTTTTACTCCAACACATAGATATACAAATATACTACCACATATCAAAAAACCACCGGTAGATTTGGACGTTTAAGGCCTACAATTCGGCAAAAAGCCCGTAGTGCAGCCCATTGTAAGTATTTTTACGATCAGCAAGTCAATACTACTACTTTGCACTGTTTTACACCTGCACATCAAGTTTTATCTTTTAAATATGCCCAGAACTTAGTTCCGTGGCCATTTTCGCCTAAAATTGATACATTTTTGTATAAAAACTCCGTTTTCAACATTTCTAAAACTCGAATTGACGATCCGTCAGCTCCAGTAGCTTCAATGCACTAGCACACACCGTTTTGGCAACTTCGCCGGACTGGATTGTCTTCCCAGTCCGGGTTTGGCCTTTTTCTATACATATTTAACTGTTTATGTACTAACATTTCAATTCTGTCAAGCCCAAATGTAAAATCCGAGGTAGTTTACCGCTTTTATATATATTTACGCATATTTAAGCGACTCTCATCATAACTGGTCTTCGGACCAGTATTGGTTGACTATATTTCTGTCAATATATATATATATATATATATATATATATATATATATATTTTAATTCAGTCCGGGCACAGGCGTGAAAACCCATCGCCGTGACTGCTTTTATATATATATGCATATATAAGCAGCCTTCATCATCATTGATCATCTTTCCAGTCTTGATTGACTACGTTTCTGTCAATATATATATATTTACATATATATTTCGATTCCAGTTCGGGCTTGTGAGTGAAAATCCATCGCCCTTTTACAGCTTATATATATATAATTATATATATTGCTTTATTCAATTTATTCAACTGTTGCATTTAACATTCATTTGTATATGAATTTGAAATGACAAATCTGCGGGCGAACTAGATTTATCCAAATCTCGCCACTTTTAGCTTTCAACGGTTCAAACAAGTCCCGACAGAACTTGGAAGCTATAATGGCTGAGATTCCTTTAAATCTAGTTATTTTTATAGTTTCAGCTTTGAAAGCAACCTCGCGTCCCTTAGATCGCTATCTAGTGGGAATGAAACGCTTTAGCCGTGCGGACCGGGATTTACTGAATAATTCCCTGGTTCTGGCTATTTTGAGATATTTATCTGCTTCTGTATAAATTTGAATTGTGAAGGTTTTTCTAGCAACTCATATGTGAGCCTAGGAATCGTGGGATTCATGATCAAACTGATCAGAATCTGATTCCCACGATGGACAAACTCCGATTTACAGATGTACCCTGCCAGTTTTTTCTGTAAAATGTACATGCACAGACCTTAAAACGGTTATCCGTATTTAAGGTCTCAACATAGTAAAAATATAGATTGTCTTGTCAGTGTCCCTCCGATGGTTTTCATACCCATGAGGAGACCGACACTTTATATTTCTGTGGTCGATGATGCTTCGCAGCCCGATAAATCACCATTTGCATGCAGCCTTAAGGCTATAAAGATAAAATTGAGAGTAGCGATATGCTTCAATTCCTATGTCAGCGTAACGGTTTGATAAAACCAGCTTTCAAAACACCACTGTCAATTCAATTCAAAAGCTTTTGCAAATCAAATTAAATGATACTTTTTGCAAATCAAGTCAAAGATTGATTTTCAAATCAAATCAAACCCTTTGTATATAGGCTCAACAAAGCCTGTCAAAGCTTTCAATCAATCAAAAGGCCCAATTTTCAAGCAGCATTCACTCATGCATTCCATTTTTAAGGGAAATATTGAAAAGATTGCGGTACCGTGTTTACACGGGAGTCGTGGGGTGCCTAACACCTTCCCCACATTTAACCAAGCCCCCGAACTCAAAACTCTGATTTCAAAGATCAAGTTTCGACAGTGTCCAGCAATCGGGCTTCTTTTCAAATCAAATTCGGTTGAGTTGGTACAACCATTTTCAAAACTACCAACTGGCGACTCTGTTTAAATCAAATCAAATCGTCGACATATACACATGTTGGCCTCTTTCCTAAAAAACCCTTCAAGACCTTTTTTGTAATAAAAAGAATAAGGGTAGAGATAACTTAGGAAGATCGATTTGAGGAAAATCGGGTTATAAACCGACCCGCGGTATTTCTTAAATTTTCCAACGTCGACAGGTGGCGACTCTGCTGGGGACAGTAGAGGGCTTAGGCCGTTTTCAATCTTTTCAAACATTTCCCTTTCAAAACTATTGAATGTGTGAAATCCTGTGTCTCCCCAATCAATGGATGAGTGAATGCTACGTCTTTCATTGAATGTATGAATGCTATGCCTTTACATTGAATGAATGAGAATGAATGCTTTAGTGCTTCACACCCATATTAGTGCTTCGCACAAACTGTCATTACATTCATAAGAGGTAAGGCCGATGAATGTGAATGTATGCTGTGAGTCCCTCCACCAGGAGGCTAACCCGGTCGGTGATAAGTAAGGACTCTGGGGACGACTAAGTTTTCGGGGCTGCCTCCTGAAAATGCACCACCCAGATTCACTCCAGTTGAATGATCGGATTAACTCCCCTTCTAGTAGATTGCAATGATCTGGGAACCTTCAGCCGAAACAAAAGCAGCGAGAGTAACCTAGGATAGGTCAGCTTCTGATCAACCGAATCCGATAGGATGCTTTTTCATGCCTTTCTCTTTCAATTCCATGTCAAGTCTCCAATTATTGAGGAGCACAGTGTAAATGATAAATAATGAAAGATTTACTTTCCTGTTAAATATCCTGTCATCCTGCCATCAAAACAACTAATCTCTGTTTTGCAAGATAAACTTAAAAAATACACATCATAAATGCATCTAGTTATTACCTACCACAGGAAACTGACACCCCTACGTTTCGGTGTATATAGGGAAAAATTGGTCCTATTACTAGATCAAAGGCCAGAAAAACACCCAGTCCATCTACGGGCATGGCTTCAAGTGCTCCACCAGAATCCACCCCTGTGTCTAGGGGAGAATTCAAAGGATTGAAAAATCAGATAGCCGAGCTAGCTGGTTTCCTTCGAGAGCAAAGTAAGGCCTTCAAAGAGAAACAATCTCAAACTCATCCAGAACCAGGAGCATCTGGTAGTGGGGCTGGCGGTCCAGATACAGAAAAGGCCGAAACTCAGATTCCTGGACCACAAAACCAGGACCCAATCAACAAAACTCCATAAACCACTATCCTAAGCAAAGAATAGGAAGCTGGTGACATTCTCAAGAAAATGCAACAAATGGAAGAAACCCTCCGGTCCATCAAAGGAATTGGGTCATTTGGAAGATTCAACTACTCAGATCTATGCATATTTCCCGGGGCTCGGTATCCCAAAAAATTTTAAGTCCTTGATTTTGAGAAATATAACGGATTAGGGGATCCTTATACACACCTGAAAGTTTTCATTGGAGAACTCGAATCCTATGCTAAGGACGAGAAACTTCAAATGCAGCTATTTCAGAAGAGTTTAACTGGAGAAGCCAGAGCCTGGTATGCCTGTCTGGACAACTCCAAAATCCATAGTTGGGAAGAATTGGCCCATGCCTTCCTCAGCCAGTACAATTTCCAATCTCAGCTAGCTCCAGATCGGGTATCAAATTACCAAAATCAAGAAAAATAACACTGAATCATTTAGAGAATATGCCCAACGATGGTGACGGGTCGTAGCACAAGTCAACCCCAACCATGACTGAATCTGAAATAGTTATGACTTTCATCGATATTCAAGAAGTTCCATATTATGAAAGGGTCCTAGCAGGCATAGGAAAACCTTTCTCTGAAATGATCAAACACGGCGAAATGGCAGAAACGGGACTCAAGTCCGGGAAAATAAAAGACCTAACGGCACTCGAAGCTATTGCTGAGCATATCCAATCCAAAAATTACGGGAGTAATCCCCGGAGGGTCCACAAAAAGAAAGATGAAGAAGTTTCCTTAGTGTTACAAGGATAAAATTTAAGCGGTAATTCAAACAATACACCCATTCAAAGGAGGAACTATACCCCTTTCCAAGCTGTAACACAGCCTTCAAATCCTTCATTCCAGAAAAATATGGAGGTCAGACGCAAAAGGACTTTCACCCCACTAGGGGATTCACTCGAGAACGTCTTCAAACTTCTGACAGCTCAGAAGAAGATTGGTCAACTCTTTCCGCCAACTAACACTAATTCAAGGAACTTCGACCCTAGCAAAAAGTGTTCTTATCATTCCGGATCACCGGGCCATGACACCCAATATTATTGGTCCCTCAAGCACAAAATCCAAGATTTGATTGATAATAGAGAAATTCTGGTCACAAATCCCGATCAACCGCATGTCCAAGATAATCCTCTCCCACAGCACACAAGGAGGAGAGTGTCAACATGATCAACACTTCAAGTGGAGAAGGATCCAAATACCTTCGCTATGTTGAAGAATCAACTCAATCCAACAATATCAGCCCAACGAGTTAGGAAACTTTTGAAAAATAATTCTTGATAGAGCAAGAAATAAAGTCTATCAGGGAATAAATCAAGCAGTTGGCTGAACTGGTCGTCTACTAACATCAACTCACCATAAAGATGTTGAAGCAAATCCATCAATCTATTGACAGTCGCTCTCCTCCAGCGGAAGTCAATTCTAATCAAGATCATAGCTGGACTTCTGAGTTTACACCCTGGACTGACAAAGGGATCGAAGAAGCAAGTGTCCAAGCAGGTAGGAAGTTCCTATTTTAAAGGAATTTCACCAATTTGAACCAGTCAATGGAAGAAATCCTGCAAATGATGATCAACGAGGGAATGGTTACAGACTTGCTACTTTCGCTGAACCCTCAATCTAGAAAAATCAAACCTGACCAAATATGTCAGTACCATTCCAACTTTCCCGGCCATGGTACAGAAGAATGCTGGGCACTTCATAACCTAATTTAAGACCTGATTGAGAAAGGTGACCTAATCAGAGGAGATCAAATCCTCGACATGACAGATAAAAATAGCCTCAGGATCCCCAATGCATGGTATCAGGAAACAGTGGCTGTCATATCCTGCTATAAAAGAATCAATCCTCACATCCCTGGTACTGATAGGGAAAGGGGTCCAAGACAAATAAAATCCCGTGAAGGTCCAGTATCCGATTACCAGTCTGAAGAAGGTCCCATGGAACTACGGGGACATTAAAAGTTCTACTTCAAACAACATTTCCATCCTGTCAAAAGATAGTCCATTGTACCTGCCTCAGCAGGTGATTAAACCGGTTACCAAAGTAAAAGAAAGGGTGGCTGAAGAAAGGATAAAAGAGTTCCTCAAAAAGATGGGACACAATGAAATCAAGATAGTGCAAAGATTGAAAGACTCACCCAAGCAAATATCCATCCTGGACTTGGTCCTATCATCAGAGGATCACTGTAACATCCTAGTGAAGGTACTAGAAGAAGCCCATCTGCCACACACGGTAGACACAGAGAAATTTCGTTACGTGATAAAACACATTTTCAACAATAATGTGATTTCTTTCACAGACGATGATATCCCGGCTGAGGGAAGGGCCACCACAAGTCCCTGCATATAGCACTTGATCGGAGGAGTGCTTATTGATGGAGGATCTTCCTTCAACATTTGTCCATACGACACGTTGGAAAGGATGAAGATCAATCTAAACTGGATCAAAGCCAGTCACATGGTTATCCGGGCTTTCGATGGATCTTGCCGCCAGGCTATGGGGGAAATCGAGCTTCCTCTAGAAACTGGTCCACACACCTTCTACGTATCTTTCCAGGTACTCAACATAGCCACCGGATACAACTTGTTATTGGGAAGGCCATGGATCCATATGACCGGGGCTGTTCCATCCACCCTCCATCAGCAACTCAAGTACATTATCAACGGCAGCCTCATCACAGTGAATGCTGAATCGAAATACCCTACCCACATACATGGGGACATGCCAGTGATTAGCCTGGATGCCGGGGTTGAGCCTATAAGTTTTCAAGCCCTCGAGGTGAGCGATATTCAATATCTACCGATTGGGGCACCAGCCCTGAAGCCTAAAATTTTCACTGAAGTAATGATAGTGGGCCAAGAAATGATAGCTGCGGGTTTCCAGCCTGGAGAAGGGTTAGGAAAAAAAAAGCACGACATTAAGATGCCAATCCAAATCCCAGTCAGATGGGAAGAGCAGGATTAGGATTTTCATCCTGGTCAAACCATCGGAATCCACACAAACATCCTAAGGCTCAAGCCTCCACGTTTCTGCTCCCAAACCTTATAAATATTGGATGGGTGAAACCTATGAGGAAGATCCCTACGGGGGCATCACCCATGCTATTTCCTTCAATCATACCTGTCCATGAAAGGAAAGCCCTCAAGCCTGAGGCAGATGGCCAAAAGGAAAAAGAAAAGATCCTGTACGAAGAACGAGACCCATTCGCTAATATGAAAGTTATTATCAACTACGAAGGGATGAATGATGAACTCCCAGACAGTGACGACGAAGATCGTGCTCACTTTCCTCCCAACAAATATGGGAACAATCCCCAGAAAAGCCTCGGCCATATCCTAAAGGATGTCTCAGTTGTCATTCAAGATGAGATGGACGAGCACACTTCCAGCATCCTCCCCATCCATGAGGATCTAACCTTGGATAATTGGAGCAGTGTCCCTTGCCTCAGGCGAAAAGGGTAAAAGGGCAGACAGTCAATCTGCCCTTAATTATGCTTTCATTTACTGCTTACTTTTGATTGCACAGCTGGAGTAGTCATTTTTGTCATGCTTTACAAATGCTATGTGTATTTAAGTAGTTGTATATATTAATGAAAGCATTTTTGTTTTCAGAACCCAAGCATTGGATGTGTGTGTCTCTGCTGATGACATGCCAACCTGTCAACATAACTCTAACTATGATGCAAGATTGAGCTTCGACTTGACGGATCTTGATTAAGAGGTGGAAGATGACTATGAGGTGCCAGAGGAGATTAAGGAATGGGTCGAAGACAACCAAACCAAACCTTGACCAAACCTCCACCATCAACATAGGAACCTCCAAAACCATCAAAGAAATCCAAATAGGTTTAGACCTCACATCGAATCAAAAAGCCGACCTGATCGCGCTCCTGACACAGTACCAGGATGTATTTGCATGGTCGCATGAAGACATGATTGGTCTATCCACATATATTGTCATCCATTGAATGCCCATCAAAAAAAGTTTTAAACCAGTCAAACAAAAGCTCAGACGATTAAAATTTGAGTGGAGTCTCAGAGTCAAAGAAGAAATTGTTAAGCAATTCAAAGCCGGGATCATCATGGTATCAACATATCCCGAATGGCTATCAAACATAATCCCTGTACCTAAACTAGGAGGGAAGGTACGAGTCTGCGTGGATTACCGGGATCTAAACAAAGCCTGCCTCACGGACAATTTACCGGTACCTTTTATCCACATATTGATTGACAATACTGCGCAGTACGGCATGTATTCATTCGTAAACTGCTTTGCTGGTTACCATCAAATTATGGTTGCTGAAGAAGACCGGGAGAAAACCACTTTTATCACTCCCTGGGGAGCTTTTTACTACCGACGACTATCCTTCGGCCTCATCAATGCCGGAGCAACGTATCAGCGAGCCATGATGGCCCTCTTTCATGATATGATGCACAAAGAAATAGAAGTCTGTGTTGACAACATCATCATCAAGTCCCGGAGGGAGGATTATCACATAGACCTTCTTAGGAAGCTGTTCAATAGGTTGTGCAAGTACAACCTCAAGCTAAATCCTGCCAAATGCGCTTTTGGCGTCAAGGCAGGCAAACTGCTAGGATTCCTGATGAGCAATCGGGGCATTGAGTTAGACCCTGCCAAGATCAAAGCCATTTCTGAAATGCTCGTGCCTCGTACATAGAAGGAGATACGAGGATTTCTAGGAAGGATCAACTTCATAAGTCGATTCATTTCACAGCTCACAACTACCTATGAGCCCATCTTCAAGCTGTTAAGGAAGAATTCCTCCATCAAATGGAATGAGGATTGTCAGCAAGCCTTCCTTGCCATCAAAAAGAAGCTTGTTGAAGCACCTATTTTGGTACCTATAAGGGATGGAGTCCCCTTATTCATGTACCTGTCCGTCAATACCAATGCCATGGGCTGTATGCTTGGACAGAAGGATGATAGTAGCAAAGAAAGAGCTATCTACTACATCAGCAAAAGATTCAGTAGTGGGGAACAAAAGTATACCCTGATCGAGAAGACATGCTATGCATTAGCATGGGCCGCCATGAGGTTGCAACACTACTTGCATGGGCACACAACGTATCTCATATCCTGCATGAATCCACTCAAATATGTATTCAATAAACCAATGTTAAATTGCTGAATATCCAAACGGCAGTTGATTCTATAACAGTTCGACATTGTCTACGTGACTCAGAAATCTATCAAAGGCCAAGGCATTGCAGATTAATTAGCAGAAGAACCTTCAGGAGGGTTCGAGCCCCTGGAGACATATTTCCCAGATGATGGGATCATAACAATTCAACAACTCTAGTCAGGGAATACAGTCTATCCATGGAAAATGTATTTCGACGGAGCGGTAAACATGGAAGGTTACTGAGCTGGGGCAGTCCTTATCTCTGGTACAGGTGATCAATATCCTGTGGCTACCAAACTTTAATTTGGCAACACCAACAACATGTTCGAGTATGAAGGATGTATACTGGGGTTGAAACTAGCCCAATCCATGGGTATCAAACACTTATTGGTCTTTGGAGATTCCGAGTTGGTCATCAGACAAATCACCGACAAGTATCTCACAAAAGAACTGCATCTGCTGCCATATCATCGGCAGGTCCTCAAAATGTCCCAGGAGTTCAAAGCAATAACCTTCGTCCACATTGCTTGGGGATGAAATGACTTCGCCGATGCACTGGCAATGTTGGCTTCATTAATCTGCATATCCAACAGGAGCGGTTTCCCAATATCCAGTTCACAAATCAAAAAGCCCCAACATACGGGAATTACATTGGAGAGGTATCAGACGAAATACCTCTTGTCAAGCAGCCTTGATTTCAAGACATCAAAGAATATCTCCGTAATGGATCCACACCCGCTGGTGCAAGCCAATCAGAGAGGAAACGAATTCTCAGAATGGCCATGAAGTTCTATCTGAGCGGAGACACACTTTATAAAAGGGATGCTGGAATAGGCCTGTTAAGATGCCTTGACAATGAGCAAGCCCAAAGGCTAATGGATGAAGTCCATGGCGGAGTCTGTGGTCCACACATGAGCGGCCATCTACTGGCCAAGAAGATAATTAGAACAAGACATTACTGGATCTCACTCAAAGCTGATTGCGATGATCACGTCAAGAGATGCTTTCAATGAAAACACATGGAAATGCCATCCACCCTTCTCCAAATGAGCTGCACAACATGAGTGCACCATGGCCTTTTTCTATGTGGGAAATGGACGTAATAGCTCCAGTCGAACCCAAAGCCAGCAACGGTCATCGGTTCATCTTTACCATGATCGACTACTTCACCAATGGGTTGAATTCCTAAAGTCACAAAAGAGGTCATCATCAGTTTCATCAGAAATAATGTCGTCTGTCGATATAGACAACCGGAGGTGATCGTATCAGATAACGCCAAAAACCTGAATAATCAAATGATGGTAGAACTGTACGGCAAGTTCCACATCAAGCATCTCAACTCCGTCATCTATCGGCCCAAGATGAACGGTGCTATCGAAGCGGCTAACAAAAACATCAAAAAGATAATGTAGAAAATGTCCGCCAATCATAAAGACTGGCCTGACCTGCTACCTCTCACCCTATTAGCCTACAGGACGTCAATGCACACCTCTACTGGGGCTACCCCCTATTCACTAGTCTATGGCATGGAAGCAGTCCTCCCCATAAAAGTAGAAATAGAGTCTTTACAAGTATTAATAGATGCTCAGATGGATGAAGATCAATGGTTGCAAGACTGATATCATCAACTGTCTCTGATAGACGAAAAGAGGGCCACAGCCGTTTTCCACGGACGGTTATACCAGCAAAGGATCGCCAGGTCATATAACAAGAAAGTCTGAATCCGGTAATTCAAAGAAAATGATTTGGTGCTAAAGAAAATCCTGGCCAATCAGGATGAAGCCAAAGGAAAATTTGCCCCAAACTGGGAAGGCCCTTTCATTGTCAAGAAGGTGCTGACAGGGGGAGCCATCAGGCTACAAGAAATGGACGGGAACAAATTTCCCCAACTCATTAATTCAGACACCGTGAAAAAGTACTACGTCTGAAGCACATGCATACCCGCATCTGGGTCCTATAAATCGAATCAGGTTCGGCTTTTCACTAGAGAAGCATGAACTACGAATGACCTGATCTCCCTCAACCCGGGAGTAAGTAGGAAACCATCTATAGTGCGGTCAAACCAAGCAAAAATCCAAAGAACTTGCAAATCCCAGCATCAAATTCCAAAGCTCATCAAACCAAATTCAAACCCCAAATAATCTCTTTTCAAGCCTCTTCAATTAAACAACCAGAACTACGCATGACCTGATCTCCCTCAACTCGGGAGTACGTAGGCAGCCCTCTACGGCACGATTTGACCTTTAAGAAAAAACAAAAAAATGGAAGACCAGTTCCAAGACAGCGAAGACAAATAAAAGGCTAAATACTGTCAAGCTGTTTGGTTACCAGACCCATTTGAGGAACTCCCTTGACACCTCAATTGTCCGTCCATCAAGGAGAAGCTCAAAATGCATCAATAACTGCGAGTCATGACGGAAGTGGTAATCACTCAGCGATGACAATACATATCTAAGCATGGAAGTATCTCAAAAATATATTTCTCTAATATATAAACTGCTTTATATACATAGTGCCCTGTACGTGACAAAAATGGCTGATCTAGTCTGTGCAGAAAAAATAAAGCTAGTCTATGGACCCAAGGACAAGCGAGTCAGCAATGCCAACATGGCATCTCTCTCTGAAGATGGAGGAGCATATGTAAGAGTAGTCCACTCAGCCTCCATATGGCTAAGAACATCCACAGTCATCTGCAAGGTGGCACTGTGGTCATCAATGTAAGCACTCATCTCGGTAACCAAACCATGGGTGTAAGATCGGAGAGCAGTACTATCAGCAATGTGGAAATCACGGGAAGCTATAGCTTCATCCCTCTCTGCAAAAGCTGCATCCCGAGAAATCAAAGTTTCCTCAATCTCAACATATGCTGCATCTCTGGCTGAGCGAACCTCGTCTCGCTCCACAATGGCAGTATCTAAAGCAGAGCGAAGCTCTTCCCGTTCAATCAATCCAGTATCCAAAGCTGTTCTGAGACCATCCCTCTCAGCAAAAGCTAAATCCCTGCCAGACAGGGCAGCCAACATCTGCGCTCTAGATGAATCTCTCTCAAAGGTCATCCTGAATAGAGAATCTAACAAAGCTGGATCTGTCCCTATGGGTATAACCGGGGGATCACTAATCAAAGCTACCGCCAAATCTACGAATAGCACATCCTCAGTAAGAGAATCGGGATCCTCCATGGGCTCCTCCTCGTCAGAATCCGCAAGTAGAGGTAAATGAAGCTCACTATTGCGACTACGGTCTCTGCCTCTAACCATGCAGAATATTCTAGGGAACAACCCAGATGTCTACTGGAGAACTCAGCCCTCTCCCTGTGACTCCAACACTTATAGACTCTAACCAAGTTGGTCGGTGATATAGATGAAGCCGACATCCTCTTATCAGTAGAATCCTCAAAATGGTGCATACTCTGCCACTGATCAAACTGCTCCATAACTGCCAAGGGATGATAAGTAGTCACACCCCTAAATCCTGTCAAAGGTAAATAATCCATGCTAGATGCATGAGTAATGAAGCTGAACTGGGTCGCCATCCCTGAGCATAACAAAACTGTGAACAGGTGCTTAATATCCGACAAAAATGCTAACCAGGACTCTGAGTCGATGGAATCAGGCGGACAAAAGGAGTAAACTGAGGATATCTCGTGGCTAAAATAATAGGCATAAGGTCTAAAGGATCCAATCGGTCGTATGTATGACATCAACCACATATACAGCACGACCGAGCTACCCCGAAAAAACCCCGCTGGATGGGTACTAGAATAGGTGAGCGACCTCAGAGTCTTCGCCAAGATCATAGGGATAATGGTACTACCCTGCCTAAGGGCTTTGACTACAACAACCAATCCCACATCAAGGTGGTCTAAATGCAATGGCATGTAAACATACGCCATGATGCACATCAACAGTATGTCTATCCTGGCTATCTGCCACTCCTCTGCGAAAATGATAAAATCCCTGACGTGACGGTCGTAGCTGTCAAGCTCACCATAGCGCTCTGTCAAGAAGTCTAGGGAGATCACATGCCCTGAAACGATCTCATCCATGACTATGCTCTGCCAAAGATCGGACAGTCGAGTAAATGGTCTCGCATATCACTGATAGCCGTCCGAGCACACGGCGACTGTAAATCCAAGCCAGTAAATCTCTGGTACACCTCCATAGTAGGCGAAAGTTCACACCGCCCATTGCGGAATACCTGTCTCTCCGGTACCTATAAGGGTAGGACGCCATCAATAAAGCCGTCTGGAACTCTGAAATCTATAAGGGCCATCGAATGCCCTAGCATCTGGTCAACTGTCCCCCTAGCTAGAAAGGGCAGACTATCATACCATGACAGCAACGATGCCGCCACCTCTAACAGTGGCAAATGCTCTATATGACTAACTGCAGACGTCATCATCTGTAGCACCGTATCACAAGACCGTCTAAAGGTCAAGACAAATTGCGGCTATACATGCATGATGACAATGATTTGAACATGATGCAACAGATAAAGATGACAGAAATATCCATAAAAAGCTATCTACTTCATACATCATTCCTATATCCTGGTACAAAGTGAAAGGAAGAATACAGGGAAATGGGGCACCACCACCCAGCTAATACAGTGGTCTATGAAAATGATGGCACATACGCCGAATAGCCAAAATAGTGGCTGACCAAAGATATAGTTGCCATAGCTATCACAGGAAGTCAAAGACCTCGGTATCAAACTGATCGACCTGCTCCAGATCATCTGTCTACATAAAGCTACTGGGATCAGTCTTATCTAGGCGGTATAAGGGAGGATCTTCCCCTGTATAACTGCTACTGAATGGACCTGAAGAGGGGCCTATTCCAGAGCTGGATGGATAAAATAAAGATGCCTCTGATGGATCTCGGCCAAGGTGCCTGATAAAGAAATAAGCCTGGTCCAACTCCCTGGTTAGTTGTGCTATTTGGTCTGCATGAGTAGGCTCTCTAATACAAGTTATCCATTCCGTCATCATCACAGACCCCGGCACCATGTCTGCCATAAAATGGGTAGCACGAGTCTGAGCCCCGATAGTACGAGGACTCCACCAACTGTAGAAGGCTGCCTGGCTATATGGGCCCTCTAATAGATCAAAGTCGTCTGCACCCAACAAAGGGATGTCTATCAAAGGCACAGACAATGGCCAGTGATGCCAAACAGGAGGAATAATGGGAATGCGGATCTCCCCTGTGACGCTCCGAATGGCACGCTGTCCAAGATAGAGCTCCCAGCTTCCCTCCGTTAATATAGGGACTCTGTGGGTCGATAAATCAAACTCCCGAGCAGTGGGGAAACCTCCATCAAATTTGACGGTCAAGTGCTCGGATGTGTACGGCGTCCAGGTGATCGAGCCCACCGTCAAAAGCTCCAACTGCAGACGAGCATGAGTGAATCCCTCAGAAACAGGGACCTTTGTCAAAATGGAGTGATGCCATCTCCGCGCACGTGGATAGGTCTCCAGACCTAATGCTGAAATGGGTCGTAGGTAAGGAAGCCTTTCAAATGCCCAAAGTTATCCATGCAAATATCAAAAGTCCTCAGTGACCAAGACTGCCAAAAATAAGTGCAGAGATAAAAAAGGTACAAAAAGATGTACTCTCCAGCAAAAACAGATGGAATCCTAACCAAGCCTCCGTCACACCCTCCGAAAGCAGGCGCATACCCCGGAGAAAATAGGCAAAGGTATAAGAGCCCCAATCAAAGTCACTGAGGCGCTGTACATGCTGAGTGGCACTGATCAAAGCAAAGGACACCGTCGATGAATTATCCGCCACAAAATAACCCGTAATGATCAACAAAAATAATCGCCTCAGAATGCGATCTCTAGCCCTCCGATCATCAGGCAGAGGCAACTGCAAAGTTCTGTCCTGGGCATCTATACTCAAGAGACCAGATCGGACTACCGGACCCTTGAATGCCGACTGAGGGACTCCCAACATGATCTAAATGCGGTGGGCAAAATATCAGACACGACAGGCACTGTCTGTGACGCCCCCAAATTCCATGACCGCCACTTGGTCTCTCGAATTCGGTTCATCACGTGCTCATGGTAATACATCACAATAATAATAACTAAATAACACACATCACAGCGAAAAATCTATTCTAGAATAATTTACAATGATTTATTATAATTATTCCCCCAAGTCTCGCAACCTACAGTAGTTAATAGATTACATAATAATATCAATTAACGACTTATTACATAACCTAACTTAAGCTTAAACATAATCAAAACCAGTCTTACTACATCATCTTAATACAATAATAAAATATTTAAAAACATAAAAGAGACAAGCTAGTTGGTAGCCTTGCCCTTGCCCTTATCAACGCCCGAAGGTTCGCCCTGCTCTGCCTTAACTGAAATGTTTTAGGGAAAGCAAGAATGAGCACAAATTGCCCTAGCAAGTAATATACAATAAGGGTAAGTGATATAATCCTTAATTTTCGAAAGGGAATAACAAAGTTTGATAGTTCAAGGATAACAAGAATATCAACAGTTTTCAATAATAGTCGCTAAGGACAGAATAATATCAATGTGATTCAATAACAAATCAATTCAAGATTTCAAGATAACTGAATACTGAGCAGTCGCTAAGGACTATGAACTTCTACTAGAATTAACAGTAATAAGCTGAAAATCCAACAAAAATAGGTACAACAGGTGATCAGCCTAAAGCACCATCGTTATATATAACAATCAATCATACTCAAGTGTGCACGTCGGTTCTCCGACAATTATATATTCCCTTCAAAGAAGGTTGTTCTTCTCAGTCAAATATAAGATCCCACACCAATCAATTAGTTTGGATCGCTTTTCAATAATATAAGTCTAGCCGAATCAAATGGCATAGACACTTTCATAATATTCAAGAACAATACTAAGTTCAACATGAATAATAGCTTTAATGAATAAGAGTTCAAGTATGCTAATTCAATTCAAATGATTAAGTAGGAAACTAGTTCGCAATATACAAAGATAGAATACTTGTATCCAAAGAGATAAGGTTTAGATACTCGCTTACGATATCCGTTGAATAAAATAATGCAAGGGTTTAGGATACTTGCCTTATGCGTAGTTTACTCACGTAAAGCTAGCCAACACTTTCGAATTCCTATCGTAATACCATTACGTATATATATGATATTCATTAGTCATATAATTTAACTTCACATTTTATCTTCGAATATACGATCAACACATAAGCTAAGTTTTAACCTAGCTACACAGTTATATAGAATATAATTTCTATCCTTAACTTCCTCGTTTCTCAAGTTGATCATATTCATACATCATTACTATCATGTGAGACTACCACAATTAGCAAACATACTCGCATATTATTAATATCACATAAGACTATAAGCAATACTAAAATATATTTCATTTTAGCAAGTTATGACATTCTCATAAGTTAACCGTCGGGTTCAAGTAACACATAACATATGATATCACAAAGTATGTACACATATTTAAAGGATACTTTCATGCTTGTTCAATCTTTCAAATTCCAATCATATATAATTTAGTTTTTAATTCACGATCCCTAACGACTTAGGGTTATGCAATGCCATGAATTTACATAAGTTATCATGCTTATCATTTAGAGATATAAAGTAGTCATATATTTTATTGATACGCATGTTCATATGTTTCTATGTCATGGATGTGTGATTCTAGCACTGTTACTAGTTCGTGACTTAATCGAACTCATGCTTGATTAACTTGCATTACATCTAACAAGTACGTACATGTATGGTGCCTTCAAAGCATATTCAATCATGTTGAAAATATCAGAACGTAGAGTCCTAATATAACATGTCAAAGTCCATATTTAAAGCTTATGTTGTCATTAGTAAGGTTCACATGTCCACATTTTATTATGGAACCTATATACGCGAGTTAGCATGCTTTTCATACATCCTTAAATCATACAAATATGCTTGCAAGGTCAGAATGTTAACATGGAAAGTATACATATCGAGTTCATTTTCAAATTCGAAGTTTGTTTATAAAACTTTAAGTTTATCGCAAACTATAAGTATGTGTGTAACTCTTAGTAAAACATGCTTACATTGTCTCAATATATCCATATAGGCATGTCAAGCTCATTAGTAGACTTGTTCAAGTCACATTAGTTATTTATACCATAACAGATTTCTAGCAGAAAGTAGGAACTAGATCCAATAGCCGGCGCAGTTGCGCAGCGTTCTAGTTCAAAACTGGCGCAGCTGCGTAGGGCCATGGCCTGCAAAACATAAGTCCAGCACTGGCGCAGCTACGCAGCACCCTAGTATAACCAGGGCGCAGCTACGCCGTTACCTGTACAGAGCTGGAAGCTCCTGCTTCGGCAAACAGCAACCCAATTCATAAAATTTATTCACGAAAACAATCACATTGTATTCTGACATGCTTATAAGTTTATTATAACAACTAAACAATTGTTCTATAATCCATTTGGCATGTTTTGCATCCATAATCAAGAATTGGAATTTGGACAGAAATCAAAAATGAAGAACAAGAATGAAGACCATGGAAAGATGATTATACCTCTGTTATGTGAATTAAGCTAGCTAAGATGAACTCTCTCAACTTCTTAAAATGTTATCACTGATATATAACTTAGCTCCCAATTCAATACTTAGAAAAATCTCAGCAAAGAAGAATGGAGGAGAAGAGTTCGTATTTATAGAAAAAATCAATACACAGACAATGCAATTATATCCCAAATCAAACTAACGGATTATAGGAATGCATAAAGGTTATCAAAGGGTAGGTAATTTGTGGTTGGATTCCATCATTATAACCACTCCCCATTGCATGATGATTATCTAAGTTGCTGATTTTGAGATGGTAGAGAGTAGCATAGCCTTGAGTATTTCACGTGAAGGAGAATGAGACTAGCATTTGGGGACAAGGCAATATGAAACTCAGCATTTGCAACATGAAGTGTATTAAGACTAAGGCCATATATACATATATCATACACTTAGGCTATTATATATATATATTCATACTATATATCATAATTAACATTATAATGTAGGTCACATGCTTAATATTTCAAGGTAGTAGATGTGATATGGCAATGTAACATACATATCATCCATGTATATTTATTAATACCGGATATAATCACATCACATTATTTCCTACAAGTGATTTCAATATATTCATGATGTATCATTTTAATGTATACTTACATACATATTGCCACATAAGCATTAATCATGTAGCTCACATAGTTTAATTAATCTTAATACATAGTCCATATATAGTATAGCCACATAAATGTTGTACCACACTATATAATATAATTGTATTCCATATACTTTATATATTCAAGTATTGCACATTTGCATATATCAATTAATATAATCTTATTATATTAATAACTCACTTATTTGTCAAATAAATAAATTATTATCTCATTGATTAATTAACGATAGTATTAATTAATCCATTCCTCATTGATTATTAATTTTCATAATAATTGATTAACACTTGTATGATTAAATATCACATTAAATGAATATAAATTTTATTATATATAGACACGTTGCTCATTATTATTATTATTTTTTGTGCAATAATAATAATCACATTTATGAAGTAATCACCATTAATATTCCATAACCATTAATTAATATTATACGATAATTAATATAGATTAATTGTTCGCTTAAATTAATATAATCATTAATATTACGTCACTGTGCCACACAAGGCTTTCACGAGTTTATCGCAAACTCCACCAATTTCTCATTATTATAATTATTCAATTTTATATAATTGAATTAATTCATCTCATAACACAAAATCATTTATATTCATATAAATTCTCATTTCCATTAATATATTTATCTAATAATAAATGGAAATTCTCGGGTATTACACTGTCTCGCCCTCAAACTCAATGCCGGTGATAAATCTCCAGTCCATAGGAGTCATCATCACCTTGCAATCAAGTATATGAAGGGACTAAGTATGGTGGAACCAGCGCTAAGACAAAGCCCTCATATACCCCAAAGGGCAACGGCAGGGCAGGATCGAGAAGAAGGCCTCCCTAGCCATCTACAATCTCCCTGTAATCCTCGTGCAAAGTCTGATAGAGGGAGTGCACACTAAACCTGTAACGATTGAGAATTTTATATGTTAATTGTAAATATTTATTGAATTAAATAAATATTTTATGAAATTTATTTGTTGAGTTAATAAATAAATTGTGTAGTTGTTGTGGATAATTTAATTAAGTGCTACATGTTTAATTAAATTGATATGTTAGCAATGGTGTAGCATAATTTTAATTTAATTAAGAATAATTCAATTAGATTTAATATTATGTGCTAAGTGTTAATAATTTGTTACATGAATTATGTTTAATAAAGGAATTACAATTGTGTGACAATTTGGTATTAGGTGAATGTTAGTGTTGTAATTTAATTAAATAAGTGTAATATTTAATCTATGGATTTAAAGAGTTATTAAAAGAATGGAAAAGGGATTTTAAAGTGTTTTACCAAACAAGGCCCTTGTACTTGTTTAATCTTATTTCTTCCAAACAATGCCTTAAGCTCAAGAAGTTAGTTTTTAAAAATAATGTGGTTGTGCCAAACATGGCCTTGGGCTTTTCAATTTTGTAACCTATGTTAATTAATAAGAATTAATATGGTTATAAGTATTATATTTATTATTTATAAGTACATATATATATATATATATATATATATATATATATATTGTATATTGTATAATATATGTTAAGTTAAAAGTTACGTTAGTTTTATAAAACAAGAAAGAAAAGAAGAAGAGGGTTAGAGAGAATTGTCAGAGAAGAAGAAGAAGAAGAGAGAAGAGGAAGAAAAGCTTGAGAGGCAAGAGAGGATCATCATCTTCATCATCTCTCTCTTAACCCAAAACTAGTAAGGTTATAATATAACCTAGAACTAATTCATATGTGTTGTGTTTTCTTCTTTGTCAAATTAGGTTTTTACAATCATGAAATTATATGTATATATGGTGTTCATATGTAATTGTATGCCATGAAAGGGTTTCAAAATACAATTGTTGTAAAAAAAAGTTTTCAAAGCATATTCTTCTATGTTTTCATGGTTTTAGAATTCTATGTGAAAGTCTCTTTGTGAAAGTTGTTATTTTGATATGTGAATGGGTTTGTATATATATATATATATATATATATATATATGTTTGCATGAGAGTTTCATAGTGTGTTTAAGAATTTCAATTCACAAGTATATGATGAACACTATGAAATTCATGTTCATAGTGTTAGATTATGAATTTATGTTGAAAATTTCTTTAAGTCCCTGATGTGAGCATGAATTATGTGTAATATATGATATAACATGATTATATAGGAGTTATATGGTTGTTCTAGCAATTCAATCCATGAATTTTTGATAAACAATAGGAAGTGTGTTTCATAGTGATTTTCGGTTGAAGTTATTTCTAAAAAATGGCTTTGAAACTATCAATTGAAGTTTGATTTTGAGTTATTGTTAAAATTGATCATGTATTATGTTAGTATGTTAAGAATATGAGTTATCACAATTGGAATCACTTGAATTGATTAAAAAAACGAGTTCGTAGTAGCAATTTCCGCCAAGAACGCTTAAAATTGTGTTTTTCTTTGAAAATCATGAAATCTTGTTTGTGATTATGTGGTTATATGAATTTTTATGTTATGAGCATGTTAATAAGCTTAAAATATTGTTTTTATCAAGTTTCATGTTTATCATGTTGGGAAAAATCGAATTCAGTGTGAAGGAATGAGCCAAATTGGCTTATTTCTCCATCAGTTCGCGAACCATGTAGTGCAACAGGGGGAGTACCCGCCCCAGCGGGGGTTTTGCCCTATGGGGACCCGCCCCAGCTGGTGATGCTGCTGCCCGAAAATTCTGGATTTTGGTTTTTGAGTTTTTATGCCCCGTTTGTTAAGCTAATTTGTTCTAAGACTTGAAAAGTGAAATGTGTAATAAGATAACATATTTTGATGTGTTTAAGTTAGATTGAAGTATATTATGAATGTGTTACATGTGTGTGTATGTGTGTTGCTTTCACGAGACACACAACACGATTCATTGAGGTATAGGCTTATGAATGCATGCCGTGAGTATAGACTCACGTACTTGACTAATTAGCAACCAATGTGGTAAAATATATTGTGAGTTGGACTTGAATATGAAGTTCCATGATTTAAATATTGTAGTTGGATACTAATAGATGGTTTGAAGATAATATAAATGTGTAGGGTGTTTGTGAAGTGGTTGTAATTGTTAAAGTATAGCTTGCGCTTAAGGCAAGTTCTCTACCCTTATTCTCTCATGTTAAGCAAGTTTCTAAAATTGTTATTTATATTGTGCAAGTTCTTTAAGCTACTCTTGAATGCTATACAAGCCTATTCATTGTATCTTTTCATTGTGCAAATTTCCTAACCCTTGTTCAATAAATCATGATAAGTTAATTTACGTTCCTTAACTTGTTATATGTGGTACAAGTATACCATACTCCAATATTCATAAAGCGTAAGTATTAAAGTGTTATTTTAGAAATATGATCTTGACTTAGTTGTTCAGCAAGATCTACTTAGTCTATCGAATTGCTTTGAGTTGTTTCTAAAAGCATGCCTACTATATGAAGTTTATTGTCATATTTTGGCAATTGGTTATGATTCTTGATAATTATTGAACTGTAAAGTACTGTAAGCGATTCAATACTCGCTAGTTGATGATAGTTTGAACTCTAAAGTTCCATTATCTATCCAAACCAAACTTTTTGGTGCGGACTTGTATTCAGTTTCTGAGAATGAACAACCCTATTAATTAGGGGATATTTTATGCAAAGCGTTAAGATGGTTGTGCACAATTCATGGTACAAAAGGTTGATCCCCCTGAGTACGAGTTAATGGTCCATAGTCTTATTGACTGTTAAAGGTTTAAATAGAAATATTTATAACCTAGGACAATGGTTCAAGGTCTTATGACCCTCAGAAGTTTCTATAATTAAATTCTTTATATGGATGAAGCAAAGTTATTTAAACTCTTTTGAAATGATTCACTTATGTCATATCACTGTTGTATTATCAAGTGAGCTTTTGTTTGCTCACTCTTGCATGTTTTACCACCACTTGCAGTTGAGACTAAGAATGTTGACATACCATCAACAAGTAAAGGAAAAGGAAAGATGAATAAATAAAGGCTTGTTATGACAAGTTGCTTTTGTAACAAGACTTAGTTGGTTCTGTTTTATGTTTCCGCATTTACGTTATTTGATTGATGTTAAGGTTTAGATAACCCTGGGATTTTATTGGACAAGTTGTCATTCTTTCTAAAGGAAGATTTCTATTAAGGTTTTATGAAGGTTGTAATTAGTTGGCAATTCTTTCTTATTGGGTAGATGTATGTTTTAATTAGAAAGTGAACACCAAATCATGTGAAAACGAAGTACCCGGATTTGGGGGTGTCACAAAACCAGTTCCCTCTAGGCTGTGTCAAGCCAAGGACCTACATCAAAAATCAACCCATGTTAAAAACCTGTGCCCCGAGAATGGCCAGAAGATGGGAAAAGAATCTAGAGAGAAGAAAGACTTCAAGTCACCTCATTGGCCTGATGATAACTCGAAGGTTGGCGGCTCAAGTCACGCAGTAACCCTTGTGCCTTCACAGCAATGCTCGGGACCTTTGCACGTGGAACCTGAGCTGGAACAGGAGCAACAATAGCAACCTCCTCGTCATCAATGTCAATGGGCTGCTCGTCTTGTGCTGGACGTATCCTGCTCTCTACCAATCTGCGAGGCATCCTAGCTGGACGGGCCTGTGGGACGGCAGAAGCCCTCCTCAGTCTAACGCCTGATGAAACCCTAGTAGAGCTTCCAGGTCTATCGCGATCCATTGCATACACCAGTGCTCCGAAATCACCTCAGACAGGGTGTGTGTAAGCTAAAACCTATGGCTTATTAATCAATCAATCCAGCATACATATTTAAGTCTTAAAACATGCATGGGTCCCTCAAAAATACCCCGTACAGTCAAAACTGCATGTTTTCAAAATCCCAGAAGTTAAAAACCTGTATTGGGTCAGTAAAAAACTCCCCATAAAGTCAAAATGCATGCTTTTCAAAACCTAAGATTTTGGAAATTTTTTGCCAGAGTCTCCTTTGTAAAATGGACTGTCCACATGCACGTAGGCATGCCTAGGTGGCCATTCAGTAACACGCCTACCCAAAAATAGAAACAGTACATATTTGCTGAAACAAATCAAAAACCAGCCTCACATGGTCTCCAAAATACTGTAGGCATTTTTAGTTGAAAATCCAGGCTCGCTAGGCCTCAAAAAAGATGATTAGACTAACCAAAAAATGAAAATGTTGCCTGC